>CM038215.1:283750177-284497677 GCA_021442155.1 Cymbidium sinense
TTCGGGTCGAGAGAATTATGGAGTAAGGCAATGTGATGTGTTGAGTTGACAAACATTGGACTCTTAGAGAAATAGAAAACGAAGCGAATTTATTTGGTTGGAGGATTTAGAATTTAATATAAATCCAACCAAATTATATTTTGGATAAGCTAAGACTCTACTGGGTACATTGTTTTCTCAATTTTTCATTTTATAAAGGTAAAATTTTTTTAGAGATTTTCTTGTTAAATCAATTTTTTTAAAAGCGTGAGATAAAAAACTTGGTTTAAATACTATTTCGAAACACTATTTTGTAAATCCTTTTTGAATGAAGTCTACTTATTAACTCTCTTGCTCTCACTATTACTTTCTAGAGCACTTTTTTTTTCTTTATCTCACGGGGTACTCATTTTCTCTTCTTAAACAATAAATTCTAGGCAAAAATATTTTGAAATATTTATTTAATTTATCTTATGACATGAATAAATTATTTATTTATTTTTGGAAATTATGAATGTCAAAAATATTAATTTAATGAATTGTAATATATTTTAAATATATATATATATAGCATAATCAATGTAAGATATTAAATAATAATTTATGAAATACTTACAAATTAAAATCACGAATATATATATATTGGTAATATGAAATATGCAAAATATTTTAAAGTTATTTTAGTCGTTTAATCAAGAATGTTAACATTATTTATCTACATAAATAAAATAATTTTAGTTTCAATTATAATAAATATGTATTAATTTTGTTATTTTTTGAACAATAATTTTAACTTTTTCTACTTAAATTTTAAAACTCCATTTTCTGCAAAAACAAGTTTTAAAATTGATTTTTTTTTTTTTTTTTTAAAACAGGGTTTGTATAATCCTCCTCCTTCAGATTTACGGGATTTGGACAAGCAGAAGCAGGCGGGTGGGTGGAAAGGCGTGAATTACCTCACCACATCTCCTTTCTCTTTTTCAGATAGCAACGAAACAGAGATGTAGAAAGATGAGAATTTTAAACTGAAAATTTCGTTAATTTTATCTGTATCAAATCAGATTTTATGAATTTTAATATGATGAAATTTAGTGGGCAGTGGGGCCGCGTGCGTGCTCCATGAATCCTTCATATATATATATATATATATAGATTGAGAAACATTTACATAAATATCGTATCATTTTTATCTATTTACATATCTAATATCTAAAGCAGATGCATTTCGCTTATAAAAAATGAATAAAATTATATTTTTGATATGATATTGAATATTATAATATTATATATATATATATATATATATATATATATATATATATATATATATATATATATATATATATATATATATATATATAACACGTATTATGCTTTTAATTTTATTCAAATATTTAAATTCATAAACTTTTTTTTTTTAATTCCACCGTAGTTTTGAATAATTATTTTTAAATTTGCGAATAGAAGTATAACACTAACAAAAAATGAACTGATTATATTTACATATTTAAAATTGCTTAAAAAAATATTATATTTATTTTAAAAATCAACGAAAAAATTCTAGGAGCTCGTTTGGCTGATTGAATGATAAAATATATTATTACAAAGTTATAATTTTATTGCCACTTAATTTTTGTGCGTTTTTTAAAATAATATATTGAAGATATTTTTTTAAATTATGCATATGGTTTCAACCCAACACTGATTGCTAACTACGTTCAAATAAATAACAGAATCTTTTAATTTAAACGTTCTTTAATAATTGGCTTCAAATCTGTAGGAACTAAATTTCGACGGTCTTTAATATTTTTAAATACATTGTACAATTAAATATATAACCATTTTTTCATGTTGATAGAGCCATTGATTGAATAATTGAAATTTAATTGACAACATAACTTATTGTTCACGTTCATTTAATATTCAAATTGATAATGAGTTTAATGTCACAAAAAATTCATCCATTCAAACATAATTATTAACTTATATTTGAATTATAAATTTTTAAAATTAAATTCAAATTCATCTTAACTCTAATTTCAATGAACTTTATAATCAAAATAAATATTTTAATCATATAAGCCTATTGACACTAAAATTTCTTAGGGATAACTATATGGCTCAACTCAGGGTGAAAAGTGATATAATCATCTAAGACATGGCTTAACATACGGTGGTAGGGCAATAGCTAGGATCATCGCTCTTGTCACTTCCTCTGACCTCTTAGGCTTTGACAGCTAAAAATCAGGTTTCTTCAAGAGATTCTTGAAGATTTTCCTAACTTCCTCCCTCTTGAATGTATACGATTTGTTCAATTTGTTGGCAAGAGTAGTTGAAAAATAACTACGTGACGATGGATATGAATACCACTGTTGGGTAGGCTGTTGTGGTAGCAGTAGTGGCCATTGTAATAGCTGTGGTGGCCAGTATGACGGGCCGAGGTGGTGGAAGAGGAGGTGATAAAGGAGGTTGCTGAGCTCGTGATCTCTCATACTGAACTCTGGATGGCTGGTTCCCTCTGTCCATTGACACAACTGTCCTTAGCTTCTTGTCAAACACCTTCTGCGGCTTGGGCCTAGATGATTGGTCCTAGAAGGGCAACTGTTTGACTTCCTCTTATAAGCTAACCGTCTTGTTGATTAATTTTTCAAATGTTTTGATGGTAAATCCCTTAAGCATGAAGGAGATCGAGTCATGGATATTCTTGAGCAAAATTTCAATGGTATCTGTGACAATGTTCGATTACTTGTCAGCCACCGGAATGTAATCAAGTGACTTGATTTAAAGTCCAAATAAGCTTAAATTAATCACCTGAAGCATAGTTGAAAACTTCATGATAGTATTTATTGAATCAAATAACTTTTTAATTTTGTATGCTTAAAGTCAAAATCATATGTTTAGGCGAGAAAAATCAAACAATCATAAAATTCATTAATTTAGATATTATCACGACACTTAAATACTTATATAATGATCTTTGATACAAGGGAATTAATATAGATTACTCAATCATGCTCATTCTCCACATGAAGAGGAGCTAAAAGCTTGAGATGAAATTGAGGCTTGGTATGATATTATATAGAGTTATATCCAATGATTAACACTCACGAGCAATGCCAATGATCATAGTCGCTTAACCACAATCATCCAATATAGTCACCTGTTACTATTGCCTAACTAGAGTTTCCTGACTTCAACCAAACCATCAAGTTAAAATCTAATCTACAGCTCCACTTGGCATAAGCACAGCTCGAGCGATTTGGTAGGTGATGGGCACCACACAGACAAATAAAAATATTTATAAATTAAAATCTAATTTTCTGCCTCTGCTTGGTCTCGCTCCGATGGTTACCTCCCACTAGCCAGCCCTTCTATGGTTCTTGATTGGATGCTTAAAGTTAGGTGGAACGAATATTCTGTCCTTACTTCTTCTTCTTTTTTCTCTAAAATACACAAAATTTCCATTTCGGCAATTTTTTTTTCTATAAATACGACCTTTAAAATGAGTTGATCCATTGCGAATTGAGCATCTTTCTAAATTTTTTTTTTGGGATTAGTTTCGTGGCTTCTCCTCCACATCTTCCACCGCTTGTGTTGCCTGTGACAATGACGGCCGACAACGCCATATCCTCCACCACAGGCCACCGGAAAAGGGTCTGTGTCACCGGGGCCGGCGGTTTCATCGCATCGTGGATCGTGAAGCTTCTCCTTGATCGCGGCTACACAGTGTATGGAACTGTTCGGAGTCTAGGTATTTTCCGAATCGGCTTTACCTTGCCTTCGATTTCGATTTCGATTTTTATCAACTTGGTTTTGGTCGATCGAATGAGTTTTGATCCATTTGGAGCAGATGAGGCGAAGTACAAGCATCTGATGGCGATGGAAGGGGCGTCGGAGCGGCTGGTGCTCTGTAAAGCTGATATACTTGATCGCGGTGCGCTTCATGAGGCTATTAAGGGATGCGATGGCGTTTTCCATACGGCTTCACCGGTGACTGATGATCCTGTAGGGCATTGCTTTTTTTTTCTTGTGATCTGTTGAATTGATTGAGGGGTTCTTTTGGTTGAGAATGTGTCTGATCTGTGTTTATAGGAACTGATGGTGCAGCCGGCGGTGGAGGGGACTAGGAATGTGATCAGCGCGGCGGCGGAAGCTGGAGTGAGGCGGGTGGTGTTCACATCGTCGGTTGGGGCGGTGACGATGGATCCTAAGCGCAGTGACGATGTGACCGTTGATGAGTCATGCTGGAGTGACCTGGAATTCTGCAAGCAGACTAAGGTATTGCTGATTCCTCTTATATTTATTTACTTGCAATACTGAACTTTCACTGACAGATCCTTTGCTTAATTGTTTGTTTGTTTGTTATTTTCGTTAGTTTAATCTTTTTCGTAAGACAATACTATTTATCAAGCTCATGAGATGAGCCTTCTGTATACATTTAAAGCATCATATATCTTGTAGATTTTTGATAAGTAACTTAAATTGTTTGAGTTAATTTGATTATCTAATTTATATTGGATTAAGGCCGATAATCTTACTCAAAATTTGAAACTTGCTCATACTCTATTGAAGTTTATATGAGTAGAAATTAAAATTAAATTGTTTAATTAGTTGATTCAATTTCGAAAATATAGAATATGGTGAGTGATCATCAATTTTATCATCATTTTATATTTGTTTTAATGGTGGGAAATCATCGCCAATTTTATCATCCAATTAGTTGGGGCGTTAAGTATTTAATGTTCAAAAACTAAAATCCATCTTATCTTACAATTTTACAGAACTGGTACTGCTACGGCAAGGCAGTGGCAGAGCAGGCGGCGTGGAATCTAGCCGGGGAGCTCGGGGTGGATCTGGTGGTGGTGAATCCGGTGCTGGTTTTGGGTCCGCTGCTTCAGCCGACGGTGAATGCCAGTGTGACGCACGTGCTGAAATACCTGGACGGCTCCGCCAAGACCTACGCCAACGCCGTTCAGGCCTACGTTCACGTCCGCGATGTCGCCGACGCTCACATCCGCGTCTACGAGGCCCCCACTGCCGCCGGTCGCTATCTCTGCGCTGAGTCCGTGCTCCACCGCGAGGACCTTGTTCGCATCCTTGCCAAGCTCTTCCCGAAGTATGCCGTCCCCACCAGGTAAGCAACTCTCTCTCTCTCGTTTCACACATATTGCCTATTTCCTCCTGCTGGAAAAATTGTGAATATTGCCGTAAACCCACCGTCTCTTAGCTCAGTTGATGAGCGTGGGAACCTCCGACAGTCAATCCTCCCGGGCGGAGGCATACCTAAGGTGAAAGTGGCCCGACGGGGTGATGGCTTTCAGGCCCGGGATTAATCATTAACGATATCCCCACCCACAAGATGGATGGGGTGTTGGGTGGATACCCATTGCAAAAAAAAAAAAAAAAAAAAAAAACTGCTGCGCGAGAATGGGGAAAAAAAGAAATATAAGAATCAGCACAAACCTCTTTTCAGCTCTCACTCAACAAGCTATTAAATAAAATGTAAAATATTATGTCATTTTATAAAAATGGAATGACGGTCAAATTTATCTCATTCACAAATAATAATCATATCAATAATATATTATTTATATGTTTGAAATATGTATTTAGTCTTTCCATCATAACATTTTCTTAGGATCAACAAGGTTTGTTGAGATCAATTTTATTTTATATTTTTTAATTTTATATTATTTTTAAAAATATATTATTTAATATATATATTTTTAAGTATTTATTTTTCTTAAAAAGCATATTATTTTAAAATCATTTATAATAATAATAATTATTATTTTAATATTTTAAATATAATTAATAACATCAAATAAAAATTATCCTAAATAACTCCTTAATCTTAAAATTCATTAATATTTTTTATTCATTAAATAAAAAATACGATTTGACATAATCACTAATTCATTAATATGTTTTAATGTGAGTTTTAATATCAAAGAATTTGGAAAAATAAAATAAGATGTAGCTATTTATATAAATATATATATTTTAAATATTCTGTATGTAACTGGCCCTTCTTTATTTGATCATCTTCCAGCATGAACTTTGGTGGTTGAGCCTTGAAAGCTCCCGGCCGGTAACTGGGAAGCGCGTGCAATGGTTGTTGGTTGACTAAAACAGTTTTTTTGGGAAGTTGAATCTAAGTCTTCTCACTGAAAAGAAAGCATTAAAGCATTCTATTAATTTATCCAAAGGTCAAACACAGTCGACTGAAAATTCACTTTTAAAAAAATACGAAGTAGGTTACCAGCAATTTTTAGCTGAAACTACTAATCTTAAAACAATTATTTTAGAATAATGACTGTGTGATAGAAATGAAGATATGCATTAGTCACACATTGAATTTTTATTTTGAAAAATTCTTTGTTCTGCTACTGTTTTTAATCTTATTACGGTCACATCAAATCCTTCAACAACCCCAATCAAAGCCCTCATGATGCAGCTTCCACAACCACCGTTCTTGACCTTCTACCAAATTTGTCACCAAATTTCTTTGACAAACATACACTCTTATGGAAGCAAAGCCTCAACACGGTTTTCATTATTATTATTTTTTTAGATATTTGAGAGAATTTTATCATAAATTGACACACATAATACATAAAATTTTGAATCTAAGACCCTTTTTGTTGAAAGTCTGGAAGTTCTAAATCACTGGGCTAAGACAATTTGCTTGTTTCACCGATTAAAACTATTTGTATCTCATTAACCAGTTGCATTCATATTGGCGCAGGTGTTCGGATGAGATAAATCCAAGGAAGAAGCCATACAAGTTCTCCAACCAGAAGCTGAAAGACCTTGGCCAGGAGTTCACGCCGGTGGCCCAAGCTCTCTATGACACCGTCAAGAACTTGCAAGAGAAAGGCCAACTGCCTATCATCTCCTAACACCTTTTGGCTGTTTGCGTGGTTGTCACTTTGATAGTTTCTCTCAGTAGCTTTCCTATAAGATATGGTGTAATGGAATTCCGTAACGAGATACGTTTCTTTACCACCATAATTCAACAATTATCATATATGTGTGTGTGTGTGGACTGTGTTGAATATTTTGGTGTAAGAAAAAAGTCTTTTCAGTAATATATTATGAAAAGACTTGGTACCATCTTAAGGTGGAAACTTTGAGAAGCAGGTCTGCTCATGCATTAGGTGGGTTCATATAGAGTTCTTCCAGGTAACATATTTGTTAAATCTTGCAAACAACTGAATGATTCGATGCATTGCAAATCTACTTACCACCTTTTAAACACTTTTTTTTTTTAGAATTTACTTCAGTTTAATTATGTCGACAACCAATTAATTTTCAAGATTTGACATTTATGATTTGCTAAAACTTTGTTAGTAGGATCAATTTGAATTCAAATTTGGCTAGATCTTATTTGCTATCGAATATACCCTAGAAGGAAAAAAAATGAAATTATTGAAAATTTATGTATATTTTTTTCTCTTTTGTATATCCATTTGAATGATCCTCCGCATTTATATAATAACTATGATACTCTATCTATACTGCGCCTTATCATCAGCATAAATTGAGTATTCAGGGATAGGATTGTGTTGCTTGGGCTATTTTTGAAGGCAACCGGGTTGAAGTTATGTAAAAAACAAGTAATTTATTGGCAATTTTTTTTAAAATAAGTATCCATTTAAACTTTATTAGGGAATTAAGTATCATTAAAAAAATTTAGAAATAGTTATAGTCACTTTAAGAAATTAGCCATCGACGCGACGAAAAAATTAATGAGGGTGTAAGCGATCTAGTCGCTAATTAGTAGGCAATTAGGTCTAACGCCTACTCACCCCGAATAGACTGAAGCATGCGCGCTAGTTGCCCAAGAAGTCGAGGAAAAAATTTTTTCACATAGGATTGGTTATTACATCAAGGATTGGCTTTAAGTTCTTATATTTTTTTGTTTTAGATTTGGATGTTTCATTTGTGAGCTTTAAGCCCTTATCATCAATTATGGAGGTCAACCTTAGAGTCTGCAGGTTTTCATTGAAGTAGATTTAAAACTAAATATATGGATTGTAATTTAAATTGTACAAGTTATAATGTTAGTGTTATGACATTATGTGAGTAATTCAGATGATTCATTACAGAAATAAATTTAAGTTTCACAAGTCATTCCAAAAAAGTGAGTACAAGTAGTTACATAAATGTACGATCCAAAAATGAAAATAAAAAAAAAACAAGAATAAATGTAGTAGATACGACAAATAACATCCTACATCATCGCTCAAGTGGAATCGCACTACCTGTGTATTGGTCGTGCGTGATGGACAATCATGCAGCTGATGGTGACCCTCAAATGCAAGATCTTGGAAGTTTGGTAGATAGTCTGCGACGAAAGATAAGTGGCCGCAGACTCATGTAAGTAATTAGCATATGTAAGGACGCTATTCTGAGCATGATGGTATGGCGGTCATGCTATGAGACATCCTCTCAGAGCCATCCGTAATGTGGGTCGCTATATATAATACCGCAGTCTGATATCATCTCAACATATCTACGCTGTAGCTCGTAAGCACCGCACGGTCGGACGGTTGGAAGATGTCCTGAGTCGCCAAGATGTGCTTCGACTGCATGAAAAAATAGTATGTAAAATTAGCCTCAAGTAATACGTTGAATTCAACAGAGTCCTTATGTTAACGCTTACATATATACGCTCTACAGATGCTCTAGGATAGTAAGTGGTCGGAGGATATGTCGGGGCTGTCAGTAAGTAGAGAGAAGCCCAAGATTTGAACCAACACATGTATTGATTGATAGCCGTCAGCCTGTCTTCATTTTCATCCAAGCCCTCGACTAGGTAATCCATCCGCCTCTCCCAAACAGCAATGTGCACCTGGTGGTAATCAACCCAGTCTACATCCGCTTTGCCTCGACCATCGACTCTTTCGAAACTAGGGTCAACTGGTGCCACATCTATTCTGAGTATGAGTCCAAATTGTCCCAGCACTCGATCAGGTAAATGTCACTCCACCCTCTTCCAACTGATCAGTGGGACTCGTGCCAACCATATACCAGAGCCTGTTGATTTTCAACATGAAAAGATCATATGGGGCTTGCATTTGTTGAGGGCTTGTACATTAATTTGCTGATTATGCATTCCAAAGGGTAAAATTTGGATGAAATGCTGAATGAGATGGTGATAAATCACGACATAAGGTAAAAATCTCACTCGGATAATGCTTCTTTTGCCCTAATAAAGTTAATGTATGTTGAAGGTAAAGACATACTTGACAATAAAATATATAAAGATAGAAAATTTTAGAAGAACAGATACTTGTATGTATGTTGAAGTATTCAATAGCTTAAATGCTCAAATAGACATATGCAAGCAATCAAATGAAATGAAAGAACAGATATTACACTTCTCGGTTTGGTCTCAGGATCGGCTCTAGGTTAACAAAATTTAAAAATCTAACGATGTCATTATACTTTCAACTTAATAAAATCTTAGAAGCTAATTCTATCATAGAATGACAAAAGATAAATCTATCGGCATCATTGTTAATGTATCTTCTCAAGTTCAAGATCTCAAGAAGAAAGTCTCAAACCCGATCCTTTATGTTTAATCTAGAGTTGATAAGGTTTGAAAAATGATAGATTTTAAAATAATTAATCTAGATCCGATCCTCTGCAAGAAGATAATCAGAGTTGACAAGATCTACACATCCCGGTTTGGTCTTAGGACCGGGTCCGGGTTAACAAAATCTAAAAATTCACATCAAAATTCATGCTTGCATTTTGACGCATACATCATGTCAAACTCAACTACTCAAATGTCCATACAATATTTTAAAAGAACATATATCTGTATGTATGTTGAAGTATTCGTTAGATCAAATATCTAGAAAGATATGCAATCCAAATGCCAGATAAAAGAACAGATACTACACATCTCGATTTGGTCTTAGAATCGGGTCCGGGTTAACAAAACTTAAAAATTAGATTCTGATATTATAAGAATTTCAAGCTAATAATATCTGTGAAGCTAATTCTGTCGTATAATTATAAAATATGAATCTACTGATATAGTTTCTAAAATTCAAGTCATTGAGAAGAAAAGTCTCAAACCCGATCCTCTATGTTCAAGCTAGAGTTGATAAGGTTTGAAGGATTATATTTCTTGAGACAATGAATTTAGACGTGATCCTCTGTAAAAATAAAAAATAAAAAATAAGCAGAGCAAACAAGGTCTATTAACCGATATTAGTCTTATGATTGAGAAAGGTGATTACTATTAAAATTCAAAATAATCAATGATCATATATTCAAATTTGAATCAATCATAAAATGATCAAAATTTAAATAAAATAATAAAAAAATATAAATGAAATGAAATTAATTATTTAAATTTAAACTTAAAATCAATCCACCCCTCCGCAACTGTTTGTCTGGGGGTGACAAATTAAGAAAACTTTTACTCACAAAGAGCTAATGTCAAATCAAATGCATAACTAACTTCACACTCAAATAATCCTTCGCCCGTAAGGACGTGGCCAATGTCCTCTGTTCGTGTGATTTTGTCGTGAAATGACACCACATAAATGGCAGAAGCATTTACTGTGAGCCCTATAACTCACGTGATATGGCACCACTAAATTATGGTCGCCACACCAGAGTCTTCTCCATTCGCTTTGAAATGAAATATAGAATATATTTAGTTGGGCAAAAAACCATATGTTAGCTAAGGTTGACTTATATTTGTCACCTTAGACAAACTTCATCTCAGGTCTATAAGGACACCTTGGATGACGTAACCTATGTGTTGCTGACAAGGATCCTTCGATTATGTTGGGTCGACTACCTCCTCTAAGCGGACTAGGGACCGCGACAGCCCGGGATGACGGAACTATGGGATCTAGATCGGGCACGTCATCGTTCACCCCACCAAAAGTTTTAAATTAAAATAATAAATTTCATAAATTCTAAACTCCACTCACTGCTATTATATACTCGTTATTTAACAATTCATTGACTAGCCTTAATCGAAAGTGCTCTCTCAGTATTAGGAGGGACAATTAACTATAGGAGCTTGCGCTTATAGGAAACAGGAAATCATATTTAAAAAGTTCGCACCAAATGAGGACAAAATCACTAGGTAGTGTCTTATCTACTATTCATCTACATTTTGAAATTTTCACCATTACTAAAACAACTCATTTATTCCAAAAAAGGTCGGTGGCGAATTTTCAGATCCCACAATAGATAGTGAACTGAATGAATCTAGGTCCTTAAGAAGTGGAAGATACTACAGATGGACCTCAGAACCTGATGTATCCGGTAGTAAGAAACACCCAATAAGAAATAAAATGTAGGCACACAAGTTCCTGAAGTACTCATCAACGCTCAAATGCACATAGAACTCTCTGTAAAAAGTCCACCTAAGTCACCTCAGTGACATGCATGTTTGCGCCTGTGCGTGACCCTTCCTGAAGGTCAATCTGATGTATGGGCTGATTAGGTCATGATACACCACATATGATATAGGATGTCGTCTCAATAGCTCATCGCAACAATCTGGCCAGATACGCCATCTCTTCCCCTCACCGATCACAATTGGGCTAATAACAGATGGCCCATCAACACATAATCACAGGATCATCGCCACGTCCTGGAGCGTCACTATCATCTCACCAATAGCTAGGTGAAAGCTATTAGTCTGTGGAGACCATCTCTTAACCAGGGCAATAAGTAGATGATGATCCAAGCTGATGAATCGAAGCTGACTAGCACATTGTAGGTCTGCTACCTCCAAGCCACTGATGAATCTCCTGCAAGTGATGAGTCACTCCTTCAGCATAAGCAAGTGTGAAACAGCCTCTAGAACAATACTCTGCAAAAAATAATATGATCGATCAATCATTAGTCAAACTGAAAGTTGTCCAGGTGTAACGTAGAAATGAAAATTAAATAACACTTACACTATCAGGATGGGCGACTCTATGCCGTCCACGTATGGAGGCTATGTTAGGGTGGACCTCGGTAGATGGCTGCCCTAACTGTGGGGTGTCCTCCCTAGCATGGCCCCGACACCGACGTCTAATTGGTGGGCGGTGCTCCTCGACCATCGTACCTGTTGAAAAAAAATAAATGCAGGAGTCAGTGTCAGACAGTTACAAATAATAAAAGGGAGAACTATAACATAAAGTAAGCCAAAAAAGAGTACTGCAACCTACATGGAAAGTGTAAATAACATGCACTAAACATATACATTGTATGCAAATATATCTATGACATACCTTTTACTATTAACATTGTGTGGACACGATGACCTATAGTATCTTTGCATGATCGCAGATTCTTCATCTAGCTCTATTTTCATCCATTATATTTCTGAACCTAGTGGTACGAGGTCTACTTGACCTTCTACAAAAATTGGGTGGCTGCAATGCTATTAAATCATGCTCAGTACTATAAGATGACCAATTAGAACGGTCAAGCAAAGTGTGAAACTCAGTTGAGTACGTGAGCTTATATAGATGCAAAGTGTAGTACTGTGATACACACGTCAGGTGGTTTAATCTTCTAAACCCCAGCGCAGCAATAACATGCGGGCATGACTAATGATATATGACTGTTTTGTTGCAACTGCAGCTACACTGGCCATTATCAAGAAAATCAACCCTAAATGATCGGCTTGACCTGTCAAACACCTGCATCTCGCGGGGGTTGTTGTTCACTGATTCTGAGAAATGTCTAGCTTTCCTCTTAGTACGTTGTAACATAGTGGATACCCTTTGGGTGAACATAGATAAATTGGTCTCCTATTGCTGACTTGTTGAGGCAAGTATTTTCATGAACAGTGCAACTAAATTATAATAAATAGTAGTGATTAGAGCCTGAATAGGCAAACCACGTGCACATTTCAGAACATCATCGAAACATTCAGATGCATTAGTCGTCATTGTACCGTAACACATTCCACCATCATGTACAAGTGACCATTTAACTGGGTGGAGTTCCATAAGCCATTTGTGAGCTTCTTCTTTCACATTTTTAATATCTATCATAAAATGATTAAACACACAAATGTCGTTAGTGTTTTCTATCATATATATTTTCTGGCAAAGAAATTCAACATCACCAATTCCCAATCTACGTATCATATTTTTAAAATTTTCACGTAGATGGCGCAAGCAGTGTCTGTGAGCGGCCCATGAAAAATCAACATGTTTATCAGATATGACGCACAAATCACGTCTAGCTGACACCACAGAGGCAGCATATCATATAAGTGCATTAAGAACTACAACCAAGAATCAGTGGATTAAGAACTACAACCAAAAATTAGTGGACTCAAACTCCACAACAGCAAAGGTAAGAAAATAAACCATTGTTTTCATCTATTCTAATATCAGTAAGTAAAGTACCACGATATTTGCCTAACAAAAATGTGGGGGCGTCGGACGCAGCACCAGCGTCGAATTGACGGAATGAAGGGTCGCGAATAGGGCAGATCGGTTGATCGGCCCTATTTCTTCAACCCTCGACGAGTCGCCCACTAAGTGAGAGATTAGCTAAACATGGCAGTTTTCCTGCCACATCGGAATTGACGTGGCTATCTAATCGCTCACTTAGTCGACGACTATACCTATTTCTAAATTTTTTTTTAATGATACTTAATTTCCTAATTAAATTTAAAAGGATATTTGTTGCGTGCTAGAGAAATTTATTCCGGTAGATGCGAGATCACGTAGCCAAAAATTATCCAACACACAAGGGATATGAACAGGGGTTATACGGAAAACCCGCTAAGGAAAACCACGGCCTTGCCTCAGAACTTTCACTATGTGTTCAAAGATACGTCCCCGCTTCTAGTCGAGAAGAAGGTGTTTACAGAGGAAACAATATTTCGAGTGTAGAAATACAATCCAAACTCAACCTGCGGAGAAGTTTCCCAAAGCGGCAGAGATCTTGGGAGCAACCTCTTGATCTTGGGAGAAAGGAGAACGGTCTTTTCTACACATCTCAGGGCGAGCTCCCGATCTTCGTGCACTACTGGTGATGCAGATGGTGATCGTCGGCGTCGATGGTGGTTCTGAGCTCTGGTCTTCAAATCGATTCGGCCCCTCTGAGGAAATGAAGTTTCATTTATAGATTTTGGGAGTGGCTAAATTGTGGAAAACTCCAACCACTCCCATCTGACCCGCGATCCCCGATCGACGGGTGTATTTTGATGATCCGGTGCCTTAATGATGTCGGAATTGGGTGATCTTGGATTCGTTATCTTGACGGCGCCGACCGACTATAAATATGTCGTTTGGTGACCATTTGGATCGGATCCATTTCGTCGATACTGATCCGAGTCGATTCGAGCTCGGATCGACTACGCTGATGTTCTTACGTTCGTCTCATCGAGACGGCCTGATCAGTAAGCTTGAAATCGGTGATTAGATCGAAATATTTCAAAACGCCAGATTCAAGGCTGATCGAATTTTTCGAGGTATCAATACTTATTTTAAAAAAATTGCCTAATTTATTAGGAGTGCGAGCACGTTGGAGTGGTTAAAATGCTACAATCCAAATCATTATCTAGATACTTGGTGGGAGGACATGAAGAGAGGCAAGTCGAAGGATAAACGTGGAGCATTTCTATGTAATCAGAGTCATCTATCAATCTTGACTTTTTTGAGATTTTATCTTTCAATAACTTTTGATAATTTTATTTGTTTTAGTTGTTGATTATAATTTTCTATATTTGAGTCCTTCATCGTCCGCACATTTACAACTCTTCTATGTTGGTGGCAGAAGACGTCCATTAAAAGGGTGTTTTTATTTATAATTATTTTTAAAAAGAATAGGGCCACGCCTTCACATTTTTTTTTTCCAAAAAAAAAAAAGTTTAAATTGAGTATTATTAGATTCTTTACTTAAGTTCTATTTGGTTTGAGTAAAATGAGCGCAGGAAAATAAGATTAGAAGGCAATAACAATGAAAAGTAAAATTACCTGAAATATACGTTAATTAAATTGATTTGGTCGAGTCAAAAATAGTTAAAAAGTTCTGTTTTTTTTTTTTTTTTAAAGCGGGAACTATAGTTTAACCAGTAAATATATGAGAAATAAGAGCCTGAAGATCAAAATTATCCAAAGAAAAAGAAATCATTTGTCCTAAAAAAACTTCATGCTATAGCTTCTTGACTGATTATAATGTTTTTCTAGAGTGGTGAATTCATGTAAAAATGACGAAAAATGTTATTGATTTTAATGGTCATTCAAAACACAGAGTCATATTATAATTATTCTCATTGATTTGAGCATTTAAACTATGATTTATTACTAATGAAATGATCTTGAAATCAAGGCTTATGATATGTTATGTTCATATCACAAATCTAATCTCATCAATTGTAATTCCCACTAGACCATCAACATTTGTTCAAGTTGGCTTAATGTTAGGAGGTAAACCTAGGGTAATATTGTCTTATTATAATTTGAATATGATTGGAAGTGATCTCTGCCAACTTTTTATTTTTTATTTTTATAGCAACAAGAAATACTTTGGATAAAATTTTGACATATGCTACATAAAATCTATAAATAGAGTATCATTTATTTGTAGTGTAGTATAATCCAAATTTTGGCTATTTGGTCTGCTGCATTTAAAATGCAGTGTATTTGAAATATAGTACTTAGTTCAAATTCACTGTATTGAAATTTGTTAAATTTGGACGATTTTCAAATATAACTTTTGGTGTAAAGTGAGCCACTTGCTGCCGCTAATTGTCGCCCATAGATCTACTCTTAGGCGCTAGTTGCTGCCTGCAGCCGACCGTCGCCACCTCCCGTCATCATTGAAACCTTCGGTTACATTACTTGATTTTACCAGAATAAAAAAATAAAATAAACTCATACATTTATAATATTTCAATCAAACAACTTAAAAGTAGTCCAAATACATTAATTTCATTCCTATGACCATCCAAAATATCTCACCCAATAAGTGCAAGTCATCTAACGCTAGAGCATCGGCCCACCACGTTTTTGAATTCCACAATGCCTTAATCTTTTCCAATCGAGAGCTCGTTTTAACTATTGCTGCATTATATTATTAATATTAATTTAGGAAAACTTACATAATGGTAATGGGAGTTTGGATCCACTTGGTTCTATTACCAAATGATAGTAAGGTGGTGAAAAATGTAGGGCTTATAAGTTTATACCTCTCCAAAGAACTTAAACATAAAACAAGCAGGCTTTATATGAATTAACTTTGCTCCAGAAGATAAACTGTGGAGTTTTTTTTACTTAGGGGTTGTTTGGATCGCAGAAAAAGGAATGTAGTGTAAAAAATATATAGTATAAAATGAATGTAATGTATTTGGATTACTTTAAGTTATTTGATTGAAAACTTTACGAGTACATGAGTTTTTTTTTTTTTCTGTTTTGTAAAATAAATGTAATGCAAAGTAATTTGTCAGTGGCGACCATCTGAAAGACGCGATGTGGCAAGCGCGCGCGCGAGTGCAGAGAACCGTCGAGGCTGCCAGCGGATGCCGATATAATATTACATTGACCGGTGTATTTGAAATTTACCCAAGACAAATTACAAATAAACAAAAATTGACTCTTCCAATGCTTATACACCTAATACGAGCATGCACAGGTTTTTATTCAAGTTTGTGAAAGAATATGCATACTGAAATTGTATAATGAAACTTGGATATGCAGGTTGTCCTTTACAGATTAAGTCGTAAAAAAAAACGCAATTCCTAATAGGACTGTAAGGGTAAATCATCTGTGACATAAGCGGAATTCATTAATGTAATAAGAAGTCCACCTTTTAAAAAACGGATAAGCTTCAAAATTCATAATAGACAACAATACTTTAGCTACAGAATAGATAATACATACCCAGAAAAGTAGAAAACTAATATTAACAACTGCTTCTGCCTCTACATCTATGTTCTAAATGTGCTTGGGCAATGATAGAGAAAAATAATCAGATTTGCAGATCTCAATAAAGTTAGATAAATTGGATCAACTGAGATTCGCAGATGTTAAAATTCTCTGGCAAAATTTGATAATAATAGCATTTTTTTTTATATGGCGAATCAACTCAAAAGTTAAATGATGTAAGGATAAGCAGAAATTAAAACAGCTAACAGGAATGGAAGTTCCAAAATCACTCAAGAATTAAGCTTTAAGACAGCAATATAAAGCATGCCCAATGCACAATGTTCTCAACATTATAATGCCATGAGAACTTATGTAGAAGGTTTTACCTCACGAATTCAACAGAAGACACCTTTAGTAAATGGAAGCATATAACCCAAATAGTTAAGATAAGACATAATACATAATAGTGATCATTGTGTTGTTTTGTTGAATTATATTTTATTTTATGTGCCTCATTAAACATAGTGGAGGGATTGAGGAATGGAACCTTTTATCTGTAAGTGTTGCATTGGTGCAGATTTGGATTGGGTTTCCCTGTAAGTAGCAGCTTAACTATATGTAATAATTAACTTGAGATGGGAAAAATGGAACTCATTTGCATTTTATCGCCCAACTAAATTCTGTGCATTTCAGCTATAGACAACTTGCAAGTGCAACGATGCCGAGCATGAGCCATGATAGAGAAAAAGGTCCATGCGACCAGGGGTTGAAATCGAAGAGATAAGAAATCTTATCTTCATTCTTGATGAGGTGACTCTAAGCCTAACTTTTCCTAGTTTATGATTGCGAGGAAACAGCTCAAAGTCAGCAATTATATCTCGGCTTTCTTTTACTTGGATTGATGCATGGCATCTCAACTCACTAGGATTTATTACCAATAGAATGAGTAAAAGACAATGAAACACTAAACAGAATATGAAGGAGTAAGTTTTCCATTATACCATGCAACGGTAAAGAATATAAGAGGATATATCTACACACACACACACACACACAGAGAGAGAGAGAGAGAGAGAGAGAGAGAGAGAGAGAGAGAGAGAGATTATTATTAACTAAGAGGACGCGGATTCATTCAATAATTGAGGTTGTGTGGAAACCTTTGCTAAGGGGGTAGCTAGAAAAGGTAGTGAATCATTGTCTGGGTGCTTATTTTAGACTTTTAGTACGTAGAGGGGCCTTATGGAGCTGGCAGTGATGGTTGGGATGTTGCAAGTAATGAAATCCCTGTGGATGGTTAAAATACACTCAAGTAAGGTGCCATGTAAAAAGGCATTAGGAACATCGAGATGGAAGATTGGTCAGGTGAAGTGTGTTGGAATTGTTATAAGAACTTGGATTGTTGCAGGGCTGTCAAAAAAATTCGTTGCTAGTGAACAACTCATTTTAAGCTTGTTAAGTATCTCGGATTCGAATCGTTCATTAAAAAACTAGCTGAATACGAATAGCTATTCGTTCGAACGTGTTTGGCACATTTTACTCGAAATAAGATATATATATATACTCATTGTAGCAAATGTTCGAACATTATCGAGCCGAACACGAACAAACATTTTATGAGCCTAATTCGAACACAAGACCATTTGGTTGGTTTTGTTCAACAAATCAAGCTGAACACAATCAATTCGAACAATATTGAGCCAAACATGAACAAACATTTTCTAAGCCTAATTCGAACACAAGCCAATTTTGAATACAAGCTAATATAAACAAGTTGAACATAAACAAAGTTTTAGCTCGCTCATGCCCGACTCATTTACACCCCTAGATTATTGGCAACTTTGTCACAGGGCTTAATATATTGAAATAATTGATGTCATATTGTTGATTTGTTGGCTTGAGTGTAATTTGTGGGTACAATAGATGGGACTGATTGGGTGAAGAGATTGAATAGTTATTTTGATTTTAGGTGGCCTATCTTAGATCTTGTTTGCATAAAATGAATATTTGAGGGTGACTTCTTGGAGGATGTAGAAGGTGGGACTGATTGAGGAAGAGACTGCAATGGTGTTGTTAGATTAGATGATGTTGGGGGTGTGGGGAGGGAGTTAAGATGATTTATATTGTGGGGTTTTGTCTAAAAAGGTGTTGTTAGGAGATAATGTTGAGGTTGGAGCTAGAAGTAGAATGGTCACATGTTTGCAGTGTGGTAATGGTGAGAGATTGGTGGTGCAGTCTGAAGTTGAGGGTGTAGGGAAAACTATCTTCAATAAAGGTTACTTGTCTGGAGGTGAAATTGGTGGTAGCACTGAAACAACAGTTTGCTTTGTAGCTGGAAAAGTAACCTACAAAGATGCAGGGGGTTGAGCGTGGAGACAGTTTATTTGAAGAATATGATGGCAGCCAAGGAAAAGATAAACAACCAAAGATTAGAAAATGAGAGTGGGATGGAGTTGTATTGTAGAGGAGTTCATGAGATGATTTGTTATTCGTAGTATATGTTGAAAATCGGTTTATGAGATAGGTTTAGGTTAGGAGAGTAGAGACCTAGAATTGCAAGGGTAGGCGAGCTTGTTGAAGTAGAGTTCTTGTACTGTGAAGGAGGTATCTATGCTTGCGTTCAACTAGGTCATATTGTTTAGGAGTGTGGGGTGAGCTGAACAGATGAAGGATTCCATGAGTGGTTAGAAAGTGGTGAAGGGTTTGGTTATAGTATTCACCTCCCCCATCAATTCACAGAATTTTAATTTAAGTTTTATTGAATTAGGTGATTATCATGTCCGCAAATAGTTTAAATTTATCGAGAGTTTTAGATTTGGTTTTCATAGGGTATACCCATAGATATCGTGTATTGTGATCAATAAGAGAACATAGTATTTATAGCCATTAGAGATAATAAGGGCTCAAATAACTGAGTGGATTAATTTAAAAGCTTGACAATTTGTTTCAATATGCTTAGAAAAAAGCAGGTTAAGGCACTTGGCCATTTTACATGAAGTACAAATAAAAGAAGTAAGCAAAATACACAAGGAGGGATCAGTGTTAGCGTTTGCAACAAGCATTGAGCAATGTGAGTGTCTGAGCTTGTTATGGCAGAGCTGGGTGTTGGAGGAAGTTGCACTGCGTTCTGTATATGTTGTTGAAGTTGACAGAGTATAAATAGGATTGGGACAGTTACTTGTCCATGATTGTGTAACCATTGTCAACAAAAGAAATGCTACGTTTGTTATCAGTGATGAGCTCATGAATGGATAAAAGATTGTGTGATAGAAAAGGAACATTTAGAAGATTGTGGAGTTGGTAGGATTTCATGGCTGCTATGTCCAATTGGTAAGGATTCACCATTGCTCACAATGACCTCCTCCGATCCTTGGGAGGGAGTAGGTTGATGAATGTGATTGAGTTCAGTTGTCATGTTTGATGTAGCTCCACTGTCTAGGTTCCAGTCCCTGGAATCGTTGGAGTGAGATTTGGAGAGAAATGCCATGTGATTATTGATGTTGTGATGCTAGCAATTGATACAAGAATGTCTTTGTTTAATGCAAATTTGGCAAATAGTGGTGTAGATGGTTGTCATTCTGCTATTGAAAACTTCATTGAGACTTTTATAAAATTTGATCGACCTCAACCTCTAATAGTAGATGAGATTCTACCTATGGTAGAGGAGAAAATATTACGTGCGAAGTCCGGATATAGCTCCGCATCCAGACCCAATTAGATTTGGACACGTGTCCAAGCTTAAAATATTGATTTTTGACCTTCACCTCGTGGTAATGCCGGGACCCGACCCGACCCGTTAAAACAATGGGATTGCACTGCACGCCGTTTCCGAGCATGGCTAGATGCCATTTGAATGCACGAGATAAATTTAGGTATTTTCATTTTTTGTCTTTGTTCATTCGATGCGAGATTGTATTCGCTCCTTCCGTATTCTGAGCATCCAACATTCCTCATTGTGCTAATTTCTAACTTTAGAGATTAATTACTTCTCATCTTCAAACACTTTAAGGTATTTAGACTCTTTTCAAGTTTGGAGCCTTTAGCTCAGTACATTTAGTATTGTCAAGATTGTTTAGGGTTATTTTATGTTTATACATCAATGAATTGAGATTTGTAAGATTTGGGATGTTTTCTATATGTTTTTGAGGTGTATAATCTGTACACTCTAGAGTGTAGATCTTTATTTTTTTAGAAGTACTGGGGGATTTCCAATTTTGGATCTAAATGGTGTTATAAGATGTTTTGAGTTCTTTCCAAGAAGATTTGGACAGTTTTCTATCAGTTTTTAAAGTGTACAATCTGTGTACTTTAGAGTATATACCCTTTTTTTCTAATTTTACAACACTGTGAGACTTGTACAAATAGGCCAAAAAAACTGGACAAAAATGTGAAAATGCTCTGTACTCTCATGAGAGTACAGAGAGTATACAAGTCAATCTACCCCCAAAACCAATCAATCAAAACTTAAATTAAATGGAATCTATTAAACATATTCTCTACAAATAGAGTTTAATAAATAGAGTTTAATAGCTGAAAAAAATCAGAAAATGGGATGTACTCTCAAAAAGAAAATGCAAAATCAATCAACCAATCATTCAATGCTTGTAAACTATGTGAACATATTATATCCAAACAGGGTCAAAATCTTTAAAAAATATGAAAATGGGTTGTACTCACGAGGAGAGAGTAAAAATTGAAGGAAAGCGACCATCAAGCAACCTACAAACGAATTGTAATGCCATCGATTGAACATATTATATCCAAACAGGCTCCAGAATTCATCAAACCCTTCATGAAACAACACCAAACATCCTACAATGGGATATACTAAACATAAGACAAGCCCCACAGTTGAAAAATTTAAAAATAACGGTGTGTACCATCATGAGAGTATAGAGAGTACACATGCAAAACATCTCCAAAAACCAGTAAAATAGTCTCCTTTCCTTTAAAGAACTCATATATTCTAAATGTTCTCCTATTCGATGGTGAGAAAAATAGAGAAAATCCTAAATTCATTAAAGTTCAAGAATGCATTAAGAAATACCTCATGAAATCGTTTATAATACCTCAATTTTTAATGCCCAAGATTTAGCAAATCTTTGAGGAAAGGTTGGACGCACGCCGTGGAGAGAGCGAGAGCTGAGCTAAGAAAAATTTCTGTGTAAATAGAAATCCCTAGACTATTCTGTGACGAAGAATGTGGAACGACGCGCATAATATTTTTTCCTCCCACTGTTTAAACGGGACGAGCCGGGCTGGGCCCTGGGTAACGTAAACGGCGTCGTTAAGGCGTCGTCAAGTTACAGTGATGTTAAGTGAAAGTATGCCTTATTTTATATTGGACACGTGTTGCGTAACTATTGGAATCCGGACGTAAAGCTACGTCCGGACTCCACATGTAATATTTTCTCAGGTGTCTGGGCATAGAGCTATATCCAGACTCCGGACTAAATAATTTCTCCTGAACAACACATTTAAAAAAATTTTAAAAAATTTCAGTACTAACAAACTCGCAGACCAAGAAAATACATTAACTTCTGCAAAAGAAAAGAGACGGTCAGCACTAAACTTTGCAATGAAACATCTTTTTAAATAGCATAATCAGAGGTAAGTATGACTCACTATGATGGGAGGTTGCAAAGCCTTTTTAGTTTCAATCGACAAATTTTACTGCATATGTTTTGATAGCTGGAATTGTATGCATGGAGCATTGAAAATGTGGTATTTGGTGCAGATAATGGTAAAAATACATGCGATATCCATAAATAGATGAAGAGACAACTCCCAACTGATGCTTTATTAACATCTGCAATGATGTAAACAATTGAATCAGTTCAATCCAACTTACAATCATCATCTAAGAATAAATAGAACTTAGAAGGCAGTGCAATGTGATAGAACAAATGTTAGAGAATTAGAAATACAGTTTGGAGGTATTTATAGGCTCAGTTGGCTTTTCTTCTAGATGCAAAATTAACCAAAGCATACATATAAACAAAAATGGAGCATTTAAACACAAGAGAAGCACATATATTAAGAAAGTTGTTAATTTATGTGATAGAACAATTGGCATAGATGACTGAATTATGAGTCCAAAAACATTTTATATAGCGTAAAAGATGATATCTATCTATCTATCTATCTATCTATCTATATATATATATATATATATATATATATATATATATATATATATATATATATATATATTTCCGAACGTGACATACTTTTAGGGCATAATATCCTATTCAGCTTCTGCACTAAGCCTAGCATTCTTCCTTAATACCTAGCTTACTTTGAATTCAGGACTGTTTTCTGCAAGGAAGCAATTTCTGTTGTGTACTTCAAAAGCTTGTACAGAAGTTTTTCTTTTTTAAACCAAAATATTTAGCTTTCTTTTTAAGACATTTGAAAGAATTAAATCTCAAACTTACAGCATATGCAAAAACTTGAACCCAATTAAAGGAGGAAAATGATCTAAGGTGGATTGTATATGTTTCGTTAGGAAAGCCATAATGATTAACTGTTTGGGCCATAGCTCCATGGGAAAGCAAAATGCATAATCACTCCTACTAATGATTAAGATTTAGGAAAATTTTGATTTATTAAGGTTGATGATATCCTTATTCATACAGATATGCCTATCATATTTTTAATGAAAAAAAAAAATATATATATATACTAAATGCTTAAAATTCCCTATTGAAAAATAAGAGGCAAAATCCGCTACACTCATAATCACCTGAATGTTTGAACAAATAACGCTTTCTAAATTTTAGCTCGGAATTCTCTCTAAGCACCTTCTCCAGCTCTGGTGGCAGCAATGATCTCTACCTTACTATAATGTTTTACTCAAGATTTGTGTTCATATATTTTACTCATTAAGGTTTGAATGATGTCCAAAGTTATAAAAAGAATGACATGAAAAAGAATCAAAAGTTTAAAAAAGCACAAAATTTGAATACTATATTTATAGTTTGATCTTTGTTCGGAGTAGGTTTGAACCTAAAGTACTATTGTGAACCTAGACTTCAAAATTTATAAGATAAAATAGGTTCAAAGAAGATTGAAACTTAAGATAAAAGACTTTTGAGCTTTATTTAAATCTTGTCAAAATCGTATTCACATACTCTATCCTAAATCTCATCGGTCTCGAATAAATCATGAGTAGACAATAAACAAAGTTTGATCCTCAATGTTCAAACATGATTTAAACCATATTTAAATCTTATTTGGATGAGCTTATTTCCCTTTCTCATTATCATATAAGAAATTGATTCATTTATATTATTTTGCAAGATATGTAGATATTCCAACTAAGCATAACAGTAGACAAGTATTATATTGCTTAGGTCACTAATAGAGCTAGAGATTTTTGTTTTGAACATTGAGCCATTTTCATGGCAAACTCGCACACTATGAGTTCTCAAGTTTCGATCTCGGAATTCCAGAGAAAGATACAACACCTCAACCAATAGGTTGAGGCTTGGAAGGCTAGAGGTTTGATATTCTAAATTATTATAAGTTTAAAATTTTTAAAATTCTTATATAGATGTCCCAACCAATTATTCCTTTTAGAGAACTTATCAATGCTATGGGGCTACATTTCTTCAAGGCCCTAGCTAATTCATGAACTTTTGTTAAAGATAATTGATGATGAAAAAAATAATGGATACTCCATTATATTTAGTATTAGAGATAGTAATACTCAATTTGGGACTAGAGAACTTGCCTAATAGTGAGTTGGGATTTGGTGAATTCCCACTTAAAAAGTTTGAGGAGATGACCACACATAATAAGTTGATTAGTAACTATTAAGACGGTGATGATAATTTTAAGAATGTCAAACAAGTGAATGCATTTGTAGAGTTATGGTTTCTTGTTAATGGTGTTCTGCTCAACCATAAGTAGTATTATTTATACTAAAATATTTGCATTGATTTAAGATAAAGATGCATTCCTTGTATACTTTAAAGAACACCACTATGATAGAGGAAGTTAAATTGGAGAGTTCCCATTAGGAAAATGCCCTGAAAAAAAGTGTTAATCTAATTCACTATCATTGGATATGCAATGTCATTATAGTATTGAGCATATGAAGTTATCTTGGACTGAGGGAAGATAGAGTACCATAGAGAGAGATGATCTAAGATGTTAAGTGTGTCTAATAAATTATTATTTGTAGAAATTATTATCCATATATTAGTAAACATACCTTGTAAGCCTATCCCAATTAAAGTTAAGAAGAATAAGGAGACCACATTTTGTAGGTAATTAAGCTAGTCACAAGTAGAAAAGAATGACATGAAGGTACATTACCTCCATTGATAAATTAAAGGAGCTTTTCATAATGGTTAGAAAGCTTTAAAAAATATGATAGGTGTAAAGAATTATCAAGTGAGATTGGAGAAAAAATAAAGTAAATGAGAAGAATAAATATGCTGATTGCAGTGCATAAATGAGTAGAGAGAAGGAGATTAATAAAAAGTTTCTTATTGTTGATTTAGTATTTAAGTTATGGTCGGAAGGGAGGAGAGAAGGAGGATAATGCAAAGGTTTTTTTGTCATTGTTTTTGTCATTCATATGAAGACTAAAAATGATCTAAATAAGAAAGATAATTTGGTAGTCTTCAAAGTTGATTCTACCATTTGCATGGAGACTAAAGATGATATAGTGGGAGAGACTGAACATGTTAACCATATTTTGAGATTAGATGTAAAAAAACGTGTAAAATCATTAAATTAACAAAGAAAAAAGAAGTATTTAACTACAACATTTATAGATCCATCAAATAAAAGAAATAAGCTAATTAATCTATGCACCATTCAACCTCTCCGCCTAATTAAATAAAAGTAATTATCCTTTGTTAAAGGCTTGGATGATAGATTGAAAGACAACTCTAAAGAAAGAAAAATTAAAGTGAGCACAGAAAGCATAATGTGATTTTAATACTCAAATTCACCCACAACTTGGCTAGATATATACTAAGGCAATGATTTTATTGGTTAGCTAAAATAATGAAATATTTTAATTCTATGATTGCATTACATTCCTCACTATAATATCAATATCACTTACATTAATATAGAGATACATAAAGGACTTTATCAATAAGTAAATTAATAAGAGAGCAATTCTGATGCTATCCAAAGACTTTTGAATAAAGGATCATTGCCTTAGTTGAACTATTGTTTTGTAGATCAATGATTTAGTACATCAAGTTAAATAGTAAGGACTCTTTTAGATGGTCTAATTTTTTGCTGATGCAAGTTATTAGAGAACAAAAGTTCTTAATGTCTTGGTCAGATTTAAAACTCAAACATCATCCAATGAATTGGAAATTCCATGGATAATATATGAGTTCTTGTTACCTATGTAGACACTAAAATTATATGGCTGTGACACCTCTTATATAGCAATAGTCAACGAAATTTAATGAAAACATTTTACAGTGCATCTTTGGATTACTTGAGTTATAAGGGTTATTTAATTGTAGTCAAAAACTTTTCACGCCCAAAGCTCCTTGAAAGTAGAGCAAAGAAACCACAATTGAATTCCAAATGCCCAACATAAAATAATCATTTGAAATTTTAACCAAAATTAATTTAGTAGTGACACAAAATCTGACAATTGTTTTATGTTTTGTTGCAAACGAGACTATAAGTGTATGTATTTGATTTCGAAGTAAGATCTTTTAGAAAATAGATCTGATCATATAGAATTCTTTAGAGGCCAATTTTTGGTAAATTAATTGTTGAATAACTTAAACTTATAACTCCCATGGTAGGTTGAAATTAATAAAGATTGTCTTATTAAATACGTATAATTATGTTTAATAAATGAAATTTATCATACATATTATATAATCTATATCATACTGTATAATTTGACTTGGTCAAAATAACTATTATATAACCATTGGAATGATCTTATGCATCATAGATTATACTATACAATCCACATTGTATTGTAAGATCCTTTTGGCTAACATCTAAAAATACCTAATGATCACTCTCACACTCTCTTCACTTCCTAAGCTCTTAAAAGAATATTTGAGTCCTCCTAGAGCTTTCAAAATGACAAGCAAGAGATCATGAGAAGCTAACTTTTTATTCATACAACAATATGATCAATGTTCAAGATAGTAGATGATTACAAATCCTAAACTCTAAATCCTAAACTCTAAACCCCAATGCAAATGCATTATTGAAAATATCTCCTCAATCATTGACTCAAAATCAATAATTCAAGAACACCTCTCCTATCCAATCTACAATTATTAATATTATAAGTATTTTGCCTCTCAAAAAGGTTTCGATGTATGCTCAAATTTTTTTTGGAATGAACTAAAAGAATTAATACAAAGGATACTTCTTGAAGAAAGAGCATTTATTGGAGGAGATTTAAATGGACATGTCAGCGGGGTGGTAGAAGATTTTAAAAACATTCTTAGTGGCTATGGATTTAAAGTGACTAATGAAGAAGGCATGACTATATTAGATTTTGCTTTAGCTTATAATTTGATAATTGCTAATATTTTATTTAAGAAAAGATATGAGCATATCATCGCTTACAAGAATGGATATAGTAAAACACATAAATTATTTTCTGATAAGAAAATTAGATAGTTTAGAATGTAAAGATTGTATGGTCATTTTGAGTAAATATTAAAGTACCCAATATCGATTATTAGTTTTGAATTTTAAGATAAAAGGTTGTAAGATTAAGAATAAATCAATACATTATCTTAGAATTATATAGGGGTACTTAAAGATGGCTAATAAAAATATTTTTAAGTGTAAGCTATAAGATTTTAGAATTTAGGTTGTTCATGAAAAAGTTAATGTTATATGAGAAAAGATAACAAATGAGATGAAAAAAATTATAAAACTTGGAGAATAAAAAAAGCTCATATTAGTAAATATACTTGGTGGTGGAGTCAAGATGTGCAAGAAATAATAAAAATAAAAAAATTTGTTATCAAAATTAGTTTAGATGTAAAAGCTCAGAGAATAGATAAAGATATAAAGTAGCTCATATGAAGTCTAAGAAAATAATATATGATGCAAATAATTCAACATTTATTATTTATACAACAGATTGGATATTAAAGAGAGCAAAAGATATATGTATAAGTTAGCCAAGCAAATAGATAGGGGAAGTAAAGATTTAGCACAAGTGAATAACACAAGATATGTTGTAGATTAAAATGTGATTTTCTTAGAAAATGATATTGAATATAGGTAGATAAGATATTTCAATAATCTTTTAATGAAGGTTGTGCGAATATGATTGACTTTAATGACATTAGTACCTCAAATTAAAAGAGAATTTTTTTAATTTTATCATCATCAACAACAACAACAACAAGCCTTATCCCACTAGGTGAGGTCGGCTACATAAATCCTTCGTCTCCATTGTGTCCTATTATGTATCAAATTCTCATTTAAATCAAGTATACTAAGATCATTTTTTATACATCTTAACCAAGTCTTTTTAGGTCTACCTCTACCTTTCTTAACATAAGGCAAATCTAATGCATCTACTCTCCTAATTCAGATGGACGGCGCTTTATGTGGCCAAACCATCTAAGGCATCTCTCCCTAATCTTATCTACCACTGGAGCTACTCCAACTTTTTCCCGAAAATACTCATTTTGCATTCTATCTCTAAGAGTAAAGCCACTCATCCACCTAAGCATCCTCATCTCTATAACACTTAACTTAGTCTTATGCTTCTCTTTATTGGCCAACATTCGCACCATAAGTCATCGGTCTTACCACCATCTTATAAAATTTTCCTTAAGTTTAAGTGGAACTTTTCTATCACATAATAGGCCGATGCATTCCTCCACTTCAACCATCCAACTTGAATTCTACTAATAACATCTCCATCTATTTCACCATCATTTTGAACAATAGAGCCTAAATATCTGAAACGCTAACTCTTATTAATGACTTGTTCATCTAATGTCACAACACTATCACTAGAACTTCTACAACTAAAATTACACTCCATATATTCAATTTTAGATCTACTTAAACGAAAACTTTTAGACTCTAGAGTTGACCACCATAATTCAAGTTTCTGTTGGACTCCCTCTCTAGTCTTATCAACAAGAAGAATGTCATCAACAAAAAGCATACACCAAGGTACATCTTTTTGTAAATGCCTAGTAAGAACATCCATAACTAAAGGAAAAAAGATAAGGGCTTAAAGCTGATCCTTGATGTAATCCAACCGAAATAGGAAAATATTTTGTTAATCCTCCTTATGTTTGGACACAAGTAATGACTCTAGTATACATATCCTTAATGACTTGAATATAACCAATATTAACTCATTTCTATTCTAGAACTCTCCAAAGAATATCTCTTGAAACTTTATCATAAGCTTTCTCTAAATCAATAAATATCATATGTAGATCCTCCTTTTTCTATGCTTCTCCATCAAACCCCTTAACAAATGTATAGCATCCATAGTAGATCTACCTGGCATGAAACCAAATTGATTGTGAGAAACTTCTATATCATCGTATTAAAAAAATTGAACTTGAAGAGGCTTTAAAAAAATGAAGTATAAAAAGTAATAGCACTTGATGATATTCCAATAAAAGAGTGGAACTATTTAGGAGAACAAAAAATTTCTTGGCATATTATTAAACTTTTTTAATATTATTTTAAAGACTAAAAAGATTCAAGATGAATGGAGAAAGAGTTTTGTTGGTTCTTATTTTTAAGAATAAAGGTGATGCACAAGAGTGTGCAAATTATAGAGAAATTAAGTTAATATGTCATGCATTAAAATTATGGAAGAGAGAGTAATTGAACATAGATTACTATGTGTTATAAAAGATTCTCAAAATCAATTTCGTTTCATGCTAGATAGGTCCATTGTGGATTCTATGCATTTGTTGAGAAGTTTGATGGACAAGTATAGCGAGAGTAACGGGGATCTACATATGATATTTGTTGATTTAAAGAAAGCATATGATAAAATACCAAGAGAAATAAGTTGGGGAGTTCTAGAAAAAAGATGAGTTAATCTTGCTTATATTCAAGTCATTAAGTATATGTATACTAGAGCTATTACTTGTGTTCGACCAATTATTTTACTATTTTAGATGAATTACACCAAGGATCAGCTTTAAGCCCATATATGTTTGCTTTAATTATAAATGTTCTTACTAAAGATTTACAAGAGGATGCACCTTGGTGTATGCTTTTTGCTAATTATATTCTTCTTATTGATAAGAATAGAGAGGGAGTTCAAGAGAAACTTGAATTATAGAGGCAACCTTAGAGTCTAAAGGCCTTCATTTGAGAGATCTATAATTGAATACATGGAGTGTAATTTTAGTTGTAGAATAATTAGTGGTGGGGTTATGATAATGGGTGATCAAGTCATTAGAAAGAGTGAATGCTTTAGATATCTCAGCCTATTGTGCAAAGTGATGGTGAAATAGATGGGGATATCATTAGTAAAATTCAAGTTGGATGGTTGAAGTGGAGGACTTCTTTAAGCCTATTGTGTGATAGAAAACTACCACTTAAACTTAAGAAAAAAAATTATAAAATGATGGTGAGACTTGCAATACTTTGTGGCATATAATGTTGACCAATAAGAAAGAAACATAAAATTAAGTTAAGTGTCGTAGAGATTAGGATGCTTAGGTGGAAAAATGGTTTTAAACTTAGAGATAAAATATGAATTGAAAATACACTTGAAAAGTTTGAAGTAGTACAGTGGCAGATAAGATTAGAGAGATCCCCCTTATAGATGGTTTGGTCATAGAAAACATAACAAGTGTATTTGTGCAGTAAAATTTTTACATTTACATTATGTATTTTATGGTTAATTTGTGTTTAAACATGTTACCTACAGCTCTTTTTTATGTTGTTTCAGAAAAATTTTAAAACTTACAAAAAATGATAAAAAGAATAGTCAACGTTGAAGCTTTACACAAGCAGCGACACAACACTACACAAGCAATGCCACAACGTTGCACATGACCTATTTTAAAGCAAAAATCAAAGAAGTCAGCGCCTAGGTGATGTATTAGCGGCACCGGAACATGATCAAAATTTGAGCCAAAAGGCATAACAGGTAGTGTTGCAGTACTGGATTCTCAACGCCACTGTGTTGAGGACTAGAAAATTTTTAGGTATTAAAGCCATTAAGTATGCACATAGAGTGTCTAAGTGGCAAAATCATGGCGTCGTAGCACCTAATAATCAAGTAAAAGACAAAAGATCCAGTGCCACAGTTATTTTGTTTTTTCCCGCAACTAATTTGCTTATAATCTAACTTATTGTGATGTTAAAATGAATTGTGATCAAAAGATATCAGAAGTGTCCTAAAAGAACAAAAGGAAAAAGAAATAGATTCACTAAATAAGCTTAGACATATGCTATTTCATTTTCGTAGTTATTAAAGAGAAATTTAAATAACACAATTACTTAAAATTTAATTGGACTAGAAGGACTAGTTAGTTAAAGGAAATGTTTGATTATGTTGATCTAAGCATAGATATAACATTTATACTCTCGATTGACACCACAAAGTTTCAAATAAACTCTAATATTATTTTTGAAAAATAAGATATCAATTATAATTACATAAATTCATGGTACTTTAAAAATTAAAAGAACAGTGCCATCCTAATCTACAAAAATCCTAAAATTTTATTTTCTTTTTAACAAATTAAGTCTTAACTTTAATTTCAGCTTGTTAAATAGGTTGGATAAAAACTAAGTTTAGGAAGATTAACAATTAACTCAATTTTAATCTATATACATTGTTCAATCCTCATGAGAATGATACTCTACTCAACATTATATTACTTGTATCGGCACATGTACTTGTGTACACCATTAGAGCTCAATAAAAACATCGATCACCCAATGACCCAATTATGAGAGTAGATGTATTAGATTCAGCCTATGTTAAGAAATCTAGAAATAGACCTAAAAAGACTTGGTCAAGAAGTATAAAAAAATGACCTTTTATTAGTCCTAAATGAGAATTTGACACACTTGTTTAGTAACCTTATTATATAATGTAAATGATATAGTAGAATTTATTTTAATTAACTTAATTAAGCTGTTAGAATCAAGAGGCTAATTAATATTTATCAGAATAAACAAATCATATTAAACAATCATCTATAGCATTTTTTTCTAAATTTAATAGTTTGAACTAATCACATGATATGAAATCTTGACCTTATATAATCATGGAATATGATAGATAAGCTATTTGCTTAGAGTAAGAAAGAAGAGGAGGGCTTTTGTGCGAATAATTTTTATCTTTGATTTTCTCCACTTGGCAAGAGAGTTTTGTGCAGTACTTGGTTGTTTCTCCACTTTTCTTTCACCTTAATCCTCTATTGGTGTTCTTTGGCTTTCATAGATTTTTACTTGATGACTAAAAAGATTTTTTAAAATTCAAATAAGTTTTTGATGTGGTGCTGATTAGCAGGTTGTCTAGAGTAGCCGTCACCTCACTTGGAGTACTAGAAAAGAGTGTTAGCGATTGGATGTGGCTAGTTAGACAAGCTAATATAAGTAAATTTATGCCCCCTTTATCTTGCTAATATTATTTTGGCAGTACTACTATTTTCTATTTTTCATGTACTTTAGTTTTGTATCGTGGATGAATTTGGTTGATGATAATATGTATCATCCTTTGATCTTTGATGAATTATTGATTTATAATAAACTTCTTAAAACCTAATGACAAATTACATAAAGAAAGTTAGCCTTGTAATCATTACTAACTTTCTTTTAATAATTAGAATTTGATGCACAATTTTTTAAAAAATAAATATATCATAAAATTAAATTTTATTTTCAATTTATTTTGGCTATATATTCTTTTAAAAATATTAACAAATTTTAGTTCATTTCAAAATTTTAAATTGATAAAAAATTTATACACAAATTGACCTCTTGGGTGTGTCATTTATTACCTAATCTATATTCGAATAAGGCTTGAATATGGACACACCCTATTTGAACTACATTAAACTTCATATATTAGTTAGGTATTATAGACTTTAGATCTTTTGAAGTTTAACTTAAAAAAAACATATACTATACTGAGTAGAACAAATCCATCATAATACTCTAAAAATTAATGTCACGCTTAGCTAAATTAGCACAATAGTTAATAACATTCGATGATAGTACCCCAAAAATTATATTAAATAAAACTGCACATTAATATTATATTAGACAATGATATTTATTATATCATAAAAAATGATAGCCTTTTTAAATTAAATTCAATTACAATGATGCAACTATGACAAATTATGAAGAAACAAAAATAAGAAATATTAAAAGCTGATGTGAATTGAATAGATTTTCAATCCTTGTTATTACATAACCTTTAAATTGTCCTATAGCATCATTTTGACCAATCGTTTAAGTTTTGCAATTGTACCACTTTTTAACTAGTTATTACATAATCTTCCAACTTGAAATGACAAAGGATATGTTAGTTTCATATTAAACACTTGGAAGATAGTTTAGGCTGTATGTTTAGTCACCCTAACCCAAAAAAAATTAAACTCAAACACAGTTGGCTAACAAAAATAAAGGAAGACCTAATGAAGGTGGAAACTAAGAAAAATGGATCTTTAAATCCTTTGTGGAAAGAAAACTCCATTGCTGAATGCAATTATAGATTAACATAAGCTGATGAAGTTAATTAATGATGAATATTAAAAAGTTAATATGGAGGTTTTAGTTATTTATTTATTTTTTATTTCCACCAAAACTTGCTTAAGATTAAGATGAATTGGTAAATGAGATTACATGTTATAAATATCGATGGGTGGAAAAGCATGATGATTAACTACTGAGATTACACAAAGACATAAATATCGATGGGTGGAAGAGCATGATGATCAACTACTGAGATTACACAAAGACACTATGTTGATCAAAAAGTGATAGAGATTTCTTAATTGACAGTGTTGATTAGATATTAGTGCACAAGATATTTATTATGGGGAAACACCATTTAGTTAGACTGCATAAAATTTAAATGAGCTATTTTAAGATTACAGGCCACTCATAGGAGTAGAAAACAATCTAAAAAACTAGATCATTACTAGATTATAATGTAATATCATATAAAAAGTTCATCCATATTATTTCAAAGTGCTAATAGAACTTAACTCTTTTATAAGCTTTGGAAGCCAAGTCATACACCTCAAGACAACAATAAATTTGTAACATTGTCATAATATTCATTTTAGTATAATGGCCACAAGCTATATCATGTGCCTCTAAAAATCCATGGATAAGCATTGACAATAGTGTTCTGACTATAAGAGATAAGAAATAAGTTTTTCACTAAGCACCACTCCCTCAATCTAACCATGAAAAATGTCCAAGAATTATTAAGTAAATCTAAATATTTGCATCTTATGCCACTATCACGAGTCAAGTATCTCTATATCATGCATTTAAAATCATTTTATCCACATTGAACACTACAATATTCACCTTCAAGGTCTTGAGTACAAATAGTTTAATAAATGTGTGGACACTTATAACATCCCAAAGTGCTAAGCAAGTGACCAACTATATCATTAAATTTTACTTTTTTAGCAAAATAACATACAATTGTATTTTCTAAAAAGATGTTTCAAAGGTGATAGTTTGCTCACAACACTGGTAGGCCTTCTCATAAAATAAATAAATTTCATAGTCCATCTTTACATCTACTTTTTTTTTTAAATAAAATATTATAATGAAAAATGAGACAAGTATTTTAAGGGAAACTGATAAAAATTGCTAGAGAACAAAAAAACACATATAGAAGACATTGATAACATGATAGCTCGTGAAACTAAATTCTAAAAATGTAATTCCTTTAAGGTCAGCTCTCTGCAAATAAATGTAAAGAGTCAATCTACATCTCATTTGTAAATAAGAATAAATATATATCTCAACAAAGACTTCGACCACCAAAGACTTAAAGAGACGAATAGACTGATGTAAATAGTGTAATGAAGTTGAGTGAAATGCTATCAAAATTGGAATGATTGGAAGTTTCTTAGAAGAGTTACAATGAATTGACTTTTTTTAGCAAATGCATTAAAAATGAACTAAAATAACAAAATCATTGAGAGCAAAACTAGGTGTAGTCTACTTTTTAAAATAGTTTAATAATATGTTATGGGTTAATAACCATAATATAATAGATGATAACTTATTATAAATAATAAAAACTATAAATAATCTTTACATCGAAATGGCCCAATTAAAATTTGATAATAATTGAATAATATGGAGATCTAATAAGCTAGTGGATATGAAAGTAGGATTCCATCATACATGAATAGATGCTTATGAGGAGTGATATTAAATATTGATACAAAAAATAAAGAGAAGCAACTTTATGATGAGGAGGAATGAAAATGCTAATAATAAAGGAGAAACAAAACAGACATGACTTTGAAAGCAAAAGATGATTGTAGCACCAATTGAACATAAACAAACAAAACAAACATGACATTGAAGGTGAGAGGAAGAAGAAAAAAAAATCTACAAAAGGTGCAAAAGAAGTTGAAAAAGGCAGCATGATAGCCTAAGTGCAAAAAGAGTTGTGATGGAAACAAGCTTAATTGGGAGTGAACTAAAAAAGAATTAGAAGCCACAATGTGAGGCATTGCCAAGAAGATTATGCGAACAAGAGAAGCTATGAATGATATGCTAAGATTGTAAAACTTTAGTAAACATTAGCTAGAAAATTGCTACTTCAATGGATGAGTGCAAGCCAAGAGACAAACTTAGCACATGCATGATAAGCTGAGCCACCTCCTTATGCAGCAATTGGCGACGAAGGCTGTGCAAAACATGTGTGAGAACTTGCAATGAAAAAGACTAAGCTCATAAAATAGAGATGAATAACTTAATTTTTTTTTTCAAATCTAAAATTATCATCGTAAGCTTTAAATTAGAGTTAAATTGGATGAGCTTCTCTTCAAATATATATCAAACAAGCCATAGTTGAGTTGATGATGTTCTTTCGATTTAACATAAAAGTGCAACTGTATTTTGACTAATGACTTTTGATCTTAAAAATGTTTGATTGTGCTAGCATTGTAGCATAAGTTTTATGAATAATTTTTTTTTAAAGTTCAACAAATATATCAATTACCATTTGCAAATTTTTTCACCTTGAATTAAAAGCGCTATTTTATTGTATATAGACATAATTTCCTTTGCTCACAAAAAATGCCCAGTTTCTAAATGCATTGAGAATTTACTAGAGAATGAGATTATTATATCAACAATAATTAAATTACAAATGCTTTCAAGAAATAGGCCTTATGTATTAGGAGTTATCCATGGATTCTCACAATACTAAAAAAAGAATATTTCTGTCAAAAATAATGACTAGAATTTTTATGAAATTGAGATGCAATACCGCCAACAAGATTTTTGCCAGAAAATTTTTCAAACAAAAAATCTATCACAAATTCTTGGTGGTACTTTCTAGAGAAAAATTAGTTGGGCTTAAGTGTAGGATTTTCTGACAAATAATTCCCTAAAAAAATCCATTGAAATGGGCGATAAAAATTGCACCCGAATTGTCACTCTTAACCTAAGAGCGTCCGTCTTTCTTGTCTTATTTAATTCCACTGACACTATATGTGATCAATTTTATCGATCTCTCTATAAATGCGATGTTAAATCTTATTTTGTGCCCTCTCTAGGTTCTAATTAAAGATTTCATCCATATGTTTATCTAATTTTTCTAGCAAAGTCTACAAACTAAATGAGTTAGGGAGAAGGCCAAGGATATTGATAAGTTAGGTTTTAAACTTCGATATTAAGAAATGAGTTGTACTAGAAATAGTGTAGGTGTAGTTATAGATAAGAGTTTGAAAGCTAATGTTGTGAAAATTAATAGGATTAGAGATAGAATTGTAGCTCTAAAGCTTGTTGTTGGTGCTGAAATTATTAATATTACAAGTGTATATGCCTCTCAAGTAGATTTGGATATATGTTTAAAAGAAACATTTTGTAATAACCTAGAAAGATTAATACAAATGATAATTTTTAAAGAAAAAATATATATTGAATGAGATATAAATACACATGTTAGTAGGGTGGTAGAAGATTTTAAAAATATTCATAGTGGCTATTGATTTGAAGTGACTAATGAAGAAAATATGACTATATTAGATTTTACTTTAGCTTATGATTTCATAATTGCTAATTTTTTATTCAAAAAAAGAGATGAGTATATCATCACTTATAAGAATGTATATAGTCAAATACATATTAATTATTTTCTAATAAGAAAAATAGATAGTTTAGAATATGAAGATTGTAAGGTCATTTTGAGTAAATATTTAAGTACCCAATATCGATTATTAATTTTCAATTTCAAGATAAAGGGTTGAAAGATTAAGAATAAATCAGTACATTATCCTATAATTAGATGGGGGTTCTTAAAGAAGGCTAATAAAAATAATTTTAAGTGTAAGCTACAAAATCTTAGAATTTAGGATGTTCGTAAGGAAGCTAACATTATGGGGGGAAAGATAGAAAATAAGATTAAAAAAATTACAAAAAATATGATTGAAGAATCAAAAGAAAAAGCTAATATTATTAAAAATAGTTGGTGGTGGAGCCAAGATGTACAAGAAATGATAAAAAAAGAATTGTTATAAAAATTGATTTAAATGTAAAAGCTTAGATAATTGGGAAAAATATAGAATAGCTCGAAGGAAGTCTAAGAAAATAATATGTTATGAAAATAATTCAACATTTAATTATTTATATAATAGATTGGATACTATAGAGGGAAAAAGATGTATATATAAGTTAACCAAGCAAAGAGATAAGGGAAGTAAAGATTTAGCATATATGAATAACATTAAGGATGAAGATCAAAAAGTGCTTTTCTTAGAAAAGGATATTCAAGAAAGGTGGATGAGATATTTTGATAACCTTTCTAATAAAGGTTGTGACAATATGATTGAATTTAGTGACCTTAGTACATTAAATTAAAATAGATATTTTTATTTTTATCATCATATTAAAAAAATTGAAGCTAAAGAGTCTTTATAAGAAAATGAAATATGAAAAAGTAGTAGCACCTAATGATATTCCAATAGAAGAGTGGAAATGTTTAGGAGATCAAAAAAATTTTGGGCATATTAATATTTTTAATATTATTTTAAAGACTAAAAATATGTGAGATGAGGGGGGAAAGAGTTTTGTTGGTTCTTATTTTTAAGAATAAATGTGTTGCATAAGAGTGTACAAATTATAGAGAAATTAAGTTAATGTATCATGCATTAAAATTATGAGAGAGAGAAATTTAACAGAGGCTATGATGTAATATAAAAGATTCTCAAAATCAAGTTGGTTTCATGCTAGATAAGTCCACTATGGAATCTATACATTTGTTGAGAAGTTTGATGGAAAAGTGTAAAGAGAGTAAGGGGGATCTACATATGATGTTTGTTGATTTAGAGAATGCATATGATAAAGTATCAAAAGAAGTACTTTGGAGAGTTCTAGAAAAGAGATGAGTTAATCATGCTTATATTCAAGTCATTAAGGATATGTATACTGAAGCTATTACTTGTGCTCAAACACAAAGAGTTTTGACAAATTATTTTCCTATTTTAGTTGAATTACATCAAGGAGTAGGTTGAAGCCTATATATATTAGCTTTAATTATGAATGTTCTTACTAAACATTTACAAGAGGATGCACTTTAGTGTATGCTTTATGCTAACAATATTCTTCTCATTGATAAGATTAGAGAGGGAGTTCAAGAGAAATTTAAATTATGGAGGTCAACCTTAGAGTGTAAAGGCTTTTATTTGAGAGATCTATAATTGAATACATAGAGTGTAATTTTAGTTGTAGAAGAAATAGTGGTGGGATTGCGATAATGGGTGATTAAGTCATTAAAAAGAGTGAACGTTTTAGATATCTTAGTCTATTATGCAAAGTGATGGCGAAATAGATGGGGATGTCATTAGTAGAATTCAAGTTGGATGGTTGAATTGGAGGACTTCATTAAGCCTATTATGTAACAGAAAAGTACCGCTTAAACTTAATAAATTTTTTATATGAAATGGTAGTGAGACTTGTAATAATTTGTGGCGCAAAATGTTGGTAGTTAAAAAAAAACATAAAATTAAGTTAAGTGTTGTAGAGATGAGGATGTTCAAGAAGATGAGTGGCTTTGCACTTAGAGATAAAATGTGAATATATATATGAAAAGTTTGGATTAGCTTCAGTGGTAGAAAAGATTAGAGAGATCCCTTTAAACACGTTATCTGTAGTGTTTTATGTGTTTTATGCTTAATTTGTGTTTAAACACGTTATCTGTAGTGTATTTTCGTGTTGTTTCAGAAAATTCTAACAAATAGAGAAAATAATAGAAAATATAATTAAAGCCTAAGTGTTGCACGAGCATTGCCATGGTACTAAATGTGACCTATTTTGGAGCAAAAAAAGATAAGCCAATGCCCAGGCACTGTATCATCAGTGCCGTGACACCAGAACATGATTTCAATTTGAGCCCAAAGACATAAGAGCTTGTGTTGCAACACTGAGGATTTAGAAAATTTTCTACTATTGAAGCCATCAAGTATGCACATAGAGCATCTAGGCATCACAATCACGGCACCACAATACCAGAGAACCCAACAATTAAGTAAAAGACAAAAAAGCCAGCACACAACACTATTCAGTAGTGGTGTACGACATGACAGCCCAATAGAATAGTTTCAAATAGTTACAACATTCAATTTGGGCAGTTTTCAAGGCATTTTCGAGGGAAGCAGGGAAAGAGCTGAAAGGTGGTTCCAAAGGCTATAAATAAGTGGTGTTTTGTTGGATAAAGGTTTGGCAAGTGGAGGGAGTCCTACTGTAAATGTTAATGCGAGTGTGAGTGTAGAAGGCACTTGGAGAGTGACACTCCAAGTGCTGTGTGTATTTATCTTGTTCATGGTTGTGTGTTGGTGTGTTGTTCTTATTGGGGGCTTATAGAAGAAGATATAAAACAAGAATTTGCCACAAGAGTTGTTCATTTCCACGAGGATGCAATAGGAGGGCATAAAGAGTAGATTTAGAAGAATAACTTGATTTACTCTTCCTTTTATTTTGGTTATTAAAGCATCTTATTTAATAATTTCAAATATGTTCCTCTTTTTGTCCAATATGGAGCACTAAATTCATAAAGTGCACTGGATTTCAATAACTTTACATTGTTGTTCTTGTCAGGTTTGGCATTTAGAGTTTTTATAAAAATTTATTTGTGCTTTTCAAGAAATGTTATTTTGTTTTTTCATGTTTTTAATTTGCTTACAATCTGATCAATTGTGATATTAAAATGAATTGTGATCTAAAGATATCGGAAGTGTCCTAGAAGAACAGAAGAAATAATAAACAGATTTACTAAATAGACATAGGCATATGCTATTTTGGATTTGCAGTCATTAAAGGGAAATTTGAATAATGCAATCATTTAAAATTTGAATTAGTTAGTTAAAGGAAGCAGTTTAGTTACGTTAATATAGGTATTGATGATATAACATTTATACTCTCGAGTGACACCACAAAGTTCTAAATAAATTTTAATATTATTTTTTAAAAACAAGATATCAATCAGAATTACATAAATTTAAAGAACTAATTTTAAAATTAAAAGAACAACACTAGCCTAATCTACAAAAATCCTAATTTTTCATTTATTTTTACCAAAAGTTAATATTAAGTAAGCTACTTTGTTTGATTCAAATTCAACAACATGGCCTTTTTATTCTATTCAAACAATAACTATCATAAATTAAAATGAGGCCATCCATAGCCAATTTAAAATAAAAAAGAAAAATAAGGCAAAGCATAGCTATACTCCATTTTTCATTCTAATGCTTCATAAAAAGATATGATTTATAAATAACTTGCAAAATTGCCTTGCCATAACATTTGCTACTATGTTATTTATAAGTAAAAAATCTCTAGGGGAGTTAATAAATATATTTGTAAATAAAATCAACTCCCATTGATAAATTCTATTAAAGCGCGATAAAAATAGAAAAAGAAACTAAGAAAAAAGTGGACTTGAATCTTTCTTACACCCTATCAATCCCACTAATAAGGTGATAGTATAGGTCTTTTGAATTTGCTAAGTAGATAAGGAATTTAAAAAATAACTTCCGAAGTAAACTTGCCTTAACAATTTGGACAATATTCTGATTTTTTTATTTTTTATTTTTTTATTTTTTTTTAACAATATTCTGATATTAAATCTCTTGATGATAAGATCTTTAGAGGTGTAAAATTAGATCATTCTGAGTATTAATATCTTCATCCCTATTACTAGCAAAGTAGCAAACAACAACAACAACAACAAGCCTTAATCCCACTAGGTGGGGTCGGCTACATAAATCCTTCATCTCCATTGTGTCCTATTATGTGTCAAATTCTCATTTAAATCAAGTATACTAAGATCATTTTTTATGCATCTTAACCAAGTCTTTTAGGTCTACCTCTACCTTTCTTAACATAAGGCAAATCTAATGCATCTACTCTCCTAATTGGGTCATCAGATGGCCGACGCTTTATGTGGCCAAACCATCTAAGACACTCCCTAATCTTATCTACCACTGAGCTACTCCAACTTTTTCCCGAATATACTCATTTTGCATTCTATCTCTAAGAGTAAAGTCACTCATCCACCTAAGCATCCTCATCTCTGTAACACTTAATTTAGTTTTATACTTCTCTTTTATTGGGCAACATTCTGCACCATAAGTCATTGGAGGTCTTACCACCCAGGGGCGGAACCAACTCATTTTTTCAAGGTGGGCAATATTTTAAATAATTAAATAATAATCATAATAAGTATAATTAAATAAATAAAATTATATAATATTTTTAATTTTAGAAAAATACAAATAATTAGTAAGATAAAATCATCAAATTTATAAGAGAAAATTATAAATATATAAAAATGTAAAAATTATAGCCAATAATTTATAGTTTAATTACCTTCTTAAGATTAAATATATAAATTAATTTTACCCAAGATTTATAAATTAAATTATTTGATGACTACAAAGTTAATAAAATATCAAAATTCTCTTTATCCATTTTTGAAATACTAAGTACAAAATAAATTTTTTTTAAATTTATATGACGTAGATTAATTTAAGCAATTTATGAATTTAATTAACATTAATATTAATTAATATGTGTATGTTAAATGTTTTTTAAAAAAAATGTAATATTAATATATAAATATAAATATAATTTATAAGAAGAATATAACTAACAATACAAAAAATTTTAAAAATTTGTTATGATTTAAAATTATTATAAAATTATAAAATATAGTTTATAATTAGATCATATGAGTTAAAAATATTAATTACATGAGATTATAATAAGTTAAAATTAAATTCATTTTAAGATGTGTTCATCTCAAAATTATTCTTAAGTTGAAATTATTTTGAGGATGGGAAAAATTATAAACTTCTCCATCTAATTGAATAAAATTAATATTTTTAGGCTGGGTAAATGTGCAAATTGTAAAATTCTTCATCCTATTACATAAATTTAATATTTTCAGGGTGGGCATTTGCCCACCCTCGGCAACACTTGGGTCCGCCCATGTTACCACCATCTTATAAAATTTTCTCTTAAGTTTAAGTGAAACTTTTCTATCACATAATAGGCCAGATGCATTCCTCCACTTCAACCATCCAACTTAAATTCTACTAATAACATCTCCATCTATTTCACCATCATTTTGAACAATATAGCCTAAATATCTGAAACGCTCACTCTTATTAATGACTTGTTCACCTAATGTCATAACACTATCACTAGAACTTCTACAACTAAAATTACACTCCATATATTTAGTTTTAGATCTACTTAAATGAAAACCTTTAGACTCTAGAGTTGACCTCCATAATTCAAGTTTCATGGACTCCTCTCTAGTCTTATCAACAACAAGAATGTCATCAGCAAAAAGCATACACCAAGGTACATCTTCTTGTAAATTCCTAGTAAGAACATCCATAACTAAAGTAAAAAAGATAAGGTCTTAAAGTCGATCCTTGATGTAATCCAACCGAAATAAAAAATATTTTGTCAATCCTCCTTGTATTTGGACACAAGTGCTCTAGTATACATATCCTTAATGACTTGAATATAACCAATATTAACTCATTTCGCTCTAGAACTCTCCAAAGATCATCTCTTGAAACTTTATCATAAGCTTTCTAAATCAATAAATATCATATGTAGATCCTCCTTACTTTCTATGCTTCTAAATCAAACCCCTTAACAAATGTATAGCATCCATAGTAGATCTACGGCATGAAACCAAACTGATTGTGAGAAAACTTCAGATCACATCGTAACATATGCTCAATTACTCTCTCCCATAATTTTAATGTTTGACACATTAACTTAATTCCTCTATAATTTGCACATCTTGTGCATCACCTTTATTCTTAAATATAGAACTAACAAACTCTTTCTCCACTCATCATCGCATCTTTTAGTCTTTGACATTAAAAGATTTATAAATTCATTGATCTTCTAAACATTTCCACACTTCTATTGGAATATTATCCGATCCTACTACTTTTCCACATTTCATTTTCTTTAAAGCTTCACTAACTTTAGATTTACTAATACGATGATAAAAATGAATTTCTCTATTTTCGTTTAGGGTATTAAGGTTGCTAAAATCAATCGTACTTTCAAATCCTTCATTGAAAAGTTTATCAAAATATCTCATCCACCTATTTTCAATATCATTTTCTAAAAAAATCATTTTATTATTTTCATCCTTAATACACCTCACTTGAACTATGTCTTTACTTCTACTATCTCTTTGGTTGGCTAACTTATACATACATCTCTCACCTTCTTTAGTATCTAATCTATTGTATAAATCACTAAAAGTTAAATTTTTTGCATCCTATACAGCTTTCTTAGAATCTCTACAGGCCACTTTATATCTTTCCCAATTCTCCGAGTTTTCACATCTAAATCAAGTTTTATAACAATACTTCTTATTTTTTATCTTTTTTGCACACTATGACTCCACCACTAACTATTCTTATTAAAGGAAGCTTTTCCTTTTGATTCTCCAAGCACATCTTTAGCAACTTGCTTAATTTCATTTGCTATTTTTTCTCACATAATGTTAGCTTCCTCATGAACATCCCAAATTAGAAATAAATGAGAAAGAGGGAAAAAGTGCTTCAACATTGATTTTGACCTGTGAGAAATTTTAAAGAATATTATCATTTGATTTTAGATAATAGGTTTCCTCTTGGGATATTTTTTGCAAACTTAAATCTCATTGGCAAACAAAAGATAATGTGAGCAAAAGAAGCTTGATATCTTCTTAATAAATTAATTTTTATTGAAAGTTTTTTTCTTGATCACTAATCCAAAGAACATTTGAAAACCTTAAGAAATAGTAATTTCAACTAGGACTAGTAATCAATAGTCTAAAAATAAATAGTAATATGTGAATCCATATGAAATGGTCTATCAAACAAATATACCAATAAATAAATAATAGATTTATCTAAATCAAAAGACCATTTTGATAACCTCATGAAATATCATCGATTTCTACAAAAGATAGCTATGTAATCCTTCAATAAAGAAGAATTTTAGGAGTACCTTTGTTAAGCTGAAAAAAGTTACTAAAGAAACTTCTAAGCCATATAGCTTGAAAGAAAGGATGGAATTGATTGAAAATGAAATCTACCAATAATGAACTTCCTTACTAATTTAAATTTCAAAGAATCCAACAATCTTGAAAATACAAAGTCAAAAATCAAAAGAGTAGGTTTGCCTTAGTATGATGATGATGATAAAGGCTATTGATGGTGGCGTAGTTCAAGGTGAATCACCCTAAATTGAAGTCGCCATGAATAACATCAACAAAGGAGTATCCCTATAAAATTGTCAATAGGGTAATAACAACAAGATAAGATAGGATGAATCAAAGTGTGCCCTAAAAGGTCATTATAGATGATGCCAGCACCACCAAAACATATGACACTTAAACTTTTCATTATATGTCCAAAAGTGGTAATCGAATTCAAAAAGTCTTAATTTTTACTTATTTTTAAATTTTAAGGGCATTCGAGTTATATTAAAAATATGTTTGATTATTATACTTAAAATAAGAGCATCAAAGTTTTTTAGAAATAAATAATAGTTGTTGATAAGTTATTACGATGAAAAAGCTTAACTATACCAAAGCATTTATCAAATAATCATTTGCTTTAAAAAAATTTATTATACATCAAGGATCATTCATTCCTAAAGGCACATTTATTGTCGAACGCTAATGCCCCTTGGAGTTGGTGGCCTGTCTCCTTACTCATAATATTTTTCACTTTGATTTCTTAGGTGATTTCAACATTTTCACTTAAATCATGTGTTATTCCACCCACATTATTTCGGATTCATAAGTTTACCCCCCAACAACTCCGTAGGTTGTTGACTAAGCCTCTAAATTTTATGCAACCATGTATGTTGAAAATCGATGTCTCTTCAAATATCTAACATTATCATGTTTTCTACACCAACTTCTTTAGATTTCCTCCTGAAGGATTCTTATTTGCCAAGTGATGGGTCAATCCCATCCCTCTCATGTTGGATGTCAATAACCTAATATATATTTCTATAGTGACATTCAACCTTTATCATTCTCCTCACATAAAGGGCAACTCACTCCTTTGTTTTAGAGTTATGATTTGAACAAGTTAGCAAAATGTTTTTAATTTTCACTTATTAGCAAATTTTTGGGTGAAAGACCAACATTGAATAAAATAAGGAGAACTTTACAGGATTTTTGTTCTTGAAGTGAAGTATCTTTAATTTTACAAAATTTCAAACAAGATGCAGCAATGTTAGATCTATGTCTAAGGAGATCCTCATCTAATTCTTAGTTTTGAATATCAATGAAGAGTTTCAACTACTATTAACACTCACTATGATGGTTTACCAATTAAGCACAATCAAACAAAGAGCAACAAAAAAAAAAAAGATAAGCAACAAATGGTATTCGAACACTATAGCCCACATTTTGAATGAAATCTTAAAAGTCCATCAAATAGCAAAGCTCAATAATTATGGCTTGGTGATGGTTGCTAATAACATTGTAGTGCGATTGTACTAATCATTATATATGTAATTTGTTCACAATATGAAAACATGCATTTAATTATTTGTAGTGACATTGACAAAAAAATTTTGACAAAATTATTTTTAGGTTCATGATCCTAAAAACTTATGATGCGGATATAAATATAGTTTTTGTTATTTAATATTCAATAATATCACTAAATTAATAATCCTTAAAATGTTATAGAAAATTATAATTTGCAAGATTTTCCTTAAAGTTTAATGAGAGCAAAAAATACACCTTCCAATAATTATGAAATACTCTATGAAATAATAGAACTAGATACCCTAAGAGGTATTCCAAAAGTTTATTACATAATAACTCAGATTAGTTCGACCCCATTTCTAATTGAGGAACATAAGGGTAAACTATATGTTATTATTGAGGTAAGAAAAAAAAGAAGAAATGCAAAATTTGATCCTTCCATTTTAAGGCATTAGGCAATTTAAGTATTACATGCAAAGTATCCTAGGATAATTAAAGACAAAACAATAAGGTAGAAATGATGATAAATATGTAATATAAAAATCTATTAAGAAGAATAAATATACAAATTTATACAATCTATTAGTTATGTTGAACTAATGACTAAATCAATGATGGAATATACCTTACAAAGAAGTTGATGGATTCACTAATAAAAACATAAATATAATGAAGATAATACACTAAACTTAGATGTAATTGATCAAGATTCAAATGAGTAAAATTATTGAGATATGCAATAATTTCATTTAAATTAATATTTTTTAATAATTTAGCAATGAATATAATCAATTACATTTAAAATTGATGATATTTTTATATGTAATATTAAAAGATGATCTAATGATTTTAAAACTATCATAATAAATAGAATTTGCTCATGGATATGAACCTCAACATTACCTCATATGTCGATCTCTACTATATTTAATAGAAGGATGTAGATTATTTTAAGGCATGTTAGCCAAACCACAATCCATTATGAATATTAACATCGACATTACCATCACAAGTATAATACTACCAACACCTAATCTAATATACTATACTATACTACCATCCATCAAAATGATGTGGCAAAACAGAAAACATGTAAACTTAGAGACATCATTAGAAGTTTAATGCTCCTTAATGTTGTATAGAAAAAATTTGTTAGAAGTTTAAAATAAATAATTTTCTTAATTGAAGATATTAATTTTTTATAACATTTAAATCAAAATTACTATTACTTCATATTAATAATAATATTTTTTATTTTATTCAAATTTTTTTATTTGATGTTTCCGATCATCGTAGAATTAAATAATAGTTAAACAATAAACTTAATTAAGGAATAGGTTGTACAACAAGGCAAATTTGGTGACAAGCCTTTGTGGATATGCATAAAAGAGATATGAGGGCAAACAAAATTGGAGTTTTGACTGTGGGTGCATGGGTAGATCCCTCCATATTAACAACTTAAATTTACACACTACGCATAAGTTCATATATATGACAATTTTGTATATATTTTTTTAACTTTAAAAGACCTTGACATAATGAAATATTAGAAAGAGAATCCACTATAGTGAAGTTGGATGTGAGCATCATCAATGTTAGAAAAACTCAATGGAGTTGCCAAATTAAAAGTGTATGAAAGTAAAATAAATTATAATCAAAATGTTAAATATTTTAAATTATTTGAATATTAACAATATTAACCACCTATAGAATAAGTTTATATGCCTTCAAGACTTATAAAGTCAAACATCTATAATAAGGGGTTATCAGATGGATCATCTTAGTAATCAAATTAGAGATCGTAGAGCTAGGCTACAAGGCGAAATTCGTAAAATAAGATTTTATGATCTAGGTTCTTAAAGTATCACTTAAGATATAAAAGTGCCTCCTCCACACTAGTGTGTTCAATTAAAGAGACAAATGTAGTGTATTGCCTATTTTATTCCATTCCTAGTTCTCGCTTCTATTAAAGTATCTCAAAATAATTTGGTCTATAGGGTGACTAGACACATATCTCCAATCCCTAGGTGCTTCCTAATATTTTATTTATAAGTTCTCTAAGTTTCGTAATCGATCTTCTTCAACTCTAGACTCTCTAGGTTGGATCAATATATTAGACTCATCAAATGTAACATGTGTGGATTGCTTAACTAAAAGGATTCTTCTATTGAATACAACATAAGATTATCATACAAAGAAATAAGATAGAAATTAATATATCATTATCTAATTTGGCATCAAAATTTTCAATGTCAAATTTCACATCATCAAATATCAAATATTTACTTCTAAACACATGAAGATCATATAGGTTTGGTATTTTGCGCTTAAGAAGTTCATATGGTAGCTTAATTAACTTAAGATGAATATTTGCCCTTTTTAGAACATTACAAGTAGAGGATTCCTTTATTAAAAGGGTTCTTCTATTACATACTATATAAGATTTTCCTACAAAGATACATGTTAGAAACTTGTCATCACCTAATTTGGTATCAAAATTTTCCACGTCAGATTTTGCATTATCAAATATAAAATATTTACTTTCAAACACATGAAGATAAGATAGATTCCATGTTCTACCCTTAAGAAGCTCATATGCTATCTTATTTATAAGATAAATATTCACCCTTTTCAAAACATAACAAGTACTATTGATAGCTTTATCTAAAAAATGCTTCGATAATTTATAATCATTTTATATTGACTAGGCAAGCAGCTTCTACTAGCATACTCTTTTTTCTTTTTGTGACAACATTTTGCTAAGGTATTTAAGAAGCAGAGAAATTGTGTCCTATCCTTTATGGTGTGTATTTCTAACATTTAAATAAGTAGAAAAACAATCATACAAATAATCTTGTGCCTATTGATATGTACACGCAAAAAAATTGGCACATAAATTTAATCTAAATGTGCTAATGATAGATTGTCATATCAATGGTGTATGATGTACGACAAGGGTACTGTATTTGAGAATGTATGCAAATATGTATTAGTGAACATCGAGCTATAAATCATAAATAAGAAGGCAACATGAAAAGTTCTCATTTAGGACGTTTCTTTATTTACCACTTATCTTATGATTAAAAAAAATATTTGCATTCATGAGCTTTATTTTAAACTTCCAAATATATTAATAAAAAAATGAGTGACAAATAGATATGCATTCACATTAATCAAGTTTGAGGATATTATATTAAGAAAATTATTTGAAGTGTTTGCTTTTATTAATTAAGAGAAGTAATTTAGCATCCATTAATAGAATCTTTCAAATATCATAATTCCAAGAATTAGGCAAAAAAAAATTATTGAAATCTAAAGTTATAAATATATGCTCACATCATATTAAAAAAATATAGTAAGTACATCAGTTCAATCTTAAAGATGACAAATAGATATGCATCCACATTGAAGATATTATGTTAAAAAAATCATTTTAAGAGTTTATTGACAAATATTTTTATTACTTTAATAGAAGCAAATCTGTATCCATCGTTATATCGTGGAGCTTGATTTAATCAATCAATCCACGATGTATTATTGACTCAACCCTTACTTTCACCGGACGAGCTCGCTGGGGGGCGATGCTCCCCATACTTGAGGTTCTGGGGTAGCGCCCCCGAGAAAAATTTTCTGGTGTGTAGTACTTCAGCGTTAGGTGCTAAAGAGCTTGACTTCAAAGATAGAGGAGACAACATCATAGCGTCAGGATCTATAATTTTGCACCATAAAGACAAAGAAGTTAAAGCCTAAGTGCTATAAGAGGTAGTGCCCTGGCACTAGGACTCGGGCAACAAGTGCAAGAAAAATTGAGAGGAGAGCACCACAATGCTATAGGAGCGATGCAATTATGTTTGATCCTATGCAGAAGAACCAGAAAGACTGCGGGGCTAGCACCTAGGCGCGAGCCGGGATGTCTGTCTTAGGGCAATTTTTTCTCAATTTTTTATGCTTTTCCACTATTCTCTTATGAGAGGAACGAGAGAGAGAGAGAGAGAGAGAGAGAGAGAGAGAGAGCGAGAGAGAGTTCCTTGGAGTGACTAGAGTGTGGAGAGGCTTAAGATAAGTGTAATATATATTATTCTCCTCAATTTTTATTTCAAAGTGGATTTCTTGGTGGTATGACGCTGTATTTTTTTTTCCATTTTCAAAATTTTCCATGTTAAATCTGGTGTTCCTCTATTTTATTGCTTTTACTTTGATTTTATTTGTTTCGTGTATACGTTAAAACACTCAAATTAGTTTTCACATTAAATCTCCCAACATCTATTTATAGAATCTTCTTTCAAATGTCAACATAAAATTAAAAAGAAAGGAAAAAAAATCAGCTTTTGTAGAAGGCTTTAACCATGAAGCATACTTAGTATAAAAGACTTAGCAATTTTGGTTTGGCTATTTCAAGCCATATATGCACTTGAACAAGAATTAGTCACAATAATAAGAGTGATGAGGTGATACATTTGAATAATCATTATTTATCTATCAAATACTAAGCAAAGTATATAGTAAAGCGTATCACATCATTTGAGTGATAAAAGCTCATTTGTACAACATTATATGTCTTCCTTAACTCAAACAAAGTATCTTTTTTAGTAATTTCATAATAAATTCATTCAACATTCAGAATATAAGTCAATAACTTAATAGTAAGATATCATTATGCAGAATATTAGTAAGTACATACATTCTCCACACTAATATGGTTAAAAAAGGATTGAATCTAAATTTACAATGTGAAGTTAAATGTAAAATTTTACAAAGGCAGAATTTATGATCTAATCATACATTAATTTTTGAAAGATTTACATACATACCACACAATTCTTATGCATTTATATATATATCTAACATCTAAAGTTAGATATTTACTTATCTAATACTTTCCTATGCTTAAAAAAGTGCATTTCACTTTTAAAAAGTGAGTGATGTTGATATTTTTTATGTGTATGTAAAAAATTGAAGTTTAGCTATTAGATATGTAAATACATATGAATTATGTGGTACGTATGTAAATCCCCCTAATTTTTTATATTTATAGACATGCAAAAAATTATAATTAGAATAAAAAAAATGAGAACAGTGCAATTATGAATGTTATATGATAAGTGGAAGTCTTAAAAGGTATGAAATTAGAATTAATGTGAGCTCATGAAACAAATATAAAAATTAGATATCATAGGTGTGTATATTAAAAAAACATAACATGAATGACATTAATTACTATGAAATTTTCTAAGAAATAAGGTAGCTACAATATACTAAAAAGCATGTCAAAAATTCATTTCTTGAGGGCTAAGCGTACAAGTTGTCTGAAATTATTGAGATGAAAGGAGAACAGATGCAAAATTTGATCCTCTTTGGCCGTCACAATAGGTGGAAAGTAACTTGAAAGAATAACTGATAAAATAGACTAGTTAGTAGCTATTAAGCTTAAGCGAGAAGATAGATTTGTGATAAACATGTAATAAAAGGTGCCTTTCAAGAAGAAAAATATGTTAAAATTCATACAATTTATTACTAACATTGGACCAATAAGTAGCTTACCGGACTTGACATTCCTGGTACAGAACAAATAAAGAGATGGAACATTCCAGGTACAAAATAAATAAATATCTAAAAAAAATGATAAAAGATAAAATAATATTAAAGAGAATTCAAACACATATACATATAGATGTCAGGTATTTCACAGAGCTCTTAAAATTTATTGCTTTTACTTTTACTTATTGTATGGTAACAAACAAAAGCTACACACACGAGAAACCCATTCATTAGCTAAAACTCAACAATCTACTGTCATTATCTAACTTACAAGTCTTTTATCTCATCAGGTAAAATATTCCAATTTTTAATATTTCATTATACGGATGATTTAGATTTGTATGAGGCAGTACTCTTCCTGCTTTAATTCTAGACTAATATTGTTGTACTTTCATTTAGCTACTATTTTCCTTACAACAACAACAACAACAACAAGCCTTAATCCCACTAGGTGGGGTCAGCTACATGAATCCTTCGTCTCCATTGTGTCCTATTATGTGTCAAATTCTCATTTAACATGGTAAATGAGAATTTTCCTTACTATTTTCCTTGTTGATTTAAAAAAAATTATGGTAAAAAGAACTTTTTATAACTAAATTTACTAGTGTGGTTGTTACGAGGAAGTTGTTGTTTAACTTTTCTAAAAAAAAGAAAATATTTATAATGTCCATAATAATATTCAAACAAGTTGGTTTCCACATGATAGTTTTACAACCACCATTATAAAAAAATTGTTACAATCCAAATGAACCCTTAGTAGCAAAATTGAATTACTTCATTGCGTACATTTAAAGACATTCCCAACACTTAAATTTGATGTGCTAAAGTTATTATGTTGACTTCATGATAGCTTTTTTTATTTTTTAATTTATTTCATAAATTAAACAAATTAGAAAAGTCAACATTTGATAATGTTATTGACTCAATAAAACTCAACAAATTAGTTTAAGGTATTTCAATAAATTTCAAATATTTGATCTAACTAGAATAAGGAGGGCTAAATTATTATGAAATAAGAGCTAAAATGCTCCTTCGAATGTGAATAGAGCAATTTTCATTTTAAACAACTTCTTTTTAAATTCTCACTACTTTCAACAATTTATTAAGGCTAGCGATTACAATGAATAACACATCCACATTTAATCTTATATATTCCTAACAATATTCAAAAACTTAAGCATACAAAAAATATGATTTCTCTACATAACTAAGCTCTCTTTCACTCTTGAAGAGGATATAATAAAGAAGCATTTATGAAGGTGCCTCCTCTTCATCTAATTCGATCTCGCAGAAGAAAATCATAAGAGAACTTTCATAAAAGTTCTAAAACTCTCCACCAAACATATGAGATTTAGATTAATCAAAAGAGTTCCCTTCTTAATTTTTTTTAATCCAACAATGATTAAATAACATAGAATCTTGGGAGACAAATATACTTATACATGTCAGTTTCCCTTTCTAAATATAGTTTTTTAAACCTATTTTATTAAGAAAATACTATAGTTGCACTATTACATAGTCTTCTTACCATAACAATTAACTTATGGGTATTATTTTATATTGTTTAGCTACTTACAAGAGCCTCATAATAAACACATGGAGAGTTATTAATTATATTTGAGTTCACCCAACAAGTGGGAGGTCAAATAGATTCTTCTCTTCCAAGATAGATTTTTTCTATGCGATGGATAAACTCTTTTGTACCAAATAAATTCTTTTCTTCCATAGATCTATGTCTCTTCTCTTCTAAAGATAGATTCTTCTCCTCCAAATCATATGCTTCCCTTCCTTAAATATATTTTTCTATTCTAGGTCATATTCTTTTCTTCTAGGACATATTTTTCCATTCCTCTGGTAGTTTCATCTTTTTTAGATTAGTTTCATCTCTTCTTAAGCTAGCTCACCTCTTTTTAAGATAGTGCCTACCCACTTTAAGAATTATGATCCACACCTCAGCTCTCTATATAGATAATATAAAGGTTATCGACAATAAAAGTTAATGTTTAATTATATAATTCAAAATGCATTAAGTTTGATATAGTTCTTATGACATTCATCACTTAAAATAAATGCCTATATATGAGATTACAACATGTGGACTCTCTAGAGACCTATCACCCGTTTGACTTTATCCTTTTTTTTTAACTTTCAAGCCCTTAAATACATCGATGTTACCCTAGCCACCTATTTTCATTGATCGTACACATATCCAAACTAGTATCACCTCGTGTTGATTTACTTAGACATTCACTAACTTAGCTTTAGTAGTATGCATATTTAGTTTTATTAGGTGTAGATTCCTTTACATGTGTATGTTACTTTAGTGGCATCACATTGATAGACGAAGTAATAATTTCGCAAATGAATAATTTTGTGATAAATCTTGGTAATGCAATGCGGACTCAAAATCTACCATAAGTAATATAAAAAAGGAAATCTTGCAAAAGTAAAAAAAAACAATTTTTTGAAGGAAGCTTCATTATAACCCTTTATATCTAAAGCTTAGGTATCATCATTCAATTTCTATTAAAATATTCTCCATAAAAAGGACAATTCTTAAGAAACAAAGAAAGCATCAAGAAACTACCTCCATCTATATCTACCCACCCTAGAAGACTAAAACAACCTAACTCTCTCATTAATACCTCCATTTCTCTTTCTCATCTTAGTATATTGAGCAATGATTAAAGGAGTAGAAGTTAAGGTGCATTGAAATGGAGGAAGGGAGAATCCACCAATGCAAAGAGGAGGAGAAGAATAAACTAATAATAAACTAAAAAAAAAAGGAAGGACAATCAATGATGATTATAAGAAAAATAATATCCAAAATCATGAAGAACAAGTTGTCACATGATTTGGCACATATCCTACAAATTGTTTATTAGTTTCCATAGGTTCTCATTAGTACACAACCTTTTATTTTCATATGAAAATTAACTTATAATAATGTAAACCTAATTAGTGCTTATTATCTAAAGGTCAACCATAAACCTACAATTAATAATATTAACTCATCAAATGTATTCCATTTATATACTAAACAAAACCAACTATATAGTCCTTAGTCATTGATCTTCAATGATCAAGACAAGACAACTATCATAGTCCTTAAAACACACACACACGCACCTTTGACATTCATAATTAAAGATGATGTTTTGACATCATTCTTCTCCTCAATCTTGAATCACTTATGTAGCAAAATAAGAAGGTTATAGAAATAAACGAATGTTGTATAAATTATAATTCAAATATAAAATTCAAACCACACATCACAATTTGGAAAATTATTTGATAGTATGAAGTGCATTTTCACCCTTTTTAGACAAAACTAAAGAGCATAAGTATATTTTTCACCATATTAAGTTTAGTATATAATACTCACCAAATCTTTAAAATATTATGTTTCCTCAATTTATCCTAATCAATTTCACCACACATTCAATAAAACATTCCTAGTTTTTTCTAGGTTTAATTTATTTTTAATAAACTCTTTCTCTTTAATTAAGAACAATCAAATTCATACCATACATTCCACTAATTAAAGTTAAATAATTTTACTTGAAGTCTCCATTATATTCATCCATCATATATTACTCATATGATTTTACATTTTAAAAAACCAATATTAACTTTAAAAATTATATCACCACCTATATCTCTAGTCTTTTGCATAATAGATCTAACATACATCAAACCAAGCATATATATATATATATATATATATATATATATATATATATATATATATATATATATATATATATTCTAGCAAAATTAATTAAAATTTATTAATATCATACACATTAAAATTGCATAGTATTTACTTGTCTATCTTCTGAGGAATTTCTTTATTTTATGAACCCTTCAATCTCAAGTGGAACACTTGTGGTATCTAAGTCGAGATAATGGGTTTAAATTTGACATAAGCCTATCACAATGTCAAACGACATAGAGGAAATATGCAATAAAAAGTATGCTTAAAAGAGCCATTGATTCTCTCTTAAATTGTTGACACCACTGACAGACCTACTCATAAAAATTGCATGCACAAAAAATAGACACAATGAGAAAAAAAATCACAATTTCACTAGAATCGGACAACACACACACGGATTTAAAAAAAAAATTAATCAAAAGATTTCTTTGAACTTCTTTTATGATTGTATTTAAATAGTGAACAATGAGATCATATTCATTTAGTAGAGCGCCACCAAGAGCCAATCAATTAGTAAGGTGTAGAAAGTCAATAACATAGTAATTGTCACCTTGCGTCAGAAGTGATAACTTTGTTTAAGAAAAAGGAGTCAAGAATGAGAAACTGTTCTAAGCATCATGAGATGATGTTAGCCAGGTTATATAGACTATAAGGCGTTTGGAGAGCAGTGAGCAGAAAAGGTATGTCATCATTGAGATGAGAGAAAGTAAACAAAATTTTTTTGACAACTTTATTGACCATGATAATGGGAAGGGAGGAACTGAGAAAAGAATACTTGTGTGAGCTAGGTGTGTGCTTTAATGCCATATTGAAGTTTCATACAAGGAGAATAGTGTCATGAAAGGCCTCATGATTTTCATTAGAATCAAATAACACATACACAATAATAAATATATAGAATAAGGAATGAATTTAAATAAATATTTTATAGTAAAGTGCAAATGTGATGTTATAAAATGCAAAATGAGCTGATCTTGAACAAGCCAAACCTTTGTTCGTGTTCTGCTCGAATTGTTCGAAATGGCTCGTATAAGCTCGAATCCAAAAAATCTATAAGAGGGAGGATTTGTACCTAGGTCAATCATTTGCATTGCAAAAGCTCTATATATAATCAAACAAAGGATTGTTTATATTGGCTTATAAATCGAGCTTAAAATATTTGCTCATGTCCGATTCACTTATTTAACGAACAAGCCCAATACGAGATACTTAACGAGTCAAATACAAGTTCTTCATGAATAATGAGCTTTCTTGACAGTCCTATATTGAAGTACATGCTAAAAATGAGAAATTACTATCTTAAGAGACAAAAGGAAAACCTCATTGATTACTATAAATTATATGATGTTAGGTATGTGGCAATGTTTGTCTTTCTTGAATACAACTAATCCAAGATCTTCTGTATATGAAAGACTTAACTATTGAAAATCAGTAAAATGATAATAATAATATCTTGAATGTTTAAACAATTTATAAAAAAAACAATATCTTCATAGTAGTCTAGAACAATTAGTTCTAAGCATTTAATTTAATGTTTTTTTCTTAAAATGTTTATGAATATGATGAATGCGTTATCTTCTAATGTTTAATGCATTATGATACAAGATGTTATAAATGTTGTGTATCATAGAATGCATAGTGATACATGTTTAAATTGCAACTAGTTGGCTTTTATAAAAGTTAAAAAAGAATGGTTGGAATATGAAGGGTTGATTTGTAATGGATTTACAATGAATTTATGACAAACAATCATATTCTATTGAATTGTGGCCTCTAGAAAGTGTAATAGATTAGCAACCAACCTATGATAAAATTGTTAGTAATTTCATGTTAATAATATACTTGTGAAACATTTAATTGTCATTGTATTCTTCATCATTTAATCACTATATATTTATTTATGTGACAAATTAGCTTTTAAGTCACAAAAACTTATTGCTAACTCAGCTTAATTTTTCTCATTTTGTGGCAGACACTTACATCATCAATCAGCAACAAATTTTTGTTACAAAAATTTAAATCTCCATTAAAAAATTCTTTCATCAAAATATTTAGTTGTTCAAACAACATTTTATGACAAATTTGAGGGATTGATTACTTCACAAAATAAAGATAAAATTAAAATAATAAGCTGCAATCGACGAATAACATGATAAACAAATTTTCATCTTCTTTCAATAGCCAAAGGATCAAATTGAAGGTGGGAAATCATGGAGATTGAAGTAATGAAAGAATCGTAAGCTAAATTTGAAAGTGATGAAATCTATGATGCATCAACACTCCATTATTAAACAATATGTAGTGTTTGACATACTTAAAACATAGCACATATGTGTCAACAAGAGATCACATGTATTGGACATGCCATCTACATGTCAAATTTGAAAAAAAAAAAAACAAAAATATGCAAATTACACATATGTCCTTAAATAACTAAGTTTAAATACTTAAATATCTAATTGGTCACTTAGATCCCCATTGTGAGCACATACATTTAGTTAATAACCTTCAACATAGACATCATAGCCCACAAATCATGTCTCATTCCATAATTTTTTGGAAAATTACGAATTGACTTCTTTTATGCTGAATGATAAGATAATCTTTTATACATTTTTTTACATCATTAAAAGTCATGACTTTTCATATCCTTATAATGTTCGAACTTTATGATTTGCTCCATATTTAATTTAATTTATAAAATCACTATTTACTATTTGAGTCATATATTTTTAATAATAAAAATATCATGTCATATTGTGTCCTGGTCTATGTTCATGTAATATTGTGTTCATATATATATTCATAACAGTGCCTTATAGATGTGAAGCCTTATTAACCAAGTCGTCTAAGCTAGTATATGCTTGTAAAATAATGTCTATTACACATAGTTGGCAATTCAAGAGGAATTCCCATTCTTTCAACTATATCAAAAAAAATATCAAATTATTTATTATTTTATGTTGATTTTCAATACTTTAAAGTTTTTCTCATTTTATTTTAAATTTCATAAGGGCCAACCTAAGTAAAAATTAATTCCTTCCATAATTTCTTCTTTATGCATTGTTTTGATCATTTTGGTTAAATATAAAATGAATGAATTGGATTGTGTTGGATTAAATAGGATATGTTTAATTGGATCAAGTAACTTAATTGGGAATTTGAGGTGGTTTGTTTTCCATGGAGAGGTGTAGAGTTTGCCATAGATATATAGATGCCATGAATGAGCTCCTTAGAGAAAAAGATAGAATTTCATGAGAAATAGCTTATAAGATATCAAGATAATTAGATTAGTTTTATTTTCGGGGTATTTACATACATACAACATACTTCTTATATATTTACAAATCGCACACCTAAACTTTAATATTTACATATGCACACTTAAATTTTTAGCATCACATCAAAAATATCATTATTACTTTCTTTTTAAATGTAAATACACATTTACATATATAGATGAAGTATTAAAAATGTAAATATCAAATTCTAGAAAATATATAAAAATTATATGGTAAATATATAAATATTCCTTATTTAAAAAAAAAAGAAATATTTTCACTATTAAAAAGTAAATTTATAATGAAAATCTTAGTAAAAAAAAAAGAAAAAAACAAAAATTAAAAGTACCAAATACTAGTAAACACCATCACAAACATCTAGGTAAACTAATTTCAATCAAGTTTTCACTCTAAATTACCCCTACGATTTAAAAAGTTCACAAAAGCTCTAGTGAAATATCAACTTTTCTAATAATGCTTCTTTTTTATATGCCTTAATGTTTTGACAATTATTTAGTGAAATAGATTATAGAATTTAGTAGGTCATCATCTTTATTACCTACTATTATCATAGATAAAATCTTGATCTTGTTGAGTTTTCGATACATTGATTGTAAGAGGACTTCTTAGGAGAGAAAATATGCATAAAGTTCTACTCTGAAAGTAGGAGGTGAGAAATAAATGAGAACTTCAAATGAAAAATTGTTATGATTACAAAATGCTGATTCGAAATGATCTAGATCATTTGGCATCTTATCAACAAATGTAAGGGTTCAATAGATATCTCTTAATAAATAATTTAATTTATTTATGCTAATTCAATATAATAGGTCCCTAAAAAGATGCTGACAAGGAGACAAAGGAGGGCACAAAAGCCATTATATTTGCAAGAACCATTAATCTAAGGGAGAGGGTTTGAAAGTGTTGAAGGGTGGATATATGTAGCATTAATATTGCTTTGAAGGTGACTTTAATACATTTACAAAAGGATCTTGAGGCCCAAACAAGTGATAATGTATAAAAGAAAGTTGATATTAGTGAAGTTTGATGTTGTATTAATAAGTGTTGAGAATTGACCAAGAGTTGACCCTTCGACTAAAATTAAAAATTAGATTTGGCATAGGACAAGTGAATTAAGTCATAAGCGAGCCTAGATGTACAAATTTGGGGATACATGGCTTAAAATTGTTGGTTTGCCAAAATGTTAAGTTTACAAAATAAATTGAGAATTTTGATGAGGATTTTGTGAAAATCTTGAATTGTGAACATGATTTGTGAAGAATTTCATGGCATACATACCTAAAAGAAGATCATATAATTTGGATGTGAAACGAGAGAGAAATGACTAAAATATTGATACAATGCAAAACAGAAAATCCGTAGAGGACTAAATGAGCTCAAATTGGAGTAAATTGTAGGTTCATACAATAATGAATTACTTTCATAGGCAAACAAAATTCAATACAAGAAAAATAGGACATAAAAAAATGATTTACAATTAATAACGAAACAATTATTCTCCCAAAGAATTGTACTTGCTCTGATGTCAAATGATAGATATTCAGACAAAGAAAAATATGATAGAAAAATAAGGAAACACGTGGATAAATTATTGCAGAGGGAAATAAAACAAATAATAGCTTCTATTGATTAAAAAAAAAAGGTTCCTAAACTTATCTAGAGATCCTCTAGCCTCATCTATATAGCATCCACGCAATTACTTAGCAGCAACTCAGAAAGATGGTGAGACCATTTAGCTTCTCTGAACACGCAGTGAAAGAAACTAAAGATTGATTTCATTCACCATTTATAGAATGACTTAGCCTCTTTGTGGGTTTATGTTAAAAGCTATGCCATCGAGGATCACCTACAGTAATTTCAAAAACTATTTCAAACTCCACATCAACTAGGAAAAGGTATCTCAATTCTGATGCATCTTGTAAACATTGTTAGAAGACTGAAATATATAACTTTGAACATAACTAAGAACTCATTTCCGGCGCTAGAAAATAGTCTTCTTCTTAGCCTTTTTCATCAACAATACAAGCAACCCTATTTGCTATGGTTTAGCTTAAATCTTAGTAATATCTCTTAAGTGACTTAACTATTCAGTATCATGAACTTGCTCTCATTTCTCTGAAGTGCATTTCATATTAATGCATCAAAACTACTATGCTTTAAATTCTCGCTTCAGGTTTGACTTTAACTGTACAACCCTATATATATATATATATATATATATATATATATATATATATATATATATATTATTGAGTTTTTTTTATCCATAGAGAAAAGGATGTAATAAAATAACGATAAAGTAACTATCACAACAGGCAGAAGTAAACTAAGTTCCGTAAGAGAAGCAATCAAATGATAATAAACTTAATCAGTTTCGTACAAGATTCAGCTATTCTTACATAATCTCCTGCGACTACCTACCACTTTACTTTCCTTCGAATCATGCACCAAACAAAGATAAGCAGTTGGTGGGCGAGCACGGCCGGAAACCCCTCGGACCGAGTTCAATCCTTCCGCATGGGAGACGCATACCTGGTGTGGTAAAGTATGACTGACACGCGTGATGAATGTGACGCCAGGTCTGGGATTAGTCAACACATCCCCAACCACAAGAAAGGTGAGGTGTTGGGTGGATACCCATTGCAAAAAAAAAAAAAAAAAAAGATAAAATGTCATATCACCCAGTCGTTGGCTCGAATTAGTCAACATATTACCCAATGAAGCTAATAAGACCGGATGCAGCATCCAACCAATTCAACCACTTGTATAAGATAATAAAATAATTATAAACAGACACAGAAAAAAAAAACTTTAAACCAACAGTTATCTCATTTAGTCTGCTAAGCATCAATGACAATTATGCTAGCATACAACACAGATAAAACACAATATTTTCTTGGCTACGTTAAAGACATGACAAGCACTATTTTTTTATTCTTCATATCATAGATTTAGATCCAGGTCCTACAAGATAAACCGGGAGTCAAAAATATATCACTCTAAATCAAGTAAACAATTTACAAATAAGCAAGACATGGAATATATAAATCATCGTGGCATTCAATCAATCAGCTCACGTAAATATTTACTACATCAAATATAGATTTGCATCAACAAGTCTAAACAGGTAGCCCCTTGAAAGAAGAAAACCCAAAGGATTACATAGCATCTGTTTTGAGCAGTAAGTAACCTTACTGTCATTTTTTTTTTGTAGGAAAATGAAGACCAATAAATTACCAAGTAAAAACTCCATAGAATAATAAAGTACCATTGCACATAGAGGAGAGAGGGGTGTAAAAGGAATCACCTGCCATAGTGGTCGATCCATATTCGAATGCAGCATCCTCATCCTCTCGGAAAGAAAGCGTCATCTCCATTAATGAGAGGAAAAGAAAATGATTTAGGTTTTGTTAAGAGAATGGAAAATGATTTAGATTAGGTTTTACGATCAGTCAGACCTTCTTAACCTTCGTAATAAGTAAAAAAAACTAAAAAAGCAAAGGAGTAAAGACGGATGACCGGTGAAGTGGTGGCCTTTCGTCGATCACAAAAGAGCAGAAGGATTGGTTGCTGCTCTCCCTTGTCACCTCAACTGCAACGCTTCAATATCAGCCGGCCGACTGTCTTCTCAAAAGCCACGCCTATGGATATACACGAATAAAAGGCATCGAAAACCGGCCACCATACTGAATGAATTGTGATTCGTGACGAGTCCGGATACAACGACTGGAACTGCTCCACCAATCTGAACACGGCAAAATCCGCTACTTTATTCTTTATCTCTCATCTACTCCAGCTTTTTTGGCAAGAAAATGGAAAGATGTAGCAAAGTGTAAAGAAAAACAAGTAAGAGTACTGGATAAAACAGTCTGACAGAGAGAGCAGTGAGCACGCAACGGGGACGGCATTCTGCGATGCGGTCACCGCCGCTGTGTGCTCACTCTCTTCTGTCAAATTCTGTAAGATTCAAGAAATAAGAGACGAGCAAGATGAAAAATTTTTGAAGAGAGAGTTGCAACGTGAAATTTTTCCTCTCATTTTATTAAATTTTTTCACATCTAGGGTTGTTCTTCTGGTTTTCTGAAACGGAACGGAAGGAGCCAAGTGAGCTTTATGGACGCTATCCTCATTTTCAAATGGCATAAATGCGACGCTATAGGGTTGACTACGTGACTATGGTATTTTCCTTTCCCGTGGAAGTGGGAGTCCGAATTGAAATTCCATCAATAATTGGGAAGCGTCTGGATATAAATATTTAAAAAAAAAATTATCAAATTATTCTAATTAAATTTTATAATCTCAAAATTATTAAATTTGTTTTAAAATCTATAAAAATGAATGAAATTTATGTTATGTTTACCTTGAAATGAAATTAATAATTTTATCAAACAAAGTAAGCATAATCAAAAAATATTTTAATGTTATGAGTATTTTATAAATCGAATTCTTTGTTAATCAATTAATTTTCATATTATATTTATTTTAAAATTATATATATATGATTTACTTAGATGAGTGCACGTGCTTGCTATATAAAAATTAGAAATATATATATAATTTTAATAATACTTATATAAATAAAAATAATTATTATTTTTAAAAATAAAAATCATAATTTGTAGATTTAATTATATTAAATTTATGTCAAGATATACTGACTCTGATATATTTAGTATTACTTTTATTAGCATCTCAATTTTTTAAAAATAAATTTTAAAATAAAATTTTTTTTAATAAGCTAAATTATTAAATCATGCTTTGGAGGCCCTCTCTCACATGCATTTCGAATGTTGTGCAAAAATATCCACTGCCTTTTAGTTTGGTTGGTATGAATGCGAATGAGAACCTCCAGCTCATTCTCTTTGAAGAAAGATGGAGTGAGAAGTAATGACATTGTATGGGTGATAAGACAGCTCGTAGGGATTAATATTATCAGATCCCCACCCACCTAGTGGGGTGTTAGGTGGATAACCATTGCAAAAAAAAAAAAAAAATGTTATGGAAAAATTGTTTTTATAATAACTATAATTCAATAAAAGATGTTTAGCAACTTAGAAAATAAAAGAATTGTTTTATAAATCATTAAGAACTATCTTGCAGCTAAGAAAAATGTAGTTAACAGAAATTTTATGTGTAACCTTTCAAATGAAAAATGACATTATGGATCTCTCTGTAAAAATAAATCGCCTTATTTTAGCTGTAAAATCTTCTAATAATATGAATTTTTCATGCCAAATAGTGAAAATAGATAAATGAGATTCATACATATATATAATTTTATGTTTATAAAATTTAATTTCAATAATTGAAGTCAAAAAAAATATATATATTTAATTTTGTCATAAAATACGGAGGGACGAGCGAGAGGGAAAATTTTGATCGAGATAGCAATCCCATGAAGGCGGAACGTACGGAGCTCTCCTTTTGCGTATGCTAGACCGTCTGATTCAAACACAAGACGAATCATGCCGTCCAATCTCCGTAGCACGAAATTGGGGAACTGAATGGGACAACGGGGAATGGCTCACCGGAACGGGTGGGCGATCTGGTCCAAGGCCCAACGGTCATCAATAACTAAACCAGTACAAATACTGTTTTTGGCATAAAACCAGTACATATTCCCCTATAGCTAAATAAATCATTATAAATGTACTTGTGTTTTTTTCTTTCTATTCTTTGTGACTTGTGAGCACGTGATGAAACAATAGGAAATAGATTTTAGCTGCTACTACCCACCGTCTCTTAGCTCAATTGGTGCGTGCCGGAACCTCCGCTCGCCGGCGAGGCCTACACGGAAATTAAGCCCATCAAGTGATGAAGGCTGGCTCTAATGATAATTACAACATTATCCTCATCCACAAGATAGGTTGGTGATATCATTCCAAAAAAAAAAGATTTTACCTGCTACTGTGTTTTTTTTATAGTAAATATATATATATAGTTTAAACTTCAGTTTAAAAATAATATTATATATATATATATATATATATATATATATATATATATATATATATATATATATATATATATATATATATATAGTTCGTTTCACACCTTTTTTTTTTTGTAAAGGATCTAATTATTAAGTTAGATATAAGTTTTTAATATTAATGATATCAAATAATGATTAGATTAAAGAATTTTATTTGATGCATATGCTACCCAAAAAATAATCATAAGATTGATAAAAAATAAAATAAATTAGAAGCTTAAAATGAATGTTTTATCTAAAAGGACTAATTGATAAAGGCAATATTAAAAAATAAAAGATCAACTAAAACATATGAGATAAATTGCCGCTATTTTTCTTTAACTCTTTTTTGGCATTAGTGATAGTTTTATTTATTTCCACCTTCTTTTTAGTGTTGGTGAGCGATTGTTGAAGCATAACGAGCATATGCAGATTAGGTTTACCATAAACTCAAAATGCTCATTGCACCTATATAGATAGCAGGTCACATAAAAAGGAGGATCTAATTAATAAAAAAGTAATGAACATTGGCATTGATATGCATCCTTTTTAAAAATAATGAGTTTTAAAGTAATCTCAACATCTAATTGAGACACGAAGAATTGTGAGTCCATAATGTTTTTCTAATAAGAGCATAAATAAATAATTATACTCTAAATCTTAGGATCTGTTTGGGGTAGCTGTAGCTTTTTAAAAAATTATTGTAAAGTTATTGTGGAGAAAGCAGCTTTTTGAAAAGCTGTTGTGTGTTATAAATATTTTTATTTTTAAAAAACTCAAACAATTGATTTCTGACAGTCACCATATTCTAATAGATATGTTTCTTAAAAGTAGTTTTTCATCGTAAAACTTTTTAAAAAGAAACCAAAAAATTAGTTGTCAAACACAGTTGTATTGCTTTCTAACTGCTTTCTAAATAACAAAATAGCTAGAAAGCTGTCTCATACGCACTCTTAGTCATTAAATTAGATTACAATTTATAAAGATTATCATATCAAATTTGAAGTGCTCAACATCAATCTTGAAATATTGGCCTAGATTTAATGATCTATTTAAACTTAAAAAACTAATCTTGACAACACTTTTGTTGGATTTGATGGAGTAAGTTACATCTCCAATGACATCAATCTAATAATCTCAAGCTGGCATGTCAATACTTCCAACACCTTTATGGCATGCTAGTCTAGCATAGATCATAATTGCAACTTAGCTTAATTGTTTACCCTTAGATCAAATGAATGAAAAACAATACCTTTTGCTAAGTAGCATTTTATTTCATAACAAAACTTAAAGATGAAGTGGAGGATCCATCCATTAGACTTTTTTTTTTTTTGAGTATCAAAGTGCTATAAATATTTTTTAATGAATGAGAGGGTAAATGGATTAAGTTTCAACTTCATTTCAATTTTTAAGGACGATGGTTGAATTTTACTAAAAAAAATTTCTTGCTTTAAAACTCACTTATCAACTTCTACAACTTTAAGAATCATAGTGCTTCTTGGGTGAAAATTTCATTAGGACTAGATCACTATTTCTTGATTAATATTAGCCATGCTCGAGTTAAAGATGGTATCATTCAATAAATTTTAACTAATAGTCAAACACTATTTTCATTCTTGTAACAATAATGAAATATAAGGGTGTAAAAATTGGTGGTACCTAGCTAAGTGTTAATGATCTTTTTAAGCTATGTGGTTCATTAGAATTTGATTATTAAGAATAGAATTCTCTTATGATTGAATCGTTAGTCATCAAATTATTCATTAACATTGTTTTCAAAGCTCATTATCCTTATATTTAATATCTATCATTCTAATGTATTCTATTATATCTATTACTTATGATATTAAATTATTTATATTATTGGATGAAATTTGAAGAATATAGTCATCATTTATCTAAAGATTAACATATTTAATAAAACAATTAAATTTAGATATATATTATGAGACTATGAGATCAATATCAATATGATCATACCAAAGGTTGAGACCAAACCTTCCACAGTGATTAATTAAGTGCTTGTTAGTGAATCTAAAATTATATTGTCATTGATATTCTATGATACAATAAAGGTCACCAAAGAAAGATCGATAATTGTTAGCACTGCTTTCATATAAATATTTATATTGATAGATTTGCACACATAAGATACAGTTCTTATGAATTTTTATATCCAACACTTAAAGTTTGATGTTTACATATATAGAAGTTTTCTAATATATATATATATATATATATATATATATATATATATATATATATATATATATATATATATAATAATAATAATAATAATAATAAAATTTTTGATGTTATTTATATAAATATTAAAGTTTATGGGTGTGGTATATTTAAACATTGAGTTCATCCTTCATTTTCCACCACAAATGAACCATCCCAAAATTACATCCTTTATTCCTAATCAAGGATTGTTCCTAGTTTCTATCTTGCACTTGTCTTGATTCTTCAATCTTTGTCCTTACTCTTCAATGTATCATTTTATTTTGTGTTACCACTACATTAATAATTACCTACTACAATCAAGTTTTTGAATTAACTACTTTTACTGTCAAGATGATTTTTTTCGCTACAATAGACACTAACCTTTTACAAATATATCTACCTCAAGCATTATATCTTCTCCTACTAATTATATAATTGAACTCAAATAATATTCACCTTCTTCACTATCATTATTGTTTTCTAACTCTTTCGAGAAAAATTTGTTTTGACACGAATGATTTATACATGACCATTATAACTTCTCCTCCATATTAATTTATAAACGTATATCCATTTAATTTTAACATGTTAGTGTTAACTTTATATACGAGATCATATCATTATAGTGAGGTGAACATAATTACCAAATAAAATATTTTTTATATTCTTCTTTCCTTTTTATTCTCCTTTTTTACCAATGGATTCCAATTATGTTTCCTCTTCTCCCTTGAGGCTTATCCTTTCTACATTTCTTCTTATTCTCATTCACCCTCTCCTTTATTCTTCTTACATCAACAAGACAAAATCAAATTATTAAATGCTAAAAAGTAAATAATAATAATAATATATATATATAGAAATTTTAGCTTGAAATATATGTCGGCTTGACCCTTTATGCTTTGTAAGCTACATAATAATAATAATAATAATAATAATAATAATAATAATAATAATAATTGTTGCGTGCTAGAAAACCAGTTGCGGTAGAGTAAAAGTTTACGCCTTAGCTTCTTTAGGGAGTCCAAAGACATATATTTAAAGAAATAATAAAACTGAATTTTCACGTGAAAACCTCAAAAGAGGAAAACCACGGGCTACCCAATAAAAAAGCTTCCACCGTGTTTGTTTGAGTACAAGATCTTCCCGACACGGATTATGTGTATGTGACAAGTGGACAGCTGCAGTAATGACAACGCTACAAAGTTGACACGGGTTGACAAGTTGGAATCGACGCGATGACGACGTTGATGACGAATGGCCAATGGGCAATGGCGATGTTGGTGACGGTTGACGAAGTTGTCGAAGTTGACGACGGCGAGGATCACGGCTACCGATGGCGGCTCCACGCGGGTTATGGCGACGATTGTGCTTGGAGGATCTTTAGAGCTCTCTCCTCTCTGCTTGCCCTCGTTCTCTCCTTCATTGGCCTCCCTCATATGAGGAATGAGGCTATTTATAGATTGGAGGAGCGGCATTTCGTAAATACATGCAAAACCCGTACCCCTTCATCTGACGCTCAAAATGATCCCCTTGATCATATGATGTATTTTGTGCATTTGAATGTTCAAATGAAGTCGAATTGTAAGATCTTTGTTGGAACCGCCTGTCGAGACGCCGATTTGACTATAAACACTCTATATTTGAGAGCTTTTTAGGAATTTAACTGATGTCCCAAAGTTTCCAATAATATTTTAAGTGCTTGATTTCGACCAGTTTCAATTTCTGATCAGCTTGCTTTCGGCATCAAGATTCGTGCTTCGACTAGAGGAATTTTTAGGGTCATATCAATAATAATAATAATAATAACATTTATTATATTTTTATTATTGTTATTATTAGGGGATTTATATACATACCACACAATTCTTATATATTTACATATCAAACACCCAAACTTTAATTTATATATATATATAACACTCAAATCTTCAATATCATATCAAAAATACCATCAGCATTTACTTTTTAAAAGTGAAATACATTTTTTTAAGCATAGAAAAGTGTTAGATAAGTAAATATCTAACTTTAGGTGTTAGATATATAAATACATAAGAATTGTATGGTATGTATGTAAATCTTCCTTATTATTATTATTATTATTATTATTATTATTATTATTATTATTATTATTATTATTATTGTTATTATTATCATATAAATATTATTATTATCATTTATGTTGCGTGCTAGAAAACCAGTTGCGGTAGAGTAAAAGTTTACGCCTCCATCACACACACATGTATTTAAAGAGTGAACAAGAAAACTCCAGAAATTTTAACATGAAAAACATCAAAAAGAGGGAAAAAATCATGCGGCCTAGCCCAGTAAAAAGCTTTCACTATATATTTATTTTGGAGTACAAGTTTTCCCGATAACGGGATTACATAATGAGATGAGAAGTCGACAATGGGAATCCCAAAATCGACAACAACGTACCATATACCTCAGTTGTCAAATAGCTTTAGTAGATGATTGAAAGTGAAACCACTAATGATTTAGCGTCATGATGGAGACCAACGGAGATGACGATGGCGAGGTACCGCGGTCGACAACCGCCGAGTGGTACCATGGTGTTTGGAGGATTTTCAAGCTTTAGAGCTCTCTCCTCTCTCTGCTGCCCCTCATATGAGAAATGAGAGGCTATTTATAGATTGGAGTGACATATCTAAATACATGCAAAATTCAACCACTCCACTTCATGGCTCAAAATGATTCCTTTGATCAGTTGATGTATTTTAAGTATTTGAATCCTTAAATGAAGTCAGAATTGTGAGATCTTGGGCTTGTTAGATCCGACTCGTCGAGACACTCGATTTGACTATTAACACTCCATGTTTGAGATCTATTTATGGATTTAACTGATATCCCAAAATTTTCAATGATATTTTAAGTGCTTGATCTCGACCAGTTTCAACTTCGGATCAGCTTGCTTTTAACATCAAGATTCGTGCTTCGACTAGTAGAATTTTCATGGTCATATCAGTTGTCTCCTATTTTTGGATGACATTATCTCAATAATCCAAAAATATAAACGTCAAATACTTGAAAATAGCACATTCTTCAACGAAATCTGCGGATCCATCAACTATACATTTTGAGAGAATAGATCTTCATGGGAGCACAAGATTATGATCACTAAGCTGGTGCGTCATGATGGATGTGGATACGCTGAAGATGTATGGGCGCATTTGCACATGCTCATGAAGGCGCATGGTCGGTCTGTAGAAACAACAATGCAATGGAGGCTATGAACGGCTGCCAGCAGGTCGCTAGCTTTGTTCATGGGTCGGGAGTTCCACAGAATCCTGGAATGGGTGGGTCGTTGAATGAGTACAGCGATCGGCGAAAGCAGTGTCCATGAGGGTTTTTTGTCTGTTTTTGCTCGTTTTTGCCCATTTTAGGCGGTTTTGAGCGAGTTTTTGTGATTTTTGATGGTTTTTGACTTTTTTGCCCCTATAGGGGTCTATAAAAACCCCCTAAGGCCAAGAGAGAAGGCACACTCTTCATATGCTTCAGTGTCCCTCTTCTTCTTAAGAGGAGATCGTTTGGAGGCGATCAAGGCCCGTAGTCATACGGCGAGGCTCCGATTTTCCCTCGAAAGAGGCATCAACTTCCTCGACTAACGCCGAGGGTGATTAAGGCGTCAGCTCATACTGGCGCTTTCCCTCGAAGAGGCTTCAACCGCCTTTTCTGGACCACCCTGGAGGCGACAAGACCCGTAGCTCATACGGAAGCTCATTTTCCTCGAAGAGGCCAACCAATGACCGGGACCGAGGGGGGCGATCGCGCTCAGTTCATACGGAGGCTCCAATTTTCCCTCGAAAGAGGCTTTCAATTGCCCTTTTGACCAACTGACCGGGAGGGCGAAGGATCGTGACGATAACCCGACGGATGACGGGCGCAGAAGCGCGCCGCTGCAGAATGGCGGATGACCGGTGAGACGATGGTGGTAACCGCATGAGATGGCCGATGATGGTGGTGGCTGGCCGAGATTGGAGATTTTGTATGGTCGCGACTGGTCGCCAACGGTGGTGGTGAAATGGGGCAACACCGGTAGTCAACGGTATTACCGCTGTCTGAGGCTCCGGGATGATCGCAACGCCGCGGTTACCGCGAGATTGCCGATGGTCGAAGACCGGCGATGGTTTACGGCTGGCGCGGACCGGGATCTGGTTGTCACTGGGGTGGTCGGCAAGGAAAACCAGTGCAGTCCTGCAGCGACCGCTGGCCGATAATCGTGTGGGATGACCGCCATGATGGTGGTGACGTGGATGGCTCGGCGGACCGCGAGTATTTTTGACCTATCCGACATTATTTGTCAGGGTGTGACTCAATGGAGTTAACATGTATGGAAGAGGTTCTGAATTGAACTACGGCGATTTTGGCCCATCCGGAGGGTTTATCGAAAGTGTTACCCGATGTTAACTGCTAAGAGCTCAATTAATCCGTGAAGATTTTGACCCAAGGTTGTCATTGTTCGAGTGTTACCTCACGACATTAACCTGTGAAGAGGTCGGGGAAGTCCACTAAGGACCTTGACCTATCCAAGCTGTTTGTCGAAGTCTTTGCTCCTTAATGACGCAAGAGGAAAGAATTGAACTAACAGAATTTTTTTGACCTATCGAGATTTTGTCGGTGTTACCCGGCGACGCAACTCAGTATGGAAGAGGTCAATCAATCCAAGGGATTTTGACCTATCCGAGGTTGTTTGTCAGAGTGTTACCTGATGACGTTAACCTGTATGGAAGAGGTCGAATTGGATCTGATGATGCTTTTTGACCTATCTGAGGTTGTTTATCAGGGTGTTACTCGATGACGTTAACCTGTATAGATGAGGTTGAATTGAATCCGCTGACGATTTTGACCCATCCGAGGTTGTTTGTTAGAGTATTACCCGATGACGTTAACCTGTGTGGAAGAGGCCGTGGGAAGTCCACCAAGGACCTTTTGACCTATCCTATGTTGTTTGTCAGAGTCTTTGCTCGATGACGTTAACCTATGTGGAAGAGATTGAATTAAATCCGTTGAGAATTTTTGACCTATATAAGGTTGTTTATCAGGGTGTTACCCGATGACGTTAACCTATATGAAAGAGGTCGAATTGAATCCGCTAAAGATTTTTGACCTATCTGAGGTTATTTGTCAGAGTGTTACCCGATGACGTTAACCTATGTGGAAGAGGCCGTGGGAAGTCCACCAGGACCTTTTGACCAATCCTAGGTTGTTTGTTAGAGTACTACCCGATGACATTAACCTATGTGGAAAATATTGAATTGAATCCGCTGAGGATTTTTGACCTATCCGAGGTTGTTTGTGAGGGTGTTACTCGATGACGTTAACCTATGTGGAAGAGGTTGAATTGAATCCGGCCGAGGATTTTAACCTATCCAGGTTGTTGTGGTGTTACCTGACGTTAACCTGTATGGAAGAGGTCGAATTGAATCCGCTAAGGATTTTTGACCTATCCGAGGTTGTTTGTCAGGGTGTTACCCGATGACGTTAGCCTATATGGATGAGGTTTAATTGAATCCGCTGAGGATTTTTGACCCATCCGAGGTTGTTTGTCAAAGTATTACTTGATAATGTTAACCTGTATGGAAGAGGTCGAATCAAAATATCAATTTGTGGTTGTAGCCAAAGTTGCTCCTTAACCTTGGTCTTATTTTTCCATGAGTATGATTGGAAAATCATAATTTGCAAAGCTATATCTCTTCTCAATGTTGAAATATCCTCCAACTTTGACTTATTTCTTGGGATGGTAATCGATTAGATGCTTAACATATTAACATGGGCGATCTTCTGAGATTAAGAGTTGCCCCCCAATTTTTGACAAAATTTGAAGGAACGAAGTTTGATGAATCTTCATTCTTCGCTTGCGCTCCTTAAGAGCTTGAAATGCTCCACCTCGATGGTGGTTTTGGTCACGTTGGAAAACTTGATTGCCATACAAGTGAAATGATGGGAATTAGTTTCCGCGGCCAAACTCTTGCGTTAGAAAACCACATGGTCGAGTAAAGTTTACTTTACCTTGTTGTAAATCCAAAGACACACACACAGGTATTTAAAGAGTGAACAAGAAAACTCTAGAAATTTTAATGTGAAAAATCTCGAAAAGAGGGAAAAAACTAAGGGGCCTAGCCCAGTAAAAAGCTTTCACTATATATTTGTTTTGGAGTACAAGTTTTTCCGATAACGGGATTACATAATTGTATATGAGAAGGGCTGACAATGGGAATCCCAAAATCAGACAACAACAGCCATATAGTCACATTCGTGTTGTACTTGCTAGTGGTAGTAGATGATGGTGAACAACGGGAACAACCACCCGATGAAGGTCACATGATGGAGACAGATTGAGATTGATGATGGCGAATGGCGGCGGGACAACCATCGAGTGATTGTGTTTGGAGGATTTTCAAGCTTTAGATCTCTCTCCTCTCTCTTGCTTCGGCCCCCCTCATATGAGGAATGAGGAGTTATTTATATATTGGAAGAGTGACATCTCTATAAATACATGCAAAATTCGAACCACTCCACTTCATCGGACGGCTCAAAATGATTCATTTGATCAGTTGATGTATTTAAAGTATTTGAATGCTCAAATGAAGTTAGAATTGTGAGATCTTGGGCTTGTTAGATCCGGCTCATCGAGACGCTCGATTTGATTATAAACACTCAATGTTTGAGAGCTATTTAGTGATTTAACTAATATCCCAAAATTTTTAATGATATTTTAAGTGCTTGATCTTGACCAGTTTCAACTTCGGATTAGCTTGCTTTTAACATCAAGATTCGTGCTTTGACTAGTAGAATTTTCAGGATCATATCAATTTATATGCACCTTTATTCTTAGGATGGACAACTTAGGTATACTTCAAGTGAGTCCAATTTTTTTTTTTTAAAAAAAGAAATCCTAAATCCAAATTTATGGTCGAAGGTATGAAACTAAATTTGATTTTATTTGAATATCAAAATTAATAAAATAATAATAATATTCAAAGATTTAATTGATTTTGGATTATGGCCTATGCATTTGTCATATTAATTGAACACATTTGAGTTTTTATTTCTGTTGAGATCAGAACCAGGCTGGATTCAAATCTTCATGGATTGAAATAGGGCAAGCGTGTGGAAGTATTAAAAGAGGTGACCAAGTAGAGACTGGAAAAACTTGGTTCAGGATAATGACATTTAAATTTGATTATGCAAAAAAAAATATTAAATATTAAATATTATTTTTAAAATGGGAGTGAAAAGAATTCTATCAAATAATCAGGATGGGAGATTTCTATAATTCCTCATTAAAATTAAATAATATAACTATTACACAAATACAACTGAATTAATAAAGAATAAAACTAAATTATTAGACATTAATAAATATAATTATAATAGAAAAAAATACTGTAAACTTCAAATAGTTTAGGGGCAGTTTGTATTACTTTTATTTATTTTTTATTATTTAAGATTTAATATTTTTATTATGTTTTGTTCATATTTTTGTTTTAAATAAAACATATTTGATGATGATATTTGTTTTTAAAACATTCAAAATATTCATTTTTTTAGTGTTTTTAAAAATAATGTTATTTCTTTTCATAAATAAAAAAAATAAAAACACTTTAAAAAAATATAATAAATAAACACATTTTTAATAATTACATAAGAAATAATCCCAAACAAGCTCTTAGTTATATTTGTCATTCAAATTTAATTATATTATCTACAAATTTAAATAATTGATGAGTCACACATGACACGTATAGTTTGTCATCCTGATGAAATGTTCTAATAAAATTTTATTCAAAGAAATAAGAGAAATTTGAGGATACAACACTACAAATTTAAGATATATTTGAAAGTGATTAAATATTAATTTTATTAAAATTTTAATTAATACTAAAGCAAATTATTACTTTTAATCCTTTGGGATGAGACAAGGAAATGATGCCCATTATTATTATTATTATTTTGGGTGCATTTACATATTGCATATCGAACAGTTAAACTTTAATATTTATATATATAGCACTCAAATTTTTAATATCACATAAAATATATTATTATTATTATCTTTTTAAAAGTGAACCATCTTCTCATTAATAAACAAAGTGTTATAAATATAAATATCAAAATTTATATATTAGATATATTAATAAATAAAAATTATATGATATGTATATAAATTTTTTTTTATTTTTTTGTCCAAAATTAGAACGAAATGATTTCTTAATAATATAATTGCTATGAAAATTTCTTGGCAAACTACTTGTAAATTAAATTTATGTGCGTTACCCACCGTCTCTTAGCTTCGGTTGCTGTCGAACCGGACTCGATTCTCTCCAGGAGGAGGCTTCCTTCGGGGATATCAGGACTGTTGATGCGATGAGATGAGTCGAGTGAGGATAATACATTCTCACCCATAAGATGGGTGGGGTATTAGGTGGATACCCTTCAAAAAAAAAAAAAATTTATGTGCGTTGGCCTATTAACATTGGCTCTTGTAGTCAAAGGAGTTTGCTAGTCTCCCAAATAACCGCTTTGAAAGCTCTTTAAAAATTTATTAGTCACACTGTTTGAATGGCTCTTGTGGCAACTGTTAGATGGAGCCTCGTTATCGCTATCTACTCTGTTTAGGTGCGATATTTGATCTCATTTTCTGCCGGCCTTTTATTGTTATTTTTTAAAGAGTTGTTCTTTAAAGCTGTAACGTCTTCTTTTTATATTGCTAAGAAAAAAAAAAAGAATCGAAGAAAAATGGAGTAAATATTTGAGCATTAAATTTATTTCAAGATTCTACACTCAAGGTGATGAAGATACTGCAAAAGAAATTAGGACATAATATTCTCCTCAGATTTATATTTCACATCCAAACTTAAATATTTACAAACTAAGACTTTCACTACGCTAAAAAAGACATTTCACTTGAAAAGAATGTGGTATTTTGATGTAATAATAAAGATTTAAGTATTGGGTTAAAATTAAAGATGAAATACGTGAATACATAAAGACATGTATAAATCCCCAAGAAATTATTATTTAAAGAAGCTCTAGTAGGAATACAAATTTAATCAACTTATAACTTTTTGACTATCATTGTAGGTAGTCAGACTATGTTAAAAAATACAATTTTCTCGCCGCAAATTTTTTAGAACATAACATTGCAAATGATACTGCGATCGGTGTAAATTGCACCGCACTGCTACCCCAAATGGAGCCTAAATATATTATTGAGTTGATTTAATTAATTAAAAAATAGGAAGCACCATTTGAGAATCTATTAAGGATTAGAGTAAAAAATACGCAATTAAAAGATTGAATGAAGGATCACACATCTTCAGCTAGCACAAGTTGAAAATAGATTCCTGGCTTTTTTATTTTTGCTTTATTTTATTTATTTTCAGGCGACAAATACTCTTAAAAGTTTATTTTGGGAGGTTGCAAGCACTCATAAAATGATTGTAAAATTATTATGAGCAAGATAAATTAATATTCATATTAATATAGTATTAATTTTATTTGAAGAATGGTACCACCCACCTGTGCTTAAATATATTTCTCATATAAATTAAAACTAAATGTTAAATTAATTTTAAAAAGCTTAAATTAAGAAATAGTCAAAATTAAGGAAATACAACAGCCCTCTAATAGAAAAAAAATGCTAAGATCACGCCAATCAAAATTTAGTCAAAAGTTTCTAAAATTTTAAATTTATTTTTAAATATAATATAAATTTTAATCATTTATTTATATATTATATTCATCTTAAAATAAATCTAAGAATTTTAAAATTCTCCTCTCCTCTTCTCTTCTCCAAATGATTTGACTAAAAAAGTTCAAAGTTAAGCTCTAACTGTCACAAAAAGTTGCAAAAATGGATGATAATCATTCATCTTTTCAAATACATAATTTTAAATATCATTATAAGATAAGTAATCATATAAGCTACCTCTTTGATAACTCCCTCAATCCTCAAACCTACCATTAATCTGACAACATATACCCAAGAACATAGATCTACAATGGAAGCTCTCAAAACATAAGAAATCAGCGCCAGCCTGATTCATTCAATTAGTAGTCAATAAGAGAAATATGGAAGTTCATCATCTTTAAAAGAAACTGTAACAGAACTCCATACATTTGAGTTCAAAAAGCTTTGCTTAGTCAATGATCAAAGCCATAAACAAAAGCTCTTACATGTACTGTTAGTTTTGGATTCCGATCAAAGTCATGAGAGAGGTCTTGCTCGAGTAGATGGATCTTCTTTAGACTCCATGTGAATCATGAACAAGTAGCCAAGCATCCAGAATAAGACATAGGGATAAGGAACAAAAGATAAGCACGCCAGAAGGCTGAGTATGCTCCCCACATACTGAGGATCATTTATATATCCAAAAGGGAAATCAGACACCCATGGAATCTTCTTTCCAAACCGAATTCCATAGTATGTGCCAGTTTCACCTAGTAAATGATACACCCTGCAATTTTGGAGAGATTTAGAGACCAGAATTTCACAGAAGACAGTCGATGGAATGAAAATTCAGATGTTTTACAGATTTTTCTGTTTTACTCACAATATGCAAGGACAAAAAATATACACCAGGGAGCACCCTAAGAGGAAGTTTTACTACTTGAAAATACTTCATGAGAGAGAGAGAGAGAGAGGGAGGGAGGATGAGAGTCTCCAATTGCTGAAAAAATTGTTTAATTGGACATAAACATATCCATGAATAAAATGTGGAAATTCAAAAGGTTTTCTATTAAAGTGTAACAATAGTATACAAAAAATGATAAACAAGGAAACAACAAAGTGTAAACATAAATGTAATATCTTGAAAAAGCCTCTAATAGCTCAATGGCGTCCCAACCAATGCAGATGAGCCACTTTGATGATTAACTATCCTAAGTGATGAGATAGAAGACCAAACAAGTAAAAATTGAGCAAACCCAACCCAACCCAACCATTCAAACTCGATCAATCAATTCAACCTTCCTCAATAGTGCAATGGCTTTCAAACGCGAGTTCAAGGGGACATCATCCACTGTCATAAACCATCTTTTCATATATATATATATATATATATATATATAAAGAGGTGCTAAGATACTTTTTGAAGGATAAAATATAAGCATGAGCATTATATAATGGTACAATAGTTGATAAGTGATGTAATCACCATTATCATTAACCTTACCCCCACCAATTTGGGGTGGGTTGTTTTTTCAATTGTCTTACTTTTTTTTTTTAAATTTTGCCTTATTCCAAGAGTAAGGGAAATTGCCACGTGACTTTTACCAACATATTATACTAAAGCGGCCTTAGCATTTGAAGAAGATGGAAAGGGATGACATCCCTTTTAAAAATAATATCAATAAATTCTCTTTTTTCACACATCTTTTTGCACAGCTCCATAAGCTAACAAATGTACATTCTCTTTTCATTCATTCATGTTGAATGACATAATGTGTTTTCTCTATTTTTTAAGCATTTTTCACTTATTTTTAGCATGTTATCTTACCATACATCTCATAAGTATTTATTTTTGTCACTCTTTAAACTTACTTTGCCAACCACACTACGTGGGATAAAGGCTTGTTGTTGTTGTACTCTTTAAACTTATTTTATTTTAAATCTTATGCTTTTTTACTTCAATAACTTTACTTTTTAAAATATTTATTTCAAAACTCTAAAATATGACATTCTTATGAAACTAGTAATTTTATCCTACATCAAAATTAGTTAAACTTTATTACAATTTGCCTTATTAATAATTTAAAAAGTAACAAGTTTTTACCTTTAATGTCTCACTCTTATTTTGTGCATTCAAGCTTTTTTTTTTAGTTTTGCCTTTTGCATTCTTTGTAGGATTTTTTCAAGAAAATCAATTTATGGTTTAAGAGCTCTACTTTTAAAATTAACTAAGTGTTCTACTTATCTCACAGCGTTTGCTAATCCATATTGTATCATCATCATTATCATCAACACTCCATCAAGAGGCTCATCACTAAACTATGATCATCTATTTATATGAAATCAAGTAAAACAATCTTATCAAATTTCTATCTCCCCCTCCATAAATATTATAAATTCTCTCATCACTTTTGTACCAAAACTGACAAATTCATTCAATTCATCACAAAATATTGCCCTTTACTTTCATAATAAATCGTTATCAAAGTTCAGACATTTGTTTCTAAATCAACTTTTCAAACTTTCTTCAAATTCAACTTGAAGCATACATCATATTACATTTAGAATGTGACTAAAAAAATAAATTTAGCATCAATCAACTAATTAATAAGCATACTCACCTCCCAAAAACAAAAAACAAAAAAAAAAAAATCATTCAAATATCTATCTCTACTCCATTATTAACCTGAAGCTTACTAATATAATACAAAAAAGCGATAAGTTCTGCCATAAGAAATTTCCCCTTCTATTTAATTTCTTTAGACTACCATTGCCGGTCCCAAGTCCGGATGCAAAAGTGGAGGTTTAGTACAACAACAGAAATTTGTCAAATAATTATGACATGAATCCTTTAAATCATTGAAAGACGCTCCCCCCCTGTACGCTCAGATGTTGAATACAAAAAAATGTAAGCCGTGATCGGCCCGGCAAATGATTAAAAGGGTTCCACATTATGGACGCAAAAGTTAGTCCATGAAACTAGAATTAGGTTAGGATCTTGGAATATAGGTACTCTTACGTAAATTAATGGAATTAATAGATATTATGGTTCATAGAAAGATAAATATTTTATGTGTTCAAGAAACTAAATGGGTTGGAGAAGGCAAGGAGATTGATAGTAGGTTTTAAACTAGATTCGAGTAAAAGTCGAACTAGAAATGTAAAAGAAAGACATGATAAAAGCCAATGATAACGTAAAGATTAATGAGAGATAGAATAATAAATTTTTAAAGATTATTGTTGATACTTAAGATTATCAATGTTATAAGTGTTTACGCTCCCCAAGAGGTTTGGAGGTAAGTAAAAAAGAAAAATTTTGGAATGAATTAGAGTGATTAATACAAAGATACCCTCAAGAAAAGTATTTATCGGGGAGATTTAAATGACATGGTAGTAAGATTTTAAAGATTCGTGGATTTGATGGTGACTAATAGAGAGACTATATTAGATTTTGCTCACTTTACGATTTTGTAATACTTTATTTAAAAAGAGATGAACATATTATTACTTATAAAATGGATCTAAAAAACACGATTGATTATTTTGATAAGAAAAAATAGATCGCTTTAGATCAGAAAGATTGTAAGGTCATTCCAAGTGAAATTTTAAGCATCAACATCGAATTATTTTAGATTTTAAGATGAAAGGAAGAAAAAAATAAACTTAATTATCGTCTGGATTAGATCACTAAAAAACACAAATAAAAATATTTTAAGAGCAAGCTACAAGAAATTAAAGTTTGGGATGTTCATGGAAGTAACGTTATGTAAAAGATCGTCCATTAAACAAGCTAAAACTCACGAATCAAAAGAAGTTCTTTAATAAGAATAATATAGAATGTGCTAAAAGAAGATAGATAAGAAGATTGTTATAAAACTTGGTTTAGATGTAAAACCCTGAGAGAAAGATATAAAATACTAGAGATTCTAAGAAAGAATATACGATGAAAAAAATTTAGCTTTTAGTGATTTATACAATGATAGATTGACAAGTTAGAAAAGATGTATGTATAAGTTAACAACCAAAGAGAGAGAAGAAAGACATAGTGAGGAGTATTAAGGATGAAAATAATAAAGTGCTTTTCTTAGAAAAGATATTGAAAATAGGTGGATGAGGTATTTTAATAAACTTTTCAAGGGATCTGAAAGACGATTGATTTTAGAACCTTAATACCCTAAACAAAAGAGAATTTCATTTTATCGTCAGATTAGTAATCCGAAGTTAAGTGAAGCTTTAAAGAAAATGAAATGTGGAAAAGCAAGAGACCTGATAATATTCCAATGTGGAAATGTTTAGAGATCAAGGAATTGGCTTACAAATCTTTTAATGTTATTTTAAAGACTAAAAGATGCCGATGAGAGAGAAAGAGTTTGTATTTAATATTTAAGACACAAGATCAGGTGCAAATTAAGAATTATTAAGTTAATGCCATACATTAAAATTATGGGAGAGAGTAATCGAGCATGACACGATGTGATACGTAAGTTTCTCACAATCGCTTTGGTTTCATGCCGTAGATCTACTATGGATGCTATACATTTGTTAAGAGGTTTGATGGAGCATAGAAAATAAAAAGGATCTACATATGATATTTATTGATTTGAGAAAGCTTATGATAAAGTCTCAAGAGATGTTCTTTGGAGAGTTCTAACAAAAAAGAAGTTAATATTGGTTATATTCAAGTCATTAAGGATATGTATACTGAGTCACACTTGTGTCCAAACACAAGGAGGATTGACAAACTATTTTCCTATTTCGGATTACATCAAGGATCAACATTAAGCCCTTATCTTTTACTTTAGTTATGGATGTTCTTACGAGGCATTTACAAGAAGATGTACTGTATGCTTTTGTCGATGACATTCTTCTTGTTGATAAGACTAGAGGAGTCCAACGTAAACTTGAATTATGGAGGTCAACTTTAGAGTCAAAAGGTTTTAGTTAGATCTAAAGCGAATATATGGAGTGTAATTTTAGTTGTAGAAATTTTAGTAGGTTGTGACTTTGATCAAGTCATTAATAAGAGTGAGATCTGTGATATTTAGGCTCTATTGTTCAAAATGATGGTGAAATAGATGGAGATATTATTAGTAGAATTCAAGTTGGATGGTTGAAGTGGAACGATCCGCCTATTATGTGATAGAAAGTTCCACTTAAACTTAAGGGGAAAATTTTATAAGATGGTGGTAAGACCAGAATGACTTATGTGCGAATGTTACAAAAAGAGAAACATAAGAGTAAGTTAAGTGTACGAGAGATGAGGATGCTCGTGTGGATGAGTGGCTTTACCCTTAGAGATAGAATGCAAAATGAGTATGTTCGGGAAAATGGAGATTCCAAGAGGGATAGACAGTGAGAGTCGCCTTTTGATGCCACATAAAGCCTACGTCCAGATGACAGAGAGTAGATGCATTAGATTTTCCTTATGTTAAGAAAGGTAGAGGTAGACCTAAAAGACTTGGTTAAGATGTATAAAAATGATCTTAGTATACCGAATTAAATGAGAATTTGACACATAATAGACACAATGGAGACGGGATTCATGTAATGACCCACCTAGTGGGATTAAGGCTTGTTGTTGTTGTTGTTGTTGTATTTAATTTCTTTAGCATTCCCCTTTGAATTTCTAAATATCATTTTAAAAATCTAATCTTAGCTTTCAATTTAATCAACTAGTACAAACCTTTCAACAAAATATTAAATTATCACTTTCCGCTTACGAGTGATATTCCATCAAACCCGTAAACAACTCTAACCATAATTGAGTTAGCTATAATTCATCATTTTTTTAACACTAACACAAGATATATTAGAATTTGAATTTTTTCGATAGGCTTTACAGCTGATTGTCAAACTAGCACCAACATTCACTCTTCTTCTTTCAAAGAGTGCAACGAGCAAAAATTGAGAAGTGATGATAGATCAAACAAAATATGAGAAAACTACACATCATCCAATGTGCATAGTTCTAAATCAATGTATTATGCGACAAACTTATTTAGCTCCTCCAATATCATTGAGGATTGGATTCAATTTCATCTAAAAAATAATAATTTGAAAAATGACTATTATGTTCAAAATATGAAGTGAGTTGTATTAAAATATAAACTATGTGAACAAAATCGGAAAAGCAATATATAGATGTTTCTATCGACAATGTGACTATTATGTTCAAAATTATATTTCCATTTCTGACAAAAAATACATCCTTAAAGAAATTTTCAATACTTTAAGTGAGAACCATAAACTTATGGAATTTTCAAACTAGATCGATAATTTGAAAAATTCATTGATTACCATTATTTAATTCTGAAAAAAAATTAAAATCGTTGAAGCAAAATCATTGGGCATGCTTAATCTTATTGGTGTTGTGTTGTAAGCCATACAAAATTAATATGGACTCACAATGGGACATAAATTTAAGAACAATATTTAGTTAAGTGCATGGACCAATTGAATAACAATAATAAGGGTTATAATAAAATAATTCAAAAATGTTTAATTGCAAAGTGAGCTTTACAAATCTTATAACTAATTATGGCATGCCTCAAGATTATATTGTTATCAGCATGTGTTTGTTAAAGATTTTAGATAAGAGATAAAGGATGAATCAAACAAAAAATTTACTTAGAACTCTAAGTGAACTTTATCAAATTTTTTGAATATTAAGATAATAAGAACATTCTAATAGCTACACCTATAATTACATTCACTAGAAAAATATTACCTTATCCTCTAAAACTTGTCAATCAACATATATGAACATAAGAATCAGATAAAGTTGAATTTTCCATACAAATCTATACTTTAAAAATCCCTTTTAAATGTGTATTAGATGCAGAAGTTATGCAGTTATACTAATGCAAAACAAAAAGTCTGCAACAAAAATCTAATTTTCAGCCTGGAAAAATTTTGAGGTATCTTGCAAGTTAAGTCATTATCATGCGAGGAGTTGATCATCATGACTTGAATATAGAAAAATAATACTTAATATCCTCATCATCTATCTATAAAAGAATACAATCATCAATAATTTATAAAAAAAAAATTCATTTTAAAAATTGTTATATTGCCACCATTATCATGAAAGAAGTTGATTGTCATTATGATAATCAATTAAATTTAGAAAAAATTGACTTCAACATTATTATGCAAATATGTAAGGAAAATTATTTTTATAGAACAACTATACCATCAAATCTTTAATTAAGGATTGAACAGCCATAAATGATATTAATTATCATAAAAGCAATTATTGAGATCTATTTTTTCAATGAAAGATGGCTAAAATTTTAAGCAAAAAAAACAAACATGGGACATCCTCTTCTCAATCTCTATCTCACCACCTTTCATTAAAGTTTCAATGCAAAAAAGAAAGTTTTGGATAATGTATAATCAAGAATATTTTCAAGTAAGTAAAGTGGCCATCAATCATATAATCAAATCAAAAATATTTAAAACTTCTTTTTTCCTTAATTAAATTATATAATAATATATATTTCAGTGCTTATAAATATGAAGTGAGTTCTATGAGAATACTATTTTAGATTGAAATAATATAAGACTGTACTTGTATGCAACAAAAGATGAAACTCGGTAGCTTCCTCTTGTTGGGATCTTTTGATAAGTTTCCTTCAAAATTATCATTATATCCCCTTATTATTCTTTTGAATAATGTTATCATCATGTTTATTCATGTCATATTTATATTGTCATGGATACCCTACCTTTCATCTCGATCATTTGGTATCAGAATTAAAAAACCTAGACATCTATTACAGGTAAGACAAAATTTGATGACTTCTCCCTCTCATTGTAATATTTATTTATGCTATTGGTTATGCTTTCAAATTCCCCCTCATGGCTCTTGCTCTTCAAAAAATTTTAAAATTTCTTTTCCATTAATCATATAAGGAATTAAGGGCTTGGTGATCATCTTGTACTAAATCGCTTTGGATTTTGGAATATTACTTGGAAAGTAAAGTGCCTTTTTTGTGATGTGTTTAAAATTGATCATAAATTTTCATAATTTTTTTATTTTTCTTTTACTTCAATCTTATAAAAAGTTTAAGGCTTGATGGCCATATAATCTTAATTCTTTAGTGAGTAATAGTAGTTCTTAAAAAATTCTAGGGGTGAATAAATTGATTTCTGTATTAAGATGGGGATAGTTATCATAGTTATCTTAGATCACTTCCAATTTCTTTACTTCCTTCTGATTAGTAATTGCAGTGTATTTTTTCTTTTCATTTTTGTTTTTTTTTTCATAATGCAAGCAATGCTATGTCAACCTACCATAAGTATTTTTACAAATTTTGAGAGCATATTTACTTAAAGAGTAGTTAAATATGATGCAAAACAAAAAGGCTACATAAAAATCTATTTTTTATATGTAAGAATTTGATTTATTAGCATGGCAATAACCTTACAAGTTAGGTCTTCATCATTCAAGGAGTTGATCATCATGATACAAACATAAGAAAATAATGCATAGCATTCTTATCATTCATTTATGAAAACAATACGATCTCATAAATTTATAAAAAATTTCTATTTTAGAAATGTTTATGTTGATTACCATCAAGATCATCACTTAAATTTTAAAAGAAATTAACTTTAATTTTATTATGCAAATATGAAGAGAAAAAATATTTTTTATGGATTATGAAACACATTGATTATCATACAATAATTATTGAAATTCTTTTCAATGAAAGATGACTAAAATTTTAAGACAAAAAATTCAAGTATGGACATCCTCCTCTCTCCTCCTTTCATCAAAATGTCAATGCAAAGAAGTTTCAAGGGCTTTTCAATCAAAGAACTCTTCAATTAAGTAAGATGGTTATCAATTATATAATTAAAACATGCAAATTTGAAACCTATTTTTCCCTCAATGAAATAATATAATAACATGTATTTTAGGGTTTATAAATATGAAACAAGTTGTATTAAAATATTATATTAGGTTGAAATAATGGTTCTTTGATGAGTTTCCTTGAAAATTATCCTTGCATGTCCTTTTTATTCTATTGAATAACAACAACAATAACAAGCCTTTATCCCATTACGTGAGGTCGGCTGTATAAATCCTTTTTCTTCATTGTGACCAATTAAGTGTCAAATTCTCATTTAATTTTAAAAAAATAAAATCATTTTTAATACTTAACTAAGTCTTATTAGATCTATCTCTATCTTTCTTAACATAGGTCAAATCTAATACATCTACTCTTCTAACTGGGTCGCATTTTGTCCCTAAGTGTAAAGCCACTCATCCACCCAAGCATCCTCATCTTTGCAAAACTTAACTTAATTTTATGCTTCCTTTTTATTGGCCAACATTTTGCTCCATAAATCATTGCAGGTCTTACCACCATCTTATAACATTTTCCCTTAAATGTAAGCGGTACTTTTCTATCACACAACAGGCCAGATGCATTCCTCCACTTCAACCATTCAACTTCAATTCTACTAATAACATCCCATCTATTTCATCATCATTTTAAACAATCAACCCAAGATATCTAAAATATTTACTCTTTTTAATCACTTGATCACCCAATATCACAACCCCACCACTAGATCATATATAATTAAAATTACACTCCATATATTTGATTTTAGATCTGATTAAACGAAAACCTTTAGATTCTAAGGTTAACCTCCATAACTTAAGTTTCACTTGAATTCTCTCCCTAGCCTTATCAAGAAGAAAAATATCATTAGCAAAAAGCATACACCAAGATACATCCTCCTATAAATGTCTATTAAAAACATCAATAACTAAAACAAAAAAATGGACTTAAAGTCGATCCTTGACATAATCCAACTGAAATAGGAAAATACTTGGTCAATCCTCCTTGTGTTTGAACACAAGTAACAACTCTAATATATATATCCTCAATCACTCGAATATAATCAATATTAATTCCTTCAATCAATTATTTTCTAGAATTCTCCGAAGTACTTCTCTTGGAACTTTATCATATACTTTCTCTAAATTAATAAATATCATATGCAAATCCTCCTCAATCTCTATCAAATACAATAGCTTCTTTCTTTTCTAATATTAACTCCTTTTTACTCTATTGAATAATATCATTATATTATCATGAGTAACTCACCTTCCATCTCTATCGAATACAATAACAATATATCTAATATTATTGAATTTGAATTTACACCTACATTAATATATAATCATGAACCTGAAGTTAATATTAACCAAGAGTCAGAAAACTAATTTGAGGAACAATCAAATAAACAAACATAACTCAATAAATATGGTTGATTTTTATAACTTGATTTTTTTATGCTAACACTCCTACACTGGAGAATATATATTAGTTAAATTTAATTTATTACATAGATTTAAAAAAAATAAAGAAGTCCTAGAGCCATGAAAAAGATATCAATCAATTATTTTTCACTGGCAGAATAAAAAGTGATGATATTCCTTGGTATAACAACTTCCCTCATAAAACAACAATCAACTTCGATATATTTAGTCTTTTTATAGTAGTTTAGATAGCTAGCAATATAGATAGTGGCGTAAATATCACAATTTAAAACCACAAGTGGATTGACATGAGCACTAAACTATTTAAGAAAAACCTTTGCCTACATCATTTCATACCCTTAACAACTTTTTATTCTACTTTAGCATTTGATCTACCACAACACTTTGATTCTTATTCCTTCATGTCACAATATTTTCACTAACAAGAAGTTGACTTTCCATCTTCAATAAACCCAACATAATCAATATTTGCATAAGCTTAAATATTTAAGTGATTATTTGTTTAATAGACTACTCTTTCTCAACATATTGCTTTGCATATTTCAAAAACTTCATAACCTCCCAAGTCTCAATGTTCCTTGTATTTTGCATGTGCTGAATAACCATAACAACGTCAAAAGATATATCTGGAGATAGTTAAATAGATAAGCTTACTGACGAAATACTAATAACAAGAAGCATCTCCAAAGATTTCCTTAGTCTTAGATATTTACAAAGCATTCATGGGAGATTGAACAAGGTTGCACCCAAAAAAGCTTGTTTTTTCAAGACAATCTCTTGCATATTTCTATGAGAGAGAGAGAGAGAGAGAGAGAGAGAGAGAGAAAGAGAAGTATTTCATTCACTACATGCAAATTTAATGCCAAGAAAGTATTTTAGACATCTTATGAAGATAATGATTTACTACAACAATGCATGAAGTTCCCTTCTAATAAAAAATATATATAATCAACATACACAATAAGGATCACTGGGCCTGAAGGAGAGTACCAAATAAAGATATAATGATCAACAATACTCTTTTGTAACCCAAGATCAACTAGATCCTCATAGAGTTTGTCAAACCATGCAGAAGAGATTTGTTGTAACTTATATATAGCTTTTAAAGCTTACATATTTTAGTCTCCCACGAGGAACTCACCAAAAGGTTGTGTCATATAAGCAGCTTCAGATAACCTCCATAGAGAAAAGCATCATTGATATTCATGGATCTATCCATAGATCCATCGAGATAGAACTTAACAATAAAAGCATGATGACATGGAATGAATTTAATCTCATGAGGATGTTTAACCAAATACCAAAAATGACGATCAATAAAAGGACCCATTTCAACATGCATTGTGTGCTTCCAATTAGGGTTAAGTAGAACCTCCTGTTATATGTTGAGAATAGAGAAAATAAACTAAGGAAAATTAATAAAAGTAAGATAATAGATGTTTAAGGCACATAAAAGAGTGAAATGGTTAGTAAATAAATTAGTATTTAACTTTTAATAGAGTAATATATAGATGAAAGGACTAAGTTTCAAGCGAATATTTAGCCAATGCATAGAAGGAGAAGGAAGCGAAGCTACATCATTGGGAGACATACACGGTAGTTGAGTATAAACTTATAATGGAGGAGGTGAGGATAATAAGGATACAGGTGGCAAGTGAATAGAAGGGTTAGCGTGAGTTGGAGATTAAGCGAAGGAGTTGCCACACAATTAATATCAATGGAGACATATAGGTGACATGTAGAGGGATTGTAAAATTGATAACCTTTCTTAGTACAAGAATAATCCAAAAAATGCATTTAATAGAACAAGCCCATAAATCAAGACCTACATAAAGAGTGTGAATAAAACATATACAGCCAAAAGCTTTAGCAATAAGAAGAAAATAAGGTTTATGGAAATAAAAATTGGAAAATGGAGAAGCCCCACCCATAATAGTATATAATGCATGATTCATTAACAACAATGAGAATAGTATCTCCTCAAAAATATTGAAAAATATACATGAGAAATATTAAGGGATGAGCAATGTTGAACAAATGTTGGTGCTTTTAATCAACTACTCAATTTTATCGACCAACATAACAATATACTGATTGATGGGTAATACCATTAACAATACAAGGAAAAAAGATTGCACATGTTCAAGGGCATTATCAATATAAAGAATTTTAATTTGAATGAAAAATTGTACCTTTAATTCTTAATAAATTTAAATATAGAGACTTTTAAGAAGCACTTCAACAGGTAAACCCTAATTTAGTCATCAATAAGAAGATAAAATAATTAAAACTTATATTTATAGAGACAAGACAAAACTTAATCTCCAAATATTTAAATGTACTGCGTCAAAAATGCACCACCACGAAAAAAAAGACATGGAAAAGGAAATGCAATTATATTTGCCATATTCACAAGTTCCACTATCATATTTTGAAACGAAGAATGATACATCAATGAATCACTAAAGATCTCTAACCAACGTGACAATGCTACTGATAAGGAAAAATTAAAGAGGGTAAGAGAGTAAAATTATCATACAACAACAACAACAAGCCTTTATCCCACTAAGTGGGGTCGGCTATATGAATCCTTCGTCTCCAAGTAAAATCATCATAAGTGAGATAATAAATATCTCCAATTTCAACAATTCCACCGATCATTTTCCTAGACCTAAGATCATAAGAAATGCATAGAAAAGGATAAAAGGTTACTGAATAGTTGTGAGATTTGATGAATATTGCATGGAGTAAAGACTTACAAGAAATTATGGAATGGACAATATATTATCAAATTTAAATGAAAATGAGGGATAGATAAATCCTTTTTTCCCATAAATTAGAGGAGAGCCATCAATAACAATTATATTAAGAAGAGATGTTATGATAAGTGATGAAATATCAGCTACTTGTCATATAAGCACCCTCATAATCTAAAACCCTATAAGTACTAGAATAAACAAATATAGTTGAGCCAAAAGGGAAACATGGGAGGTTAAAATGGCTAAGTGTTTTGATAAAAGGAGATCATAATCCTCTTGAGAAATAGTAATTAAACCCAAGTACAAATAGAGTTGATTAGAAGAGGTACAATATTTGAGACATGTTGAATTATCGGTCTATAGCAAAACTCTTTTAAACAATAGTTGGACAAGTGACGTGTTATATGACAATGCAAACTAGATATGGAAGAATTGGGGCCACAATCAAAACCACAAACAAATTTATAAGTTTATGATGACCCCATCAATGAAGACGATAATTGCCCTTATTCAAGTGGTAAGAGGAGTATGATCACTATAAAAATAAGGTTGACCCAAATAACTAGAGAGAGTGAAAAAGTAATGGGAATGCTTGAAATAGAATAGTTCACCATTAATTAAACTTGAATAACTTGAAGGGATGTATAAAGCATAAAGAGGAATAAGGCCATAAAAAAACTATTTTGTTTTTGCCATGTTGTTGGATTGATGATAAAGAGTAGATATTGAATAAGTTTATCCCAATTTTTTTCAAGATGCTATAGTACTCTACAATAGATTCGTCATCATATTACAAAGAGAGTAATTTAGAATAGAGAGTGTGTACCTCAAAGACATTGTTATCTCAAAAGTGAGTGGAAGGGAGAAAGGCTTACATCCTTTTGGCTATTTGTTGAAATACCACAATAGATGTGATCATGGTTTAAGGACATTAAGAATCTAAGGGAGAACAATATAACCGAAAGCATTCCATTTGATACATTTTGTAGCATCTATTTGTTCTTGAGACTGAGAGTCGAGATGATGGAGTTTCTTATGAGATCCTCTCAAAAAGTGGAATAAGGATGGTCAAGGATGGTGAAGAAATTAGGGATGATCAAGGATGGTGTTGGGCAGGATCAAAAGTGGGAACAAGGCAGAGGAACTATTACTAGGAGGCAATCGAGGTAGTAGATGGGTAAGTATAGGATAAATAAGCTTTAATATCATGTTAGAGGTGAAATCATTCTTTGGTATATTTTTCATAAGAGTGCCCCTCTATTTATAACATTTAGCTAAGTACAATGTTCTAAGGAACATCAAATAAGCAAAAAAAATACTTAGAAAATGATTTTTCTACTTTGACATTTTCTACAGTAACAAGATTATTTTTGAATCAAAATTAGTATTAGAAAATTCATTGAAAAATAGGATTGGACCTACAATCATACTCAAATCTAAATTGTAATTAGAACTTGAAAATAATCTTCATTATAAACCTGAACTTCTATGTAAAATTGAATATACTCTTCAAATTGAACCTAAACTTCTAATACAAATTGGATATATTCCAGAATATCAACTCTTCTAACAAACATAATATATTTTTAAATGTGAAGTTGAACAATCATGTTTATCATAGTTGATAAATCAATTGAGCAAATGAATAAGTAATTCCCAAGCTTCATTTTTATTTTATTTTTTTATTTTTCTTTTTTGCTATTATTCTTATATTGAATGTTCAATATGATATTAATATTATTCCAAGATCTTAATATTCAGACATACAAATCATAACCATGATCTTTAAGAGAAAGTGATATTGCGTGACTCTTTGAATGAATTCATTAACAAATAGTGCCTCAACAAAAACTTTGAAAATTAAATGTCTACTTCATAGATGTACCTAAAAATGAATAAGTTATCACAATTGATAACGTCTACTTAATAGGATGTACCTAAAAATGAATAAGTTATCACAACTAATATTTGATATATTTAGGACTATTTTCTTAAGAAAAATATTTTTATATAGATAGTTTACATTTGTGTGCTTTGCCTACTTACAATTTTTTTATTATCTCATCATCTAGAGAAATGTTGAAGTCATCCAATAGGATGCATGTTAGCATTTTGGTTTTGTATTATTTGTTTCATATCATTTTCAAAAAATTGCATGATTTGTATGATTTACATGATGCCATTCACAAAAAATTCTATTAAATATGACAATCATAATATTGATATGAATAAGAGATTTATAGAATTCAAACTAAACAACAAAGTAATGGTAGGATTCTATAAAATCATCCAAAGCATTGAGACATACTTATAAATAAAAAATTCCAAAATTTTTTGATATTATTTTAATATTCAAAATAATTTATTTTACTTTACTTCATGCTAAAAGTGATTTGTAACTAACCTCTCAATCCTATTTGTTGATCCACAATGAAAGATCAGTACGATTAAGAAAAGTTATAGAAATTTTTTTTTTCAATTTCCCGAATGATATATCAATCAACCAAAAGCATCTTGAGCATTGTTTCACACTATAAATGATATTTACTCTCTCATATTGGTAAAGTTTACCCTTGAATAACAAATGAATTTGTTGTTTATGCTTTGTGTTTGTTATAAATAAAATAATTGGATTGTTTTCTCCGCATAAATTACTAGCAATGGTGATTTGGACTCAACATATCCATGGTTATTAGTACAAAAATTAAATATATTAAACCTATACTCATATTATGGTGATCCTTTGGCAACAAGGTCGAAGATAAGTACTCTTTGTGGATAAGAGGATGATGATGAAGGAAAGTGGCTAAGTGGCAAGTAAGGGTGTAAATGAGTCGAGCCGAGCTCAAGTCACTCTCAAGTTGAGCTTGAACTGATTAATTAATCGACACGAGTTTGAATTGGCTCACGAGCCAACTCATTTAGTATAGAAGAAATAAAATAGTTCTAATTTAAGTAATTATTATGATAAGAATGATAAAATATTAAAAAATTAGAAGAAAAGTAATAAAAAATTACTTGATATGAGAAAATGAGATATAATTTTTAAATATTTTAAATAACTTTATATTCAACTTATTAAATTATAATATATTTTAAGTATATTTTATATTAATATCTATTAATTGAGCTAAATTATGAGCTACGAGTCGAATAAGGGTTGGCTTGAATTTGGATTGTTAGCTTACCAAGCTAGGTTCACGAGCCATTTATCGAGCCAAGCTCAAGCCGGCTCACGAGTCGGATTGAATCATTTACACCCTTGATGGCAAGTGGGGAAGTGCCACCAATAGCTAAAGTTATAAGCATTTACTCCATCACTTCTCATCCATTTCACATGGCTTTTTGACTAAATAAACTAAAAAGGTCCAAGACAAAATTTTATTCCCTTGCTTTCAACTAAATATTTTACTTAAAAGATTAAGATATTCCTCTTATTAAGTGAGTGAGTTACCATAATTTGGGTAAGTGACTCTCCAATCTTATTTGCAAGTTTGTTCTATTCCTTGCAATAAAATCTCTACTATTCTTTTTCTCCTCTATTTCAAATTCCTGGGCGCCTCATGCATAGCATTGCTATGATTAAAATAAGGCACCCTAGAATATTTCACCTTTGGCACGTTCATCAAAGTCTCATTTGATGCTATGTCTACCAACAAAGCAATGAGAAAAACTTAGAAATCCCAAAATGCCAAAACAACTATTAGAATAGAGTTGGCTCCATTGAATCAACATTGTGTCTCCACCAACATTTTAAACGCCAAGCCCATTCTCCATCATTGCTATAAACAGGATGACCATAGCAATTTTTCTACTCATTCACCAACAGAACTTTTTGACCACCCCACCTCCTCCACCGAAAAAAAAAAAGTCAATGAATTCATCTCACCCTATCCAAACTTAGGAAACTAACGGGGTTCACACAACATCCTTCAAAGAAGTCCATATGAGCACGCCTTTACTTGCTATGTCGGATGTTTTTCCCATGCACAACAAACAACCCTCAACTAGGCAGGCATACTTTCTTGGGCTATTTATATGAAAGAATGGTAACATATCTCGAGGCTATTAGTACACTTTCAAACTCCGCTATATACCATTCACCAACCTTTAATTGCATGCAACACATAAAAAACAGGTCAAACAAAATAAAAAATAAGTGTGAGCATCAACTAGTTTCGTTGATAAACATCTCGGAAGTTATTGCAAAGATCATAGGATATAATTCACCATACATCAAATTTGTGCTTCGGCACACAACATTTTCCAAAAAAAAAAAAAGTGTCAGTAATAAGTTCTATACCTACTTCCCAAATTAATGTATCTTTCACATTTCTTGGCTGTACAACATGCTCTTTTAACGAATCATGAATAACTTCTCTTTTAGTGAACCAGATTAGCAAAATTACCTAAAATCTCTCTTTAAACCCCTTAATAAAATTTGGCGAGTATGCGATAAAAAGGCTCATAAAGGAGCTTACTTGAAGTTAAGGTACTGTCCAGCGACAAATAGAACGAGGCAGTACCATGGAGGCCATGAAATTCGAGCAACGGAGAGAATGGAGAACAACTGTACGATCTTGAAAGCGTGAGAGATCTGAGCCATCCGATGCGAAGGGTCCACCTTCTTCCCGCATAGATTCACCCACACTTGCGGGTAGTTCCAGAGAAAGTAGTAGAATGGGAAGGGCGACACCGAGCCCACCAACGCCGCTGCTGCTGCCGCCGTCGCTGCCATTCTTCGTTCGCCTCTCAGCCTCCTGTCGGGCCGGGTCGGAAAAAGGGCCGTGAACCCGCTCCAGCCATCTGGTATGATTAATACTAAAAAACGCATGTTAATAATATTTTTAATATCAATTAAAAATATTATTATCATTTTTTTAAAATAATATAAATATTAAATAAATAAATACATAATGATTGTATAATATATATGTAAATCTGATTTAGGTTAAAGAAAATTATTACTATGTGATAATACATAAATCATATATAGAGAGAAATTATATCAACAACAGATCAATCTTAAATATTTATAAAATTAATAGTCATATCATTATTTTAATAATCTAACTCATTGTTTACACCTGTAACAATTAAATCCTTAAAATATTAATAAAAATATAAATTATAGATTAAGATTTTATTGTGAATTTTTTTATTTAAGGGAGAATTTATAAAATGAAGGCAAGAGCGTTGATTTTATATTTGCCACATGCTAAAGGAAAATAGAATTTTAACTTTTTATTAACCATGGAAGGGAAACTTTCCTCTGTGATGGTGAAAAGGTTTCATTTATTTACTTTTTTTTTTCTAGGAGATTTACATACATAGCTCACAATTCTTATGCATTTATATATCTAATATCTAATATTTGACATTGACAAATATAATACTTTTCTTATGCATGAAAATATGTGTTTTACTTTAAAAAATTAATGGTGATTTTATTTTTTTTATGAAATATTAAAATTTTAAGTATTATTTATGTAAATATAAAAATTTGAGTATTACATGTTAGTTACATCTTGTTGTCTTTTGCTAACCATAGAATACCTATAAAAGGAACTTGAAGAGAGAACAATAATGGAGATTAAATTTATTGTTTGTATAATGAAAGTTACAATTATATATAGCTAGTAAGTAAGAGAAAGGATGGCAAAGCTTTGCATAGATTGTTATTGATTAATAACTAAGGTGCTTACATATTGTTATGGCCTATGTGATATGTTTTGTAGTGTAATACACCCCCACAAGGTTGACTCATCCTTGGATGAGACAATCTTGGATGTTATGAGCTGGAATCTTCATGGAATGAGAGATTTAGTGAGTAAATCAACCAACTAATTTGAGTTGTTAATGTAGCAAACTTGTATAGTTTTTTTGACAATGAGATCTCTGATGAAGTAGTAATCTAGCAACATGCTTCATACATGTGTGTTGAATAGAGTTGACAGCAAGATAAGTAGCACTGAGATTGTCACACCAAATTGTGGGAGTTGAGGTGTGATGATAACTAATGTTTTGTAATAGGTGTATGATCCAAAGAACTTCACTGACATCATTTGCAAAGGCTTTATACACTGCTTCGGTGCTAGACCGTGCAATAGTGAGTTGCTTTTTTGAAGACTGGGAAATGAGGTTGGGACCGAAGAAGATGTAGTAGCCACTAGTGGACTTATGGTCATCAATACAACTGACCCAATCAATGTTAGCGTAAGCTTGGATAAAGAGAAAGTTGAAGACCATGATAGATGGTATGTTTAAGATAGCGCAGGATTCTTTTGACAGCATTCCACTATTCAGTGGTGGGGTTAAATTGAAATTGTGCAACTTTGTTAACAAGGAATGTGAGATCTAGGCAAGTGACAAGTATGTCTTGTAATGCACCAACAATGCTGCAATAATTGGTGGAATCATATAAGGAGGAACTTATTGTTTTGGATAGTTTGCAAGAAAAAGACAAGGGGCAAGGGGCCAATTTGCATCCAACCATATTTGTTTGTTTCAGAAGATCAACAATGTAGTTGTTTGAGATAGGCATAAAACTTTGTTGGTGTTGGTAATGGTGATACCAAGAAAATGATATGGTGGTCCCATGTATTTAATAGAGAATGTGTTGGAGAGTTGCTAAATGAATTGTTGTAATGTTGTGGAGTCATTGTCCGTAATGATTAAGTCATCAACATATATAAGAAGGTAAAGAGTCACGTTGCGAGTGGTGAGGATAGAAAGAGTATTGTCAGCATAAGTTTTGTGAAAGTTATGAGAGAGTAGAAAAGATGAGAGTTTATGGAACTAGGCCCGTGGTGATTGTTTTAAATCATAACGAGCTTTTTGCAGTTTGCAAATACAGTTGGGATAATAGAGATTTATGAACCCTTGAGGTTGGGTCATATAAATGTCCTATGTGAGATCACCATTCAAAAAGGAATTATCAAAGTCTAGTTGTTGTATTGGCCAGGAATAAGTGACGTCAATGCTGAGGATAATTCAAATGGTAACAGGTTTAACCACAGGACTGAAGGTTTCTTCATAGTCGAGTCCTTCAATTTGAGTGAATCCTCTAGCCACAAGGTGTGCTTCATATCGATCGATTGTACCATTTGCAGTTCCATTGTAGTCAAGAAAAATGCATGGTTTAGAATGAATTTTCAATTTATGATATGTATAAGGGTGAAGCTAAGGAAAGCAAAGGCAACCAAATGTTTGCAATTTAATGTAATCAGGTGTAATTTTATGAAGTAGTTGAAAAGGTGAAAAGTGATAGAGGATAGCTGAAGGTTGTCTGCTAATAAGGAAATTTTCCATGTGGAAGGCATAGGACAAATAGGATTTGTTTAGAAGAGTATGACCAAGTTCTACAATGTGATGTTCAGTAATTTCATTTTGAGCATGGGTATATGGTGCTGAAATTTGATAATGAATACCATGAGTTTGAAGAATATGTATAAATTTTATTCTTCCAATCAGTTAGAATTTGTTATATTTTTGAATTGAAGGAAGATAGAAAAAGCATCAAATTTATATTTAAAACTAGCAAAAATGAGTACATGCATCAATAAAGATGATGTAATATTTATTATTATTTACATAAGAAATTGGAGCAGGTCCACAAATAATATACATAATGAGTTGAAGTGGTTTGGTGTAATGATTTTTTATGTAAGGCAACAATAAATGCTGAGTTCTTAATTATCGGCAAGCATGGCAGATAATATTGAATGATTTAGTTGTCGTCGACAAATAGTGCTAGAGAAGAAGATGTTGAAGGGTGCGTTGTGTGGGATGCCACAATCGTTCATGCCAAATAGCAGGTGAGGTCCGACAAGTGGAGAGGATAATAGGTTTGGGAGAAGTTGGAAAATTTGAGAATTTGTAGAGTCCACTATCAAGTGTTCTCTAGAGGAGTTTTGTCTTTGTTTTGAGATCCTTCACAACACAATAAGAGGGGTGAAATTCAACAAATACATTATTGTCATTTGTAAAATGACTGATAGATAAGAGATTATGAGTAATAGAGGGAACATAGAGAATGTTAGTTAATTGCAATGTAGTAGACGTTAAAGGAAAGGGAGATGAACTAATGTGTAAGATAGGTAAAATTGTACCATTGCTAATTTGAACAGTGTCAAAACCAGTGAGGGTGTATGAAGAGAGAGATTTTGTAGATTTGCTATGACATTATGTGAAGTACTAGAATTTGGAAACCATACATCAATTCTTTGTCGAGCGGTTGTATTAGTAGTTGGTCAGCTGAGAGGCTATGAGAAAAAATTCTGGCAATGGTAGCAATTGAGAGATGTATGGCCAATGTGATTCCATACTTAGTAGATAGTGGAATTTTGGCCTTGAGAGAAAAAATGCCCACGACCTCTGCTACAGCCCCAAGCACGATATGAAGGGGGGATTGATGATTCAGAGGGAGGTTTTGGCATTTAATAGAATTTGCTAGGGACCGGGTTACATTTGGGATGTGATGTTGTGTATATAGTAGCTCGTGATTAAAGAGCAGTCCACATAATTCTTTGATGGAGATGGGTTCCAGCTGACCAGTAATTACAGTAGCCAATGAAGAATAATCTGGTCCAAAGGAGGATAAAATACTGAGAACCAATTATTCATCAGTTTGAGGAGACCCAACAAGATCCAGGTTGTGCAATATATTTGAATTGTTGCAGAAAAATCAACCTTAGTAAGAGATCCTTTTTTGAAGGTGCATAGTTATAGCTCTAATTACTATAGTTGTACTTAAGAAGTGGACGCATAAATTATAGCAAGAGCCTTCGAGACAATAAAGGAGGTTTAATGCCCAATAACTTGAGTAAAAACTAGTTCAGTTAGAGTATAGATAATCCAACTGAGAATTAGTTGATCTTGATGATGCCAGTATGTATAAGCTGGGTTTACATCATTGGAGTTATGAAAACAAGGGGAAGGAGGTGGTAAAGTTCCATCCATATACTGGAGGAGATTATGTGCATGAAAAATAGGAAGCAATTGGGATCTCCATATTATGTAATTAGTTTTGTCAAGTTTTACTTTGAAGAGGTAATGCATATTGACAAATACAAGTGTTCGGTCACTGTTTGCAGGAATAGATAGTGGTGAGGTTTCAATTTTGCGAAGGAGGTTGGGGAAGCCATGGATTAGGACCCTCTAGCTTTGATACCATATTAATTATATCTTGTTATCTTTTGCTAATGATAAAACAAGTGTAAAAGAAACTTGAAGAAAGAATAATAATGGAGATTAAATTTATTGTTTATATAATGAAAAGTACAATTATATATAGCTGATAAGAAAAAAAAAGAGATGGCTGAACTTTGTGTAGATGATTAGTGATGAACAGTTGAAGTGCTTCCAGGTTGTTATGTCCCATGTGATTTGTTTTATAGTGTAATATTACATATATAAATATATAAGATTTGTGTGCTAGTCAAATCTTTTTTTTTTAAATCTAAAACATAAACCCGCTCAAAAATTGCACATAAAGAATTGATATTTTTAAATTAAAATCTAGTTGTTTGTGTTGAATGCTATCTAATATTGTTGTTTGTAAGTATAAAGATGGCAATTAATAATAATTAATCTGCATCCTAACCTAGCAATTATGTTTTGTAGATTTTCTAGTGCAATTTCCATTGGATATTATGTTTTATATGTAATTAGACAACTACATAAAATTACATTTTGTATTATTGAATTAAAATTTATCAAATGAAAATAAGTTGTTCATTAGTTGAGATAAAGTTGTTCACCTGTAGAGATTCTAAGAAAGCAATATATGATGCAAAAAAATTAGCCTTTAGTGATTTATACAATAGATTAGATACCAAAGAAGGTGAAAGATGTATGTATAAGTTAGCCAACCAAAGAGATAGGAGAAGTAAAGACATAGTTCAAGTGAGGGGTATTAAGGATGAAAATAATAAAATGCTTTTCTTAGAAAAAGATATTGAAAATAGGTGGATGAGGTATTTTAATAAACTTTTCAATGAAGGATCTGAAAGTATGATTGATTTTAGCAACCTTAATACCCTAATCAAAATAGAGAATTTCATTTTATCATCATAGTAAAAAATCGAAGTTAGTGAAGCTTTAAAGAAAATGAAATGTGGAAATAGGACGATAATATTCCAATAGAAGTGTGGAAATGTTTAGGAGATCAAGGAATTTCTTGGCTTACAAATCTTTTAATATTATTTTAAAGACTAAAAAGATGCGGATGAGTGGAGAAAGAGTTTGTTGGTTCCTATATTTAAGAATAAAGGTGATGCACAAGAGTGTGCAAATTATAGTGGAATTAAGTTAATGTGCCATACATTAAAATTATGGGAGAGAGTAATTGAGCATAGGTTACGATGTGATACAGAAATTTCTCACAATCAGTTTGGTTTCATGCTAGGTAGATCTACTATGGATGTTATACATTTGTTAAGAGGTTTGATGGAGAAGCATAGAGAAAATAAGAAGGATCTACATATGATATTTATTGATTTAGAGAAAGCTTATGATAAAGTATCAAGAGATGTTCTTTGGAGAGTTCTAGAACAGAAAGAAGTTAATATTGGTTATATTCAAGTCATTAAGGATATGTATACTAGAGTTGTTACTTATGTCCAAACATAAGGAGGATTGACAAAATATTTTCTCATTTCAGTTGGATTACATCAAGGATCAACATTAAGCCCTTATCTTTTTTACTTTAGTTATGGATGTTCTTACTAGGCATTTACAAGAAGATGTACCTTGGTGTATGCTTTTTGCTGATGACATTCTTCTTGTTGATAAGACTATAGAGGGAGTCCAACAGAAACTTGAATTATGGAGGTCAACTTTAAAGTCTAAAGGTTTTTATTTAAGTAGATCTAAAGCGAATATATGGAGTGTAATTTTAGTTGTAGAAGTTTTAGTGGTAGTGTTGTGACTTTAGGTGATCAAGTCATTAATAAGAGTGGCGATTGAGATATTTAGGCTCTATTGTTCAAAATGATGGTGAAATAGATGGAGATGTTATTAGTAGAATTCAAGTTGGATGGTTGAAGTGGAGGAATGCATCTGGCCTATTATGTGATAGAAAAGTTCCACTTAAACTTAAGGAAAATTTTTATAAGATGGTGGTAAGACTTGCAATGACTTATGGTGCATAATATTGGCCAATAAAAGAGAAACATAAGACTAAGTTAAGTGTTATAGAAATGAGGATGCTCAGGTGGATGAGTGGCTTTACCCTTAGAGATAGAACGCAAAATGAGTATGTTCGGGAAAAAGTTGGAGTAGCTCCAGTGGTAGATAAGATTATGGAGAGTTGCCTTAGATGGTTTGGCCACATAAAGCTAATGACTCGATTAGGAGTAGATGCATTAGATTTGCCTTATGTTAAGAAAGATAGAGGTAGACCTAAAAGACTTGGTTAAGATGTATAAAAATGATCTTAGTATACTTGAATTAAATGAGAATTTGACACATAATAGGACACAATAGAGACGAAGGATTCATGTAGCCGACCCCACCTAGTTGGATTAAGGCTTGTTGTTGTTGTTGTTGTATTAGTTGAGATAACTAACAAATAAAAGTAGATAGAAAGAAGAAAATATGTATCTCCTTTCTAAAGTGAATCATTATAAGAGATTCAATAGGACTCTTCGCTTGGATGGACAAAACCATTTCAAAAGAATACATGAGTTTAGAGAGACAAAAAATATGAGAATTTAGAGCCAAATATTTGACCCATATCGTAAAAGATTTGTTGACCTCTCTTTTAGCATAATGAGGTCACTTGACTAGTTTTCCAACATTTGGGTCCATGGTTCTCATGAGAGGTCAAGCTAATCCATTTTCGTGTAGATAGTAGTCATCCAAGCTATTTCGTAAAATTATGCCCTAACCTAGCCCAAACAACCTTACGGCCAAACCCTTAGTTTGCCCAAGCCTTAGATTAACTAGCTCAAAATCCTCTCAAACCCTTACCATTGGTTGATTTAGGCTCAAAACCCAACCTTACATTGTACTCAAATTGAGAGAACATAAATTTTTTTAAAGATTTTTCTATCGTGTTGCTCAAATCAGCAATATACTCTAATAATTGAAATTTTGAAGGGTTAAGAAGGAAGGTAGAAGAAGTTCATGGTAGCAATGTATCACATAATGAGAGAGAGAGAGAGAGAGAGAGAGAGAGAGAGAGAGAGAGAGAGAGGAGAGGAGAAAAATATCCCCAAAGTTCAATTATAAAAGAAACACAGGTGACAAATTTAGGGGAGAAAAATACTTATTTTAATTGAAATATCAGAAGTTTTGATTCATTTTTTTTAGAGCAAGCAAGTAAAAATGAAAAATGGGTAAATTGCCTTTTTATGCCACTCCCAACTGTGCCAACCAACCTCAACAAAAACCATTAAAGCAGATAGAAGTAAAGCTTTAAAGGGTTTTGCTGCTATGCCAAAGGATCATGTCCACATGGTTGATAGAAATTGGAGCAATAAGATTGAAGCTTCCAACTAGAGAGATGGTAACACTCGAGAGAAAAAGATGGTGTGGGGGAAGAGAGAAAATTGACAAATAATGCATTGCTACACATCTCAAAGAAATATTTTGCATTAACCCAAGGGTCCAAGAAAAGAAGAATAGAATCAACGTCCATAATAGAGTAGAAGAATGCAACTAGGACTGCAAATAAATTGTACCGAGCAATAGATTGTTCTAGCTTGAGCTCATTTATCAACATCCTGTTCAAATTCGACAAGAATATGAAACGAGCTTTTAGGATTATGTTTGAGCTTAAACTTGTTTATAAAATTCTACTTTACTTTGACTAGAGCTTAATTCATATTGAGATTATTGAGCCTCATTCAACAAAATAAACAAGCCTTAATCAAGCTTCTTCATGAACAATTTATTTGAACAAAAGAAATCAAATGCAATAAATGAAATTATTGAGCTTAAAAAAATAAACTTTTAAACAATATTATTCACAAATAGGCTTTAACTAAGCTAATCCTTAATCAAACTTACTCAGTAGCTTTACATGAAATTATTCATAAACACAAATGAATCAAACTTCAAACAGTTTAAACTTATTCATTTAACTACAAAAAATATACAAGATTGTTCAAGCTTATTTGATTAGTTAATCAAATAATTATAAACCTAATTAAACTAAATCACGAATAACTTGTCAAACATTTTGCTCATTTGCAGCCCTAAGTGAGGCTTCATAAGAGTTGCATTTTTAGTAATGTGTTTCTAGAAGGAAGTAGCCATAGAGATGAGAGTTTTTCAAATAGTAGTATCATTGGCCATAAAGGCAAACCACCCAAATGTTAGAGCCTCCACTTAAATTTAGTAGTGAAGCCATGAGATAGGTGACAACTGAATATATAATCAACCTACCTTTGTTTTTGGGACAAGCGACGTTAACCTAGAAGTCGAGGTATATTTTTTTTAGCTTCAAAGCTACCGAGAAAAAGAAATCTAGAGCAACAACTATTAACAATTTTAATGCTCCTTAGAAATGATAAGAGCATGATACCAATAGGAATTTATATTTGAGATAATATATTTATGAATTTGACATCCAACAACCATAGATAGACAACAAGCTTTTCACCTAAAGAGCACCAAATCTTATCGATGAGAGGCTGTAAGTCAAAAAGGAGAGTTCTAAAAAGGCGTAGATTCCAAAAAAAAGGTCAACCCATCTTATCGATGAGAGATTGAAAGTCAAAAAGGAGTCTTATGGGAAGAACAAAATAAGTGACTTCATATATGAAGAGTGTAAAGAACTTGAGGTCTTTGGGGCATTTAAAGAAGGCGATTAAGCATTTAGGAGTGTTAATCTACAAGCCATTGGTCTAATGAAATTGATTGAAGATCTCCATAAGCTCTAGAAAGTTGTTAGTGGAAGATTCTCCAAACAACAGAACATCATCAGCAAATAAGAGATGAGATTTAGGGGTTGTTTGGTCGGCTGACTTTTGCATGTAAAGTACTTAAAATACATGCAAAAATATTTTTACTGTGTTTGTAGGACAGTAAAGTAAAATGAATGTCGCATTTAGCATGTAAAACAAATATGACAACCTCTAAATTTACCGTGTATTTCTTTTACGCTCCAATCGGGTGAAAAAGGAAATCACGGTCCGTCTCTCTCCCCGTGTTTCTTGAGAAAATACTGCGTTCGGAGTCCGCACGTAGCTTTACGTGCGGACTCCAATCGTTGGCCGACGCATGTCCAACATTGTAATTTCCCATTTTAGCGCTTAACAGCACTGTAACTGGATGGACGACACTGTAAATGGACGGCGCATTCACGATATCATTTACGCTTATCATGGTCCAACCCGGCCCGTCTTGTTCAAATAGCGGGAGAAGAAAAATGAGATGTGCGTCGTTCGAAATTCCTCGTCATAGAATAGTTTAGGGCTTTCTTTCGACGAATTTTTTTCGACTCTCTCACGTCGGCGCATAGCTGATGATTTAGCAAATCTTGCGAATTAAAAATTGATGTATTATAGGCGACTACATGAGGTATTTACACCTGCATTCTCGAACTTTAATGAATTTAGGATTTTCTTTGTTCTTATCACCATCCAGTATGTGAACATTTAGAACATTTGAGTTCTTTAAATGAATGGGACGTGTTTTAGTAGTTTTTAGAGATATTTTGCATGTGTACTCTCTATACTGTCATGATGGTACACGCCGTTATTTTCAAATTTTTGAACTATTTAGCCTTGTGAAATGTTTAGTATATCACATGGTAGGATGTTTGGTGCTGTTTCATGATGAATTATGTGGCCTGTTTAGGGATAGTATGTTCATTCAATGGCATTAAAATTTGTTTGTAGGTTGATTTATGGTTGTTTGCTTCAGTTTTGCATGTGTCTCTTTGTACTCTTAGGAGAGGATAGCCCATTTTGACATTTTTTTAAAATACTTTTGTCCCTGTTTGGATATAATATGCTCAGTACATGACTTTAGAAGCAGATTGAAGGCTGATTGTTTGATTTTTAGGATTTTTTGCATCTGTACTCTCTGTACTCTCATGAGAGTACAGATGATTTTGCTAATTTTTTTCTAATTTTTTTAGCCTATTTGAAGGATATATGTTCATTACAATCCATTAGGAACAAATTGAAGGCTGATTGCTTAGTTTTTATGGGAGTTTTACTTCTGTACTCTCATCACTCTCTTGAGAGTACATATGATTTTGGCTATTTTTTTCAGTTTTTTTGGCCTGGTTGTTGAGATTATGTTCATTACATTCCATTGGAAGCAATTTAGAGGTTATTTGGATAGTTTTTGGGGGATTTTTACATCTATATTCTCTGTACTCTCATAAGAGTACAGAATATTTTCTCATATCTTTCTAGTTTATTTTGCCTGTATGGAGAGAATATGGTCATTATATTCCCTTAGAAGTAATTTTCTAACTGTTTGGTTAATTTTTATAAGAGATTTACATCTATACTCTCTGTACTCTCATAAGAGTATATATGATTTTGGGCATTTTTCTCAATTTTTTTGGCCTGTTTGGAGGATATATGTTCATTGCAATCCATTAGGAATAATTTAGAGGCTGATTGCTTGCTTTCTAGGGGAGTTTTGCATCTGTACTCTAATGAGAGTACAGATAATTTTGGCCATTTTTTCTAATTTCTTTGGTCTCGTTGTTGAGATTATGTTCATTACATTCCATTGAAAGAAATTTGGAGGCTATTTGGATGGTTTTTGAAAGATTTTTGCATCTGTACTCTCTGTACTGTCATGAGAGTATATAATATTTTCTCATATCTTTCCAGTTTATTTTGCTTCTATGGAGAGAATATGGTCATTACATTTCTTTAGAAGCAATTTTCTAGCTGTTTGGTTAATTTTTGTGGATTTTTGTGGGAGATTTCCATCTGTAATCTCTATACTCTCATGAGAGTGCAGAACATTTTACTAATATTTTTTCACTTTCTTTGGCCTGTTTGGAGGAAATATATTCATTACAATCTATTAAGAATAATTTGGAGGTTGCTTGGTTGATTTTTTAGTATTATTTTACATACATTCTCTCTCATGAGTCTGAGATGATTTTAATTTTCTAGTTTTTTTGGCCTGGTTATTGAGATGTTCATTACATTCCATTGGAAGCAATTTGGAGGTTGTTTGAATATTTTTTGAGAGATTTTATATCTGTACTCTCTGTACTCTCATGAGAGAATATAACATTTTCTCATATCTTTCTAGTTTATTTTGCCTGTATGGAGAGAATATGGCCATTACATTCCCTTAGAAATAATTTTCTAGCTATTTGGTTAATTTTTATGGGAGATTTCCATCTGTACTCTATGCACTCTCGTGAGAGTACAGATGATTTTGGATATTTTTTTCTAGTTTCTTTGGCATGTTTGGAGGATATATGTTCATTACAATCCATTAGAAACAATTTGAAGGCTGATTGCTTAGCTTTTAAGAGAGTTTTACATCTATACTTTCTGTACTCTCATGAGAGTATAGATGATTTTGGCCAATTTTTCTAATTTCTTTGGCCTGGTTATTGAGATTATGTTCATTACATTCCATTAGAAGCAATTTGGCAGTTGTTTGGATAGTTTTTGAGGAATTTTTATATTTGTACTCTTTATACTCTCATGAGAGTACAAAATATTTTCTCATATCTTTCCAGTTTATCTTGCCTATATGGAGAGAATATGATCATTACATTCCTTTAGAAGTAATTTTCTAGCTGTTTGGTTAATTTTTATGAGAGATTTATATCTGTACTCTTTGTACTCTCTATACTCTCTTACTCTCATTAGAGTACAAAATATTTTGCTAATATTTTTCCACTTTCTTTGGCCTGTTTGGAGGAAATATGTTCATTACAATCCATTAAAAATAATTTGGATGCTGCTTGGTTGGTTTTTTAGTGTTATTTTTCATCTGTACTCTCTATACTCTCATAAGAGTATAGATGATTTTGATCATTTTTTCCAGTTTCTTTGGCCTAGTTGTTGAGATTATGTTCATTACATTCCATTGGAAGCAATTTGGAGGTTGTTTGGGAGATTTTTATATTTGTACTCTCTGTACTCTCATGAGAGTACATAATATTTTTTCATATCTTTCCAGTTTATTTTGTCTGTATGGAGAGAATATGGTCACTACATTCCTTTAGAAGCAATTTTTTGGTTGTTTGGTTAATTGTTATGGGAGATTTCTATCTATACTCTCATGAGAGTACATATAATTTTGGGCATTTTTTTTCCAATTTCTTTGGCATGTTTGGAGGATATATGTTCATTATAATCCATTAGAAATAATTTGGAGGCTGATTGCATAGTTTTTATGAGAGTTTTGCATCTGTACTCTCTGTACTCTCATGAGAGTACAGATAATTTTGGCCATTTTTTCTAATTTCTTTGGCTTGATTGTTGAGATTATGTTCATTACATTCTATTTGAAGCAATTTAGAGGCTGTTTGGATAGTTTTTGAGGGATTTTTGCATCTATACTCTTTGTACTCTCTATACTCTCATGAGAGTACAGAGCATTTTGCTCTCTTTTTCTCCAATTTTTTGGCCTATTTGGAGAAAATATGTTCATTATATTACATTAGGAGCAATTTGGAGGGTGATTGGTTGGTTTTTATTGGTAATTTACATTTATACTTTCTGTACTCTCTTTATTTTGTTGAGAGTACAGATGATTTTGCCCAATTTTTTTCACTTTCTTTTGGACTGTTTGGAGGAAATATGTTCATTGCAGTCCATTAGGAATAATTTGGTGGTTATTTGGATGATTTTTGGGGGAGCTTTGTATCTGTACTCTCTGTACTCTCTGTTCTCTCATGAGAGTACATAGCATTTTGCTCTTTTTTTCCAGTTTCTTTGGACTGTTCAGAGAAAATATGTGCATTATAGTCCATCTGGAATAATTTGGGGGCTGATTGGATGATTTTTAGGTGAGTTTTGTATATGTACTCTTTGTACTCTCATGAGAGTACAGATAACTTTCCCATATTTCTCCACTTTGTTTGGTCTGGTTGGAGAGGATATGTTCATTACATTACTTTGAAAGCAATTTGGAGGCTATTTAGTTAGTTTTCAGGAAAGTTTTGCATCTGTACTCTCTGTACTCTCGTGAGAGTACAGAGCATTTTGCTCATTTTTCTCACTTTCTTTAGCCTGTTTGGAGGAAATATGTTCACTGCCTTAAATTTTAATTAAATTTGAGGCTGATTGGTTGGTTTTAGAGGCAGCTTGATGTCTACTCTCTGGGCTCCATTGTGCTGATAATTTTCTCATTAATTGACTTTTTATTTTGAAGTTTACCATGTATGGGAAAAGGATAACTTCGAGATGCAAGTCTACCACTGTTAGAACGGTGTTCGATAATATTGCAGCACGTTTTACTGATGAAGTCATTGAAATTTTAAAGAGGCTTCATTTGCATCAATTCATTAGACTGCATGGAGTTCAGCAAGACTCAGTTTCCATTACCTCAATCCTGTCTTGCTGGGACATAGAGAAGCAAGCTTTCTTTCTAGGTGGGCAGTGCATTCCTTTCACCCATGATGAAGTTGCAGTAATTGTAAGGATGCCAAACAGAGGGGAGAAGGTCTTATGGCAATCTCCATTGCCGTTGATTCAATGGTAATAAACTTTAGCATTCAGATAGCTCGTTTCCTGTGGCATAATTTATGCAGTTGTACATACATTTTTTGCTGTTAAGTCTTTTTTATATATCACAACTACAGGGTGGCATCGAAATTGATTGCCTACACTGATGACATAGATAAATTTGTTGAATACAGCTGGGCAGAGGCTATTTGAGTCTTTCTAGTTTCACAATTTGACGGTATCACATCAAAGATTCAGACCCAGAAGACACCCGGGTATATGAGTGGCTTTATCACTCTTCTTATGTACATTTTATATCCTCAGTTATATATTATTTGATGCAGAGATCTTACTTATATAAAAATTTATTATAAATCTGGGTGGCTGAGCACATAAGCATTGTAAGGCCGTCATTTCCATCTACAAAGCCACATATGTTGTTATGGCCAAAAATAAAGTTTTCAAATGATGCTTTCACTAGTTTGGGAGGACACCAGGTGACACATAATAATATCACTTAGTTCATATAAGAATGTATTTATTTATGTTGTAAGTCATCACATTTTTTTATCGGTTTAACGCATGTCTACCTTTCATTCGAGGACATATTAGAAGAGGAGACCTGGCTCCTTCAGTCATTGTCCCCTACCCAATATACAACCCATGTTGAGCCCGATAGCAATCCCATTCTAAGTCCACTGAGTACAGCCCCCACTAAATTTCCATATGTCTCTCCTCGATATTCTCTCCCGTATAGTGTATCTAGCCTGCCTTCTGCTACTAACCCCACAGAAGGCTTTGCGATAGAGAGGATACTTGCAAGTTTTAAGGACTTGAAAGATATAGTATCTTCTTTTCAAGCAACAATAACAGAGATAATAGATGAGATTGATTTGCGGGTTGCTGCTATCGAGGAGGTTCTTGCTGGGCAGCGGGGTCTTAGCATCCCTAACGTGGGGGAAGCTCCTGTGGAGGTGACCACTTGGGAAACTCTTGAGGAGGCACCTAAGGTTCAGGAGCTTACTGGAGGCTACCTGGGGAGTCTCCTATGGTGGCTACTACAACGGCTATCCCTGTGGAGACTTCCACTCGGGAAGCCCCTGTGGTAGCCTCCATTAGGGAAGCCCCTGTGGAGTCCACCATAGGGGAAGCTCTTGTGGAGGCCTCCACTGCACATTAAGATGTTGTGAAGCCTTTAATCAATAGCATTGAGCATGGTGTGAAGGCTCGACAGATGAGGAAGAGGAAAGTTATTTATTTTCCCTTCACACACACTTACAGGAAGTCACAGTGCAGAATAAGTGTTGTGGTGGCCTCCACTCAGGATGAGCAGCTGGCAGCAGAGGTATTACGTTACTTTCTTTTAAATTTGAGATAATAGAAACAGATTTCACTAAATTTTTTATAGGTTTGTAAAAGGTGAGCAAATAAAAGTAGATGAACCATAGAATGCTATCATTGTGGCGGAGGAGCATCAGTCGGAGGTATGCATCATTTCAGCAGATCGATCCTTAATTCAAAGTGAATCTAGCTCTTCATCACTAACTTTCATCATCAGTAATTTCCTTGCAGCCAGCAGAGGCACATCATTTTGTTGAATTCTCATCTAGAGATGTCCTGCATAAGCCGATGCTCCAGCTTATTGACACGTCGTGCTCCCGATTCAAGGACAAGTAAGTCATTCTTCATTCAACTCCTTCTTCATACATAAAATAACATATTCATTTAATTAAGCTCACTTTCAAATATTTCTCACTTGCGGGTGATACAGTATTCGCGACTGGGAATATCATTATTGTAAGAGAAAAGATTGATGAGTTCTTTGATTAGTATCTGGATGCACGTCGATCTTGGCCGAAGTATTAGCTCTGCAGGGTATGTCCCCTATTTGTACATTTCATGCTTGCACTGGGTAAGTTACCCCACAGAAAGGCAGGGTATTACAATTCAATCCTAAATTATATAAATAGAAGCTAGAATTTATAAACATTATCTTTCCTTCTTGTAGAGTTATGCGTAATATAGCCTACATAAAGAAAGCAAAATGTCCATCCAGCATGTCACTGTAGACAGTGTATCAAGGGTTGAGCTACTCTTACTGCATATTATAAATAATCAGCACTGGACACTCCTGGTTGGGCATAGTAAGCTAGTGGCCTGGTATTTTTATGATTCATTGCCAACCCAACCCATTAGGCCATTCTTCTTGAGATTGTAAGAAATATTTTCAATTAGGTTTCCCAAAATTGCTTTTTTTTTTTGCCAACTTATTAACTATACTTTTTGCTATTCAGATCAAATTACTTGTTGAAGATGCTGACCAATCTTTTGTGAGCGATCCCATAAAATGGTCAATCGAAATGGTGAGTAGGCTGCCATTCCAAGATAATAGTGTCAGGATGTTTGTGTAAGTACATGGAGCAAAGAATCAAGAAACCCCCAAGAACTGTCACCATGATTGGCCCAAGAAGATGAATTGCTTTAGGGCTGAGTTCACTTACGCTATCTTCTATTTGGGAATGAAAAATCCAAGCTGAGAACTGTACAGTTTGATATTTTGAAATCAACTATTTTACAAGCTATTATTTATTGTTTTAAATCTTTTTTATATATAGCATGCATATTCATGTTCTCCGCTTTCTCTCTCAGATCAAAATTAACATTAAGTTTTCTTTCATTTATTCAAGACAGCTTTGATAGAATATCTTGTGTAAATACCATTTAAAATAATTTGTTGGTCAGGGTTTATCTAAGCTCTCTTCAATCAGTTGGGTTGCTAGGAACCTTAATGTTAGTCTTCTTAACTTGTTTTGCATCTGTACTCTTCTGAGAGTATAGAGTATTTCTTCTATTTTTTTTCAATTTTTTCGGGCAGTTTGGATAAAATATGTTTAACAGAGATCATCTGCATCAATTTGGTTGATGCTGGGTTGCCTTAGTGAGATGTGTTTCATCTGTAATCTCTGTACTCTCCTGAGAATACAGAGTATTTCTTCTATTTTTTTCAATTTTCCAGGGCAGTTTGGATAAAATATATTTAGCAGATCATCCGCAGAATTTGGTTGATGTCTCGCTTTAGTGAGATGTGTTCCATCTATACTCTCTGTACTCTCCTGAGAGTACAGAGTATTTCTTCTATTTTTTTAAATTTTTTTGGACAGTTTGGATAAAATATGTTTATCAAGAAACCATATACAACAATTTGGTTAATGCTGGACTGCTTAACTGAGATGTGTTTCATTTGTACACTCTATACTCTTTGTACTCTCTATTCCATTGTAGGTAGTTTGGAGGCTGACTATTAGAATATTTAAGGTGTTTTGTAACTGAACTCTTTGTATTCTCCTCAGAGTATATATTATTTTCTTAATTTTTTTTCATTTTTTCTTTGCAGGTCGGAGATGAAATGTTTATTATAACCTTAAAGCAGTTTGGAGGCTCCTGGTTGCTTTTTTATGTGCTATTCTGGCATGTCTATCATTAATATGTTAAGTAGATTCCATTACAGCTTGTGTAGATCCTTAATAGTAATATTTTCTAAGCTTTTATAGTATACTCTCTCATACTCAGACTCTCTCTATACTCTGCATCTCTGTACTCTCAGACTCTATACTCTCAGACTCTATTCTATCACGTAGTTTGGAGGTTGGCTATTAGAATATTTGAGGTGTTTTGTAACTGAACTCTTTGTATTCTCCTCAGAGTACATATTATTTTCTTAATTTTTTCCATTTTTTCTTTATAGGTTGGAGAGAAAATGTTTACTATAACCTTAAAGCAGTTTGGAGACTCCTGGGTTACTTTTTTTATGAGCTATTCTGGCATGTCTGTCATTAATATGTTAAGTAGATTCCATTACAGCTTGTGCGGATCCTTAATAGTAATATTTTCTGAGCAGTTTTGCAGGTGTACCCTCTGTACTCTCTATACTCTCTGTACTCTCTATACTTTTTGTACTCTCTGTACCTTATGTACTCTCTGTACTTTCTGTACTCTCTGTACTCTCTATACTCTCTGAACTCTCTATACTCTTTGTACTCTTCTAATCATGGGCAATTCATATAATATTGTTTATGTTTTTTATGATGATTTCTTTACTTATTTGGAGAAAATATGCTCAACAAATTAAAAACAGTTTAAAATATATGTTCAACCAGAATTAAAAGTTGAAGATCATTTTAATTATCATTCTGAAAAATTTAAAATACCTTAATAGTATTTAACTCAGTAGTTTTTCATTCTCGCTCTAATTATAACACATATGTAAGATACATGTCATGAATTTCTTAAATATTTTCCTAGTTGAATTAATTAATTTTGACATTCAAATTATATCATATTTTAAATCCAGATCAACTAAAAAAGTGAAGTTAAAATTTACATTATCTAAAAATTAATAATTACAGTAATTTGTATTGTGTAATATCTAAAAATTCTGATTAAATGATACTTGGCGTGTCAAATCGGACGCTAGTAATAAACCATTATACTCAATCACATTCATAATGCCACAATCTGATAGTATGAAGGAGAATCAATATAAATCACTTAACATGTGAACTTAATATAAGTGGGTAAGATTATTAAACTTAACTCTTTAATAAAGAAAATTATGTTCTTTAAAAATGTGCTAGAATTTTTTTAATGTCTAAAATTAGTTTCTGTCTGTCAAAATCATGCTTCTTAAAACCTACTTTCTACTGAATTATGTGGAATATAAAATAGACCAATAAACTATCGAACATGCTTAGCAACGCCTTATTCAAAAAATATAAATTTTGAGGTGTAGCAAATTCTTTATTTTAAGATGATGAATTTTTTTAAATAATCTAATAACTGAAAGTATCAACTTAATTAAATTAACATTATTGACAAATTTATAAATAATTAGTAAACTATTATCATTAGTATTATAAGAGAAAGTATAAGTGGGCCAGACTTTTAAACTTAAGGATTATATATTAATTGATTAATTAGTTCGTTAAAAATAGTTAACTAAATTGAATTTGCAACAATACTGCCAATTTTTTTCTTCAATTTTTATTAATCTTATTGATAAGAGCATACATGCTTATCAAATTTTGTAATGCATGCAATAAAAATCATTTCATAAAAAAATAAAGTACTTTATAGAGTATATATCAAACTATGTAATGCATGCAATGAAAAGTAGTTCATCCTCTTAGGTAAGGTAGAGTCACCAATCAGATACTGAAATTTGGTAAAATATAATAGGGGATAAACATGAGTACATCATTCAACATACATCACAGACCGGCTGAATTTCATAAGCTACTAGTATAAATTTAGTAATTGGAAATTGGACCGTTAGTTAAGACCTATTAGTTTTTTTATTTTTAGGGGAACCCCATATAGGAAAATTTTATTAGCACTGTCAAAGGATTACAAGGTCTTTAACAGGGGATAAACTCAATAGCTACTGCTTAAAGAGCTACAAATAGCCTAGAGAGAAAATCCCCTAGCTAAATACAGTCAAAACACGTGAAAGAGGAAAAGAAAGCAAAAGGTATAAATAGAGTAAAGGAGCAAGCAATTGGATAGCCATCAACAGAAACTCTTAAGGATAAGAGAAGTGTATGCCTCCAGGAGAGAAGGAACCTGCAAAAAATGAGCATAATCTGCAAACATCTAGAAAGAAGAGTTAGCATAGTTAAAGTGATACAAGCTAGTTTGAAAGAAAAATAATATAATGAGAGAGATATGGAGAAATAGGTGGAGAGAGGCTCAGGATCAGTCTCACCAATTTGGGGCAGCCGCTAACATGAGCATCCAAACTTCAAAAGAAGGGTTACATCAAACGTGTTACTACCCCAAGGAATGGGTGAAGTCATCCCAGCCATCATAGCCTACAAACCTGGGGAAAAATGGTAGCCAATTTGATAAAAATCTTATGATCTTAGCCAACAACACCCCTGGGGGAAACTGGTAAAGGGTTGACAACTCCCCTTTCTAAGATAATAAACACCAGACAATGCAAGCATAACAGCATAAATCATAGCCAACAACACCCCTAACCACACAACATCACTAATCACAGTTACCTGCTTACCATGGCACAACCACATTCACATATGCAAGCATAACAACAGAAATCAGAGTGGTAAAGGGATGGCCTAAATAGAACCAATATTATATCAAAATGCATAATCCACAAGAACCCGACCCAAAAGCAACCCCCTAGTGAGGAAATCATGAAAGGGCCAGCAATACAGATGGTATCTATCAACATTTAAATAACATCATGCCCTAATATACTTGCAGTGTCAAAAGAAATAAGAGTTGATTGAGATAGTGGATAATTCCATACAATAAAGGCATAATTAATAAGGATGACCACAAGGAGGTCAACATACCAAAGTTTCAAGCAAAATCCACACATTAGTAAAACAACAACCCTAAAAAATCACTAAGATAGGAAAAAAACCAAGTAGAAAATAATTGACCAATATTAATGTCCATTTGGGCCTTTCTAGTTTCAAGCAAGTTCTGCTATCTGCACTCTGTGTACTCTCATGAGAGTACAAATAATTTTGGGCATTTTTTCCACTTTCTTTGGCCTGTTTGGAGGAAATATGTTCATTACAATCCATTAGGAGTAATTTGGAAGCCGATTGCTTAATTTTAGGAGAGTTTTGCATCTCTCTCAGATTCTCTCAGATTCTCTATACTCTCTAATCATGGGTCGGAGAGTACGAGAAGCTAGTAGCTAAAAAAACCAAGCGTAAAACGAACTCCACAATGGGCGAAGTGTAATCATTGAAAAATTACTAAACAATATAATAAACTCAAATATGAGATAGACTGAGTGTCTTCGAGCAAGTGTTTAATTATGACATAGACTGAGTGTATGCAAAATAATTGACCAACATTAATGTCCATTAAATAAAAACTGAAATATAATATTACTATATCAGTAATCATTAAGTTGAAGATGCTTTGAAATATTGACTTGAATATTATATGAGTATCTATAGTGCATTGATTAGTAAATCTTAGTTATTAAATATCATAATAAATTAATTCATTTTCAAGAGAAATGAATAAATTTTATAATAAATTCATGAAATTTGTATATTTTGGTATAGATGGTAATAATAATAGTACGATTAAGAATGAAGATGAACACAAGAAGTAAGAAAATGAAATTATAAAAGAAAAGAGAGTATAAATTCTTATATTTAACATAAAACTCTAAGATAGTATATTGTTTAGAACTATGATAGTACGTACTATATCAGCGTTGACTTTCAGAGATAATTTCATTGAAAAATTCGAAAAATGTCGCAACTTCAGCTTCCTAACCAATCCCTTAGATGAGACCATGTGCTTAAGTAAAAGAAAGCATCTAAGACTTTAAAGCATTACGTAAATGATTGTAATGACATAATTATGGTTGTAATCATATTGTGCGGTACAAATAAGAACACATAACTAAATGATATCATGCATTAAAATATTTTTCGTAATAATATCATCGCCTTAGTGTACCCTTCACCGACTAATTGATCGAGCTCGAATTCGCGCAGAGAACATCACATTGATGATTTTTTAAAGATCGATGTGATATTCTCGCGCACTCTAAAAACACCCCGGTATAATAGAAAGGTGTTACAACGGGTGACGCACACGCTCGAACACTCGATCAGACTTTGTTTCGTAATAACAAAAAATATGATGGTTTGAAGATTAACAAAATATTTAAAATACTAAAAAATTAAGATAGAAAAATTACTCTTGGCTTTCTTCTCTCTCAATATCCCTTAAGCCTTGTGTTAGAAACACCCTTTGGACGTTGCTTAACTGGATTCTTTAAGATATCTTTTCCCTTGTCTGCTGTGGTTGACTTCTTCTTCTTAGCTGCCCTGTCAGCTGGAGGAGAATTTCCACTTATTATAGAGTCGACATCGTCATATAATTTTTTTAAGAATTTAAGCATATAGTCCTCAGCTCTCTTATTACCCTGTGCCCTGATGCTTATTTGATATGCATATCGACTTATGTGATTCTAGAAAATAATGCCAGTTACATTTCCATCTGTACTTTTCACATCTTTTAATTTTCTATATGTACTATCGATGTAGATATCCCTCTTTGCTCTGGCAGACCATCGCATGAGAAGATATTTATCCGGAATACGCACAACATCTTCCTGAATAATAACTCTAATACAATGGGCACAAAGTAATCCTATCATTTCAAATTTTTGCAAAGTACAAGTTACATCTGGGTAGTCCCATCAAATGGAAATGGACCATATTTTGGATGTTATTCTCTAAGTTTCTCACCAAATACTCACATCATCCGACACGCATCGATAGCGCCTCCAACTCTATGCAAAAATTCATCCTTAAATATAGTATAAAGCTTTCTTGTATAAAATATAGTAGCTTGTTTTAGAATTGAACTGGTCTTAACAACAGGAACAATTGCTGATTGGCCACACTTGAAGTCTTCGTCATGTTCATTCCGGCGCCATGTCTCCATAACCTTCTCCAACCCCAAGAAACAATATGTGAGCGAACTTGTTGGTTTAGAGATTCCGTGACATACGTTATTCGTGGACTCACTACGTTGAGTTGACAAGATGCCCATACAAAATGAATCTTTGCTGAATGAAGTGGACCACTTGGATCTAGTTTTATAAAGCTCGCATCCAAGCATGATCATGCAAATTGCCTTCTTATAGCATGCACAAGCTTCCTCAAACTCTTCCTCCGAGTCACACTTGCTCATGTATAGAATATCCCTTGTACTCTCTTATTACTATTAAAGTAATGAACCTTGGAAGGAGCTTTCTTCAAATATGCCATCGACACAACCTATGATGAGTATGCGAATATACGATAGCTCGCCATAGATCTTGACTGAATATTGTTATAGGATGTCTCACTCATCAATCAAGGAAAGTCCGAATAGCCAAGAATGACTCAATTGTCTCTTCTAATAGAAACTATTCTAAATAAGATATTTTGTCGAATTCACTCCAACAAGAGGGCACAAACAATATTATATTTATTGAGTCGATAGCTTGTATCAAAAATTATCACATCCCCAAAATAATCATATTCTATCCTAGACATGTCATTGCTCCAAAAAAACTTACCAAGCAATCTGACTCATCAACTTGTACATCCCATGCAAACATCTCATCCATTGCTAACCTTTCCTTGAACAACTGTATTAATGCATTACTGTCACCATTTGCAATCCTCGATCTTCTCTCTTTCTGAAAATTGAAAGCATCTCTTTTTGTGAATCCAATATTCTACCAACTTCCTGTTAGATAGTGAATGCATCGTTGTTCTAATTCCTTCTATCATTGTCTTCAACATGCCTTCTTATCGCTAATGCATCTGTGTGATTTGAGAAGATGTAGGTCAGTAGGCTTTGCCAATGAATGATTATGACTTTCTATATATTTTTTAACCATCCTGTTCCCCTCCAAATCAATAGAGAATCTAATCATGGCTGGACAAACAGTCCTTATATCAGTTTTTTGAAATTTTGTTAAGCTATTTAGACTGACAAATTTCTTCCGACATGCTTTTGCACATAAAAAATATTTTGATTTCAATTTCTTGGAGTTTGGCTAATAACTAGTATGGTCCTTCTGACATTGAAGCCGCTTTGATGTATAGTCATAGATAATGATACATGCTGCTCATTCAGCCAAGGAGTTTCCCAAATTTGTTATTACATCATTTACATCACACCATTCATCGACCGATTCATCCCCAAATACTCATAATATGTGACATGTAAAGCAGCTCCACAAATGAACATATTCCTTCCAAACAGGCCAAAGAAAGTGGAAAAGAATTGACCAAAATGCTCTGTACTCTCAAAGTATAGATGCAAAACTCCCCTAAAAATAAACCAATCATGCCCCCAAATTATTCCTAATGTAATGAACATATTTCCTCCAATCTCTCCCAACATATTATAAAAAATGAGCAAAATTACATATACTATAATGAGAGCACAGATAGTACAAATATAATTCTCACCTAAAAACCAACCTATCAACCTCTAAATTGCTTATAATGGAATGAAAGTATATTCCATCCACCAAACACAAAAAAAAGTAAAAAAATGAGCTAAATCGAGAGTAGAGTACGATTCAACACTCTAAATGAAATCATTCAGACTCAAGAGAGTACAGAGAGACAGCAAAAAACTCCTCTAAAACTAAGCAATCACCTCCAAATTGCTTCTTGGATCAGAATGAACATATTTCCTCCAAACAGGCTAAAGAAAGTGAAAAAATATTACCAAAATATTATGTACTCTCATGAGAGTACAAATGTAAAATACTTCTAAAAATCACCAATCAGCCTCCAAATTATTCCTAATAGAATCTACTAACATATTCCATCCAAACAGGCTAGAGAAAGTGAAAAAATGAGAAATCCTCTCAGACTCTCATGAGAGAGTACAGAGAATACAGAATACATAGTAGAGAGTACAAATGCAAAATTCCCTAAAACTAAACAATCACCTCCAAATTGCTCCTAATGGATGAATGAACATATTTCTCCAAACAGCCAAAGAAAGTAAAAAAAATGCTCATGAGAATACAGAGAGTACAGAGAGTACATATGCAAAAATCTCTTAAAACTCATCCAAATTACTTCCAATAGAATGTAATGAATATAATCTCAACAACGAGGTCAAAGAAACTGAAAAAATGTCCAAAATCATCTGAGAGTACAGATGAGTACAGATGCAAAACTCCCCTAAAAATTAAGCAATCAACTTCCAAATTGTTCATAATGGATTGCAATGAACATATATTTTCCAAACAAGCCAAAAAACTTAAAAAAATGCCTAAAATCATCTGCACTCTCATGAGAGTACAGAGAGTACAGATGAAAATCTTCCATAAAAATTAACCAAATAACCAGAAAATTGGTTCAAAAGGAATGTAATGACCATATTCTCTTCATATAGGCAAAATAAACTGAAAAGATATGAGAAAATATTTTGTACTCTCATGAGAGTACTAAGAGTACAGATGTAAATATCTCCCAAAAACCATCCAAATAGCCTCCAAATTGCTTCCAATAGAATGTAATGAACATAATCTCAACAACGAGGCCAAAGAAACTAAAAAAAATGGCCAAAATTATTTGTATTCTCATGAGAGTATATAGATATACAAAATCTAAAAACTAATCAAACTCCAAATTATTCAATCAGAATGAACATATTTCCTCAAAACAGGCCAAAGAAAGTGAAAAAAATATTAGCAAAATGCTCTGTGCTTTTATGAGAATATAAAGAGTACAGAGGAAAATCTCCTATAAAATTAACCAAACAGTTAGAAAAGTGCTTCTAATGGAATATAATGACCATATTCTCTTCATACATACAAAATAAACTGAAAAAATATGAGAAAATATTCTATACTCTCTTAAGAGTACAGAGAGTACAGATGTAAAAATCTCTCAAAAATTATCCAAACAGTCTCCAAATTTCTTTCAATGGAATGTAATGAATATAATCTCAACAACCGCCAAAAAAAAGTGAAAAAATGTGCAAATGCCTCAGAGTACACATGAGATGATAAAAACTCTTCTAAAAAACTAACAATCAGCCTCTAAATTTCTAATGGAGAATGTAATATATTCTCTCCGCAGAACTCATGAAAATAATATGAATAAGATTCTCATGAGATTACGAGAGACTATGCAAAGCAATTCCTAAAACAAACAAAAGCCCTCAAAAGAACTCCAAATAATAGAAATATACAAATAAAGAATTTCAAAAGAATATCACTAACAAATCAGAAAAATCAGACGATGATTGAGAAAAATTAACGATAAATTTTGTTTAATATCCTTAAATTGCTATTTACTGCCATAACTTCCAAATTCGTTCTTCATCTTCATGGTTCTTTTGTAGAAAGGAAATTAGATTTTTTATTTTCCTCTCTCAGCTCGGTTTACAAGAAAAAAATATATCCTAAACTCTCTCTCTTTATATATATATATATATTTTAAATTCTTTTGATGTATTATAATGATATTTCTTCACCTGCTATTTAATTAGATGGGCCAGATCAGATCAAAATAAGCGTAACAGCGTCCAATTACAACATACGCTAAAACGGAAAATTAAAACGCTCGCACGCCCCGTCGTCCAAATCGATTGGAGTCCTACTTGCCGACTCCGGACGCTAATATTTTCTCGTATTTCTCGGCATCTTTGACGACTCTCCCCCGCTCGACGCAATTTTTCTACGGCCCTGATGCAGTTTTCATTCGGCATCCTTGTCGCTTTCTCATCGTTGCCCAGCAAGCACGATAGCATTTTCTATGTTGATTTCCATTTTTGATGTGCATTTTCTGTTGCTTTGTTTTATTTATCAAGAACTTATCTTTAGAATTTGTTCTTTCCATCCTTTCTTCCCAGCTTTGAGTGTCGATTCATTGTCTGTAACTTACTAACTTTTTCGTTAAAATTATAAGATTTTTTCGCGCCACTGAAAAAAAAATAAAGCCAAAGCCCTCCGGGTTTCAGGGGGTAGGTCAACTCTTCCTGTAATGGAGAGTTGCATTCGTAAATCTGCTCGGTAGGTCAGTGCCAAGCTTTTAAGCTGTCTTCTTTCTCCCCCAATGTCTGATCAATTAAGTTTTTTGTTTCAGCTGGGCTGCTGAATTTTTTTTTCCTAAAATGTAATCTTTCAGATTTGTTTGATTGTGTTTAGTTTTTCATGTTGAAAGATTTGTTGGTCAATTTTACTGAAAAAGAGATCACCATTGTTATCAGACAAGTTGATCTCGAAGTAGGTTGTATCTTGTTTATTGAAAATAACAGTAGATTGGGGAATTTATATTGGTTTTTTGGTGTGTGCTTGCTTTGTTTTTCCTTTGGTATGTTATATCAGCTGTGAGAAAGACTTATGGGCCTGTTGCCTTCTATAGTGAAAATTTATGTTAGGTTGACTTGATTAAGAAATAGTTGCTCCATCACGGTCGGCACTCGTTAGTATTTCATGGAAAATTGGTTTGTCTTTTACGTCCATCCACGACGCTAATTTTGTTGGTTAATAGGAAGTGTGAAATCAACCCTTGGTATGATGATGATGATGATGATGATGTACCATCAGTTCATTGTATACTACTAAAATTAGTAAGTGCACCTGTAGGAATTGAAACCGAGATTCTTTTTTTTTTCAATGATGAAAGAGGGACGGTATATTTCATCAGTCATCCAATTTGAGAAGGCAACCCAGCCCAGCGATAGATATGACAAGTAAACTAAGAAGAAATAAAATAATGAGAAAGGGATATCCTGAGAATACACATGAGTGATGGAGTGATACGAGAATAAGATCTAGATCTGTTTCACCAACATCACAATTAAATAGAAATTCACTCGTAAGATTTCTACATTATTCAATTAAATAGTTTAAATTGCAAGTTGTACTATTTGATCCCAATGAACATGTATTTTGTTCTACTATTAGCTTTAAAAAAATTGGGAATTTGTAAAGAAGCAGAAGTGAATTGATGATTGGCAATTCACCAGTTGAAAGATGGAGGGATAAGTTAGAATTCCAGAACTCATCTTCATTCAGATTTCACTTTTTGCATTACAAACTCTTGAATTCTTTCTACCCATCCTTACAATTTCATAATCTATTTTCTCTGGCTAATGACGTAACTTTTTTGATCCGATGTCTCAATAATATATGAAATGATTTAAAGATCAGTTGCTAAATGTAAATGATGGGGATTTGCATGTCAAATAGTGTAAGTTGTATACCATTTGTCAAAATATAGTGATAAACGAGAGGGTTCGGGTAAACTTCCAAATGTAAATGATTTAACTTGATAATTTTTTGATTATCAAGTTTGCATTCATATTTTGATATAATTCATTTTTTTATATTCATTCTAATGAGTATATGCCAGTTTTCTACCTATATATAATTATTGTTTGTACTTCAAAGATGCAGAGCAGTTGCACCTGAATGCAGATCTATCAGTCAATTTGAATGACATCTGTGAAGGCACAAATATTGTTCAATATCAAAATCATTCAATTGTTCATGCTGTGATTGTTGCATCTATGAATGTTATGCTTATTTTATTATATAAAATGGGTAAAGAAAGACAACGATGTGATCCTGAACGGAATATACAATGTCAAAAATATCTTCTTAGGCTTTACCACGGTTACAATTCTGACTGTATTAGCATGGTTCGAATGAGGAAACAATCATTTTTTAAGTTATGTGATTTAATTTGTACAAAAAAGTTACTACAAGACACTTTCAATATAAGGATTGAAGAATAACTCGCTATGTTACTTCATACACTTGGATATAGTGTTCGTAATCGAGCCGTTCAATTCAACTTTCAATGGTCTCAGAGAAAAGCAGCGGTATTTTAATGCGATTATATCGTAGGAGAGTTACGTCATGAGCTGATTGTGCCTCCAGTACTCCAAACTCCTTATAAATTTCAAGCAAACTACAGATTTATGCCATTCTTTCAGGTAAGCATTGATCTTATTTTGAAAGTTATATATATAAATTAAATAATTTTTTGTAAAATTAGGATTATGTTGGTGCAATAGATAGAACACACATTAAAGTTAGGGTACCTAAGGAGCACGAGTCTGCTTTTAGAGGAAGAAAATCATATCCAACCCAAAATGTCTTAGCGGTCGTGGACTTTGATTTAATATACACTTATGTATTAGCTGGTTGGGAAGGTTCAGCACATGATACAACCGTCCTTAGAAATACCTTAAAAAAGATTTATGCATTAAGGTACGACGTCATATTTTAATTTTGAACTTCAAAATACTCATGTTGGCATATAATAAATTAAATATGTAAGTACTACCTAGCTGATGGTGGCTACTCAACTAGAAAATGTTTCATTCTTTCGTATCGTGCAACAAGATACCACTTAAAAGAGTTTTCTTCACTTCGACCTACTAACTATAAAAAGCTTTTCAACTTAAGACATTCATCATTACGCACCTGTGGAGCGAGCATTTGGTTCTTTGAAGAATCATTTCACTATCTTAAAAAGTGATCCTTATTTCCCATTCCAAACACAAGTGGAAATAGTGCTAACTTGTTGCATACTACATAATTGGATAATTACTGAAGGTGATGATGAAATCATTATTTCGGAGGATGAGTGGCATAATAAATATCATGTGAGCATGAGATCTCAAATATTCGCAGATGACTCTCGAGAGTGGTTAGATAAAAGAGATCAAATCGCTAATGCCATGTGGGATCGAATGATGAGTGCTGGTTTTTAAAAGCTTGAATATGGATGTTCTTCCACTCCCAATTTTGTGTTAATATTTTGGACTTTAACATATTTTTGTTACAGATATTGCAAAAATAATTATTACTTTACATAATATAATATAATATTGATAATGCAAACACGTCTTTTTATTAAGTTGATACAATATTTTTAGCATGTCTTACTTTCTCTTTTAATATATGTTATTATTAGAATGTTTCTTTTATCAGCTTTCATATATTCTTAGCATGTTTTGTACTTGGTTATTCAATTAGTTTATAATGCCTCTATTTCTTGTAAAGATTTATTCTCATTACTTGTTGAAGAAGTCACACACACACATATATATATATATATATATATATATATATATAATTATGATGACTACTAGGTTCAAGTGTAATGGAACCACTCCAATTAATTGCAAATGCTACTACCAGCAAGAAAAAAAAAAATTTAATGTGGAACTTGAAATCAGAATGGATATCAGGCTTATTGCAAATTATGTGTGAATATGTGGATGCAAATCTGAGGAGTGCTCAAGGCTTTAAGGATGTCGTATACCAACGTGCTGCTCAGAAGATGAAATTAATATTCGGCATTGAGGTGACAACAGAGTATTGTAAGAATCAAATTAGACACCAAAGATCCATATGGAGTCACATTCAGTATTTGAAGAAAAAGTCAGGTGTTTCATGGGATGATGAAAAGAAAATGATTATAATGGGTCCTGAAGAGTACACATCACATATTCAAGTATGTATTTACTCTCATTAAAAATTATTTTCTTATTATTCATGTAAAGCTATAATAACATTTGCTATGCTATATGCATTTGGAAAAGATGCAGCTTACTTGAATATCCCAATCGCAAAATATATGGGGCTAGAGAAGGTCTGTGGAGAGGGACATGCCACAAGAGAATGGACAAAGTTGGGAAGCTCTCAGACTTCATTTGGGAGTCAACGCATTAACTTAGATGATATTGAGTCCTCACACTTCATGGAAACTGAGGTGGATGCATCTCAAGCTCATTGGGACAATATTGAAGTAAAATAAGATTCTGTTGGAACAACAAAGCAAGGATTATAATCATCTTCGAAGGGAGCGCCTCCAAGAAAGAAAAATAAGAGCTTATCTATTGATCAAATATTTAGGGAGTATATTGTGATGATGGTTGACAGTGTATCTCAAGTTGTTAATGTCATTCAAAGTTCAACAAGAATATCTGAGGAAAGGAAGATGCTTACTGAATTGATGGCAGAGTTATTAGCAATTTCTGGATTTTCTGCAGAAGAGATTGATACAATCTATGACACCTTAGTTAGTAACCCTATAATGATTACTTCATTCCTCGCAAAACTGCCTGAATCGAAGGCCAGGTGGATGCAGAAGCAGTTAAACAAATGATCCCATGATATGGGTCATCATATTGGAATGCAATGCATTAAGACCTTATGTTGAATGTATTAAACCTTTGTTATATGTTTCATAATTGTTGTGTTTGTCATATATATTGACTTTTGAGTAGGTTTGTTGTTATATATTTATTGTGGATTAAAACTTTATGTTTGAAGAATTTGCAGATTTTGATTGTGTACTTGTTTATGATATATCATTTAGCTTTGCTTGGTAATTAACCATTCTTGCTAATGCAAAATGGATGCTAAGTTTCTCGTATGCTTTTATCTTGTATAGTAATGAAGTGCAGATAAGTAAGTGTAATAATTCATTCTCTGGCCAAGATATTTTTATCCTAAAATAATAGTTTTGCCATTTGGAAGAGCTTAGAGTAATGCTTGAAGGATATCTAAATCAACGATGTAGTATATTTCTTGAGATGTATAAGTTCTCTTATTTTTACTTTGATCAAACAAAATCTGCATTATTAATTACTCCATGTTTTTAGTTTTATTGTTTTTTTTCATTTTGATTGAAGCTACTATTGATGGAGGTATTTGACTGATGGTTTGATACTTGGTCTATGCCGTGTGCATATATTCGCTACCCATTTGAGAATGTTGAACTTTTAAAAGGAACTACCCTAGCCATTTTGTCGCAGTGGGCATAGATCAAACTCGTGGATGGTTGGTTCAATATCCAGATTTGTTGTTTTCAATTGTTATAATAATTTTCTAAAAGTGATCAACATGAAACTTGTACAGAGGTTCAATAGCTTTCCAACGATGCCTATTTCATCCAATTCGGATAAGGAACAAGTGAGATATTTGCGAAAAACTGGCATAGGTCATATTTTTCAGCATTTTTAGATTTTTTTGTTATAAGATGCATGGCGAATAACTGTAGTAAATTATCAAAATAATACGAAAGTTGTAAAGAAGTTCGTTAGCTTTCCAACAATGCCTATTTCATCCAATTCGAATAAAGAATAAGTGAGATATGTATGAAAAACTGGAACATGATATTATTTTTAAATTTCAGATTTTTTTTCATATGATATTTTTACCAGGCTAAGGCTTCATTTTATTATCCCTCTTCTTTTATTTTGTCTTTTGCATACCTTTTTTTGTTTATTTTGTTTTTTTTTTTTTTTTTGCCTCTTGCATACTTAAAACTTTAGGTACATATAAACTTTAGGTACATTTAATGCTTATAAATACTAAGGATTCTTAAGGGGCTGTTTATAATCAATGCAGTTGAGATCAAAAGGCAAGGAATACGTTATGCAAGAAGATGTGATGCTTGTTCGGTTTAATGTTTGATCTATACCAACAAAAAACAAAGCTCATTGAGACAGGGACCAGCTCTCTTGTAGCTTTCATTCATGAGCTATCACCACAGCGACCCTCAACCAAACCACAATAATTATTCAGACCTACAGCATTTTGTCGATCGTCCTTCTAAGATTTCTACAGTCAAAAATCTCCTCCACTCTCTCAGGCTTAAGATAATCATGATCAAAAATATCATTGTATTAAACTAATTTTATTGTCATAAAATGCTATTTAAAACTTTTTTGTTCTTGAATCATATATTTAATATGTAATTAAATTATTGGAATTAATGATTTTAAATATATCCCCCTTCTTTTGAAGAGAAGAGGGGAAATAGTGTGATTGCTTCAAAACTAATCAATCAATCAAAACTTTTAGCAAAGCAATAATTCTTCAGTGATTAGCTTGTCATGTACTTGACAGTATACGTTGCAACATCTTTATTTCTTGATCATAAATATGAAAGATTCTTCTAATTCTACCTCTAATTTTTTTAGAGATTTATTTATTTATTAGAGAATTTATATATATACCACATTCTTATTATATATACTACATTAAAACTTATATATATATAATCTTTAATATCACTTAAAAATATTATCATTATTTACTTTTTTTCTAAAATTAAAATATACATTTTCAAACATATAAAAGTATTAAAAAATACATTTTTTTATTGATCATATCATTAATTTTTATTATTAAAAAATTATAATTTAATTTAACCTCCTTTCACTTTTATATCACTATATTATTATTTTGTGAATTTTTTTTTTTTTGAAATCACTTTAAAAATTTATCAATACAATTCAATTAATTCATTATTGTTAACTAAAAATGATATATTTTTTATTTAAATGATAACATAACTATGATTTATTTATTTTAGATTCAAGTTGTAAATTAATCAGCATAGTAAAAATAATACTTTTATATAATTTTTAATATATATATATATATACTGAGCTTCTTATTTTCATAAATAAAAAATATTTTAAATTACATAAAAGAGATCATGAAAATAAATTCATTTATCAATTGAAGTTGCATATAGGTCCTCGACAATATCCAATTTTGCACTTTTAATTTTAAAATAAATATATCATAATCTTTTTTTAATCAAATAGTAAATTTTAATTTATAATTTATTTATATTTTAATATATATTTAATTTATTAATTTATTAATTTAATTATTGAAAAAAATCCTGTAATTACTCTACATACAATAATATTCAGAATACAAGTATTTGCTTTACTTTATATATATCCAACCAAATAAAAAATATAATTTTCATATATTTACTTTACATACAACCAAACAACTATAAAATATTTAGAATTCACTATATTCATTTTACGCTATATTATTTTTACACTATATTTATTTTTCATCCAACCAAACAACCCCTTAGAGCAATTTCCCATATCAATGCCAGTCAAAATATTACTCTAAAAAATTGCAACAATGCATCCATAGCAATACAAAAAAGATACGAAGAGAGAAGATTACCCTATTTGAGTCGAGCCATTGAGAGGAAGAACCCTTCTAAAGCCCCATTAATGCAGATAGAGTAATAAATATTGAATATGCAAGCATTATACCATGATTCAAAACTAGGGGAATTCCTTTAAGTGAGCCTATGAAAAAACAGTAATCCATGCTGATACTGTCAGGAGCTTTTTTTTTTAGCACATAAGGCTGAGGGTTTCATTGGCCACAATAATGTTATTTGAAGCAATGCAACAGTGAATAAATCTGGATTGCATGGAATGGTTGATATAAGGCATAACCAATTTGAATCTTTATGCTTAAATCCTGGGAATTTTTTTTTTTTTAAAGTATAGAGATACTGGCGTGTCTTTAATGATGTGAGTGGCATATGCTGCTTTGGAAATGAGGGCTATGGCAATAACATCAACGCATCTAAGAAGCCTTTTAGAGTATAAAAATATATTTGAAAGCCACACATGCCTAATATCCCACAACCTCCCAAGAGTAAGCAAACAATTCAACAGAAAATCCATCTAGACTAGGTATTGTATTTTATGGAGCATTGCAGGTAACATATTTAATTTTCTCCATTGTGAAAAGGGCAACCAGAAAAGATAAAAAGGAGAGAAGGAATTGAATGCCAACAGGAAGAGAAGAAGAATTTAGTGAGCAATCACAAAAATGCCTAACTGCGGCGTCGATGGTTCCCTTGTGATCACTAAAATCCCCCATAGAGGTTGCTAGTTCTTCGATATGATTAGCAACTTTCTTGTTTTTTTACTCTGGAATAAAAATAAAAATAAAAGAGATCATCCACTCTATTTAGACTAGGCACTTCGGGTAACTATATTTAGCTTGCAACTTAAGGTCATGATCTATGAGATTATCATCAAGTAAGAGCCACTGCCTTCCTTGCTACTTAGAGAGGATTTTAATGGAAACCAGAGGAGGTTATATGTATCCCAACATTGACATGTAATAGATGCACTTAAATATTTAAGCTTGCTGTAAAGACAGAATAAGGGGTCTCCAATGACAAGAGTCGACCCAACCCGAAGTTAAGTATTCTTGAAGCAAGGGAGGTTAGTTCAAAAATTTTTAAACACAATCTATAATTAACATGATTAGAGGTTACAATTAGAATGATGAGGAGTGAGTGGTTTGAGCTGAGAGGGAGTTCTGTTGACCTATAAATATGTTCCAAAAGTGTAACCATGCATATATAGTAAAATCGATGTAAGAACGTCATGCAAATTAGAGTTGAAACACTTCAATCATGGCCAAAATCAAGAAGTCTCCTCCATTCACAAAATAGATTGCTTCAACGCATTCAGAATGTTAAAATTCATTAAAATTGGATCATCGCGTCGTTTAATGATCGCATGATGGAGGAAAATAAGACATGTGTGGTTTTGCGCATATCAGAGTCGAGAGGCCTCGACGTCATCCAAACGAACTCTTTTCGCAAAACGTACTGCGCCAATATCATCGAAAAGTCAAAATCTACTAAAAAATACCATTCATCGATTCAATTGAGCATGGTGTGAATTATGAGCTACAGATGTGACTTTGCTTGAATTGGGTAAAAATGGCTTTGGTTGTTATCAAGATCGTTGACACAATATTCGATCATAAATTGAATATTATCAATGTGTCTGGAATATCAAAATTGATTAGAAATGGCGCCCAATCATTGTGTAATGACGGATTCATGGAAATCAATGACACTCAGAGTGAGTGTACAGAATCCATGATGTGTAATGCAATGACTTTCGCAAGGAAATGATAATAAATGAATAATTTATTAAGTTTGTTGCGTGCCAGAACATCAATTGCAGTAAAATAAAACTTCACATCTTAGTTTGTATGAAAATCCAAAGACCCAATAGATAATAAAAGATAAGAACTTTAATTTTATGTAAAAAACCAAAGAGGAGAAAAACTGGTGCACAAGAAAATTCTATTATATATTTGCTTTGTAGTACAAAGTTTAAGATTTCCCGATAATGGTATTACAAGATTGTATGTGAAAAATCTAATGAAAATTTAATCGTTACAACAACTACGCAGTAATTAGGTTGGTTGTTGGTGGCATTCGACAATAATAAAGCATCGCAACAACGTTGATTTAACTTCGAACTTATATTTCTTTTTTGGCTTTTTCGCAAAGTCAGTTCCTTCCCATCATGACAAGAATGAGGTCTTATTTATAGGATTATGAGAGAGATATTTTGGTCATTGTAGCCAAAATCTCAAAACACTCCATCGGACGGTTCGTATCGATTCATTTGATCATAGATAATTTTTTGGTGATTTGACCATTCAAACGACCTTTAATTTGAGTGATGATTCATCTCGTCGAGCCGCTCGATTCGACTATAAGCACGTCAAATTTGGAAATCATTTGATCATACAGTCAATATTTTAAAATTTTCATATGTAGCTTTTAGATTTCATTTGAGCTCATTTGTGCTCGATTTGACCCGATTCTAGTATAATTGGACTCATCTCACTCAGTCATTTAATTTTATTGTATATATGCTTTAATTTAATATTCATATTTAATTTATAAATTTTAAAGAAATATATCAAAATTAAATCGAACTAAGATGAATTAAATTATGTTAAATATTTATCCATTTGATATAACTCTTAATGTTATATGATCATACACACACACACACACACATATATATATATATCCTATAAAATTTCTGCCAAATGCCAAATCCACTTAACCGTGCATGCCCTCACATCTCATCTCTCCATCTTGGTGAATATTCAAGCTACAAACTGAGGTCAAATTTGACCTCATTAGAGATACATTTTTATGTATCAAATAAATGATAAGTTGCAGCTGCCCATCCCATTTACATCAATAACTCATACTTTTGCAACTCCCTCTAACCAATAGCAAGCCATTATACCTTCATATCCATGTCCTGTCCACGTGAAGGATAAAAAAACACAATGAATAGTTTTATTTTATTTTATTTGAGCCTAAGCTACAAACAGCAGCCTTTCTTTGTTTTTTTTTTGTTTTTGTTTTTTTTTTTGTTGTTTTCCTGTTACGTGTGCAGAACCTCTCCTCTCCCATACTCCTTTTCAGCAAAACCATCCCAACACCGACATCCCATCTATATCTCCCACGCCTCCACCAGCCCCTTCTTTCCCTGTCACGCAAACAAAACTCCCAAACCGAGCCTCTCGAGCAGCAGCCAGCGGCAGGCCCTTACCTGCTTCCCCGTTCAGCTCAACCTCGTGCACCTCTCTCCTATCTCCTGTACAAAGACCTATGCTCCAGCTGCTCGGTATCTGCTTCCAACTTTCTCCCAGTGCCGTAAGCCTGTCACTCATCTCTCCTCAGCCACATTTTCCAGAGACACGCAACAGCCCTTCTCCTAGCCCAATCTCGTTTCCCTTCTCCCAGCCCGACAAGCAGCGACTGTCCTCTGTCAAACTCATGAGCACCTCCTGCTGCTGAAATTTTGCCAGCCTGGGCTCCGGCCTTCGGATATTCCTTCCCACTTCTCTGTTTAGCTTGCAACCTGCACCAACCCAATGTTGACAGCTCCATTCATACGACCCACTTGCCAAAATCCGACCCATTCCTCCCTCCAGCCATCTTCCCTTTGCCAAACAGAGAAGTTCTCTTGCTCTCTGCAATTCCCTTTCACTCTCCCAAAAAGAGAGAGAACAGTGAGAAAACAATTGTTGTGTTCTGACCCCTCCAAAATCAACTATTTTGAGCCAGCTCATTTTACGTGCAGTATAAAATGTCCAACTGAAAACCCCTAAAATCCCGATTACGGCGTGTTTGGTGTGTTGACCTCCATATATGTGTCACAAATCGAGTCAAGCCTACAAGTCGAATTCGACGGACTTCGAAAGTGACAATGCGCAAATTAGAGCTCAAAATACACTGGATGTCACCAAAAATGGTCGAAATGACTTCCGATCGACGAACAGACTTCGCCATCGCGATCAGAACGTCGAAACTAATTAGAATATAAATATTTCACAATTTGATGATCAACCGATCAAGCGATCGAGTCGTCAACACGCCTACACGCATATCGAGGTTAGGAGATGCCGACGCAAACCAAACGACCTCCGTTCATGAAATTAATCGCGTCGTTAGCTTCGAAATACCGAAAACTACCAAGTAAAGCGCCGCCGGTTGGATGAGTGTGCAAATGTCGAATGATCGGAGTATGCGCGGAAAACTACCAAGATAGTGAAGCCCTTAAGCATGAAGCGGCCAAAATGAATATTCTTCAAGAGAATCTCAATGACATGTTGTTCGACACGGTTCACTTCATACTCAGTTACGTCGTGAAGAATATAATTAACAAGTGACTCACCGGTCTTTGTTGCTTCAACGAGATCACCTGATAACATTTTCGAGCTCGCAAATCTCTTGATAAAGAGTTGCTTTAACTCAACAAATGTCTTTACTGAACCGTTGAACAGTTCAACATACCAATCGAAAGCAATACCCGCTAGGCTACTAACGAAGAGTCTAAAGAGTAAAGCATCGCTGCCGTCTGCGTTGCAATAACTGGCCCTGAAATGTGCTATATGTTGTCTTGGATTTTCACTGCCATCAAAGCTTTTGAAGGAAGGAGGCACAAAACCCTTGGGATATTGGACAACAGCGAATTCCTCTAGGTAGGGTCTACCTTTTGGAATCGATGATCCACCCCGGGCTTGAGCCAAAGCTTCCTTCACCTGTTGCTCAACCATAGATTTTAGATCTTTTTCATGTATAGAGGTACTTTCCACTACCTTCCTATCTGCTAGTCTACCTTGCTCAACGGAGGTAGAGTCTTGGCTGGGTCCAAGACATGCACTAACTCAGGTTGACTGACATCGACTATAATAAGATGAACTAGAGGGGCTTGTTTCTGAAGCACTGACACTGCTACTAACAAGTCCTGTAACTTATGTGTCATCCTATCAATCTGCTCGTCCTTATGCCTCAACTAAAGTCGGAGGTGTTGGGCTGATTCTGCGGTGTCCTCTTGATCAACCTCATCACCTTCCATGGCTTGTTACTTCCTAAGAAGAGATCCCCTAGTGTCTACCATGCAAACTCTAGCTGAATCCCCTAACAAGTCGTCTTCGTTAGGATCGAAGCTGACTCTTTCTTCATCTGATAAATCATACCCTAGAATTTTCTTCTTTTCCATGAAATAATGAGCCACTATCTCATCTAAAGAACGGTTGATATGAGCGTGTACAAATATCTTAGGCTGATCGGTGTGATCACTATCGTGTAATGAGAGGCACCGGACCTCGCCTTGGACTGGAGAGTCAATCCTGTGCGGACTGTACTCATTGGATGAATGACACTCCTGACTGCTACTGGCTATAAGAGGGGTAACAATCCTAGGAGGTTCCACTGTAATTGATGTAGCTGGACTGTCATCTGGAATATCTGTAATAACTATCACCATCTCCACATCTGGCTGTACAGGCGGAGTTGGTGAAGGAATGACCACGACGCTCCGGGGTCGCCACTCCTTCCGCACCACCACTAAGGCAGAAGGTCGAGTTGGAGAGCTCGACCCTACCACAATAGGCGGTGTAGGAGGAGTAGGATCCCTCGGTCATAGCCGGATCACCAACGAGGTGCGCTTTCCCCGAATGCGACCTTCATGGCCTTAGATGGAATGAGAGATGCCTGCACTGGCGATGGCGAACGAGGGGTAGAGCGGTGGGGTGGAGACACCACCAACTCTCACTGAACGCCTCCTGTGATGGTGGTCCCGATGAGAAGAATCTTGTCGGTATGATGCTGGGTAGCATCAAGGCGGAAAATCAATCAAAGCGGCGGTGGCGGCCTGAACCTTTGTCACTCCTGCTAGTAATCTGGGTTGTATGGGCCTCACGGACCCTCTCCTGGCGAATCTGCCTCCCTATCCTGCTGGGAATAACAGACTAAAGATCAAACTGTGTCTCGGAATCTGAGCGTTCATATGCTCCGCCTACCTGGTGTAAGACAGATCGGAGGCCGGCATACAACCTCATGCACCTGGAAACTGTGGGCTGAAAATGCACCACTAAAGGAGGTGAAGAGCGAATCCTCCTGGCATCCTCTCTGTCTGATCGCAAGAGAGGATGGAACTAGTTTTCTGTAACCAGTGGTGAAGTAATAACGGGAAACTCATCAATGGCTGAGCGAGCTGCTGCCTCCATCTCCTTCGCGATCCAGGTATGATACCGCTTGATCATGCGGTTTCTGTTCCTATGTTGTGTACGGGCAGGATGGGAGGAGTGCGAACCATACTCAAATGTAGGGGAGGTAAGCCCTGAGACCAGGGGAGCCTTACCCTTGGAGGTACAGATGAGATGGTACTAGCCCTCACCGGGCCAACATGCAACTGACTCAGAACTGCTGGCCAGATGCTCCGCACCTTTCTTCGATGATACATCGAGAAGATAAATCAATCCGATGACGGCTTACGCGGTCACCTTCGTCTGGCACGTGGGAGGGAATGCCCTCACAAGTGATCCTGGCTCTCTCAAATCCACAGCCAAAGTAAATCAGATGGGTATGGTCCAGACGGGGGAAGCCAGCCTGATCTAAAGCTAGATCCATACCGTGAGGGAAGGTGAAGACAAACTTCTGAGAACCAGCCATTTCAACAACTGCAATAAACAGATACTGAACTGTACTGCACTGACTGTAAAGAATCTACAATGAGAAATGAACTTGTAGCAGATCTCTATCTCCATAGATTTTTTTGAATTTTGAATTTTAAAAATTTTAACCCACATCCAACAACTTGGAAGTGTTAAGTGGGGTTCAAATGGATTTGAGAAGATTGATTGAAAGACGAATTGAATATGAATCCAATTTCAACAAATTTAGATATGTTAAAATATGGATTCAAAAATTTTTAATAAAGATGCTTCCAAAAATTTATGTTTGTTTGAATTTGAATTTTTTATTTTGAGGACCATTTCTTTTAACAAATTTGGGTATGTTAAAGTAATGGTCAAATTGATTTTATTTTTGTTTGATTGTTTTGGAATTTCATTCACTTACGAAATTTATGTATGTTAAGTGAAGTGTTTAAAAGAGAAATTATTTTCTTTTTATGAATTTTTGTTTTGATTTTGAAAAATTTGAAATTCTTACATAGCAAATTTAGGTATGCTAAGTGAAGAACTCAAGTGTGTTTTGTTTGATTTTTGAAAATAAGATTTTTAGCAAATTTAAGTCTGCTAAAAAAATCTTAAGTGTTTAATTTTTGTTTTGATGTTTTGATTTTTGAAAAAGGTAGGATCCTTAGCAAATTTGGGTATACTAAAGGAATCCTAATTCATTTTATTTTGATTTGATTGAAAGTGAAGACTTTCCTTTAGCAAATTTGGTATGCTAGAGATGAAGTCTCATTTAATTTTGTGAAATAAAAATTTTGCTTAACAAATTTGAGTATACTAAATGAAATTTCAAAAAGTGTGTTCAAAATGTTTGATTTATTTTTGATTTTGAAAATGAAAACTTCTCCTTAGCAAATTTGGTATGCTAAGGAAGGAAGTTCCAAAAGTGTTTTGAAGATTTTTGTTTTGACTTTGGAGACCGCACTTAGCAAATTTGAGTATGCTATGTGAGGTTCCAAATGGTGCTTGAAAATTTTTAGATTTTGGATTTGGAGACTTCACTGAACAAATTTGGGTATGTTAAATGAAATTCCAAAAAGTGTTTTGAAATTTTTTGGATTTAGAGACTCCACTTAACAAATTTGAGTATGTTAAATGAAGTTCCAAAAAGTGTTTTGAAAATTTTTGGATTTCGAATTTGGAAACTCCACTTAACAAATTTGAGTATGTTAAAGGAGATTCCAAAAAGTGTTTTGAATTTTTTTTTTTTTGGATTTCGAGACTTCACTTAACGAATTTGGGTATGTTAGGTAAAGTTCCAAATGTGTTTTGCAAATTTTGAATTTTGGATTTGAAAACTTCACTTAACAAATTTGAGTATGTTAAATGAAATTCCAAATGTGTTTTGAAAGTTTTTTTTTTTTTTTTGAATTTGAATTTGGAGACTTCACTTAACAAATTTGGCTATGTTAAATGAAGTTCTAAAATGTGCGTTGAAAATTTTGGATTTTGAATTTGGAGACTTCACTTAACAAATTTAGGTATGTCAAGTGAAGTTCCAAAGTGTTTGAAGATTTTGGTTTTGACTTTAGAGACTTCACTTAACAAATTTGGGTATGTTAAATGAAGTTCCAAAATTGTTTGAAAATTTTTTGGATTTTAGAATTTGGAAGCTTCACTTAACAAATTTGAGTATGTTAAATGAAATTCTAAAATTATTTGAAAATTTTCAGATTTTGAATTTGGAGATTTCACTTAAAAAATTTGAGTATGTTAAATGAAGTTCCAAAGTTATTTGAATTTTTTTAAAAAAAAAAAAATTTAGAATTTGGAAGCTTCACTTAGCAAATTTGAGTATGTTAAATGAAATTTCAAAAAATATTTAGAATTTTGAATTTTGGATTTGGAGACTTCACTTAACAAATTTGAGTATGTTAAGTGAACTTCCAAATATGTTTAGGAAAATTTTGGATTTTTGAATTTAGATTTGAAAACTTCACTTAGCAAATTTGAGTATACTAAATGAATTTCCAAAAAGTGTTTTGAAAATTTTTGAATTTTGGATTTGGAAACTTCATTTAACAAATTTGAGTATGTTAAATGAAGTTCCAAATATGTTTGAAAACTTTTTGAAATGTGATTGTTTAAGTTTTGATTTTTGAAGAAGAGGTCCTCCATTTCACAAATTTGAGTATGTGAGAATGGAAAATAAATTTTGTTTTTGAAATGTGAGATTTTTATTTTGTGTGTGATTATTGCTTTTGAAAGAGGGATTTCCAACTTAATCACATGTGGGATATATTTAAGTAGGATTTCCAAATAATTTTATTTTTATTTGAGAATAAAATCTTCATTCAATAAATTTGAGTATATTAAATGAGAATGTTCATATGTGTTTTTCAAAAATTTAATTTTGTTTTGAAGATGAAACTTCCATTCAATAGGTGTGAATATATTGAATGGAAAGATTCATGTGTTCTTTTTGAAAATTTAATTTTTGATTTTAGTATTGATTTTGATTTTTTAGAAAGACAATCGTTCATTTCATTTTGAAAATGAAATCTTCATCAAAGTGAATTGATGGAAAGATGTTCATTTGTGTTTTTTGAAAGTTTAATGTTGTTTAGAAATGAAACTTTCATTCAATAGGTGTGCATATATTGAATGAAAAGATTCATATGTGCTTTTTGAAAATTTTAATTTTGATTTTAGAAAGATGATTGTTCATTTTATTTTTGAAAATGAAATCTTCACCAAAGTAAATTGATGGAAGATATTCATTTGTGCTTTTGGAAAAGATTGTTATTTTTATTTTGAAGATTCCTACATGTAATAATTACAATAATTGTTAGATGAGGGTGATATAAGAAAATTTTTGTGAAAAATTTTTTATGTACATTTTTGAAAGAGTGCTTTTCAAAAGCAAAAATTCTTATGAAAAGATTTGTTTTGTCTTTATTATTTTAGAATGAACATTTCTTTATCATAAAGATGATAAAAAAGAAGTCTTTGAATATTTTCTTTTATTAGATTTTTTTTTATTTACCTATTAGAGAACCCAACGGGAGTTTTAAGACCAACGAGAAATGCAGTCTTAAAACCTAAAGATATTGGCTAACTCAACTCAAGAATGAAATGAGTTAAGTGTCACGACTCAAGTTGGTGTATAAGGTGGCTGTGGTCGTTGGCGGTCTGCTTACTCAACACGCCACGTAGTAGGGATCTTCCTACTTCGTCAGACAAGAGCATCCAAATCCCCAAATCTCTCCAACTTGGTGAGTTCGGTGAGAATGGGAGATTATCCCTATTGGTGTCATTTCTCAAATTCTACAATAACAAAGATATCCTTACTCAAGAAGGCATTGGCCGAGTTTAGAATCAAATACAAATGTGAAATCTCAACTCCTTGAGAAGTCTATCAGCAAGACCAGAAGGAAATTCTTCTTCAGTAAGCCCAATCAAGCAAGAAAGCAGAGGACCGAAGAAGCTATCCCAATATTCGTATAAAGCTAAATGCAGAACTAAGGGAGTTTTTGTCATCAATATGTCCATTACATGTGCAAAGTACAGAACTGATAACTTTTTGCCATTGACCCAATACAAGCTCTGAGAGCCAGGTCGTCGGCATGTATCCTTCCACAAGCCTACAAAAGCAAAAAGCTAGGGCATAAGGTAATTTCGTATCGCCTGATAAATATCCAAGATAATTCTTTTCTCCATCAAATTTGGGTATGAAGCGGGATAAAAGGAGATACAAGAATCATCTTGAGATGAAATCTTCAACAAGTCACAAAGCACAAAGCAGGGGCCAGAATTCTCATCTCACCGACTCCATCAAGTTGCTGGCACAAAGCTAAGACAGGAGAAAATACAAATCCCAAATTTTGAGATGAAATCTTCAACAAGTCCGTTAAAGCACAAAGCACAGGACCGAAGACATCCTCATCTCATCAACTCCATCAAGTCCGCCAAGGAACAAAGCCAAGACTGGAGAAAAATACAAATCTCAAATTTCGAGATGAAATCTTCAATAAGTCTGTCAAAGCACAAAGCATATGACCGAAGATATTCTCATCTCATCAACTCTATCAAGTCCGCTAAGGCACGAAGCCAGGACAGGAGGAAAATACAAAATTTAAAATTTCGAGATGAAATCTTCAGTCAAGACGCGAAGATATTCTTATCTCGGAATAAACCATCAACTCCATCAAGTCGCTAAGGAGCCTGACGAGAGGAGAAAATATAAATTTCAAACTCGGAGGAAGTCTTCAATAAGTTAAGCACAAAACATAGGTTGAAGATGCACCAAATTCTATTGACAAGTTGATGATGACTAGTCAAAGCTCTCTTTAAATCACAAGCATTGACATAATGACAAATACCGCTTTCAACGGTACATGCATCGAACCGATGAAATTTAAATGTTTGCCCAACCGAGTTATACTCACTTTATCAAAGCAACAATCGGTATTATCAAAAGTTGTTGAAATTACAACTTGACATCCAAGCAAATCTTTTGGATCCGCAGGTCAACTTACATTACAACAAACACTTCATGCGCGCCGCATGTTTATTGGGGGCATTTGTTGACCCTGTGCCATTGGAAATTAAAAAAATGACGTAGAGGATAAACCTCCTAAATGCGATCAAATTCGATCAAACTCGCATTGATTTGAAAATCTGGCTTCATAACGCGCCTCAAATATTAAAATTAATTAAATGAAAAATATTAAATCAATTAATGATCAATCAAATAATTAAAATCAAATTTTAATGAAATTATGCGCATATCGAAGTCGAGAAGCCTCGACGACGTCTAAACGACCTCCGTTCGCGAAATTGATCGCACCGTTGTCGCCAAACGCTCGAAACCTATCAAACGACGCTTTCCGCGGTCGATTCGGCAAAGTATGCGCAAACATCGATCAATTTGAGTGTGACGTCGCACAATTTGAATCTAATTTCACTTCGACCGTCGCCGATGTTGTCCGAACAGCCTCCGATCACAAAATTGATCGCGCCGTTGCGTTCGGCACACCGGAAATACTTAAGATTGACACCCATATTGTTAGGGTTTATTATTGGGAGGATTCATGAAAATTTATATGATTAAGGGCTAATTATCTTAATTATTAAGCTAATTAACCTAAATAAACCCCTTAATCCTTACACCCCGCGACCAATGAAAAATAACCCGCCGCTCGTTTGGCCAATGGGATTAAGCGGTCTAACCTAAAGGCCAAAAGGAACACGCTATCCCTAATCTCGCATGGCTCCCTCACGTTGACTTCATCCCGTGCTCCTCTCTCGGCTTTTTCCCTTACGGCGCTCTCTCCTTCGACTCTCCCTTCTCTCGTTCCTGAAGCTCTCGGTCGAAGACTCCTTGTGTGATTTTCTCCCTCTCGTGCCTCCGTCCTCCGTGAGCCCTAGCCGAGCCCAAGTGGAGATCGACCAAGCTCAAGCTTGACCGAACTCTGTCTCTTCCTTTCCCTTTGCAATGAAAGTTCCGGGTTGTTTCATTTCAACCCTAAGTTATATTTTGCTATTAGGGTCTTTCCCGGAGAAGATGATTTGATTTACCCTTATGTGTTATATGAGTTGTCTGATTTTGGGGTGATTGTGGTTCAACTGGGAGGCTCTCCTTGTGGTTGGAGTGCTGTTGGAAAGATGGACAGTGCTGTACTTGGTTTCTTGAAAGTATCATAGCAGATTTTTATCTTAGTTTGTTTTGATGCAATAAATTGGCTGGATGTTAATCCTAGCCTTTCTTCCTCCTTAAATCCCTCAACCCTCAATTTCTCGTTGCACCATTCAAGGTTCCCCTTTTGTTGGTTGTTGTTAGTGAATGTTCATGGGGACTGTTTTGTAGTATTGGCAAAGCTATTATTTGTGTTTCGTTTGACTCTCCTGTGATATATCCCTCTTATCTATATGTTGTTCCATCAGAGTTGTTTGAGTTTAGATCTTTGCTTTCACGGTTGGGTATGAGGTTGACATTTGATGTCATGGATTATTTACATGTTTTGCAAAGCTTTGCAGTTGTCAAAGGAGAACCGTAATTAGTCAAGCGGTTAAATTTTGTTCAATGTGTCTTGGAAGCTTTTGGATTCAATGGTACTCGGTCAAAGGATGCATTTTGAATTCACTTTTTGTTCCTAATTCTTATGGAATTCTAATGAATCCATCAAATCTTGCTTATAATGATGCTCCATGGATTGATATTAATAACACTCAAAAGTGTTTTGTGCACTAATATTAGTTAGTCTAGCGGCTTGGAGTACAATCTCTGCAGGGTCTATCTTTGGTTAATGAGAAAACTGCTAGGGATTTTTCATATATGGATTATGCCAGAATTACAAATTTGTTTTCTTTATATGACAATCATTGCTACAACACAATCTTGTTGCTACTGAAGGAGAGGATGAAAGAAATGATTAGCTTTTACTTACATACTTGCTTATTTATATCACTTGACATCTTATTATCAAGCAAATGAAACATGAAATTTCAGATTTGAAAAGATGCTCATATGTGATCCAGAGTTTATGTTACAGCTTGCTATTTAAATATTTCAAATACAAAATTCAGGTGAAATGGTGATAAAACTAATGCTATAGCAGGGGTATCAGTTATATTTTAATTTTAAGTACATGTGAATGTAAATTTGTTAAATTACTTTGTGCTATAAGTACCCGTTCCCATTTCTCCAATGTGGCAGGGAAACCTGTTATAAGTACCTGCACATGTTTCTCCAACATGGCAGGGAAACTTGTGATAAGTATCTGTACATATTTCTCCAATATGATAGGGAAAATGTGATATAAGTACCTACACATGTTTCTCCAACATGGTAGAAAAATTTGTGATATAAGTACCTATACATGTTTCTTCAACATGGTAGGGAAATTTGTGATATAAGTACCTACACATGTTTCTCCAACATGGTAGAAAAATTTGTTACTATGCTGTGCTAACCCATGCACACTTTTCTTGGCGTGGTGGGCAAATAAATTTTCGGCCGAGGTGTCTCACGACACCTATCATGCACGTCTTTCTTGGCGTGGTGGGAGGCCTCTCAAGTAAATTGGGATGTGAGGGAGGCTGCCGAAATTTATTTAAAAAAAAAAAGAAGATAGAAAGAAAGGATTGAAATGCTTAAGTTGTCATGTTAAAATTTTCTTTATCTCAAATGTGAATCTTATCTTTTTATATCGTAGTTTTATCCTATTTTGTGACAAATGTGATATGAGTTGATACTTATCTTCAATTTCTATAACTGCAGTATCCTATTTATGGCAAATCTGGCGAGTATATGAATTGATCAATCTTATTTATGTTAAACATGAATCTTATGTATTGATTTTACATCATACAAGTTATCCATTAAGTTTATTATAATATCGTTATTTAATGCTCATCCTAAAATTTCTACTTACGGCGTATTACATGTTGGATATGTGCTTAAACATAAATCTTGAAATACATAAAAATAATATCTACCATATGACGTGGCATATATGAAGATATCAAAATAGAAAATTATCAGTTAGAAGGAAACTTACAAGTCATGTGGCCTTAACCTTTTGCAGATTGAAAGAACTTAAACGTGGTATAAGAAAAAAAAAAGGAGTAGAAATGTAGGGATTTTGTGAAAGGAAATCCTCTTATTTAAAACTTCTCTTTCTCTCATATTGTTATCTGACTATAGTCTTTGTCGTAAGTTGCATCTGAGGATTTTTATCCAAATTCATGTCATTGTCATATCACGTCTTGCGTCATGTGGCATGCCTCATTATCGTTCACTTTTAATGTCATAAAAAAAAAAGAAGAATAGATTTAAAGGGAAAATAAACTCTTTTTGTCATATCTTCTTAATAAAATTTAATGAGTCTTGTCTTTTTTGTCATGAGTGAGCGTGTGAAGGAGGTGAATTTTAATTAATCCACTTGTCTCTTAAATGACATAACTCTTCATATCTTTGTCTTCTCCTCCCCATTATTAAGAGAAACATGGGTATAGATCATAGTATAATGTATCTTTAAAATAATTTATTTTAGCCTCTTTTCTGATTTGTTCATAAAGGAAATGATTTACCAAATTAAATGCTTAAGTCATGTTAGACATTACATTGTAGTTGATTACATGGGCTCTAAAATAATTTATTTATCTTTTCTTTGATTTACATACGAGGATTTCTAAATTAAATGTCTACTTTGGGTCATTACTTGTAGTTGATTAAATGGACCTCAAAGTGATTTATTTCATTCATATCCTCTGATTTGTTGCGTAAAAGTATTTGGCCATGATTCATAACATACTCTTAGATAAATGGCGATGCTTTATCTTACATCAACAACATTTTACTTGATCAAAATGATTCAAAATATTCAGTTTCAATCCTATTTTCCTCATTTGTGGCGTAAAGGAGGATTTTGGCAAACATTATATATCTTATTTTCAATCAAATGTATAAGTATTTTAGTCCACTACTTTGATTGATCAAATGGGACTCAAAATAATTTATTTCTCTTTTCCTTCGATTGGTGGCATAAAAGGAATTTTTTGGCCCAAATGAAATATGCTCGTTCTCAATCAAATAATTATCTATTTTAGATTCCTCGCTTCATTTTGGCCCAAATGAAGTATTAAATTAAATATCTGAAAGATATGTGATCTAATCTAAGATAAATAAATAAAAACGGTCTATCATCGGTTTGGTCTTGACCGTCCAGTTAAAACCTAAAAATCTAATGATCTTGTGTAAATCTTAAAAGTTAATTCTATCATAGAATGACAAAAGATAAATCTATCGATCGTCAATGTATCTCTCAAGTTAAAGATCTGAAGAAAGTCCCAAACCCATGTACTGATCCCAGAGTTGACAAAGTTTAGAAATTATAGAGCAAGTAATTAATCTAGATCCGATCCTCTCGAAGATAGTCGAGTTGACAGTTATCATCCGGTTTGATCTTGATTTGGTTAAGTTAACCTAAAAATTTGATATTATAAGAATTTCAAATTAATAATATGAGAAAATGTACGTAATATAAGATATAATCAAGTAACTAAAATTCTCGAAGAAAAGTCCCCGTCCTCATGTTTAGAGTGGATTTTGAAGAATTATACTTCGAGACGATGAATTAAGACCGTCTTCCAGAAAGCAGACAGTTTGAGAATTACAATTGATATTAGCGCATGATCGATAAGGTAATATTAAAATTTCAATGATAAATGATTATATATTCAAATCTAAATCAATCATAAAATGATCAAAATTCAAAGAAAATAACAAAAAATAAAATAAAATAAAATAAATTATTTAAATAAAAACTTAAAAAAAAATCAATCAACTCCTCATATTGTTTGTCTTGGGTGATAAAAACTTTTTTCACAAAAGCCAATATCAAATGTAATTATCTTCACACTCAAATATTCCTAAAGCCGTAGGATGTGGCTGTCCTCTGTCCGCGTGATTTTCTTGAAATAACTACATAAATGGCCGTTCGAGAGTCCTCCAGGGTGGTTTGATATGGCGCCACTAAATCATCCGGCCCCATATGTTCCCCTTTCTCTTTGGTATGAAATGTAGAATATATTTGGTTGGGCAAAAAGCCTATGTTAGTAAGGTGACTTATATTTGTCATGACAAACTCCACCTCAAGTCTAGGACACCTTGGATGGATAATGCGTGTGTTGCGAGGATCCTTCTAGTTGGGTCACCACCTCTCCAAAGCCCAGAGACCGCGATAACGGGATAATGAGATGATCTAGATCGGGCACGTCATCGTTCCGCCCACAAAAAATTTTAAATTAAAAAAAAATAATAAATTTCATAAATTCTAAACTCCACTCACTGCAATTATATACTCGTTCTTTTCGATTCATTTTAGCCTTGTCGAAAGTGTTCTCTCTGTGGGAGGGATTAATGCTTATAAGTGCCTATAGAAACCAACAGATATAAAAGTTCTCATCAAATGAGCGAAATCTCTGATAATTATCTACTATTCATCTGTCTTCAAATTATCACCCACACAACTTTTTTTTTTTTCAAAAGATTCGGTGGCGAATTTTGATCCCGTCATCTAAAGCGTGGATGGGGTGGTGAGATCATCCAAGTTCTTCCCCTTGATCAACAGAGACTGTCCATGATCAAGGGGAAGATCCAAGCTCGATCTAGCATGAATTCCAATCAAACTCAACCCCACCATCTAAAGACAGAGAGTGGCAAATCCAACGGTCAAAAATCGATGGGGTGAAAATTTCTTTCACAAAGCTCCACACCACATTGAGTTTAATGGTCGGAAAATCTCATACCTCACTCGATTCCATGGCGAGCATCTAGTTGAGACAAAGCCCTCGAGTATGAGCACGAGATTGAGTAGATCAATGTATGGACCAACTCCTCCTTGCTTGAGCTTCGACTTTGATCCAATTCAGTCCTCCCTTACCTTTAGAACTTCAAAGAGAGCTTAGGGAAGATCGACTTGACCCTCTGATGGAGTGTGCAAGAGCAATTGGATTTAAATGGAATGCAGAAGAAGTTGGAATTTCACTCTACCTCCCCTGCTTTTCACTATTAAAAAGCCGAGAAAGGAAAATGGGAAGAGCTCTAGGAGGCTTAGGATCAATCTCCAATGGCTCCTCTGGCTTCCTATCCTTCAATTGACCTTGAGTGAGTGAAAACATAAGTGAATTAGGGGGAGTATATCTTCCCCTTGAAAGATCGGACGATCGGTAATGTACATGCCGTTTTGATCCAATTGATCATAGGCTGAGGTCTGTTTGATCAGTTGTGAGTGTGCACATGGTCGGTTTGAGCCAAGGAGTGAATTGCCAACCTCAAATGTGCTTGAATTTGAGCTTGAGGAGTGCATTGCAATTTTTGAGGGTGGGTTTGGCCTAGGGATCAATTGGTGACCCAAACCCATTGGGTTGGGTGCACCACTCTCCCCTTGAGCTTTTAGGAAAGCCTCAAGTGAATGTGAAGAGGGTATGACCAAATTACCTATGGGTTAAGCCAAAATTTGTTCTATGGCCTAGGGGTAGGATGGTCATTTTTCTATTTTTCACTTTGGATATGCTAAGTATGTGGAGAAACTAGGTTTGTCCAAGTTTCATTAAATTTGAAATCCATTTGATAGGGTTTGGCTCATGTTGACCCATTTAGATCAAAATGGCTCAACTTGGGTCAAGTTGACAAATATGTCAAATTAGGTCAAACCAAGGGTTGGGTCAAGTTCATATGACCATTTGAAATATTTTTGTGGCTTTGGTTTGATTCAATTTGATATAGTTTTCAATTTGGCTCATAAAACTTCATTTAGTTTAAATGGGTCAAGTTAACCTATTTGACCCATTTGACCTATTTGATGTAGGTCAAGGGTAGGTTTAGGTTTGGTTAGTCATATGGAGTGGACTTGTATCTTTGTTTCAAATCAATTTTTGTTAAGTTCAAATTTGGCTCAATATGATCCCTTTAGGTCATGTTGGGTCTTAGGTCAATTAATTGGGGTTAGGTAGTTGGCCATTGAGGCTTTGGTCAAGTTCAACAAGTGATTTGGAATGAACTTTACCCATTGGTTTGGATCAATTTGGCTTAGATCAAGTTTTAACACATTTTGACATTTTAGGTCAAAATGAGTTAACTTGGGTCAAGTGGCCAATTAGGCTAGGTTAGACTCAAATGTTGACATGGTCAAGTTTAAACATAGGTCATGAGTGAACTTAGATCAATAGTTTCAATCAATTTGGCATATAGTAGAATTTGGCTATGTGAGGTTTCATTTTGAGTTAAGTGTTAGACTTGGTTTGACTCAATTTGATTGATTGATCATCCTATGATGATTGTTGATCATGATGAGAGACAAATATAAGTTTGGTTCAATCCAATTTAGTTAGGATTAAAATTTGTCTCATAAGGGTACTTTAGGTCATTTTAGATTAAGTGAGCCTAAGTGAGTCAAATGGTTTGGTTAAAACTTGATTTGAAATTGGTTGATCTTGTATATAAAACTTATGATTGAAATATAAATCCATTTATAAGTGGTTTGAAGTCAAATGGATTTTGATCTATTTGAAAATTTCACATTCAAAGAAAGAATATGAAGGGGTTTTGGGTTTGATTTTGGACTTGGATTTTGATTGTTTGATTGAAGTTTTGATTTACATATGAGTTCAGGATTGTAGGGTTGATTGAATCAGGAGAGAAAATCAAGAATTTAGCTTAATTTAAAATTAATTTGGCTAAGTTCAAGGTTTTGACTTGAAAGGCTTAGATTGGATTTTGAGTAGATTTGGATTTTATTTTAGAATTGATTTTGATTGTTTAAATTTATATTTCATTTATATTTCATAAATGAGAATATAAATTGATCATGAGAAAATTTCAAGGATTTGAAGTGGTTTAATCATGATTTAGGCTAAATCCATTAAAAATGAATTTAAAGGATTTAAGAAAATTTTTAAAGTGGAATTTAATTTTTGGATTTGATTTGATTGATTTATATTTATATTACATTTATATATGAAAATATAAATAAGTTTTGAGAAAATTTCATGAGTTTAAATATGTTTGATCATGATTTGGGTTAAATATATTAAAGGGAATTTAAAGGATTTAAAGGAGTTTTAAACTGAAATTTAATTTTTAAGTTGGATTTGATTGATTTATATTTATATTTCATTTATATATGAAAATATAAATAAGTTTTGAGAAAATCTCATGAGTTTGAATAGATTTGATCATGATTTGGGTTAAATCTATTAAAGAGAATTTAAAAGATTTAAGGGAGTTTTAAATTGGAATTTAATTTTTGAGTTGGGTTTGATTGATTTATATTTGTATTTCATTTATATATGAGAATATAAATAAGTTTTGAGAAAATCCTAAGGGTTTGAATAGGTTTGATCAAGATTTAGGTTAAATCCATTAAAGGGAATTTAAAGGATTTAAGGAAAATTTCATGAATTGATTTTGAATTTTGAATTTGATTTAATGGATTTGAATTTATATTTTATTTATATATGTGAATATAAATGAGAATATAAATGAGTTATGAGAAAATCTCAAAGATTTGATTTTGATTGCTTTAGGTTAAGTCCTTAAGGGAGGCTTAAGGACTTAGGCAAAATTTAGACTTAAGAATTTTTGATGAATTTTGATTATGGGTTTCAATCATAGATTTCAATCATGGATTTCAATCATATGAAGTTGATTTGGATTTGAAGAAAATCAAATATAAGTGATTTGGAGTTAGACTTGAAGGAAGGAAAGTGGGGAATGGTTCAAGCTAAGGGTAAGGAAATTTTCTAATACACTGACACATTCACATGGCGCCAGTTCTAAAGGTTAGGTTGAGTGTCCATTCTAGATATGTCTTAAGGTAAGAAACTCTTAAAGTCAGAGGAATCACATGTAAGATGAAGGTGTTGAAACTTATTTAAAAATGAGGTCAACAATTAAATCAAAATCATGAAAGGCTTATAGTAAGCTTGAAAGCTAGTGTTCAAATACAAATCTGCAAGTATGACTTAGACAACAAGGCTTATATTTAATAAGCTAAGTTGAAAGAGATATCTTGCTTTACATGGGTGAGAATAAAAGTTAAATTTGAGATTAGCAAAGATGTAAAATCTAGCTTGATATGCATAAGCAAAATAATTATTCGGTTTTTCAAGTTAAGTATAAGCAAAGTTACACTACTTTGAATCGAAAATATAAGTTGAAACATCAAGGATTAAAACACTTTTGTATAAGCGAGCATAAAGGCGTTAATTAAACATTTCTTAAATACACCGCATGGACTCAGACCTTCTTAAATCTTGTCAATGCAGTTCTTCGGTTTAGTCTTCTAGTTAACAAACTTAAAAATCTATTATAAAATTTTACTTAGTGAAATATCTTTGAAATTTATCATGTGACGGTAGATCGATCCTCTATTAAAATTTAACGAGTTGAGGATCCAAGTTCAAATATATTCAATTTAATCAATTTAATTACCCTGATGATGACTATGTTGAATGAAGATTTCAACCGGAGGGGATATTTCTATCAAAATATGCTTCTAATTTCAAATCAAATTAACTCAAATTGAGTGTCAATTTAAAAACTATTTAAATGAAACTCTATCATTAAAAGCTTAAAACAAAATTTAATTTATCCACCTAGTAGTTTATGAGGTAAACTAAAAAACTTTAAACAAATGATATCAAATCAAGTGTTATCTTATGTTCACTTTCAACCAATGCAGGTAAGAACGTGGTCCTGTCATAATTGAGGCTTGGAGAGCTCTGATGATCGATTCGGCGAATCCTCTGCGGGTGGTTTGGCCATTAAGGCATTATATTACGATCGTAGTAGACATGCTCCAATGGCTCCTGTTGTGAATCATGGACATACTTGATAAAGCTATCTGGTTAAGGTAGCTTGCGCTCTCCTTGACAAACACCACCAGTTCTGAGGATTTCTTGGGCATAAGCTTGTGTCGATAAAGATCCTTCTCGGGTTGAATTAGTCATTCTCATTAAGTAGGCCCACGACGGGATGGCAATGGGATCTAGATCGAGCACATCATCATTCCCCAACCATGGGTTTAAGTTAAAATGATGAATTTCATGTAAATTCTAAAACTCAAACTCTTTTCTTCTTATACTAAGCATTAGCTTCCAAAAATTTTCTCACTTATTGGGAGGTAATTAGAGAGGCTTTATGGAACAGATCTAAAGTCCTCACAAGCGAGGTAAATCTTTGGGTAGTGTCTTATCTACTATTCCATCGAAAATTACACACTCAAATCATATCATTCAAATTTAATTGTCGAGAGGTGTGAATTTTCGAGCTATACAGTGAAACTCATGCACACTTTTTTTAGCATTGCGAGAAAAACTTGTATGCGATGTTCGCAGCATAATGGGTAAGCCCTAAATAGACTTTTCTTAGCATGATGGGGACAATTATAAATTGCAAACTTCTATGTAAGTATCCGTGCATGCATTTCTTGGCATAAGAGGATTTTTATAAATTTCTAAATACGACCTATGCGGAGACGATACCGAGAGGCTAACAAAATTTTGCTAAAATATGAACTTAAATAGGACTTGAACAAAGACTAAATAAAAGTACTCTCAAATATAATTTGAGCTTAAAATGAACTCAAAAGTGAACTTAAGGGGTTGTTTGATTACCTGAAAAAGGAGTATAGTGTAAAGTGAGTGCAATGCATTTGGATTACTTTAAGTTGTTTGGTTGGAAACTCTACAAATATATGAGTTTGTTTTTTCTTGTTTGGTAGAATGAATGTTATGTAAAGTATTTTCTTGGATTAAGGGCGGCGGTGTTGGTGGCCGGCAAAGTGTTAATGGCGGTGGTGGTGGAGGAGGATGTGTGGTGATAGTGCTGGTGGCGGCAGGCGTGAGGTGATCGTTGGTAATTTCGGCGTGACCACCAGTGGTCAACCGGCGATGGATGGTTGGCGTGGTGGATGGCTTCGATCGGCGATGGTGTGACGGCGGTAAGGTGACGGCAGTGATCAAATGGCGGCCAGCCGACCGATGGCGTGTCGGTGGCGACTTCTCCTTCACATTGGTATATTTGAATTCGGTCAAATTGAGCAAATTCCAAATACATCATAAATCACATTTCCAATGCATTTCAAATACACTACAAATACTTTGATTTTTTATATTGCATCATGCCAAACACTCTAAAAGTTAAAATCCTTATATTCGGTTTACTTTAAACTCTCAATACATCAAACCAAATAGCCCCTAAATCAAAGACTAAACCAGTGCTAAATTCAAAATTGGAAACTTAAAGATCTTTGAGTCAAAAATGAACTTGCGAAAATTGAATTCAAATGGCATCAACAGATGACTTCTTGACTCGTTAACAAGCATGAAAAAAACATATATTGGAGTTGAAATTCTATCTTCTAATGAGAACAAAAGCCTAGACAGCTTTTATGGAACTTATGGTGAGCTTGGTGATTGATTACCTCGGGGACAAATGTATCCTTTCGAAAGACATTTTGACTACTACATCTTGTATTAAAATATAGAATTAAATTGCAAAAGACTTGTAGTATGCTTGAAAGCCAACTTCAGGCATGGATGACATTCGAATAACACTTGTAGTGAACTAAACAACTCATCAATGAGTATAAACAAGACCTTTTAACAATTATTTAAATGAATTATAATTCATTTCAAACAAAGTGAAACAAGTTAAAGAACCTATATATGACCTACAGTGAATTTCAAAACTTGCCACTAAGCACAGATGCAATCTTCCAAAGAATGTTATAATCTGTCATCTAAGTGCAGAATTGAAAAACATGGGACCTGTAATATATTTGAACGCTTTTCTTCAGATAAAATAGAATTCTAACATAATTCATAAGAAATTCGTAGCAATTTAAATAGCTTGTGAATGAACCTATACAAGATGTTCTATTGAACATTTAGATCACACTACTTGTAACACTAATCAAATCTCTAAGTGAATCAATGGAAGTTTGAATGACCTCATTAGCTCATCTATGAACTAAAACATATATTAACATGATGAGTTTATTGAGACTTGAAAGCTTGCCAATAAGCATGTACAAAAGCCTTTCAATAGTCACTCGAATTGTACTACATGGCATATTAGATGAATCAAAAGCAACTCGAAAAAATCTAAATAAGATTCGCAATGAACTTACAAGCTTGTCAACGAGCATAAACCAAATTGCATTAAAACATACGATTTCAATAAATCATAGATGAAATACAAATAGTTATCATTTAAATGACTCAACATAATATGGAGCGTTTACGTCACCAGATCCACAGCACATCATGCAAGCAAACAAAAAGTATAGATACAAGCTTTGAACGAATTCTTGCATGCATTATCAGGCAATTTCATATCCAAATTTGTCATATCAAAATGTGTGCAAGCAATCTTAAATAACCCACATGGGCCTTAGGAGTGTCAAAAATTGACCCCACACAACTCGACACGAACCCAACTCGAAAAATCCAAGTTAGGGTCTACCCAAATAATTTTTGGGTTGGGTTCAGGTTGAAGAAATTGACTCCTTTAATATTTCGGGTCGAGTTCGATTTGACTCTCCAACCCGATTTTGACCCGCCAACTCGAATTTGACTCGAAATTAATCCGCAAACCCGAAATTGACTCATATGAGCCTGAATTTAACTCGATTTTGACCTAGATTACATATATAAATAAATCATTTTGATCGTGTTCAGGTCAATCAGGTTGAAGGCGGGCCGAGTTCGGGTTGAGGTTTTTGACAAGTTTAATAAATTGGTCGAGTTCGAGTCAATGCTATTCAGGTGGATCACGTTCGATTCAAACCCAAACCCAACAAATCGACCCGAATTGACACTCCTAATAAGCTCCAACATTATGTTGAACGTATTAATTTAGTATCTGAGGATATTGCGCGGGTCAACACAAAATAAATTCAAATTGTTTGCATATATTCCAACTAAAATGTCCAACGCTCGATCACAAGATTTGAGAATGCTACGCTAGCTGAAATTAAAATTAATCTAAATTCACTCTCACCTCAAAAATTGAATATGTTTTAAATAGTTAACATTTACTTTTAGCTTTCAAAACTAAATCTAAATTTATCGAGTATATGTAAGTCTCATTTGATCAATCTAATCCTCCTGCACATAAGGATAGAAGTTGATAATATTAATTGAAACATAAATATTTAAACTCTAAATAGATAACTCATTTCATCTCATTCTTGCATGTAGTCATTAATATTCTTAATTAAAGAATCATATGTTCAAAATTATAAGATCCCTATCTTAAAATCAAATGAGCGACGATGAATTCAAGTCACAAACCTAATCACCTATGTTTCAAATAAAGTTCACAGGATCTATTAAGCGATAAACTCCTAAATGAATATAAATCAAGACTTAATCTTCTATTAAGAAAGATAAAATTGACAGGATCTATAACTTGATTAATATCCAAATCAAATCAAGTGGCATTCAATCAAACTTACCCAATCCTTTGATAGCCAACAAGTAGAATTGATAAGGTCAATTCAAATGATGACTATGCGGAACAAGGATATCAACCGGAGAGCTCATCATTATAAAATATCCAAAACTTTAATGTTCTGTCACTCCAAATCCAAGATTTCAAATATAATAAGATCCTCTGTTATTAGATTAATAGAGTTGACAGAATCTAGAATAATAAATTGAATGATCAAGCAAGTTTATCCCAATAATAGTGTGTTGATTGAAAATATCAACCGGAGGATTATTATTATCAAAGTGTCTAAAAGTGATGTTAATTCATTTCAAATTCAATATATAAACTATAGATCCGATCACATGTAATAAAACAAGCAGAATTGACAAAGTCTACCTCGATGATGGTAGTGTTGAATGCAGATTTCAACCAAAGGTAATATCACCATTAAATCATATTAGAAAATCAATGTTAAATCAATCTAAGCTCAGATTTAATAAAATGTGAAAAATATAAAAGATACTAAATTTAAAATGTCCAAATGAGATTTATCATCCCAAAACTTAAAACTAAAATTCATTACCCTTTCTCAACTATTTGTCGAATGTGACAATTAAAGAAAAATCTAGCTTACTGATTTGAAAGTGTATGTATATTAAACAACTCATCGCTAAAAAGGTGGTAGTCATCTCTATCCACGTGATTTAATTGATACATACATGTGATCACGATTCTGACGGTCTTTTGATCGGACATTATTATATTACACTTACGACTGTAATCCGTATGTTCCCCGATGGCATTACCCCTTTGAGTTGTGAATTATAGAGTGCACCAGAAGAGCACAAAATCTTATGTTAGCTAAGATGGACTTAAAATTATTTCCTTAGACAAACACCACTCTAAGTCTATAAGATTTGTTTAGATGAAGCAACTCATGGCTGCTGACAAGAATCCTTTAGTTAGGTTGGGTCTACTATCTCCTTCGATTAAATAAAATAAGAACCACGACAGTCCGAAATGATGGAATCAAGGGATCTTAATCAGGCACATTATCATTTCCCCAACTATCTGCATTAAGTTAATATAATGAATTTTATAAATATCTAAACTCTTTTGATGCTACTGTACGCTAAGCAATTAGCTACTTAACGACTATGTGGTGTCTTATCTACTATAGGTGCTTGTGCCTATAAAAAACCTAGAACAAGATCTAAAGTCCTCACAAAATGAGGATGAAATCTCTATGTAATGTCTTATCTACTGTTTCATTTGCCTTCTGAAAATTTGACCGACAATAGCCTAAGCTCTCTTCATCGAGAGGTCGAACACGAATTTTTGGAGCCCACAAGTACTTCATAAAAATTTAGCAGGTTAATATAAGCATACAATGGTTAACATGAACCCTGTCGAGATGAGGAGTGGTAAATGGTAGTGAGCTGAAAAGAGGAAGATTCATTATTGATGATGCCATGTAGTAGCTGAGTCAAATATCAGAAGGGTTAAATTGAGTCTGGAGCTACTCCATTGGAACCAAATGCACCCAGGATTAGCTGGGTGGAAGCTATTGCAGCTAATTTCAGGGAGGAAAAGCTGATGGAAGTTAATGAAACAAACATCGAGGAGAGATTGATTACTTCTATCCTTGAGACTGCAAAAAAGGACCGGGTTAGTAATTGTCTAATTGATCAACTTTTATTCTTGTCTATAGGTTTTATAAGCACTACTTTTTTTTAATCAAAAGGTTATGTACTACTGTCATTGTTTATAACTTTTATAACTATAGCCCTCCAAAAGTATAAACTATGAACTTGGTACAAATATCCAATAAAAAATAAAAACTAAATGATCGGAGCACACTTATCTCCAGAATCCCATCTGATCTTTACATTGGTAATATTTTTCTGTACCTGAAATAACGAAGAAAGGCTAAGAAAATCAACAGGCCACAAGCTCCAGCTGAAACAAGTACCCATCGGAATGCAACTGGTTTCTCAAACAATTGTACTTCAAAGTTCATGCCAAATATCCCAGCAACCACTCCAAATATCGCAGTAATAAATGTTACAGTTGTTAATAGCAGTTCAAATTGGATGAGCTGATTCTGGACGCTGTCCTGAAAATACAAGATTTCAAATCATAAATGAGCTGTGGAACCGACCATTGTGTGTGATTAACAAACAATGTAGAACTAAAAGAAAATAATAAAGTACACAGTTGAACCTTAATCCAATGAGATGTTTGATGACGATCATATATATATATATACACACACACACACAGAGAGAGAGAGAGAGAGAGAGAGTTTAAGACAAAATACTGAGATAAGAGAGAAAACACAAGACCATGTTTAAATCAACAAAGTATGGAAGGAATCACAGTAGATTATGATTTACTCAGTTTCCATAAACGCAGCTCCAAGACAATAAGGCCAGCATTGAACTGTTCTAGAGCTATACAAATTATTGTGTAAAGATGTTTAAAGCCATTAGATGCTTCACCACTGAGATTACCATCAGCTAACCATCTTGTAGAGGCACATATACCAAAGCAGTCCATGACTTTAAACCAACTTCCGTAACATCTAGATGCTATTGATCCATAACATTTTTTATCACAACCTATTTTCAGCGAAGTGCAATGTAATGTTAACTAATAACACTATTTAGTATTGAAGGTGAAGTAAAATATTATGGAGAATGTCAATTCAAGAATAAAATCAATTAAATTGATAGGAATTGTATAAAAAAATACCAGCTTAATGTTAATGAAATCTTCTGTGTCATCAATGTATTCCTTCAGCTGAAAGAGCACGGAGAAAAATTACCCCATATCTCAACCATGTAAAAAAACAATGCAAAAAAAAAAAAAAAAAAAAAGTTTTTACCGATGTTAACTTGTTCATAGTGTTATCAATAGCCACAAAATAGGCTTCTAACAACATTTCAAGCTCGTCTATCTTTTCAGCACCACTCTCTGAACTGTTGCTACTATGCCTACTCCAAGCAAGGCTCAGGGTTTTGTCAAGCTTCCTAGGTTCAGGTGGGGAAGAAACAGGAGTAACAGGAGCAGAAAACAATACTCTAGGGTCAACAGAATTGTGGATTGGCAAAGGCTGGTCCCTGTTGAATGAGTTTTCCATTCGGATTTTCTTCTCAGTAAGGTACATTTCTGCCATATCACCATCATCATCCATCAACTGCTCAATCTCATCTCTCACCTTCACAAAAGGACTTGAACCATCAAGGAAGAACAGAGGAAACAAATCTGCATGAGCTACAAAAAGAATCAATGGCATACTTTCTGAACCCTTCTGGTCAAAGCCACAAGTCTGCTTTTTAAACTACGAACTCGTTCCAAGTTTTTGGTACTGATTGTGGATGTCAGTTGATCTAAAAAAGGATATGATTCACCTTGTATGTCTTCAGCCTGAAAAGAGCAAAATTTCAAAATGAATTCGCAAAATTTCTCTGGCAAAATTTTAAAAAATAAAAAATATATTTGAGTGGTTTAAAGATGTATAACAAGTGCAGGAAGACAAAAAAAAAATGCAAAAATAAATCAATGAACGCATAAGTTGTTCAAAATAATTTGAGAAGAATAGATCTTAATATCTCAGATAATACTCTAAAAAAAGGAATTGAAATTGAAGAATCATAGAACTGGCTTTAATAGTTAAGATTAATGATGACAACAAATTAATAAAAAATAAAAAATATATAAACAAAGATCAAGTGTCCTGAATTCAATCTAGTTTGCACAATACAAATTTTCTCAGTTACTTTGCCATGCTACGATGTGATGCAGGATGTCAATCACTCATCAGCTAATCATCAACTCGGAGTTCAAGGGATGCATCGCTAGTCTAGCCCTAGCAGGGAACTCACCAACCACTTGAATGACTTGCCCAAGTTACTCACTGAAACCCAGCTAACACATCAAAAGGGCAACCTCTACAAGATAATTATCCACTCACTTGTCCTTATCACAACTCGTAGGGACAATAATTGCAAACACCCTCTACAAATCAACCGAGGCGAGTACACCCATACAAGAAGCTATATCACTTAGAGGCAACACCTCAACAACACCTCATTGTACACGTGTTTGTATTATGTTAGTCTCCAAAGTTTGTGTATTTCTTTTATAGTTGTATAAATTTCCTATAGCTTTTTATGTAGCCCCTGACCTTATAAATAAAAGGTCTAGGGGCATCCTAGGAGACCTTTTTCTCCAATCTTTATATATTTTTGGAGGTCATTTATGATTAAAATCCCTCTATAGCTTTTGTACTCAGATATACAATGTACTCTCCTTTATTCATTGACATAATGCATCAACTCTCATTCCCTTTTTCGTACTCCCAACATCTCATGGCAAAACTCACAAGTAAGATCTGGTATCAATCTACAAATAAATCGAGAATCAAAAACAACCACAAACTCTACCAATTTAATTTAGGATAACTAGGATTGGAATTTTTAAGATAACTAAAATGATATAAATTATGTTAATCACAAAAGAGAATTTAAAACTCATGTATCACAAACATGAAATATGCAAAACTTTCTTTTGATGTAAACCAATAAATATGAGAATTATTATTAAATCTATAATACAATGGTCGAATAAATCTGATGAAATTGAAGAGAAATACAAAACGTGTAAAATCAATAAGCAATTGCAATTCATCCACCATAATTAGAATTTTAGTTATGTCAAATTTGAACAGAATCAAAAAAATTAACAAACAAATAATAAGACATATAGAAGAAATTAGATCAAGAAAAGTATTCACCAAAGTCAAAAAATTTAGGTCTTTCGATATAAAAAGATAACTTCATCTGATGAATAACATAGTCACACTTACACTATGCAAATGAATTACATATTTAATTTGCACACAACAATAAAAACTGGAAGAATAAATTTCATTTTATCAAAAATTTGTTCGCCTCAATCTAACTATGTATAAACTTTTTACCTTAGATTAGTAATTTTTTATTGGCATAAGATCAACCTAATTTGATTTCATATAACTCTCAAATTCAAACTTCGATTGTATCAAAAGGCCGTATCCGCACGCAAAGTTTAAACATGCAATTAGGTATTAAGGTATTTTTCGTCCATGAGGAGAGGCATAAGTCTCTAGGGGCTTTGAGGCATAAACCTCAAAATCAACAAATTATCCAAGAAGTATTATACACATCAAAGTATAAAATAAGAAATAATATATTAATATCCTAACCTATTGATATATTAAAATATAACACGTTAACATCATAACATAGTAGGAAGTAATAAATTGCATAAAATATCAAGTAACATACTAATATCTTGCCATCAAATCATAAAGTAAGAAGTATTAAATAAACATCAAAGTAACATAAGATATCAAAGAAATAACTAATATCATAATTGTTTTAAAAAACTAATATCATAATAATTGAAAATAAGTTTAACATAATATTTGTTTCTCACCTCAATTGTTCAATATCAAAATAAGAATATCACAAGTAATGATGGTGGCAATGATGGTCAGCACGATTGTGAGGAGATAGAGCGCATGAGAGAAGAGACATTCAGGTAATGTCTACCCCTACGTGCATTGTGTTAGGACATATTTTATTTGGGCAATTAAAATTAGATTTGATTTAAAATAAATAAATCTAAAAGAATACACCTCACAAAAATTAAGGCAAGGTGCGCCTTGAGATGGGACTCACATAATGTGAGTTGTAAGCCTCAAATAGCACTAATGAGGCGTAAACTTCATTGCAATTTTTTCAAAAAAAATGTAAAAACATATTTTAAGATGATTTATTCATTGTGCAATTTTAAACAAAAATATGTAATAGGAAAAAAAAAACTCATACACCACAGGCAAAGGTTACATAGCTGAAGGAGAAATTATAGATAATAACTCGGGCGAAAGCCGCAAGAAGTAAAAGAAAATTCATAAATAAGAAGATTAGTAACAATAAATGAGAAAAGTCAAAGTAAAAAACTCGCAAAACAGCATGATCTGTAACAACTTAATGGATCTTAGACGTAGGAAACAACTTGTAGAAAAGGCCAGCCCAAATAGGAGCTACAGCCCGCATCACTATAAAGCATAAAAGAGTCCATCAATAAAATAGAAAGGTAGAAAACATTAAAAGCTCTTCCAAAAAGGGCACGTCCTGCAAATTTTCTTTTAGCACACCACTTTGGTCTTAGCATAATTTGTAAGAATTGAAAAGCAAATCAAAGGAGATATTGAAGGTGCATACACAACGGAAAGCTAATGTTTCAGTTAAAATTAATTAATTCAAAACTATTTATATCAACTAATATGGAAGAGAAAGTACTTAAATGCTAAGCATAGTTTTTAAGATCTAAGACTAAAAAACTGTAGAGATGGAGAAGATGAATGACACGAGCAAGCAAGTTCATTCAGAAACACATCCATGAACGAGCAAAACAGGATGAGAAAACAAAATAAATTGATCTGTATCCAGAAAGTTAAATAAGAAAAATTTTCAAAATAAAATATTGATATTACAGATTTCCAAAAGAATTCAAGGAATTTTGCATTAATAGCAATTACAGTGATTGGACGAGGTAAGTAATGGGTCAGTAAGAGGTAGGTAACTTGAAAATGTAAAAGAAAATAATAAACCATATTCATTTCCTCTCATTTCTTTATCATCCTTTTGCTTCTTCAATTTGCATGATATTAAAGCTACTTAACCATTTATAATTATGTGGTTCTGTTGGTTGCAATCATGACATGTCCCAGTATGGTATCATATTTTGTCCTTGGTAGGTGGATATAGTAGACCAAATTGTTCAAACTAAACAGTAATATAAAAGACATTTTAAAAAAGAGTATTTGCTACCAAAATACAACAACCAAGCCTTGATACATGCATTTGCATGCTTTGCATGAGCTCATTACTTCAGTTTGGCGTGCAATTCTAATATTTTAACCAAGTGCAATTCTAATTATGCTTAATATCTCAAAGCAGTACATGCATTTTAAGCTTGGCATGCCTTTTCCAATTATTAGAGTTATTTAGTTGCAAGTTTTATGAGTGTACAATAATAATAATAAAAGTTTTTAAGAGTATTTATTTTTGGAGTGTTTGGTATAAGAAAAAACAAGTGCAAGGTAAAATTATAGTGTGTATTGAAATAACCTAAAAGAGACCTTTTTCCCTGCAAAAAAACTCTGCTAAATTGAGCTCATTTTATTTGCATTGCATCTCATCCTCATAGCATCCTTGAACCCAACCCTGGCTCCTCATGCTGTGACACCCTGCCATCACGATGAATCTCTATTACAAATTACCCTCCACTTCTTGGCAGCCAAAACATCCTCAAGAAATCACTGTTGAATTGGCCATGTGTAAGCCTCACACTTGATAACCCAAAAAAATATTGTTGTCATTCCTCCCATCTCATTTGACCTACACTGTACACAATGTGGCAAATAAATTGTTCCATTCATTTTATTTTCTTTCCACCATGTAGTGTACAAGTTAGAATTGCCTTCTTTCAGAGATTTTCTAGACGTGGCACAAGATGTTAAACAAGTGAGCAAAAGACCAACTCCAAGGCTCAATTCAAGAAGAATACAACTAATCAAAGAAGTCTAATAGCTAAGAGCAAGATGAAGATTCTACCTTAGAGAATTTTATTTTTATTTATCATTATATGAACATTATGTGCAAAATTATCCATTTTTTATGTTTAGGAGTGAATAATTATAGTAAATTAAAATTTTAAATTTTAAAATTCAATTCGATTGACTTGTGAAGTTTGGATTTTCAATTGTCCTATGATGACACATTTTAAATCAATAGATTTTAATTATGACAAATTTTATTCAAATAATCAATTTACATCCAAAGTGGCTGGCCTCCACTAATTAGAATGATGGTAATGAGTGATTGCACATGTGTAACCACTCTCTCCTTCTTATCCACACATGTAGCCCCTCCCCTCTCCTTCCCCTTCTCCCTTTCTTTAGTTTTTTTTTCATATTTCCTTGTAAAAACCTTAAATATTACTAGAGATTAAAGTTTATGATTGTTTACTATTAGCAAAAAAAATTTGTGGCATTCTAAAAGGAGATTGAGGCTTGGTGGCCAACCAATAAAACAAGACTAATTTAGTGACTATTCTAATCTAGTGAGAAGTGAAAATTAGTATGTGTTTGTTTTTTCATTGAATCTTATTATAGTATTGTTCTTCCTTCATCAAGGTATTTATTATTACTTTTTTCTAGTTAAATATCCATAAAAAACAATGGGAAATTCTTGTTGTATGATCAACCTATGCTAGTGATGGAGGTGGGCGTTCTTTCTTTTGATGAGATTGAGGGAACGTGGGTATTGGAGGTGAAGGAAGAAGATATGTTGGATAAGCTCACCAAGGATTGCAAGGTTTGGCCCAAAATCAAAGAATAACTCAAAATTTGTAATTGCCAAAAGATCTCCTTCATTCTAATAAGAGGGGCTATTTATAGCATTCTTTTTGAAAGAAAAGAATTCAAAACATGGAGGGAAAGGTGGGTGGCGCATTAATGTGAAGCGATAAATTGTCATTATTTTATGTATCCAAATTTCATTTATCTTATTATTTTATGTGGATTCAATCACATGTCATGCTTTGAATTTTTAAATGCAAAATTTCAAACATGGAGTTCTAGAAGAAAATTAAAATTACATAAATAAAAAGATGAAATCATAAAATGGGCCTTAGCAATTTAATGAAATTTAAGTCTTCTCTTTCTTGAATTTTCTTGGGCTTTAGCTTGAGATCTTGTAAATGGGCCTCAATTTGTTGATCCTCATGATGTTACATCAACTCGCTCAATTGAACTCAGTAGAGTTGAAATCTAAGTCTTCTTAATTGTGGGGCTAAAGTCTCCAAATCACTTGAATTATGTGTCTTGGTGGTGGCTTATTCTTGAACTAGAAAATGATGTTGAAGGCTGGATTAATGGGTGCTTCCGGTGATAATATAGTCAACTTCAAAGGAAGAGGGCTTACCGCAGGTGCTATATCTCTAAAGTTAGAACAAGTGGAGGTTTTCTAATTCCTTCATATGATAGAATATCTTGATATTAATAGCGGATGAATGAACATATGAGGCAAATCAAGGTGATAAGCATTAGTTCCAATTTTCTTGAGAATTTTAAAAGGGACCTGGCTTCGTCATGTAATTTCTTATATTTAGTAGTTTGATAATTCGGGAATCGAATCAATACATAATCACCTTCTTTATATTCTTTGGTTGAGCGATTATGATTTGCCTTAGAAGCATAATTATCATTACTTATAGTAATTTGCTTTCTTATATCTTCATGGAGCTTTGAAAATCTTTAGCAAATGAGAATCTTTGCATCGAGAAAATACAATATATGAGATGGTAGGTTTCTACATCATTGGTTGTCGTGGGTTTTGTATCTCAAATGGTGATTTTTTTGTAGTTAGATATAGTACTATTATAGGCAAATTAGGAGGTTGGTAAATGTAAATCCCAATTTCTAAACTTTTACTACCAAAATCTAAAATTTCTAAGATACGATTAACTACTTTGTTTGTGGTTTGTGGGTGAAAGCGGAAGAGAATTTTAATTTTTAATAATTTCCATATTTTCCAAAATATGAGACAAACTTAACATCTCATCGAGAAACAATGGTTAAAGGGAGACCAGTAGTATTTCCTTAAAAAATAATTTGGCTATATAAGAAGCATCATTTGTTTTTTGAACAAGGTAAGAAATGAGCCATTTTTGAGAACTACAACAAAAATACTATCATGTCTCGAGGTCTGGTAATCAATAATAAAATCCATTGATAGGTCTTCCCAGCTATAAGAACAGGTAAAGTGTATTGTCAGGACCTTTGTTTGATAGTTTTAGCTTTACAAATTAAGCATTGAGCCACTAATTTTTTGAACTCGTTTTAATGAAGGCCAATAAAATCTATTTTCTAATAAACATATGGTCTTATCCTTTCCAAAATGACTACACCCGACATGTAGCTGATAAGGAATTCTAAGAAGAGGAATGCATAATTGTTTTCCTTTATATAAATATCCATTTGTTATCAAGAATGTCCTTGTAAAGTTATTGGTTTTATAGGTGTTCAAGATAAATTAGGTGAAAGTCGGCACACAATATAATCATCTTTAATTACATCAAATCACGGATTCTCAATTCTAAAGAGGAAATCATTAGGTTTACCACGGATAAACATCTGGAGCTTATTCTCGATTCAGGGCTTATGCTTTAGAACAAAAGAGTAGTCTTGTAAAAATTCAGCATTTTGCGTACATGACTTAATTTTAGTTGAGTATTAATGAATTTTTAAGGCATGGTGATGAAATTAAGTATAAATTCTCTATGTAGAGATAGTGTCATAATGCCTTAAGGATTGAATTAGCTGACAAACTCTCATAAGTGAATATCGTTGTTGCTTCATTTAACTTTTCACTAAATAATGCTATGGATGATTCTCTTGACTTAAAATTCCACCTCCCAATTCAAGATCATGTCACTTCAAAGGCTTTAGAAAATCGGAAGCCGATTGGCGTAAGTGATAAGAACTTTAATTTGCTCGTACAGCAAGTCCAACAAATTTATCTAATTTTAGTATATCGCTTATTGGAGCAACAATAAGATTAAAATTCTTAATAAATCTCGAAAAAAGTGGCTAAACCAAGCTTCTAACTTCAAGAAAACTTTAGGTGGTGGTCAATCTAAGATTGCTTTCACTTTAGAAGGATCAGTTTAAGCGATAGGATATAATAAAGCTAAAAGATTCCTCACTTGCAAAAAGAAACACTTTTAAATTAATGTATAATTTCTCTTGTTTAAGTAGTTCAAATACTTTTGTAGGTTGTAGATGTTCATTTTCACTTGGACTAAAAATCGAATATCATCAAAATACACCACCAAAAAATTTACCTATATATGGTTTAAAAGATTCATTAATCTCATAAATGCTGAGAGCATTTGAAAGTTCAAAGGGCATGACAAGCCATTCATAAAGTCCATCGGTCTTAAAAGCCGCCTTCCACTCATCTCCGATCTAATTCAATTTGATGATATCCACTTTTAGATCAATCTTAAAAAAAAATTTGCTCGAGATTAAATCTAACATATCATCTAGAGGATTAAAACCTATATTTGATAGTAATTTTATTTATTGCTCATATCAACACACATTCATGTTCCATCTTTCTTTGGAGTTAATAACGCCGACCGCATGCTAAGACTCTTAAATAAAACCCTTTCTTAATAATTCCTCAACTTGTCTTTAATCTCAACATGCTCGGTAGGGTTCATCCTATAATGTGGAAGATTAGGAAGTTGAGAATAAAGAACTCAATAGATGTTGAATGTCTCTTAGGAGGTAGCTCGAAGCTCATCGTAATATCGTTAAAATCGAAGAGAAGAGACCACGGTATGTGAGTCTCATTGAGTCTGGTATGACTTCTTTACATGTAATATGTGAAGAAGAAATGGATCGAAAATTCTTTTCTAAATAAAACCTATTATTTATCTTTGGGGTCAAAGGAGAAAGAGTAGTGTTTTAAAATAATCGAAATGATAGTAGCCTAACAAGAGATTTTCATGATAATTAATTGAAGTTTGGCATTTTTCTTCAATAGAGGAGTTGAGTCGAAGTTGTTTTGTGGTGTGTTATGGAGGTGTTTTTCTACGACTTTATTGGTAGGAGTTTAATAGCCTTATTATTATGTTTAAAAACATAAGTATTTTCCCTACCATAGTGAATAACATTCATATCATATAGCCAAAGTCTAAGAGAAAGCAATGTCAGGAGAACATCACACCAAATTTGGTCCTCATACTTCCTATTTTAATAGAACTAAACACCGATGATTGGTGATGGGAAGAGATGTATGATTTACCCAACTAACATGAAATGGTTCGGTGTGGTTCGATTTTAGGTTGGCTCAGTTAAGGTATGTGTTGAAATGACATTCATAAGACTCCTCCATCTATAACTAACCTACATCTCTTTTCATTACACAAAACATACATGCTAAAATGTTCTTTCTCCTCCAATCTTCTCATTTTTTTTATTACAAGAAGACATCTCATCACATTAACATAAGGGTCATCGTTAATTCCAATTCTTCATCAAATAATGGTGTCATCATAAACTTCTTCTAGATTATCATCTATTAGATTTTCAACTTCTTCTAAAAATAAGATTTGAGCTATTGATTTTGCATATGACCTTTTTTTATGACATTTAAAACATATTACTTCCCAATGTTCTTAGAGCTTCAATTGAAGTTTTAGAGAGGATGGGCCATTTGGATGGTCAACGTAGATATATTGGATGAAATGGAAGGTACTTGACTTTTAATTTTAGAGGAGGCGATTTCTTTGTTGTTCAACTAATAATGCATAATGAAATGCATCCTCTAAAGAATCAAATAATTCAACTTCATTTTTAATTTCACTCTAAGTCAATAACAAATTTATTAACTAATCGCCAATCATTATCGACAACCGCCTTAAACTAGATCTTCAAAAGTGCTCAAGATTCGATAGATAATTATCTTGTCTCAAAGTTAATAATCGCATGTATTTCTTATCATGACGCTGGTGACGATTTGCTCTTAACATTTCTTTCATTTCTATCCAAGAGGTTTATCCTTCCTAATCTGTTCTTATTTAAGTATTTGTCCAATAAATTTTAGCATGCCATCAATTTCATTTTAAAAGTAACCCTTTGGTAATCATCCATTTTATACCAAAGAAGTCATCCATTTAAACTAATCAATGAGAAATTTATTTGGATCATGTATACCATCATAAGTCTTCTACTTTAACTCTTCGGATTTAGAGTCTTCTATACCTTAAAATAATTTTCTCCCCTTCCACCATTTCTAGAATTGATTTCTTTTAAGTGGTTGATTTTCTATATGGGATATGAATCTTCATCTATCCCTATCACATTTGAGTAGGTATTGGAGGAGAGTTGCTATTATTTTGTAGATGCTAAAGAGTTTGTTGTTTAAGTTCTCAGATTGATTCTTACTTTCTTCTAATATTTGTTGAGTTTTAGTTCATTATCTTGGATCCCAAGATCTGATCAACTAATCTAGTCAAATTTTCAACTGATCTGAGATAGATGAATGAGATTTTTTTTTTAAGGAAGAAAAAAAAATATATGAAAAGGACCAATGAAAAAAATGAAAAAATAAATAAATAAATAAATAAGTATAATATAATTGTAATCAAAGCAAATTTTAAGAAGAGAACTTAGAGAGAGGGGCAAAGACCACTCTCACTCTCTGATTTTAGCCTTTTGAAGTTCTATTTAGCTTCCAAAATCACCAAGTTTAACACCTTATATTATTATGCATGCATATTTTTTTATATATATTTTTTAATGCAATGAAATAAAATGCTCAAATTTATCGTTCTTTTTTCTTTTAAGAAAGAAAGTTATCATAAGTTAATCAAAGAAACTTCTAAAATTAACCATAAACAATAACAAAGATAATAAAGCAAGTAATTAGATTTTGATTTGCACTAATGGCTAGGTTGCTTTGTGATGAACTACTCACCAAGGTACTCTTAATTTTTTTTCTCTTTTTTTTTGAGGGAGGGGAGGGGCATACAATTGGAAAATGGCTAAAATATATAATAGCTTACTAATTGAATTTTTTATCTATCACTAAACTGCAAGCAATATATATCTTTCCAAGCTACTAATATGCTTTTAAACTATCACATAAAAGAAAATTAATTAACCTCACAAGTCAAGAAAAACTCACAAGTTTGAAGACAAGTCCAACACTTGAGTTGCTCCCTTTCTTGAAGAACTTTTGACCAAATTTGCCTTCCAGCTTCGCCTGATACCAAATTTGATGGAGCTTCTTTCTTTGATGAGATTGAGGAACGTAAGGAAAGAAGATATGTTGGATAACTTCCCCACCAAGGATTGCCAAGGTTTCCACCAAGCTCTCAAACCATAATAACTCAAAATTTGTAATTGCCAAAAGATCTCCTTCATTCTAATAAGAGGCTATTTATACCATTACAAGCATTTTTCAAAAGAAAAAATTCAAAACATGGAGGGAAAGGTGGTGGCCATTAATGTGAAGAATAAATTTCATTATTTTACGCCATCCACTCATTTAATGCTAATATTTTATGTGGATTCAACCACCTCACATATCACGCTTTGAATTTTAAATTTCAAACATAGAGTTTCTAGAAGAAAATTAAAATTACATAAATAAAAAGATGAAATCATAAAATGGGTCTTAGCGCTAATGAAGTCTTCTTCTTGAATTTTCGCTTTAGCTTGAGATCTTGTAAATGGGTCTTGGGCTCTAATTTGTTGATCCTCATGATGTTCTACATCAGCTAGCCTTCTACAAAACCTAGTCTTGTTCCCAAGCTTATTTATTGTATCAAAACTTGTCGAAAAATTGTGAAAATGTGTTTTTAGTCTAGCTTTCTAACCCTAAGCTTTTTAGTCTAGCTTATAAATCTTTTTAATATTATTTTAAAGACTAAAAAGATGTCAGATGAGTGGAGAAAAAGTTTGTTGGTATTTTTAAGAATAAAGGATGCACAGAGTGCAAATTATAGAGGAATTAAGTTAATGTATCATACATTAAAATTATGGGAGAGTAATTGAGCATAGGTTATGATATGATACAAAAGTTTCTCACATTTTGGTTTCATATCGTAGATCTACTATGGATGTTATACATTTGTTAAGAGGTTTGATGGAGAAGTATAGAGAAAGTAAGGAGAATTTAAATATGATATTTATTGATTTAGAGAAAGCTTATGATAAAGTTTCAAGAGATGTTCTTTGGAGAGTTCTAGAAAAGAATGGAGTTAATATTGATTATATTCAAATCATTAAGGATATGTATACTAGAGTTGTTACTTGTGTCCAAACACAACAAAGATTAACAAAATATTTTCCTATTTCAGTTGGATTACATCAAGGATCAGCTTTAAGCCCTTATCTTTTTGCTTTAGTTATGAATGTTCTTACTAGGCATTTACAGGAAGATGTGCCTTGGTGTATGCTTTTGTCGATGGCATTCTTCTTGTGATAAGACTAGAGAGGAGTCCAAAGAAACTTGAATTATGGAGGTCAACCTGAGTCTAAAGGTTTATGTAGATCTAAACCTAATATATGGAGTGTAATTTTAGTTGTAGAAATTCAGAAATAGTGTTGTGACATTGGGTGAACAAGTCATTAAAAGAGTGAGCGATTCAAATATCTAGGCTCTATTGTTCAAAATGATGGTAAAATAGATGGAGATGTTATTAGTAGAATTCAAGTTGGATGGTTGAAGTGGAGAAATGCATCTGGCCTCTTGTGTGATAGAAAAGCACCGCTTAAACTTAAGGAAAAATTTTATAAGATGGTGGTAAGACCGAATGATTTATGCGAATGTTGGCCAATAAAAGAGAAGCATAAAGACTAAGTTAAGTCGCGAGATGAGGATGGATGAGTGGTTTTACTCTTAGAAATAAAATGTGAAATGAGTATGTTCGGAAAAAGTTAGAGTAGCTCAATGGCGATAAGATTAGAGAATCACCATAGATGGTTTGACCACATCGGTCTCGATGTTAAGAAGAGATGCAGATTTGCCTTTAAAGTAGATAGACCTAAAAGACTTAAGAAAAATGATCTTAGTATACTTGAATTAAATGAGAATTTGACACATCATATGACACAATAGGATAAAGGCTTGTTGTTGTTGTTGTTGTTGTCGTCATTTCCCAAAGCCAAAATTTCACATGTTGTAGACCAATGAGAATTCCTCTTATAGCCTATTTTGGTCAAAGCACCACAAAATATCAAATAAATTCCAAAAATTATAAAACTCTTCAAAATATCTCGACACATTAAATCCAACGAAATAAGCCCAAAGGACCAATAATTTATCCACACTAAATTCCTGAAGTTAGCATTAGGGTTTCTCCGGTTCAGGTTGTCTTGAATTGGTCAACTTATTTTAAGCTCATAAATCTAATTACACTTGTTTTTAATCCACTAAGGCCTAAAAAACTCTTCCTAGAACTCTTAATTAGAACAATAAATCCTAATCAGCCCTCTTCCAATGGGCCAACCCCAGCCCACAACATTTCTTTTTTTGAGGTGCAAGTCTTTCAAGGTAAGGCCTTCAACAAACGGATTACAAACTAAGGACATAAGCAATGATCTAGGATTTAGTTAATTAGTTACTTCAAGTTATGATATCAAAGAAAATAACCTTGTGTTAACTATTGTAGCTTTGTATTTTTGGAAGAAAATGATTGTTTGTACTTCAAAATATGTTATATATATTTTCTAATTTTAAAAACTAAGGCAACAAAGAGGTAATCTTTTCACTAAATTTCAATGGACTATCATTATTTGCACTTTATACAAAACTAAACCAAATAAAAAAAAACATATAATTATGTTATATCAAAATATATTGTATTTACTCTGCATTTTGAGTACTTACAACCACATAACCATCATATCAAAAGTAGTTAAAAATAAAATAATGAAAAAAAAAAAACTTAAGTAGTTTGGGCAAGCAGCTATTAGAAGATACATCAATAAAGTAGGTAGACAAGGAGTGTGTTTGGCGTAGCGATAACAGTGCAGTGGAAAAACATATCATAGTGACATTTGAGAACTACGTTCTGTACGCATTTTGAAGAATATTGATCGCTCAGGAAAAGCACCTTCGAAAATCTCTACAATCTTTATAGGATGTTAAGAAATTCGTTCTTCATGAAATAAAATGATTAATATTTAACCAAATTTATCTTAATTATTATGTTAGGGTTTATTTCAATCCGGGTTCTACTTCCTATGAACGCAAGCATCCATAATTAATTACCTCTCTTACCGCGGTAGAAGAACACTCTCAATTAAGATTGAAAATAAACATAAATATCAAGTATAAATCAATATATAATGGTATAGTGTGGATAACTGTCTGAAGCAAAAAGGAGGGTATTCACGATCAAGATCATAGTTTTGTCATCCCGGGACTGTTGTTATTCTAGTTTACCAACATTAGAGTGCTATTAGCCGTAATTTCTAGGAATTCTGATTAGCAGTCATGGGTTGCCTCGTCTTAGAGATCCAGAGTATATTAGGGCAGTTGTGCAGGTGTTATTGTGCAAACATTTATTGAATTATTTAGGCTTAACTTAATTTATAAGTTTATCCAATAATTCAATTTTATGGAGTATCTACATTGCAGATATATGTACCGCTTAAATCCATTGAAATGCCATAATTATATTGGTGTTTGCATTGCAAAGAAGTTACTGGACTTATATTCCTTTGAAATGTCAGATTGAATTAATTATAGTCTGCGTTGCAGACAAATATAAGACTTACATCCATTGACATGCCATATTTTAGAGAAGTTCGTATGGCGAACAAATGATTGGGCTAACATCCATTAGAATGCCAATTTGAATATGATTGAATCTGCATTATAGACGTGCATATGACTTATATCCATTGGAATGCCTTAACTGTAGGGAAATTCGCATGGCAAACAAATGACTGAGCTTACATCCATTAGAATGCCAATTTTGGATTAGTTGTGCTTGCTTTGCAAACACAGGTCGGGCTTACATCTATTAGAAAGCCATTAGATTAAACTTACATCCTTTGGAATGCCAATTTTGGATTAGAGGAGGTTACGTTGCAAACACAAATCAAACTTACATCTATTAGAAAGTCGTTATATTAGACTTACATCCTCCTGGAATGCCATATTTGGGGAAGTTCACATGGTGAATGAGTGATTGATTAAACTTACATCCATTAGAATGTCAGGCTGAGTTAGTCGTGCAAACTTGCAAACACAAGCCGGACTTACATCTATTAGAAAGCCATTAGATTGGACTTACATCCCTTTGGAATGTCATATTTTAAAGATGTCCGTATGGCGAACTAGTGACTGACTGGGCTTATATCCATTGAAATGTCAGGTAGGATTTAGATTGGACTTACATCCCTTTAGAATGTCATGATTTTAGTAAAGTTCGCATGGCGAACAAATGACCCGACTTACTTCCCTTTGGAATGCCACTATTTAATAAGGTTGAAGTCTATATTAGAGACATACATAGGATTTACATCCATTGAAATGTCATATTTAGTTAATGAAAATCTGCGTTGCAAACAAATATAAGATTTACATCCATTGGAATGTCGTGCTTAGGTTGATAATAGTCTACATTGTATGCAAATATAGAACTTACATCCATTGGAATGCCATATTTAGATTAGACTTACATCCCTTTGAAATGCCATTGAATTGGATTGATGTTCGTATTGCGAACAAGTGACTGGGCTTACATCAATTGGAATGCCAAATTTATGTGAGGTTTGCATCACGAATGAGTGATAAACTAGACTTACATCTATTAAAATGCCATATTTAAATTTGGACTTACATTTCTTTGAAATGCCATTGATTTAGGGAAATTCACAAGGTGAACAGGTGATTTGGCTTACATCCATTAGAATGTCATATAAGTGCCATATTTGCACATGAGTTGGACTTACATCCCTTTGGAATGTAATATAAGTGCAATATTTGCACATGAGTTGGACTTACATCCTTTTGGAATGTAATATAAGTGCAATATTTGCACATGAGTTGGACTTAAGTCTACATTGCAGACATACATAGGACTTACATCCATTGGAATGCCATTTACTTTAATGTGTTGATTCATGAATATATGTGGAACTTACATCTATTAAAATGTCAGTGTTTGGATTGGTGTTCGCATTACGAACAAGTAACTAGGCTTACATCAATTAGATTGCCAAATTTATGTGAGGTACGCATGGCGAACGAGTGATAGACTGGGCTTACATCCATTGGAATGCCATATTTAGATTGGACTTACATCCCTTTGGAATGCCATTGGATTGGATTAGTGTTCGTATTGCAAACAAGTGACTGAGCTTACATCCATTGAAATGCCAGATTTAGATGTGAAGTTAGCATTGCAAACAATGACTGCGCTTATATCCATTGGAATTCCAATATATTTGGTGTGATGTTTGTATGGCAAACATAAGTCAGGTCGAGTTTACATCAATTGGAATGTCAATGTTTGAAAATCTACTAGATTAAAGTCTGTATTGCAAACAAATATAGGACTTACATCCATTGGAATGTCATCTTTAATATGTGGAGTTCGCCTTGCAAACAAATAATTGGGCTTAAGACCATTGAAATGCCAATGTTTGGATTAAGGTTTGTATTACGAACAAGTAACTGGACTTACATCCCTTGGAATGTCAATGTTTAGTTAGGCTATGTTTGCATAGCAAACATAAATTGGACTTACTTCTATTAGAATATCATATTTAGATTAAGGTTCCCATTACAAACCAGTGACTAGGCTTACATCTCTTTGGAAGGCCAAATTGAGTGATGTGGTAAGTCTGCATTGTAGACAAGCATAGGACTTATATCCATTAGAATGTCATATTGGATAAATGTTTGTATTGCAAACATAGATTGGGCTTATATCCATTGGAATATCAGTTTTAAGGTGATTGGAGTCTGCCTTGCAAATATGCATAAGACTTACATCCGTTGGAATGCCATTGCGTATTTAATTTAATCTCAATTTCACGTTTGGGATTAATCTTTGATTCGATCTTCATTTATGTTTAAGGTGAATCTTTTGATTCAATATTGAGACAAGTCTTTGACTTAATTTTTTTTATGTATGAAATGAATTTATGGCTCAATGTTTGAGATGCAGTGTTGATTAAATTTTTAAGGCGAATCTTTGATTTCAACTTTAAGGTATGAATTTAATTTAAATTTAAGATAAATGCTTGATTTAAATCTCCTTTGATTGATTTTATTGAGATTGATTGAAATATATCCAAATTGTGTAATTTTGCTTTATGTCTGAGGCAAATCAATCGTTCAATTTCTCTTAAAGATGAATGTTAAATTAGATTTTTTTTAATTTTGATTGAAATTTAAGTCTAATAATTTTGATGAAATTTCAGCAATATAACAACTTGGTAGTCCTATAATCGAAAATTTTAGTGTGATGCGCTCCCTTCTCCCTTTATTCCGGATCCAAGATTGATAGAGAGAAATGTATTCATCTCACACAGGATCCAAGATCAACGGCGGAGGTTTTCGTAAAAAATTTTCGATCGGATCCAAGATCAACGGACACGGGTCTTCGAATCTTAAGACATGATTTAATTTATTTCAAATAATTTAAATATTGAGTTAATTATTTTTAACTTCAGTAAAATGGTGGCTTATCAACATTACATTTATGAAATAGCGCACTCACGTCTTCTCCCTTATTCCGGATCCAAGATCGACGGAGGGAGGATTTTTCATCCCGCATCAAATCCAAGATTGACGGTACGAGCCTTCGATTTGACCTGCGAGGTAAAAAGTTAATTATAAAAAATTTCATTTCCAAATTTACTTAAACTCAGATCCCCAAAAAACCTTTTCTTCGCTTTGGACGTTTTGCTCTTGTTGAGTCTTCATTTAGACTAAAGACAAAAGGGGTAATTATGGAATTGTCAAAAGATTTCTACTAGGGCAAGATTGGGGGGGCTCCACTTGCTCTTGACGCGAGACAGAGGGTCGCGGTCTCTCGCGCGAGATGGGGGAGACAGCCTCGAGTGAGGGGGATGACGCAGACTAAGGGAGTTCGACCGACTTTCTCACACGAAATGAGCTTGGCTTCCTCACGCAAGAAGAAGCTCGGCTGGGGCTTCTTAAGCAGGTAAGGAGGATCAGCGGCTCCTTCAATTGGGCACACTAGTGTTTTTGTAGGCCAAGGAAAGGACAGCTAGGAACGACGGTGGATATGGTAAGTCTCTCGGCTTTCCCTCATCACTCTCCCTTTCTCTCTCTCACTCTAGCACGTGTGTGTATGTGTTGAGAGTTTCGGCCGACTCTCATTCCTCCATTTATAGAGATGTCGGCTCCGAAATTTCGCCACCGACCACTCGACAAATGAATAAAGAGAGCATGATTTAGAGTGTGTCGATGTAATTTTCAGAAGGCAGATGAAATAGTAGATAAAACACTCCCAGAGATTTCACCCTCATTTTGTGAGGACTTTAAATATGGTTTCAGGTTTCCTATAGGCGCAAGCCTCTATACTTAATTACCCCTCTCAATGCTGAGAAAGAACTTTCAATTAAGGCTAGTTGTTAGATTGCTAATTGTGTAGCGTATAGTAGCAGCATATGGAGTTTAAATTTAAGATTATGAAATTCATCATTTTTAGCTTAAAGCGGATGGTTGGGAGAATGATGACGTGCCCGATCTAGATCCCATAGTTCCGTCATCCTCTAGTGGTAATGTAATTCGAGGCTCGACCGAAAGATCCCTCGGCAACACATGTTCGTCATCCAAGAAATCATTGTAAATCTAAGTGGTGTTTGTCTAAAGAGACAGGCTTAAGTCTACCTTAGTTGACAGAGGATTTTTTGACCTATCAAGTATACCATAGTTCAACTCAAAGCGGGCATTAGCATACTATCGTGTCGTAATATAATGACCTTCAGTCGAGAATCGGTAACCGAATCGTTCAATCATGATGATGACCACACGGTTATGTCTCAGAGATTGATTGAGTAACAGTATCACAGATTTGACATTTCTCTTTTGTAGAGTTTTCTTAATTTCAACAAAGCTGATTGCGAAAAGCGGATGGGTTCTTTAAGCCTTTAAAGATTAAATTTCATTTGAGCAATTTTAGATTGATGTTTAATTTAAGTTAATTTAATTGAATCACATTTTGATAAGTATTCCTCCGTTGAAATTCATTCATCACGTGTGGTTAATTAATTGAATCGAATATATATTTGAGAACTTTAGATCCTCAACTCTAGCTCGATAGAGGATCGATGTCTTGTCGTAAGAATTAACTTATATTTTAATAAGCTAAAATTCTATAATATTTTAGGTTTTGTTAACTTACGTCTAAAACTAAATGGAAGCCCGCGGCATTCTGCACTTAAATCTAAACATTCAACATGGTGTGTCGCGGTGTATTAGTAATTTAGGTAGTTTTTACGAATGAGATTAATTTCATATTTTCATTTAATTCTAACCTCTGACCTTTTGGTGTCAAAATTTCTTTTCTCAATTCTCACCATTCATAAAATCAAACATTAAGATAACTTCATCTAATTAATGAAATCATTGATTTTTAAAAATCATAATTAGAATGAAATTCTATAATTTTTTATTAAAGAAAGCCCTATGATTTTTGTAGAATTTGATTTAATATCACTTTTTATCTGATTGTATAAAGAGTTGCAGATCTGGTGGTGTGTTGTATTGTAGAATTAGATTAATATTTACACTCAAAATATTGCATCTTTGGTTGATTTGTTAACAAACATTTAACTCTCTATTAATTATCACATTCAAATTTTATTCTCCCCAAGCAAGCTTATTTGAATTCAAGCTTCTTTTGAATACAAGCCAACTATTCAGTAGGAAGCCTTGTTTATACTTGCTAATAGGTCATTCAGTTATAGTGAAAACTTCTTATAAATCTCATCTGGATCCTAATAGTTTTGAAGATAACTACTTAGATATATATCTTGTGTTTTAAATTCAATTTTAAATGCAAGACTCAAATGGTTCTTTTAAAATTTCGTTCATGAATGATCATGAGTTGTCTAACTGAATCTGTGCTTATAAAAAAGCTACCAAATTTCTTACATAATTTATTCTCAATTTGGAATTGGACATTTAGACTTATCGCGAATCATTTGTCTTTTAATATTCAATTGAGATCTTTACTTCATTTGAGATTAAATATGATTTGTTCACATAAAAAGGACTTCAAACCCAATATGAATTTATCTAAACTCAGGATCAAGTTTCATATTTATTTAAAAACTTTGAATTTATTGTAAGTCTCTTTAGATTTGTCTCCCTAAGTTTCAATTAAAGCTTGTTTAATTTTGAGGAATTTGAATAAAAGAGAACTCACTTTACTGCTCCAATTTAAGCCATAGAAAATTACAATTAAAGCTTGTGAGTTTGGTGTTATCCCTCAAACCTGTCATCACACTTGATTATTAAATTTAGATAAGGATAGGTTCTACAATGTTTCCTTCAATTCCTATAAATAAGGCTAAGAGGGGGGACTTCTATTTTATTCCACTTGTTTGAGCAGTTGCAGTGCTTGAAAGAGAAAGGTTAATTTTTTAGTAGGCTTTCAACTCTGCTTAAATAAATCTTGTAAGTGTTTTTTACCTCTTTCCTCTTCGATTTAATGCATTACTTTTGTATTCATTGTATGTTCTTTTCTCTCCCCTCTTTTTCTTCTTGTTTGATTCTTTTAATTTGAATTTAGCTTTAGGTTTCTTTATTTAGTGCTTTTAAGCCAGTTTCTTTTGTTTTTTGATTCCTCCATTTTTCTAAGTCCAAAAATTTGACGAAATTTCGACAACATTTCGACTGGGAGAGCGACATCTAACAATTTTTGAAGGCCTTCCCTCGCGATGAGAATGGTTGGTGTTTTTTCAACTCCTTGATTCATCTCGCATACGATGAGCATGAGGCTTCAAACTGAAAGAAACAAGCATATATATACATTCACATTCACACCACATATATTCTTTTTTTTCATGATGATCCAAGAGAGGCGAGACGGAGAGATCTGAAACCAAGAGAACCCGCGTGATGGCTGTTCTTGCGACAAAAGGAAAGGTAATTCAACGACTGTGCGCTTGATTAGAGGAGGAAGCAAGGAGGTATACCGAGAGGAACCCGCCTAATGACGGTGTTGCCTCTCGGTTTGGTGGAGTTTTTGGTGGAAGAAGAGGAACGGATTTTTGATTTGGTGGAAGAAGAGGAATAGATTTTCGGTTCGGTGGAGTTTTTGGTGGAAGAGGAGGAATTGATTTTCGGTTTGGTGGAGCTTTTGGTGGAAGAGGAGGAACGGATTTTCGATTTGGTAGCATTTTTGGTGGAAAAGGAGGAACGGATTTTCGGTTTGGTGGAGTTTTTGGTGGAAGAATAGATTTTGATTTTGAAGAAGAGGGAAAGAAGGAGGAAACCTACCTTGCAGTTTGAATGAAGAAAGATGTGAGAGTTAACTGCAGTTTTGGGGAAACCCTCAAAAGGAACTTTCCTTTTTAGACGAGGGAACGGTTGGAGGAGATCGAGCGGTAGTGGTTGTGGGAGGAGATCGAGCGGGATCGTGCGGTTCGAACGTTGAGCTTCCGTGCGATCCAATGCGTGAAGAGAGAAGCCGTCGTGAAGAAGAGATCGAGGAGTTCGATCACATGAGGAGAGCCGAGCTTACATTTCAGGTCAAGAGAGGTTGGTAGTAAAATAAACTTTTAAATTGATTTTTTTAAATCTTTAATTAACTTTAATGTGAATTTTACGACGACACGATTAAATAATATATATATATATATATATATATATATATATATCAATTCGAGTTATTCACGATATCAACACAACGTTTATGGTGGAGGCCATTTGGTTGAAGTCGCGTCAATGGGTCAATTTCACTCAAAATACGCGTTATCACTTACGCCGATTTTTACTTATCTTATCCGAGCGATCTTATTTGATATTTTTTACGTTTGAAACTAACTACCAATTTGACGGTCATTTGATTTAAGTAGTCTCCCGCCGATATCGTGTAAGCGTTGATGACTCGACGGGTTGATCATCGTTGTGCAATATTTATATTCGAGCTTCGATATTACAATGCGAAGTTCGTTCGTCAATCGGAGGTCATTTAGTCTGATTTTGACGACGTCAAGTGTATTTTAGCCTCGATTTGAGTGCTATTGCATCCGAAATCCATCAAATTCGACTTGTGGGCTTGACTCGACTTATGGCACATATATGGAGGTCAACAAATGTCCCCCAACAAATGCGATTCACGCATGGAGCGAGTCGCGTTTGTTGAAAACTGGTTGACTTTATTGATATTCTTCTCTCTCTCTCTCTTTTTTTTGTTCCCCTTCTTTTTACTGCTTCTTAGTATAACTCTCATTTTTTTGTTTTACACTTTGTTATGCTGTGACTTGGATTCTTATGTATCATTTCTCTAATCACTTGACAGAAAAATGTTCAATTGGAAGACCGATGATCTCATGTCTGCAGAGACTATCGATCGAGAGATTAAGAATCGATCCTCGTGCGATCCCGTGCGTGAAGAGGGAGATCGAGCCGTGCGTGAAGAAGGGAGATCCGAGGGAGTTCAATCACGTGAGGAAGAGCTGAGGGCTTGCGTGCGATTGAGGAACATGAGAGGTTAGGTCGGTTAGGGTTAATTAGTAAAATAGGCTTTTTTAAATTGATTTTTTAAGTGTTTAATTAATGTGAATTTTACGATGACACAATTAGATAATTAATATATATATATATATATATATATATAGGTTATTAGATGTTCAACACAACTAGCATTCATTTATGTCGGGCCATTTGATTGGTCAAAAATTGGGTGTTCTCAAAATACGCGTTATAACTTCCGACCGCCCGATTTTCACGCAAGCTTATCCGAATTGAGTGCGAATAGTCTTACTTGATAGATTTTGACGTTTCGAAACTAACGACACAATCAATTTCACGAACAGAGGTCGTTTGATTTAAGTCGGCGCCTCCTAACCTCGATATGTAGGCATTGGCGACTCGATGTGACGGTTGATCATCGGTATCGTATTTATATTCTTTCGGCGTTCAACATAATGGCGTAGTCCGTTTGTCGATCGGAGGTCATTTGGGCTGATTTTGGCGACGTCCACTATATTTCAGCCTCGATTTTGGCGACATTCTGAACATAATGGCGAATGGATCTTCGATTTGGTGGAGTTTTTGGTGGAAGAGGAGGAATGGATTTTCGGTTTGGTAGAGTTTTTGGTGGAAGAGGAGGAACGGATTTTCGGTTTGGTGGAGTTTTTGGTGGAAGAGGAGGAATGGATTTTCGATTTGGTGGAGTTTTTGGTGAAAGAAGAGGAATGGATTTTCGGTTTTGAGAGGAGAAGAAGGGGAAGGAAAAAGAGGGAAGGAAGAAGGAAAAAGAGAAATGAAAGGACCCACCCTGGTTTGAATGAGAGAAGAAGATGTGAGAGTTAACTGCAGTTTTAGACGAAGAAAAATAGAGAAAACGAATCCTTTCGATTTTGGATGAGGGGAAACGGTTGAAGGAGGAGATCAGCGAGAGTTCGGGAGGAGAAACGAAGCGGATCGTCTTGAACTTGAGCCTCGATCCGCATGAAGAGGAGATCGAAGATGCGTGAAGAAGATCGAGGGAGTTCGATCGCGTGAGGGAGAACCAAGGGCTTGCCTGCGATTGAGGAACAAAAGAGGTCAGGTCGGTTAGGGTTAATTAGTAAAATAGGTTTTTTTAAATTGATTTTTTAAGTATTTAATTAACTTTAATGTAAATTTTACGACGACACAATTAGATAATTAATATATATATATCAATTGAGTTATTAGATGTTACGAATCTGGATTCGTTTTAATCAGCCCGTTTGGTTCAAATCGGTGTCAAAATTTCAATTTCAAAATGCGCGTTATCACTTCGCTTGATTTTCGCAGACTTATCCAAATTGAGTCGCGAATCTTTCGATAGATTTCGACGTTTTAACGGCTCAATTTTCCAACGAAGATCGTTTGATTTAAGTCGGCGCCTCTCCGCCGATAAGCGTGTAGGCGTTGGCGACTGATCGTTTGATCATTGATCATCGTTGTCGCATATTTATATTCGGCCTTCGGCGTTCGACAGAATGACGAAGTCCGTTCGTCGATCGGGGCTGATTTTGGCGACATCCAGTGTATTTCAGCCTCGATTTGCGCGCTATTGCATCAGAAATCTGTCAAATTCGACTTGTGGGCTTGACTCAACTTATGACACATATATGGAGGTCAACAAGAGATTCAAACTTTCAATTGCTCCCGCACCTCCCCGTATGGTTTTGGCTGATGTGGCACCAGCAGTTGCCATGGGCAATTAGGTTTTCTAATTTTCTTCCTGTTCTTTTTTATTTTGTTGCAAACATATCTACAGTGAGAAAGCTGTGTTTTCCGACCTTACTTAATAGAGTGCGGTGACTATCAAAAAATTGTGGACTATTTTTTTTTTTAATAATAAAAAATTATAATACCCACCATAGCTTTTTAGATAGCAACTTTACCGCTGCTTTTTCATACTACTGCAACTTCCCTAAATAAACCCAAACTATAAAAGAAACATGATGGAATAAAAAAGGATTGATCAAAATTTGTAAAAAAGTTGTGAAAAAGATTTACATAAGTTAGTGGTAGCACATCTTATAGAGCTATACTAGTAATGAATAGAGACAACAAAAATAATAAGGATAAGAGTACTAATGATAATGTTGATAATGATGACTTAATTCTTTCTTATGAACAGACAATATTTCTAAATTTTGAACACGATAAAGTGCACACAATTTTGACAAATAAGTGACTTGAGAAAATCGCTCCTCTAGATGTATATAATCAAATGAAAATATACAAAAATAGTCACTTCCACGTAAGGCATATTATTATTCAACCCATTTGCCACCATTTAATAGAAAAAGACATGGAGTATCCTAATTAAAAAATGGTTGAACAGCAAGATAAAATACAAAATAAAGTATCTTGCATTGTGTATACTTGGTTCAATATTAGACATGAATGTGGGCCTCGAGGAAATTCTTAGTCACATAGGGGTAAGGCTACATACAACTTCTCCCAATGCCTCATATTTGAAAGGAGCCTGACCACGTTACATCATAAGATTCTTTTTTATGGTCGAAACCCATCATTTGTTTTCATGAAAATCTTAGAATGTACAATCTAGAGCTCTGATATAATAAAGAGTGAAGATAGTGAATTAAATTAATCATGGGTATTTTTTATTCCTTCCATTCAAGATATGCTCCTTTAAGAATACCTGATGCCCTCTAAAACTCAAATCCCAGATAACCATCCTCATTTAAACACCATCAAGGATCATATAATCACTTGAAGGCCTCAAAATTCCAAGATATTGAGCTTCAATTTTCATTTTATGCATAATTTGTCCTGCATGATAAAGCTTACTTCTTTCAAGAAAAAAAAGTGCATTAAAGCTTACTTCTTCCAAAAAAAAGTGATGTTATCTAATAACCAATACATTAAATTATCCTGACATTTAACCAATAATTCCTTTCTGATACTAGGACAGGTGTCAAATCAAATGGTTCAACAACATGACATATGGAGCTTAAAGACTATAAGCTAGCAAATTGGACATTATTACATAAAGTTTTCCTTATAAACCTCTTGTTGTTCAAGCTATAAACTTTAATGAAATTTAAATGTTAAAAGGACAAACAGAATTAAGGTATTGATCCCCAATGTTGCTTCGAATAACTTATTTTCGATCCTAATATTATAATATAGTCTTCTTTATCAAAAAAAGGACAATGAAAGTATGAGGAAACTATAAGATAAATCTCCTTACAAAGAAACTCAACAATAAGCACCAAAATTTCCAGCCCAGCAATGTTTGACGTTAAAAAGGGATGTACACTTGACACTTATATATGAGTTGACTTAATAGCTACCAAGACAGAACAATGTTCTGAATCAAAAATCTTTCATTTTTCCACATTTCCAAGCCAAAATAATACTTTGGAGATGTGAATATAGCATTCCTTTGAATTCCTAAAAAGTAGCATGCACGCTAGAACCAACTTTGCAATATGTAGAAAAAATAAATTTCCTTGATAGCAGACCAATCATTATGTATCATGTATCTCCTCAACTAATGCTTACACGTGTCACTACTCACTCATCATCACCCTTACCTCATAACAATGAAACAACCTCTATCCTTATTATAAATATAGCTTCTCTGGTCAATGTATGCAAACAAATACATATATTGAATTCAACATACAAAAGACTTAAAATTTATCTTTTCCAATTCTCTTCTACATTCAGTTGTTTGGTCATAGTGACTTTTAAGGAATTTGATCAATTTCATTCATGGTATCAAAGGGCGTTGCTTAACCGCTTGTACAGGTCTCATTCTTCTATGCTTTCCTCTCTGTCTTCATTTTACTTCGTCTTCTTGTTGTTCTCAACATGGGAGACACTTCTTCGGCCACCACTGGAAAAATGCAGAACAAAGATAAAAGCATACAAGTTCAAGATATAGCAAATACATCTCAGTTGAAACTCCTGATAGCCAACACCAAAAACATAATTCAAACTCAGTTGACACCAAAAACCAACATATCTGAAAATTCCAAGTCATGAAACTGTTTCGAGCTAACGGATTTGAAGGATACATAACCAAACTAACCATTCACCCCAATGCCACAATAACCGCTGATGAAGGTGCAGTCATTGAAAACCCACAATACAATCTTTAGAATCTCATTAATTAGAGCTCGGCATCGGCATTGCATGTCATCATTTCTCCCTCCATCCTATCCCATATCTTGAATTTGGAAATAAGTGTTGATATATGGAGCACTCTCGAATGACACCTACAATCCACTAATCGAGCTCGACCCATCCTAAGTGGCAAGACAATGACATAGTATTTATTTGAAATTAAATCCAAAGTTGATTTCATTGTTGCATCTGGATCACCTATTGGCAATAAAGAAATCATATTATACACATTAAATGAACTTGCCCCTTCATATCAGACCTTTAAGACAACCATTAGAACCGATAAGCCTTGATGACTTGTGCTCCTTATTATTCAATGAAAAAATAATCCAAGTAAACGAAGCCGTTCGCAATATTCCTACAAATAACTAAAATCACCAGAATTGATCACACCAAACATTCTTCCCTTCTTATATCTACCTCACTATCGCCATCACCTCCAAAACAACCAACCACATCTACACATCCAATGAAAACAAGACTACAACAGGACATCTTAAACCCCAAACCATTCTCGACCTCACTCACCAAACTGATCCTAGTTCTCTCCTTTTCCCTACATCAATCTCTCAAATATGCAATTTCTCCTCTCTCAAAACAATTAAACGCTCATCCCTCCTCCTCCCACAAAATTCTCAGTTGCAAATGGATGTTCAAGACAAAGCTGAACTCTAATAACTATAGCTCAATACAAAGCTCGTCTCGTAGCTCGCTCAAGATTGCCAACAAAAATATGGAATTTTAAAGAAACATTCTATTCTACCACATCAACATCACCAACCATAACCATATAACGGCTGGTTGATCAAACAACTTGACGTTTCGAATGCATTTCACCATGGCCATTTTGAAGAAACAATATACATGAGACAGACTCTCCATATTACAAATCCCAATAACTTATCTTTGTTGACACAAACTTGTTTTCAACAATCCCTACCACAAATGATTGGGTTCTCTTTAATACCTCTACATAAATATCTCAACAATTATTTACTTCCCATCTTTTGGACAACATACTAATCTCACAATTATTTACTTCACTTGACCCTCTTCATACATCAAACAACTGTGAGATCTTGTCCTACTCCAACCAAAAACTATCCATAACACTTCAACTAATTCTGATTCCACTCATCCAACCACAAACCAACTACATGATCTTCCATCCTCATCTCTTTTTACCTTATAAAGAAACATAATACTGTCTCACATCACCTACAACATTCACTTTCTACTAACATATTCTCTAATCACATCTTCTATCAAATTTCAGCACATTTTATCACCCCCAGTTCACTTGTGCCATCTTCACATCACCTTGGCTTGTCCTTTTCCATCCAACCAAACTTTGACATCGACTGCCACTTTATACGCAAATGTATTCGGAGAAACCAGGTATTTCTTCAGCATATTAACCAAACAATTGGTGACTTGCTATCCAACTGAACGCTCCACTGTTTACGGTAACAGGTATTCTTCACTGTATGAACAGATACATATACTGAATTCAAAATACACTTAAATCTATCTTTTCCAATTCTCTTCTACATTCTTATCACAGTTGTTTTTGACCGATTTCATCATTCCTGTCCAAAGTGTCATAGTGAAAAACCTGTAGGACCATCACACATCGTCTTACTAAATTCAAAAACAAAAAACTTCCAACCTGCGACCAGATACGTGCAGGCACCGAGCGGCCTCAAACAGAAACTCAAACGGAAGGCAATCCGACGACGTGGCCCGGTCACTGAAAGAAGCAGCATCCTCCCCGTCATTCACGGACAGGCGGCGCCTCAGCTCCTCAACATACTGCAGCACGTAGGGATCCAGGGAATTGAGAAGAAGGACTTCATCAGCTGTAATGATGCAGCGGATCTGCTCGAGATTTACCACGATCGCCCGCTCGCGACCTAGAATCGTGGAGGGGTACACAAAGAGCGGGTCTAGGAGGCGGAGATCACGCGCGGGAAGGTCGCAGCGCCGCATGATCGTGAACTTGTCCAGCTCGATGGACTGTGGCATGCCTGTTCTAGCGTCGACGCGTATCCAGGAACGAAGACCTTGGCCGCGCTTCTTGAGGCCGATGACGTCCATGCCAGGGATGAAGAACCGGCGGCTGGAGGAAACATCGGCCGCGGCGGAGTAGGAGGAAGATATTGAAGGTATTGGAGGGAGGATTCTCTCTTTGAGCTTCGCGGAGACCATAGGAGAGGAGGGGAGATCGGAGAGAGTTTGGATTGGGGATTCGACAGCGATCGATGAAGCAAGAAGATATGACGATTTGATGACGAAATACTGATGCGTTCTTGGACCGATCTGATTCAATCATGAACGGCCAGTCCAAATACACAGGAAATTTGATCTTATATCAGACGAATTAGAACTGGCAAAAACTGATTGTCAAAGCGTTGACATAGCGAACCGACATCGATTTAGTAAAATCGTGCGATTTAAACTAAAAAAAAAATTAATCTTAGATTTTTGATCCAAGGGTTGTGATTCCTCTACAGATTTTAAAAAATATAATACTAAAATGATTCTTGTGAACAATAACCTAGAAATCCCGATCGAAGTCAAAACCCCTCACGAATCGCAGCCTTGACTTGCTCTCGGTGTTCTCCATTCTTCATTCATCGTTGTCGCCTATTTTTCACGATTCGCAGCCATTACTTCGTCAGATCATATATCGTAGACTAGATCATCATCGGTTCACATTACTATTTTATCGAATCCTTAGGTAATTTCTTAGATTTGCATTGTCAAGAGCTTCGTTGGATTATGGCTTCACATTAGTTAATGAAGATATTCTTACAAAAATCTCTAGTACAAAATTTATGATGTTACCACTGAATTTTTCGGTTGGAATAAAATAAAATAATTTGTGAAGAGTGGAATTGATAAAGCCCAAATCCAAATGTGGCATTTGGACTCCCTTAATAAGCATTTATTTTTTTAGCTGGAGATAATACTATGTCATTTTGTTGAGAATTACATAGCATTTGTTTTTTAAGCACATTTTAATTTACTTGGTGTTGTCTAGTCATCTTTAGTTATTTGCTTTGGTTCCTTGTCACAAGCTCATACTTATGGTATATCTTCCTTTTTTTTAAATTTCATGATCAAATACGTATTTAATTTTTTGTATGCACTTAATGCACATTATAAGATACATTTTTGAATTAAAATGGTGCAACATGTTTGAAAAGGACTTTATGGTTAAGAGTCTATTTAGTATTTGATTCACAAGGAAAAAAGCAGCAACTATTCATGCTAGTTTTTATATGATGGTAATGGTTATTCACTTATTCTTATGAAGTCGGGAGATTTAGATAATTTAAATTTGTTTCTTTTCAACAATTGTTATGTTTCTTGAAATAATCTCAATTCAGTGCATAAAAAATCATTGCATTGCACAATCATGTGAAAATCCCTCTCTTGTCATTTTTTTATTTTATTGATGTTAGTGTAATAATATCACATTATTTTTTCTTAAAGAGAACAAGAAAGACACAATAATTCTCAAACAAATTATATTATCATCTTTTAAATCCTTATGTGATAATTATGATGTACTTATGTACTTATTTTAATTGAATGATCATATGATTCTATGGAAAAAGATATTTAGGATGGACCCATCTCGAAGTAAAACTTCTTTTCTTCTCATAATGTTCATGAAAAGACGGATCCGACATGGAATCATTGTAGTGAATGTAGAAGTCCTGATGGAAAGAAGTAATTTAAGTGTTTATACTGTAGAATTGTCTATAAAGGCGGAGACAGTAATAGGATGAAACAACATTTAGCTGCAGTTAAGGGAAACATTGCTACTTGCAAGAAAGTTTTGCATGACATTCATTTTCAAATGCAAGAGAATTTGAAAGCAATATTTCAACGTAAACAAGAAGCACAAGAGGACAAAATTAATGTGCAACCATTTAGAGAGTATATTTTTGATGAAGAGAGAGGTTCAAACCAATCTAAATCACAATCTTCTTTTATTGCTGATAAAAGTGGAGATAAAAAAAAAAAGAAAAAAAGAAAGGTAGATGCAATTCACAATTATTTTGCTCCTAGAACCAAGCCAAAGATCACAACCATCTTTGCAAAGTATTTTGCATCTAAAAAGGTTGTACATAAAATAGATTTAGCTCTAGCAATGTGATTATTTTATAGTTGTATCCCTTTCAACGTATTAAATTCATCATTTGCTCAAAAGACTGTTGATGCAATAGTTGCAATTGGTCCTGGTTATCAACTACCATCATCTCACAAAATGAAGTTAATTTATTAAGGGATTGCAAAGAGGAGTGCAAGCTACTTGTTGAGACGTATAGATGTTGTTGGAAAGAGCTAAGTTGCATTCTAATGGCTGATGGGTGCATTGATACTAGAAATATAATTTTGATTAATTTTTTGGTTTACTATGCATGCAGTGTATCTTTCATAAAGTTTGTAGACGCTTTTGATGTTAAGAAGGATGTCACTCTGTGTTCTTTATTTACTAAGATAGTTGAGTGGATAGGTCCTAAAAATGTGGTTCAACTTGTTACAGATAATGCAACAAATTACAAAAAAAATAGGAGAGCTATTACATGAAAGATATGGTAATATCTATTCTCCTAAAATGCATTGCTTAAATTTAATTTTAAAAGATATAGACAGTATGTCTCATGTGGTTGAGCTTGCTAAAAGAGCTTCAAAAGTAATAGTATTTGTTTACAATCATATCATATCATTATATTATCATGGTTAAGAAAAATGGAATGATGGATTGAAATTGTATGTCCAGGAGCAACCCGTTTTGCCACAACATTCATTATATTGAAAAGTGTATATGAGCACAAACGTGATCTGTAGGCCCTTATAAGTAAATATTATAATGACTCGAAGGTAACAAAGACTAATAAAGAAAGAGGTGACTTTTATTATAATAGATGTTAAGTTTTAGAATGATTGTTTAGTCATGTCAAAGTTAACTGGACCACTCATAAAGTTACTACGAGTGGTGAATTCAGATGAGAAGCCATCACTTGACTATATTTATGATGACATGTATAGAGTCAAAAAAGTAATTAAGGGCATGTTTAGAAAAGTTAAAAGATTATATAGGCCATACACTTGCATTATTAAGCAAAGATGGGATGAACAACTTTGTCGAGGCATTCATTCAGCTGCATATTTTTTAAATCCACAGTTACAATATGATCATGATAATTATTATCATAAGCCTGAGGTGATGCAAGGGTTGATTGAACTTATTGGCAATAAATATGTATGTTTGAAGCCAAAACTTGTAATGAATGAAGTTAGACTTTACCGGGATAGCTTAGAAAGTTTTGAAAAGCCAATTGCTCTCACAATGGCAAAAGAAATGCAACATGGTAAGTAATTAATCATTTATCATTAATGTTATTTATGTGTTTCTTTTTTCTTGATTATGTAAGCATTATTAGTTAGATTTAAACTAAATTTATTGGTGTACAAATGAATGGTGGAAAATGTTTGGCTCAAGTACCCCAAATTTATAAAAATTAGTTGTTCGTATTCTAAGTCAGACTTCTTCTTTATCCAAATGTACGAGAAATTGGAGTGTATTTGAACAAATTCACACGAAAAGAAGAAATCATTTGGAGCACCAAAGATTAAATGATCTCATGTATATTCGATACAACTTTAATTTAAGAAATAGGTAAGCTCTTTTAAAAAAATATTAATAATTGCTCTTAGCATTTAAAATATTGTTCTTTAGTGTAATGATAAGCATATTATTTTGTAGGTCAAGTGAAAAAAAAGAAGAAGTTATGATCCATTGGACTATGCAAGCATTGAGATAATAGATTTCTGGATACTTAAAGATGAATGTACACATGAATTAAATTATGAATAATTAAAGAGTGAAGTTTATAAAGATGATGTTTTTCTTATTATTGATGAATCAAATTTAACTCCCAATGATCAGATCATTAGTAAGTTCGTAATCACATTTAAATTGCTTATCATGTTGATAATGTAATTTATTTTATAACTTTGAATTGTAGGCGCGGATGAATGTATTAACATTACAAATGAAATACTTGAACAAGATAATTTTGAAGCTTTTGATGATGCAGACTTTGGGGAGGCAATTTTCGGAGAGAGAACTTTTGGGGAAGCAAGATTTGGAAATAAATTTTAATTTGGCTTCCTTGCATAGTTGCATTATACTTTTATCATGTTTGGTATTTGCTTTATGCTTCTATAGAGATGACTTTTTGCATATAAAATGTAAAAATCATGATTGTATTATGTGACATAGAAACGTTGAATGTTGGATGTACTATGTTATGATTTGTGAGTATTTTATTTGGTCTTAAGTGATGTCTTTTATATATTGCAAATGCAAAATAATATATCAAATAAATCATAAGTATTTATAGTTATTATTTATTTCACTAATCTTTTTTTTTTTTAAGTTTGAGGCTCTCAAGAATTTCAAGGATTATACAAACATTGCTTATGGTTACAAAATAAAAGGTTCGTCATTTAATATTAAAGTTGTTTAAATTCACAATTTAAGACATTGAAGTTTTTAATAGTTTAAGGTGCTTTTTTAATTTTATTTATTTTTTGTTATATATTACATCATTATTGCATCATTTTAATAATATTTAAATAATTTTATTATTTATTACGTCATTCAGTTCAATCCTGGTCGGACTATCGAATCTTGAATCTTCTTTTTTCGGTTCAATATTCGGACCGGTTTTCACAACCTTGATAGTTTGGACGGATCGAGCGATGACGAAATACGGCGATCGATATAGTTGGCGATGAGATAACAAACTAATACTTTAAATTCACTTTTATAAAATTTACTCCCAAAATTAAAAATATGTATTTTATTTTAAACCTCAATATTTAACTATGTGAATTGATCGATTTAGCAAATGATTATCTAAGTTTTTGTTTTTTGGCAAAAAATATATTCTACCAATTGATAAAATATATATAAATATAATAAAGCATAAAAAAAGCCTCAAAATTAAATGAAAATTTGGATAACTAAAAGCTTTATAAGAGCACATCTAGTTGAGCTACCTTCACATTCAAATAGAATATTTAAGGGTCCATTTGTGCCAACTTTAACATTTTTATAAAGATAGGTATAGAGTTATTGTGGAGAAATTACTTTTTTTTTTTTATAAAAAAATAAAATCATGAGCATTACAAATATTTTTATTCTTAAAAAATTAAAACATTAATTTTATGAAAACCATTATACTTCAACATCTTTAATTCTCAAAAATAAATTTTTATCACAAAAATTTTTAGAAAGTTTGTAACTAAATATAATTGTAGTTACTCTCCCCAAAACAAAACAATTATAAAATTGTCCCAAACATATCATAAAATATCAATATAATATAAAGCACTTAAAAATCTTTATATTTGATTTTTACTAATAATGATCTAAAAATTTAATTGTAAGTTATGTACTTTAATTTATAGGATTAAGTACATAATTGCAGTTACTAATAATGATCTAAAATTAAGCTAGATTGATCAATTTTTATTGGCTTGATATTCTTTAGGAAGGGTGTTCTTAATATAAGATGCTCAGTTAAATTTATAACTAGTGAAAATTGAGTAGAGATACACAAATCATTATTACAAATTATCTATAAATATTTTAAAAGTAATAATTCATATAAGCTCTAATATCAACCAGAACAGTGAGAGTGAAAATTATATACATTTATTAATAAATAAATTAAATATTTATATACCATTTTTGCATGATAGCCTTTTGTAAGAAATTTAATTTATCCTTGTTATGAATAATTCTTTTTATATAGTATGTTTTAATGAATTTTCTCCTTTAACATTATTATAATAGTCCTTTTGACTATTAAAATTTAAATTTATGAGTCTATTCTTCATATCTTTATCTGATATTTCTAATGAAGTATTTTTTAAGGGCATTTACATGCATACCACATAGCTATTATATAACTAATGTTTAAATATATATATATATATATATAAAATATACAAATCTTTAATATCACAACAAACATATATCTATTATTACATTTTTTTTAAAAGTGAATATATATTTTCATGCATAGTTAAATTATTAGAAATATAAATATCAAAATTCAGGCATGAGATATGTAAATATTTAAGAATTGTGTGGTTTGCATAGGGAAGTTTGTTTGATAGTTGTTTGATTGTAAACATTTTTAATGCTATATATATAGAGAAAATTTTCTCAATAGATTTAAATTTTTTTGTCTTAAAAAATATGAATTTTCTCTCTAGTTTTAGGATATAAAATGTTAGATAAATTTTTATAATTTGATATTTTTTTATTATTAATCGGAGTGATTAATCCTTATATTTTTACTATTAATTATAATATTTGATTTGATTACAACTGTTATAACAAGATTTTGGTTCTAAATGTGATGAGGTAGTACTAAAATTTGAAGGTCTCAATTTTTGAGAATAGTCTTTTAATTCAAAGTTTTTAAAAAATCTTTCATAAGAGTTTGTTTTTTACCTTCATTGATTTGTAGCTAAAACTAAATTAAATAAATCAAAGTGAGGCTACAATCATTGACTTTTAAAAGGCTTATTGATCATAGAGTATTATACCAAATATTAGCTCCCAATCATCATCATACGAGACTTATTATCAACAATCAAATTAAATCAATATCTTTAAGAAATGCATAAATAATATATAACTCTTGCAAAGTTTTCATCAAAAGTTTCTATATGCGTAGGGATTATCGGTTTGACTCTTGAGACAACGGTGATGCCGTGGAGTTTAGTTTGCCATTAAGGCTTAAAATTCCAAAAAAAAAAAATCTATATAAAAAGTCAATGTTTCACAAAAAAATTAGATGGTCCTAATGCATCTTTGATATTACCTAGCTACTAGAGAAACATTCATTTAATTTATTGTATTAAACCATTCTTATGATTATCTCAAGTGATTTTACCCCATTATGACCTTAAGACCAAAATATCATTGGCAACTAGACAAACAAAATAAATAACAGAAGTAAGCAAAGCTTTTATTAAAACTTATATCAACAAATACACGCACATGTACAAACTTAGGCATAAAGCAATCATATTTACACAACGAGTCATATTTTTTTTATAAATATTTGCATATAAACTAATTAATATCACATCAGATTTTTATTAAATGGTATGTAAACAACCTCTCTCAAGATAAAAGTGTATAATTTTCTTCTCCTTTTAAGTGAGCTTCGACTACCTAAAAAATAAATCTATATATTTTTAAAATAAATTTATTTGAGAGTATAGTATTACTCTTATATAATTACCTCTCTCTCTCTCTCTCTCTCTCTCTCTCTCTCTCTCTCTCTCATTCTTTATTTTACTATGTATAACTAGGATTTATACATTGTGATCAAGCAATACTAGAAAATCATTTTAAATGAGGTTCATCTTAATAATACCATGGAACATCATTATACAATTTTTTTTCTTGAAGGAAAAACAACATTTCTAAAGATTTCATAGGGCTTGAGCCCCCTCAAGTTAGAGAGTGGGCTTGTCATGATTCACCAGTACATTTGATAGTGATTTTATGAATAATCATATGTTTCACCTGCTTTGTGGTTTCAAAGAATGTAAGTGATAATATTGGGTTAAACTCGAATGTTGTCTTGGGTTAAAACCTTATTATTCCTCAATGACCTTAGATATACTAATGGATATCTTGGGTTAAACTCGAATAATATCAAATGGACTTTGATTCTTCTTTATTCATAGAACCTCCTCTATTTCGATGCTCTATTATTTGTAGTGCTTTTCGTCTAATCATTCACATCGATCCATGCTCAACATGGCTTTCAAAATGGTAGATCCAAATCCATCTATATATAATGTAAGAACCCTATTAGCAAGACTTGTAATTAAGAGTTTATAGAATAAAAAGTAAAAAAAATAATTTGAAGAAGAAGAAGAGATTTTTAAAGAAGAAAACTTTGAGTGTTATCATTAAAGAAAGAAGAGTTACAGTTTTACTTCATAATAAATATATAAAAATATTATGAGTTTTTTATGTACATAGAAGCATATAGACCTAACACTCATGAATGAACACCTCAACTTATTTCTTAAAGTTGATCAAGCCTAGATATTGGTGTGAGAATTTGAATTAAAAAAATTGGAATCAAAATTAATTTTAAGAAATTTATAGTCAAAATGAGAATCTCAATGAGAAAAGTCTAAAGAGCCCAAGATTGTTTAATTTAAATTTCTTGAAGATACTCAAATACTTAAAAACTTCAAATTATTATGATATCTTTTTGTGCCATTCAATGGAGTGTTTAAATATTTGATAAAAATAACTAAATGTGTACCTTTATTCTACACACAAAATGAATTTTGAGTTTAAGAAAGTTTAGAGATTTGAAGAATCATGGAACTTTGCATGCATGTTGATTTACATGAATGATCCCTACTAATGATCGTTATTGCCCAATTTTTATGCCTAGATCGTTGTCACTCATTCACCATTGCTCGATTATTAATATTACTTTTTGCTTACAATTGTCGCATTCATATTCATTTTATTATTATAATTGATTTACATGAATGATCACCACTAATGACCATTATTGTCCAATTTTTATGTTTAGATTGCTGACACTCATTCACCATTGCTTAATTATTATTGTCATTTTTTACTTACAATTGACATTCATAATCACTCGACCACTATAGTTTATTTTCAACTGACATCATGACCATTAATTATTATCAAATAACATTTGAGACCTTAATGCCTATCATCTTCTTTTATTTTTTTAGTAATTTTCACTATTCTCATGATAAATTCTAATGACAATCTCGACTTTGTAATTCTTCTCTAGGCAGAATGACTCTTCATATAGATGTAGATGAGTAGAGCATAGCTTTAGCTTGACCAAATTTGATTTATTAATTGAGTTTAGGTTCAAATTTAAGCTTTATTCTATGAGTTATTTGACTCATATAGCTTGGAAAATATAAAATAATTTCAATTCTAGTGTTTAGTATAATAAAATGATAAAAAGAATGAAAATTACGTTAAAAAATTACTAGATATAAAAATGGGATATAATTTTTAAATATGATTTATTAATTATATAGTAAATTCACATAATTTACTATATATTAATCAATGTAAATGAGTATAGCATAGCTTTAGCTTGACCAAATTTGATTTATTAATCGAGTTCAGGTTCAAATTTAAGCTTTATTCTATGAGTTATTTGACTCATATAGCTTGGAAAATATAAAATAATTTTAATTCTAGTGTTTAGTATAATAAAATGATAAAAAGAATGAAAATTACATAAAAAAAATTACTAGATATATGATTTATTAATTATATAGTAAATTATTGAATTATAATATATTTTAATTGTATTTTGCATTAATATTTTTTAAGCAAGCCAACCAGTGACCTAACGAGTCTAGTCACAATTAGCTCAAGTTTGTCTTATTAGCTCATTGAGTTTGAATCAATAACCATTTATTGAACTGATCCATAAGTCAACTTGATTCACTTTCACTTCTAACTCTCTACCTACATAATGGATTATTTTAGTTGGGCTAGACTCCATTATTCTTCACTTCATGAGCAAACTTTTTTTTTTTTTGAAATTATATAAATTTAATTAAAAAAGTGCATATTATTGTTAAATATGTTTAATAATAAAAAGTATGAATAATTCTTTATTGATTATAATAAAATTATCAAGTTAGTTTCAGACTAATAAACCTTTTATAGGAGGCTATAAAGCATGAAATAGAATTTAGATTTGAATTTGATATATCAAATTTTGACAATTAGAGTGTATATTATTATCTAAAATATCTTAATCTAATAATTGAGAGCTTAATCATTCAATCAATAGCTAATAAATATTGAGTTGAAATTCTTATACATCTGATGATGTGTATGAATTTGTAATTAAATTCATTCAAATATCTCAAAAAAAGAACGTAATAATATATTAGATTCATATATTGCATACAAAAAAAAGTATTAACATATTATCTAAAATATAACTCATTAAGATTTGTTCTAATTGTAGTCACATAAAATTTATAAAAGAATTTCATTAGATGGTGAGATTTTTTTTTTTAAAGTGCTTTTATTAAGAAAGCTTTAATAAAAAAAATTATATAAAAATTTATTGTCCAAGATATTTGAAAAAAATATTGAATTTGAAAACATTAAATGATTTAAAATCTTATAATATAAAAAAGGTAAAAATTTAGAATTGATGAGATATAATTAATTAAAGTGATATGGAAGAAGCATTGATGGTTAAACAATAACTACTGCATTAAATACGTATCGCATCACTTTTATGATCCTCTGACATAACCTGCCACGTGTCAGACAATAAGGCCTAATATAATTCCATCTCATTACTAAATGCTTCAACTTTATGTTCAGCAAAAGTGCGCCTAATATAATTCCCCAAACTTAGGAGTCATAAGCCTGTTTCAGATTCTCTTCCGTACAAAAAAGTATTTAATGGAAACACAGATTTCTCTTGTTTTGTTGAAACTCATCTAAATTATCTATTTACCATTTTATGTTTTTAAGATTTAAATGAATTATAAAATAGAATTATATATATATATATATATATATTAATAGATGTGAAACTAATCTTAATTTTTAAGAGAGATAAATTTATATTTTAAAATAAAATAAAGAGTAAAAAAAATTAAGAAAGCTAAATGACTAATTTGATTAGTGACAATTACTCTCCTCTTTCAACTGTAACTGAGTACCCCTATATATATATATATATATATATATATATATATATATATAATAATAATAATAATAATAATAATAATAATAATAATAATAATAATATAATTGTGATAGAGCAGAAAACTTTTATATTTCCAATGTATAGGATGTGATAAACAAGTAAATTTAAGAAGTAAATATTGTATTTTTTAAATTTAGACTTATCTTTAGGATCAGGTGACGATTATAATAAACTCTTTGGCACATTTGACCTGCACCAACCTAGAGTTAAAATAATCAATCAAAATGTTACCTTTTAAAGAGGAAGTTAAAATAATCCATTCCACTTATCAAATTTCTTTTTTTTTTTTTTTTGGGAAAATCGACTTGTCAATCACATTGGAAGTTGTGAACTTTTTTTTTTTTAGGAATAGTGCAATAATGACGTTAATTTTAATAATGTAATGAATAATTGTGTGATTAAGATAAAAATTTAATTATTTAGGAGAAGAAGTGAAAATATTTTTTCAATTTAAAAATAATTGATATGAGACTGAAAAAATTTATTGACGAATTTGAACGATTTTGATGATTCATCAATTGAAAACTTATGGGTATCAATGGGTGTTTATAGTCATCAAAATCGGCGGATCATGCCCAAGATCTCATAATTCGACTTCATTTGAGCATTCAAATACAATATATCGATGATGATCATCATGTGCCATCCGATCTAGTGGTTTGGATTTTGCATGTATTTACGGAAATGCCTTCTCGCTAATCTATAAATAGTCTCTTATTCTTCACATGAAAGGAGCCCAAACAAAAGAGAGGAGAGAGCTCTAAAGCTCGAAAAACCTCCAGCATGTCGTCACCACTCGCTGGCCGAAGGCATGGCCAGTCGGCCGCCTTCGATCCTCATCGTAATCTATCTCGATGATCAGCTTGTCGCCATCGTGCATCAACCATCATCGTCGGTCATCATTAGACCAACGTCGGCCTTCACTGGCGCCTTCATTCGTCACCATCGCCAGCCTGCCGTCAATCATCTTCGCCGTCATCTTATCATCACCGATGACCTTCATGCCGTCATTTTTGTTCACCATCATCTCCTTACCTGATATAACTTGACATATATAGCTGGTTGTTGTTATGATTTTGAGATTCTCATTGTCAGCCTTTCTCATATACAATTCTGTAATCCCGTTATTGGGAAACTTTTGTACTATGAAATAGATACATAGTGGAAGATTTTTACTAGGCTAGGCCCCATAGTTTTTTCCCTCTTTTCGAGATCTTTTCACGTAAAAATTCTGGAGTTTTCTTATTAATTCCTCAAACATTTGTGTGTGTTTGGATTCTGACAAAAGGCACAAATTTTATTCACAGCTTAGGACTGTAAGCAACAGCTTGGCCGTCTGTTGGAACATTCCCTTTACATCTTCACAATGATTGATAATTTGACTTTACGTTCAGAATAGCACCACCTATATAGTAAAAAAAATCTTACTCTCGAGGAACACATAAGAAGAATGAAGATTCATCAAACTTCGATCCTTCAACTTTTGTTGGAGACTGGGGGGGAAATTTTTAATCTCAAAAGATTATCCAAATCAATATTCTAGATATATAATTGATTATCAGTTCGAGAAGCAAGTTAGTAATACTAATGAGAAAGGCAAAGGTCAAGGAGCAACTTTGGCTACAAGCTCAAACAAATATTTTGATTTGACCCATTCTACACAGGTTAACGTCATCGAGCGAAGACTCTGACAAACAACCTCAGATTGGTCAAAACTTCGCACCTACTCCTAATAGGTTAACGCATCAAGCGAAGACTCTGACAAACAACTTCACATAGGTCAAAAATCCTCAACTGATTCAATTCAACCTCTTCCATATAGGTTAACGTCATCGAGTAACACTCTGATAAACAACCTCGGATAGGTCAAAAATTCTCAGCGGATTCAATTCGACATCTTCCATACAGGTTAACGTCATTGAGTAACACTCTGACAAACAATCTCAGATAGGTAAAAAATCCTCAATTCGAATTCTTCCATACGTTAACATCATCGAGTAACACTCGACAAACAACCTCGATGGGTCAAAATTCTCGGATTCAATTCGACCTCTTCCATAGTGTAAACGTCATCGGGTAACACTCTGACAAACAACCTCGGATAGGTCAAAAATTCTCAGCGGATTCAATTCGACATATCTCATACAGGTTAACATCATCGAGTAACACTCTAACAAACAACCTCAGATAGGTAAAAAATCGTCAGTGAATTCAGTTCGACATCTTCCATACATGTTAACGTCATCGAATAGCACTCTGAAAAATAACCTCAGATGGGTCAAAAATCCTCAGTGGATTCAATTCGACCTCTTCCATACAAGTTAACGTCATCGGGTAACACTCGACAAACAACCTCGATAGTCAAAATCTTCAACGATTCAATTCAACCTCTTCCATACAAAGTTAACGCCATCGAAAACACTTTGACAAACAACCTGGATAGTTCAAACATCATCCCGATTCAAATTCTCTTCCATACGATTAACATCATCGTAACACTCGACAAACAACCTCGGATAGTCAAAATTCGCCGGATTCTCGACCTCTTCCATTCGTTAACGCCATCAAGTAACACTTTGACAAACAACTTCGGGTCAAAAAATCCGGCGGATTCGATTCAACCTCTTCCATACAGTTAACGCCATCAAGTAATACTTTGACAAACAACCTCGATATGTCAAAATCCTTAGCGGATTCGACCTCTTCCATAGTTAACGCCATCGGTAACACGACAAAACAACCTCGATGGGTCAAAATCCTCGCGGATTCAATTGACATCTTCCATACGTTAACGTCATCGAGTAACACTCTGACAAACAATCTCAGATGGGTCAAAAATCTTCAGCGGATTCAATTCGACCTCTTCCATACAGGTTAACGTCATCGAGTAACATTCTGACAAATAACCTCGGATATGTCAAAAAATTCTCAGTGGATTCAATTCGACATCTTCCATACAGGTTAACGTCATCGAGTAACACTCTGACAAATAACCTCAGATAGGTCAAAAATTCTCAGCGGATTCAATTCGACATCTTCTATACAGGTTAACGTCATTAAGTGATACTTTGACAAACAATCTCGAATGGGTCAAAAATTCTCAGCGGATTCGATTCGATCTCTTCTATGTAGGTTAATGTCATCAAGTAACACTTTGACAAACAATCTCGGATGGGTCAAAAATCCTCAGCGAATTCGATTCTACCCCTTCCATGCAAGTTAATGGCATCAAGTAACATCATGGAGAATGATACTCTGAAATTATCTATCAGACTTTCTGAGTTGCTTGATTGATGGTTCCTAATTGACGTTTCCCTGCCATCTTGGTAGTTGTCAACTATTAAACCATCCATTGGAGTTTCAAGAAATCTAATTTCCTACAAGAAGAAGTAGGAACTACGGGCCTTGATCGCCTCCGAACCCGCCCCGACGGGAGTAACGCTTTCGAGGGAAAACCAGAGTCTCGTCGTATGAACTACGGGCCTTGATCGCCTCTGAACCCGGTCGGTCCGACGAGGATAGTTGATGCCTATTTCGAGAGAAAACTAGAGCCTCACCATATGAACTACAGGCCTTGATCACGTACGAACCCGGTTGATCCGATGAGGACAGTTGATGCCTCTTTCGAGGGAAAATCAGAGCCTTGATATATGAACTACGAGCCTTGATCACATCCGAACCCGGTCGGTCCGACGAGGATAGTTAACGCCTCTTTCGAGGGAAAATCAAAGCCTCGTCATATGAACTATTTCTCCGATCAACCCGGTAGGTCGACGAGACAATTGGACGCCTTTCGAGCTCGCCAGATGCGCTTTGATCGCCTCTAAACCCGATCATCGACAAGGATTGACGGAAAACCCATATGAACTATGGGCATTGATCCCAACTCGGTCCATGAGGATAGTCAGAAAACCGTAGGCCTAATGAACCACGAGCTTTGATCGCGCTCAACCGGCCGGTCCGACGAGATAGCTGACGCTTCGAGAAAACCGGAGCCTCGCCGTATGAACTATGGGCCTTGATCGCCTCCGAACTCAGTCGATCCGACGAGGATAGTTAACGCCTCTTTTGAGGGAAAATCGGAGCCTCGCCGTATGAACTACTGGCCTTGATCGCCTCCGAACGACCTTCTCTTAAGAAGAAGAGTAACATTAGAGCATATGAGATGTGTGCCTTCTCCCTTAGACCTAGGGGGGTTTTATAAACCCCCTATAGGGGCAAAAAGATAAAAAATTAAAGAAAAACTACAAAAAACGGGTGAAAATCGCAGAAAACGGACCAAAACGGACAAAACCCTCATCTGACGGCTTGTTCTCATGGCGCCACGCTGCGCGATAGATTAACGCCAAGGCAGGTGCGCGCTGGCCGCTCAACAACGCCTGGCTAGCTCACGCGACTGACGCTCGCCTCGACGCTCAAGGAAGCGCTGAACCGCCATGCATGCTGGCCAAGCATCTACAGAGCGCCAACGGACGCCGAGTGCCCATATGGGTCCATAACCCCGAATCTTGCTTACGCGTGTACCCACACACATCTGCGGCCTTGCACCCACTTTCACAATCGTAATCTTATGCTCTCGTGAAGATCTACTCTTTCAAAATGTATGGTTAATGGATCCGCAAATTTTATTGAAGAATTTGCTATTTTCAAGTATTTGGCATATATATTTTTGGATGATTGAGATAATGTCATCCAAAAATAGAACCGATAGATACACTAAAAATTTACTACAAAGCACTAATCTTAATGTCGAAAAGCAATATGATCAATCAAGATTATATCACTGGCTACTAAATATGGAGTGTTTATAAATCGAAAGTGTCTTGACGGCCTGCCTAACAAGCTCAATATCTCATAATTTAACTTCATTTGAGCATTCAAATACACAAAATACATCGATGATCGCGGAATCATCATGAGCCATCCGACCGAAAGTGGTTTGATTTTTCATGTATTTACGTGAATGTTCTCTCTAATATATATAAATTCTCATTCTTCACAATGCGAGCCAAATAAAAGACAGAGAGCTCTAAAGTTTTGAAAATTCTCCAAGCATAATCGGTTACCGCTTCGACTAATCCACCACCCCGTTGTTAACCACCGCCACCGCCACCGCCGATCCCTTTCATCGCTATCAATTCTCCGCTGCCAACCATCGCTGCCGACCACCGACGCCGGCCTGCCACTAACTATCATCGTTTACCACTGCACCATCGCTGACCATCTTCGCCGGCTATCACGACGACTTCATCGCTGGCCGACCATTGACCATCATCTACTACCACTATCAACTGTTACAACATGAACGTGACCATATAGTTGTTTTGTCTGATTCTGAGATTTTCATTGTTAGCCCTTCTCATATACAATTCTGTAATCCTGTTATCGGGAAACTTTTGTACTGTGAAACAGATACATAGTGGAATATTTTTACTAGGCTAGGCCCCATGGTTTTTTTTCTCTCTTTTCGAGATTTTTTCACATAAAAATTCTTGAGTTTTCTTATTAATTACTCAAACATCTGTGTGTGTGTGTTGGATTCCGTAATATAGCTAAGGTGCAAATTTTTATTTTACGCAACTGATTTTTTAGCACGCAACAATAATATTTAAAGATGTTTTAGCTCTTTATTTAATAGTTAAAATAATGACTGAGTTTTGATAATTTATATTATATATATATATATATATATATATATATATATATATATATATATATATATATAGAGAGAGAGAGAGAGAGAGAGAGAGAGAGAGAGAGAGAGAGAGAGAGGCATACTAATGTTATATGTTTTTAAAAATATTCTACAAAATAAAAGTATCATGTTTTTTTATAAAAATAATAATATGACATAAAGCCAGCTCATGAAATTATAGAAAATAAATATATACAAAAACGATAATTATCTAAATATAAATTTAATATCAAATAAATTTTTTATTTCAAAATGTTATGTCATGTACAAAAATAGAATAAAATAAAACATAAATTAAATTAATAAAAAAAAAATCTAGCACCACCTAACTCAATTATCGTCATCACATGCATGCAACATTAAAATACAAATCAAGGTATATTTTTTACCATATCTAGCTTTTTCCCCTTGAAGAAATTAGATGCATGTGACTCAACCAGCCAGTTAGATGAGATATCTGATCCCCTTGCCGGGCCAAAAGATCCAATGCATTTTTTCTATTTTATTCTCTATGTTCCCATTGCTGTCATCATCACCCCCACCTTGGAAACAGACCAGCGTACATCAATACAAAATATCACTGCCTGCAACTTTTGGTATATTGTCTCTGTAAAAAGGTGAGTGGGAAATAAGTGCCGCACTGTTCCTCCCTTTTCCCCATCCATTTTGTTCTTCTGACTTAGCAGAATTCACAGAGCATGCTCGCTTGGTTTCTGACCGCTAAATGTGGTGGAGGATATTGCTTTTTGCGTGAATGAGTGGATATTTTATCGTTTGATTCTGTATATATATATATATATATGGTATAAAAGATAATCAGAAGGTCAGTCAAAACTGCATCAACTAATACTGATGTCTGAGAGAGCATTGTTAGAAATAAAAGCTACTTGAGCCAAGAAAGGAGAGCTTTCAGGGAGAGTAGAGCCTTCTCATGATGAGATCAGTGGGAGGCTTGCTGCTCTTCTTCTCCTTTCTTCTTCATCTCGTCATCTCCGCCACCGCCGGCATCGATCGAGATGCTGCATTTGATAGAATAAAGAGATTACCAGGTCAGCCTCCGGTGAACTTTGAGCAGTTCTCCGGCTACGTGTCGGTGAATGGGAAGAATGGAAGGGCTCTCTTCTATTGGCTGACTGAGGCAACCATTAATGCTCATGTGAAGCCTCTCGTTCTTTGGCTCAATGGAGGTTAGTACATCTCATCATTTTCTCTCTTCTTTTCTTTCGCTTAATTAGTTTAAATTATTTGGCTATTCGGAGAAATAATTAAGGTAGAAAACTCATAATGTATAATACGCCATCAAGTTTTCTGCACTATTATCACTATTCTAAGTTTTGGGAATAAGGTGAATGTCCGGAAAGAACCATTTACGATTATAATTTTTAATTTTTTTTTAATTTCTGTTTACATTTCATTCCTTTAATACTTAAAATAAACGACAAGATTCTTATAACTAATTTAATATAATTTTGTAAGGGAAGTTTTTATAATAGTGATGGATGAATTTTTTTCTGTTACTTTCATTATAATATTATGTTATGAACTAAAATTTGTTGACTCATGTACCAAAAAACTGGTAAATGAGCAATTTTTTATTTAACGCAAACATTTATTTTTGAAATTATATAAATTTAATTAAAAAAACATTGCATAGTATTTTTTTAATATTTTATAAAACTATGAATAAATTTACTTATTATAATTAATTTATGAGGTTTGCAAACTGATAAGCCTCAGTAGACGCAATTTTTTCAGTAAATGATTTTTTTTTTCTTTTTGTTAGAACAAAGCAGTAAATGATTCTAAAATGATAGTAACAACTGCATTTAATGCACTGCACCATTTTTATGACCCTCTCAGGCAATCTGCAACGTGTCAGACATAAGGGCAGTTGCCTAAATGCATCAACGGTGCATTTTAGCATGTGAACCTCACGTTCGATAAAAATACGACACCCAAAATGATAAATTTCACTTCCACCCAAACCCACCGACAATACTATCTAGTGGACTTTGAGTTAAATACTAAGAAATGGGTATTTGATAACTGATTTACTTAAATTTAAGCTGTTAAATCCTCTAAAATTTATCAAATCGCAAAAAGTAGATTTATTATATCCAGTAAATTTTGTAAATTCTATAAATTCCAGATTTAGTAAAAAAATAATAATAATAATTTTTATGAATTTACATATTTAATACTTAAAATTAGATATTTATTTATCTAATATTTTTTATACTTAAAAATATATATTTTATTTTTAGAAAATAAGTGAAGATAATATTTTTGATATGATATTGAAGATTAGGGTATTATATTTGTAAAAATTAAAATTTTGATGTTAGATATATAAATACATAAAAATTGTGTGGCCTGTCGATTTACATATATATCACACAATTCTTATGTATTTATACATATAATATCTAAATTTTAATTTTATATATATACCATCTTAATCTTTAATATATATTAGATAGGGCTTATATATATATATATATTATTTAGTTATTATTTATAAACAAATTATATCTTTATTTTTTGGGAACTGTTGATTAAATTTAGAATTAAATTCTCATTCATAATATATATCTAACATCTTAAATCTAAAATCTCTTAATTAAAATATAAATTTTTAATTATTAAATTAAGATTACTTGCACCTATATATTGATCCAAATTCAAAGTTTAAAACTAGCAATAGCATAATGTGATTGATATATAATATTGGTATGATCATGAAAATTATTAAACAGAATCTTGATCTCAAGAATATGATTTCAAAGAGATCTTATTATCAATGTCTTAAACCATGAAGTGTTTATAGTTAAATCGGCGTCTTGACGGATCTAAACAAGATCTCATAATTCAAACTTCATTTGAGCATTCAAATACACAAAATACATCAAATGATCAAATGAATCATTTTGAGTCGTCATTAGATGGATTGGAGTAGATGCGGGTTTTGCATGTATTTATAAAGCGTCGTCATCCAATCATCTAATATAATTCCTCATATGAATGGAGGCGAGTAAGAGAGGAAAAGCTTGAAAATCTCCATGGGCATAATTGACGACGTGGCACGCCGCCTCGTTGGTTACCAACCGCGCGCGTAGCCGGTCGTCCCGTCGGTCGCCGATCCTTGCCGCCATTCGATCTGTCCGGTCGTCCGCGCGTGATACCGGCGGACCTTGCTGCGGTCGCCGTATCGACCATGGTCGGTCAACGCCAGCCACGTCATTCATTGCCGACTACCATTGATTACCGTTAACCGCAAGCCAGACGCCGACGTTGCGGTCACTGCCATTACAAATCGTCGATATTGGCATCTCAGCAATCACCATTGCTCGTCGGGTCATCCCGTGATTCTGAAGCTGGCGATTCTCGCCTCCGACCACCACGTCGGTAGCCGTCCGCAGCCAGCGGCTCGCCGGTCCCACTGCGTCGAATCTCGGTCGGTCACCACCATCGTTCGGTCATCAGCGTCGACCGAGGTGCTGATTCGCGTGTGGGACTCGACCGTCGTCGTGACCACTGTGTCTCATCGGCCACCATCGCAGGTTATCGCTGACCATTATTGGCGTTGGCCATATCGTCGGTTGTCACCATCGCCCGTTATCTCGCGAGACCATCGTGGCGGGCATTGCCGTTGACAGCGGCGTCGGCCATCGTCGGGCATGCGGTCAACCTCCGTCTCGGTTATCGTCGCCGATGATAAACCCGTAACCGGATTGGTCCGAAAAATGCAGTTGGCGCCTCTTTTGAGGGAAAGCTGAACCACGCATGCCGGGCGCGGTGCCTCCGAACTCGGTCGGTCAAGTCGGTTAAGCGCCTCTTCGAGGAAAAGCGTAGACGCACGGCGTATCTGCGTCTTGATGCCTCCGAACTCATTCGGTCTGATTCTGATGCCTCTTTAGAGGAAAATTAGACAGGCGTATATGCGCGTCAACCAAAACCCGGTCGTCCGGCGCGCCCGGTTGACTCCTCGAGGAAAAATCGAAACGCGTATGTCTGGCGGGCGCGGTATACCGAACCGATCGGTCGGCGAGTACAATTGGCGCCTCTTTCGAGGGAAAATTGTGAACCGCGTCGTATGCCATGAACCATGATCACCTCCGAGCAGTCGGTCAAGCGAGGCGGTTAACGCCTCTTTGAGCGGAACCACGATGTGTCTGCGGGCCTTGATACGCCTGTTCGATGAAGTCGGATGGACACCTCTTTCGAGGGAAGAAGGCATGACATGTATCAGCGGGCGCCCGATGCCTCCGAACGGTCGGTCCAACAAGTATAGTTGACACCTTTTTCGAGGAAAAAATGTAGACCACGGCGTATATGCTGGGGCTTGATCGTCTCAGCGGTCAGCGAGGCGGTTGATGCCCTCTTCGAGGAAAATCAAACCACGATGTATGTCTGGGCGGATCAGGGCGACCTCCTCTTAGAAGATGGACACTCCGACATATGAGGAGTGTTGCTCTCCCAACAGGGGGTTTTATGGGACCTTCATTAAGCCTTCAACACCAGCTGCTTTACGAGCGCCTGAGCGTAATGCGTAGCATGTTTTGCATTGGCTTGCATTCACCGCCATGACCGCCAGGTGGTCCTTCCAGCCATGACACTACCATTGCGCGGGCAAAACCACACCATGGCGCGCCGCGTCTTGCGATGCCGTATGCATATCTCGCTGTGGTTCTTAGTCGTCTCGCACACATCCATGGCAGCAGCGTGATCATAATCTTGTGCTCCCATGAAGATCTGTTCTCTCAAAATATATGATTAATGGACCCACAAATTTCATTGAAGAATCTACTATTTTCAAGTATTCGACATGTATATTTTTGGATAATTGAGATAATATCATCCAAAAATAGGGGGCAACTGATATGACCCTGAAAATTTCACTAGTCGAAGCACAAATCTTGATGTCGAAAGTAATGTGATTCTGAATCAAGACAAATCGAGATCAAACGCTTATTATCAATCGACTCTTAAACATGGAGTGTTTATAGTTAAATCGAGCGTCTTGACGAGCCGGATCTAAGCCCAAGATCTCATAATTCTGACTTCATTTGAGCATTCGAAAATACAAAATACATCAAATGATCAAAAGAATCATTTTGAGCCGTCCGATGGAGTTGAGTGGTAGGGTTTTGCATGTATTTACAGAAACGACACTCCTCCAATCTATAAATAGCTCATCATTCCTCATATGAATGGAGGCCAAGCAAGAGAGAGGAGAGAGCTCTAAAGCTTGAAAATTCTCCGGATAATGTTGCCATCACCGACGTGCTGTTGGTTACCACCGTAGGCCCGTGCCGGCCGATCGCGCGATCCCGTCTTTAATTGCGTCGCGCCACCGCCGACCCGTCGCCGGTCATCGTCATCAACCATCGTCGCCGGTCATCAACGCCGACCACCGACACCGGTCACCGCCGCCGATTACCATCGTCGGTCACCGTCGCCGATCCTTGCCGGCCATCTTCGTCGGTCATCATCCCGACGACCTTCATCGTCAGTCGCTGACCACCGCTGTTCACCATTACTATATGAGTGTTGTTGCCTGATTTTGGGATCCCATTGTCAGCCCTTCTCATGTACAATTTTGTAATCCCGTTATCGGAAAATTTTGTACTCTAAAACAAATACATAGTGGAAGATTCTTACTTGGCTAGGCCCTATGGTTTTTCCCTATTTTCGAGGTTTTTCACGTAAAAAATTTTAGAGTTTTTTTGTTCACTCTTTAAATATCTGTGTGTGTGTTGGATTTCACAAACAAAATTAAGGCGTAAACTTTCACTTTATCGTAATTAGTTTTCTAGCATGCAACAAATATATTTTTAAAAGTATTGGCTGTCATTGAGCAGAAGACTTTGATATTTCTGTTGGATAAGATGTGATTAGCAAAATCAATCAAAGGATTCAATATTATATTTTTATATTTGGTCTCATCTTTAGGATCACGTGTCGATGTTAATAAATTCTTAGGCACACTTCACCTGCACTAACCTACAGTTAAAAATAGAAGGCAGATCCAAATTATTTTAATTTCATTGTCAGTAAATTATATATATATATATAAACATTTAAAAAGATGATATTTCCGTTCCAATATCAATTTCATTATTCAAATCGGAAGTTGCACTATTTTCTTTCAAATAGTATTATTGATACATCCTCAGAAAATTAATCTGATCAAACACAAATCTCAAGGCATTTTGAAATGCGATCTAATCACCGAAGACAAACTTACGGTCAATCACCATGAGGCGAACATAGCAACATCAAGCATGTAACGATCCGAGCTCAAATCGACTCGAGCATGGATCATAAATGGTCGCAAAAAAGCGACATATGGTCGGTCGGCTCGTCGAAAGGCGAATCCAACGAATCCAAGATCACCCAATTACATCATTAAGGCACGGATCATCAAAATACACCGTCGAGGGGATCGCTGCCGTCAGATGAGTGGTTTAGTTTTCCGCAATTTACAAGGCTCTCCCAAAATCTATAAATGAGCTTCATTCTCACAGAATCGATTTGAAGACAAGAGAGCTCGAGAACCACCGACTCGACACCACGCATCGATATCACCACCGGTGCCACCAGGTTTGAAGATCGGAGCTGAGATGTGAGGACTAGAAAGACCGGTTCTTCCTTTCTCACGAAGATCGAGGTTGCTCCCAAGATCGGGTTCTGCCGCTTTTGGGAAACTTCTCCCTTGGGTTGGAGTTGACCGATATATTTTTCTACACTCGGAATATTGTTTCGCCCAGAAACACCTTCTTCTCACGAAGCGAGGGCGTATCTTTGAACACATAGTGAAAGTTCTGGTAGGCAGGCAGTGGTTTTCCTTAACGGGTTTTCCATTATATCCCGTGTTCATATCCCCACTTGTGTGTTGGATAATTTTTGGGCTACGGATCACATCTACCGGAATAAAATTCTCTACAACGCAGTTTGGCGCCTGGAATAACGGTTTCCCCATTGCTATATCTCCAATATGGTTGGTAAACGGGGTTTTCCAACGCTCCTCATTCTCAGGATCAAGGACAAGTCTCCAACACTTCTCTCATATGAGACTTGTCCCGTGTGAGGGTCCGTCAGCCCTCTTTGAAAGATGCGTTCAAGGATGGAGGATTCCCGAGCGAAATTCTTCGACTCTGAGAGGGCCAAGCGGCTCCAACATGCGGAAGAGCCACGGGTTCCATACGGCCCCTATAATCCGATTTTCTTCCGAGAATGATTACCCGGAATGTCGGATCAACAAGTAGAGAACCCTGGCACCACACATCGATCGAACTTCGGATACTCGATTCTCACTCAATGGCTGACCACATCGGTGAAACTCCATGTCACCTTATACGATGAACTTCGACGGCCGTGCGAAGAGTTCCGGCAAACAATCGAATGATCCATTCTCGCCGCCTCTTCCAAAACTCATCCCCAGCTGGATCATCTCGCAATACCGTTCGGCGAGATTCAAGCTTCCCGGATGGACCCTTACGATGGCACAATCCGTCAGCATATCGATCACTTTCGACGATCATGCACATTCCGTCAAATGACTCTGTCTTGTGTCGTATTCCCGACTCTCAAAGGACGTGACTGGTTCCATTCTGCTAGGGGTCCGTCAGATCATTTGGAGAGCTTGATTTTTGTAGAGCTCGGCAAACAAGAGAATCATCGGATTTATCACATCTCTCAGAATCCGAGCGATGGAGAGTCCTCAAAGAATACTTCCGAGGTTCTCCTCGGCGAACAGATACCAAGAGTAGATCAACTTTTGAGGGTGCTTCTGAGGACTGCCGATACTTCTATTCATCATTAATGCGGGAGCAGTCCATTCTATGGACTCAGAATAGGCACAAATCTACGAAGCTATCAGTGCTCATCGGCAATAGTTTGAACCAAGCGCGGAAGAAGGTTCCCAAAGGTGATGTTCAAACATCTCGAGAAAAAAAAGAGGCGACAACCTCCCCAAAACCTCCTCGGTGACCTTAGATGACTCAATCGAGAGAAAATATCGCTCTCAACCGTCATGCCATCCTATTCAGAAGAGGATAGCGTCAAGTGGCCATGACCTTTAAAGCCTGGAATTGGAAATCAAGAGAAATTCGCCACTTTCACGCGGTAGAGGCACACCACAAGAGTGCCACCAAGGAGGAGATTGAAAGACTAATACGTCGGGGTATCTAGGCGTTTATACAAAACCAACCCGTTCGTCAAAGAAATCTTTGGGGGGTAACCAAAATGGCGGTGGAGATAAACAATTGCGGAGGGCCGGTGTTATCGTCAAATATTCATTGCCCTTCAAGAGTGAGCGAAGAAGTCTCGGGTTGACCATTCTATCACCTTTGATGATTTAGATCTAGAGGGCTTCATCCCACATCAAGATCCCTTGTCATCGTGGTCGGTGATCCATGCTTCAATATTAAAAGGATATTGATCGATAATGGGAGTTGATGTTCTTTTACTCCACTTTCAGCATGGGTATAGAAGAGAGAAGCTTCAACCCGTGGCTCCTATGGATTTGATAATCGAGATTAGTGGAAGGGACAATCATCTTCCCGTAACTTTTGGAGAATTTTCCATCGCCCACTTGATATTTGTAGTCAAAGTCCGTACAATGCAATATTTGGAGACCTCCGATCCATATTGATCACATCATCACCTCAAGATGAAATTCCACCATGGCATCGTAGTAAGTGGAATCAGATACTGCGTCTTATCAAGCAAGACCATTTACGTCGGAACCCTCAACATCGAGAACTTGACTGAGATGAGGATGCCTGAAGGGCTTCTCCAGGTTGAAGATGTAATTTGTCTTCTATCTCGTTGATCCATCGAAGGTGAAGGTGAGATCGTTCTTTGTCTTGATCAAAATCATCGTAGATTTTCGTAAAATCAAGATATCTTTGCACGAGCGCATCGATATTCGGGCATTGACGGGAAGTCATTACGCACTCCCTCAAAGTTGACTCGACTGGTGATGTACGAAGAAAAGAACCTTCGCTTCAACGAGCAGTCATATAACAAGAAATCACCAAACTTAAGTCAAGTTCATTCGAAGTCTACCCCACGGTTGGCGTGAGTGTTAGTAAGATAGCGGTTCACGGAGAATGTGCATTACGGCGACTTGTAATCGTGCCCAAAGATAGCTTCCCCACCTCGACTAGTTGATGCGACGCCATCGATCTTTGGATGCCTATTACAATCAAAGATGAACAAAAGCGATGAGGAAGCAACATCCTTCCAAAGCAGATAAGGGACTATATCTGTAGTCATCATGCCATTCTAAAAAATCGGAACAACTTAGGATAAGTCAAAAGGTCCTTGGTGGACTTACGACCCTTTCCACGAGTTCCGCCGGGTAACACTCGACAAACAACCTTGATGGGTCAAAATCCTCAGATTCAATTCCCCTTCGTCGCTAACGCTTTCACAAGCAACCTCGGATGGGTCAAAATCTCGGATTCAATGCAACCTCTTCCAGTTGTCACGCCTCGACAAACAACCGGATGGGTCAAAATCTCGATTTAATTCAACCCCTTCCACAGTTGCGTCATGATTAACACTCGACAAACAACTGGATGGGTCAAAATCCGGATTCAATTCAACCTCTTCCATACAGTTGCGTCATCGCACCACGACAAACAACCGGATAGGTAAAAAATTCTCAGCGAGATTCAATTCGACCTCTTCCATAGGTTAGCGTCGCCGGGCTCGACAAACAACACTCGGATGGGTCAAAATCCTCGGATTCAATTCAACCCTTCCACATTGCGTCATTAGCTTCGACAACACCGGATGGGTCAAAATCTCGGATTCAATTCAACCTCTTCCATCAGTTAGCGTCGCCGGGCACTCGACAAACAACTCGGATGGGTCAAAATCCTCGGGATTCAATTCAACCTCTTCCATAGTTGCGATCGGGTAACACTCGACAAACAACCGGATGGGTCAAAATCTCGGATTCAATTCAACCCCTTCCACACGGTTAAATCTGGGTTAACACTCGACAAACAACCGGATGGGTCAAAATCCCGGTGGATTCAATTCAACCTCTTCTATTGCGTCATGGGTAACACGACAAACAACCTCGAATAGGTAAAAAATCTCAGCGGATTAATTCGACCTCTTCCATATAATTGCGTCGCCGGGTAACAACAAACAACCGGATGGGTCAAAATCCGGATTAATGCGACTCTTCAGGTTAGCGTCGTGAGTAACACTCGACAAACAACCGGATGGGTAAAATCTTCGTTGATAACCTCTTCCACCGCGGATAACGTCGCCAGTCACACTCGACAAACAATCTCGATAGGTCAAAGATCTCGTCGGCTTGCCGACCACCCCGTCGGCGCCGACCAGCGTGCCGGTCCCGTGCCGTCGTCGGTCCTGCCTATCGTCATCGGTCCGCTGCCGACCATGGCATCTCGCCGGTCACCATCATCGCCCGGTCATCCCCGACTACTGATGCCATCATTGCGTGCCTGATTCGCCATTGTGCCGACCACCCGTCGGTGCCAACCATTGGCGGTTCTGGCCTGCGTCGTAGGTCTTCACCGGCGAATATCGCACCTCTTAGGTCATACCACCGTCGCCGGTCATCCCAGCCATACGGGCGTCGGTTGGCGTCTACTGCGCCGGTTATTGCCGCTCCATGGCTACCTATCGGGTTCTGCTCATATCGCGGCAATTTTCTCGGTCACCACGTCGCCGGTCATCCCATTCTGGCCCGTATGATCTGCAGTCTGCTGGCTGACCACGTCGGTTGCCCACCATTTCTTATTGCTGACTGGTCAGCCGTCCTTCTGCGACATCGGCATCTCGCGGTCACCACCTGTCTCGGTCATCCCATCTGGTCATTCCGCCGGCGATCATTCGCTGCGGTTCTGACCACCGTCTGGCCATCATCCCGGTCCGTCGACCATCGTCGGCAACCTTCGCCGGTCACCACCATCTCTGCCGGTCATCCCGCCATGCGAGGTCGCCATATCATTCCGTCGCGGTTCTGGCGGCCATTCGACCGCCGCCAGCCTAATGGCAGTGCCGTGATTACGGTTAGACCGCCGTGACACCGCCGCGGTCACCACCCATCGCTGGGTCATCCTGCTGCGGCGTTAATTGCCGTCATTGGTGCGGTTAATTGTCGACCACCGTCGGCCAACAACCATTCAGCCGATTCTGTCATTGTCGCTGGCCAGCCACTGTCGGTCGCCGTCGCCATTACCGTTGCCGGTCATCGTGACGACCAAAGTCGGCAATCTTCGGTCACCACCATCGTGGCCGATGACCGCCTCGTCGATTCATGCCGTTGATCATCGACCACCCACTGGCCATAACCACCGTCGTCGGTCACCGCCATATCGTTCTTCTCTCCGATCGCCTCAAACCCGGACGGTCGCCGTCGGTTGGCGCCTCTTCGAGGGAAACGAACAACGGCGTATCAGGTGGGTCTTGATCGCCTCAAACCAGACTCAGGCGGTTAACGCCTCTTCGAGGAAACCGAACAACGACGTGGTAAAGTGGGCCTCGATCGCCTCAAACGACCTTCGGAAGAGAAGGTGCCTTCTCCCTTAGCCCTGGGATTTTATAGACCCCAGGGGCAAGCGTAAAACCGCCCAAAACCGCTCAAAGCTGTCAAAAAGCGTTCGGGCCTAGCGCTTTGCCAGCGCCCGCGCTTCAACATGCCGCGCCCGCTGTGAACTCGCCGCTTCGTACGGGCGAAAACTCGACGGCCGGCCGGACGCATCATACCGGGTCCAGGTCAGCCGCGATCCACGACCTCGGTCGGTCACGATCCGGCGGCCGTCGGTCCAGCATAACCTCCATGGCCGTGATGCCGATCCAGCGGAATCGCGTCAGTATCGACGCGTTGACCAGCTGACCGCGAACCCGACCCGTAGGCTTCCGGTTCTCGGCAGAAAGCTCCGCCTGCCATTCCGCACTCCGTCGGCCAGCCGTCATGAACGATCGAGCTCCGTGACGCTGGCTCATCGGCCCGCTCGTGGCTGCTTCATTCGACCGTCGGCCCATGCAGCCTTCGTCGACCAGCTCTGCGCGGCATTCCATAACCGCCCGATCCGCATCTTGCGGCGCTTCAGCGGCCGGACCGAGCTCGCCGGTGCGGGCGTGTCGCCGCGCCATGCATGCCGCCAGCGGCGTAGCTGCCATGAACTGCGCCCGCGCAGTTGCCGGATCGATCCATAACCTCAAAATATCGCACATCGCATTTGACCTGCGTCACAGTTATAATATTGTGCGATTATGAAGATCTGTTTCTCAAATCGGTTGATGGACTCTCAAATTTCATTGAAGAATTTGCTATTTTCAAGTATTTGACATATATTTTTGGATGGCGAGATAATAAAAATAGACGATACATCCTCGAAAATTAATCGATCAAGCGAATCTCGCATTTTGAAATGCTTCAATCAATCCGATTTAAAACTTACGGTCAAGCCCGGCGATAGACGAACATAGCAATCGTAGTCGATCCGAAGACCATCGACTTCGACTATGAAAATGGATCGATCCGCCAAATGGTCACCAAAGGCGACATATTTATAATAGTCGGTCGGCTCGTCGAGGCGAATCCAAGAATCCAAGATCACCCAATTAGACATCATTAAGGCACCGGATCATCAAAATACACCGTCGATCGGGGATCGCCGGTCGATGGAGTGGTTGGAGTTTTCAACGAATTCTGAGGGCCACTCCCAAAATCTATAAATGAGCTTCATTCTCATCTTAGAGGGAATCGATTTGAAGACCGAGAGCTAGAACCACCGTCGACCTTGGCGATCCCATCCCAGGTACCACCAAAGGTGCAGATCAGGAGACGCCCCAGATCAGGGACTAGAAAAGAAAGGTTCGCTCCTTTCTCCGAAGATCAAGAGGTTGCTCCGGGATCGCTTCCCGCTTTTGGGAAACTTCTCCCGGGTTGGGTGTAGATGTTATCTACACTAATATTGTTTCCAGAAACACCTTCTTCTCCAACTAACGGAAGCGGACATGAACACATAGTGAAAGTTCTGAGAGGCGTGGTTTTTCTCTTAACGGGTTTTCCATTATAACCCCTGTTCATATCCCCGTGTTGGATAATTTTTGGGCTACGACGAAGATCTCGCATCTACCGGAATAAAATTCTCTAGCACGCAACAATTGTGATTAATATTTGTCTAATGAAAATATTTAAGAAGTATACATATTTATGAAAATCTATGAATGTTGGAACCCACACTCACTAAGGCCCCTTTGAGGTCAACTATAATGTTATTTGAGAAAAAATATCACATGCGTCGTAGACATCGATCACGTGTTATCACGTGATAAAATATAAATTAAATATAATATTTAATTTCTATTTTACCAAGTGGCTGCATGTGATTGGATGTTCGGATGCAAAAGTGCATCTGGACATTGTACGTAATATACTCTTGTTATTTGGGGCAATATGTTCTAACTGTATTTTGAAAAATCAACAATTAGAAAGTTGTATTTTTCAAATTTATCCGGCTACTTTAACTGACAGAAAAAAAAAGTTACTCTTTAATTTTTGTATAATAAAAAAAAAATTATATACACACTGTAGCACCTCTATTATTGATTTTTCATATATCTTCAACTGTCTCAAATATATTTTAAAATCAAGATTATAGAAAGAAATGTAAGAGACAGAAGAAAAAACTCCAAAAACTTTATTATAAAAACTTATGAGAAAATATAAAAGTAGAAAGGCGAGTGTGTATAACTATATTGATAATATTTGACTTCATATTTATAGATTTAGGTTCACATATTTATATTCTTATCATAAATAATAAATAAAATTTTGAAGTCTTGAATAAAATCTGTGTTCATAAATTAATCCCACTCTTCAAATTTTAGGTGATTGCATATAGAGTGGATGAATGTCAAATTAATTTGGTCAGCCACCATTCAAATGTTGACTTTTTCCTGATTTTTAAGAATGATTGACTTTGTCTTCAAGGATATTTAGCTATGCAATAAATAAAATTTTTTAATTTGAAAAGAAGATTAAAGATGTTTTTGCTTGCTATTTAAAACAATGACAAAAATTACATTTCATCATAATTTTGAAAAATATATAATTTTCTTCATCATACAATATTAAATTACAATGAAAGAAACTGCCTTAATTCTTATATTTTTACCATAGCTAAGCGTTGGGTGAGGAAGCGGCCTATTGGTCTTAGATTGTTTCGATTCTCGCTGGAGGTCTGATATCACGGGTAAAAAAAAAGAAATGGAGATGCCAGGTCGCTGTATACTACGCCCAAATCACATGCTATAAAATAAATAAGATTAAAAGTGAACACCTAATCATCAGAATAAAAAAAAATAAAAAATTATATTATCCTGCGTGTTTCCATTACCGCCATCATCACCACTCGAAATAAAACCAACAGACACAACAACAGACTATCACAGCCTGAAACTGTTGTCTCCATAAATGGGTGAAAGGGAGATAAACGCCACACTGTTCCTCTGACTTAGCAGAATTCACAGAGCATGCTCGCTTTGTTTTCTCACCGCTAAATGCGGTAAAGGAGACCACTTTTTTGCGCCCATGAGTGGGCCTTTTAACTTTTGTTTCTATATATATGATTTGAACTTTATGTGTGGGTTTGAATTGTATTTTTCTGAAGGATAGAAATTTATTACTTCAATTTTTTTGGTGGGTCTAAGATTGATATAGATAAAAGGTTGATAGTATAAGACTAATTATAAATATTAAGAGAGATTTACATAGATATTATATAATTCTTAACTATTTATATATCTAATGTTTTAATTATAATATTTGTATAAAGAGTATCTTAATTTTTTATATCACATCAAAAATATTATGTTTGTATAATTAACTTTTTTTAAGTGAATTCTACTTTTTCATTCATAAAGAGATGTTATATATACAAATATCAAATTTTAGATGTTACATATATAAATACATAAAAATTATGTTATATGTATGTAAATCTTTCAATATTAAGGGGAAAATAGAGAAATTTATTAAAACTATGTTGTCTACTATTTAAATCTTGCTCCTAAAACATATTTGAATTAAATTTTTAAGAAAAAAAAATGATGTTAATGAAGATGTCATATGAGAATGTTTTTTTACATTTTTGGGGTGGAGTTGACTGAATTACTAAAATATTTTGATCAGGACCTGGCTGCTCCTCAGTGGCCTATGGGGCTTCTGAAGAAATTGGACCGTTTCGGATCAACCGAACCGGTTCAGGATTGTACCTCAATAAGTACTCTTGGAATAGAGGTACGTGGTTCCGCTAAATTATTTTCATTATCTATTATATTTTGAAAAAAATATTATATGTGAAATCTCGATATAATTCTATATTCAGATTTTTAATAATATTATATTATTTAATCATGTACATAACATGCATTTATAATTTACAGATAGCATAATATTATTGAAATTTGGACGTAAAATTACGTCCAAATTATGCACGTAATAATTTCTTCATACTTAGAAATTTGTTAATTAATTTATTTTTTCCAATAAACAGAGGCAAACCTATTATTTCTGGAATCACCAGTCGGAGTGGGCTTCTCATACACAAATACGAGCTCTGATCTCAAGAAATCTGGTGATGAACGAACTGGTATAATTCGTTTCACATTTTTTGAATATTTTTATGAAATAATCCATAAATTTCTATATATATATATATATATATTTCTATAGAATTTTAATGCTGTTATCACTTGTGGGTGTCGGACTTGCAGCTCAGGACTCGCTAATTTTCTTGATCCGGTGGATGGATAGATTTCCACGTTACAAGCACAGGAAACTTTACATTGCTGGTGAAAGCTATGCTGGTAAGCAAAAAGTAAAAAACCAAATTTATAGGAATGCACGCCTTAGTTTTGTACAAATAAATAACTGTGTGTGTAGAGAGAGAGAGAGAGAGAGAGAGAGAGAGAGAGAGAGAGAGAGAGAGAGAGTATCGTGTCATTGCTAGATTTCGCTCGTTATATAGCTTGCCGCTCGTTAACCAAACGTTAACACTAACAGACATTTCAAATTAAACGAAATGAACAAACAATCATTTGTTCGATGTCTCGATTTAAAATAAAAAATTATATTATATTATATTATATTATATTATATTATTATTATTATTTATTACTATTATTATTATTATTATTATTGTATTACTAGTATTTTTATTTATTACTATTATTATTATTATTTTATTACTATTATTTTTATTTATTATTATTATTATTATTATATATACATACAACACATTTACATATCACAAACAAAGTATGAAGTGGTTAAAAAATTTTGTTATGAAAGATCTGTGAATCTTCCTGGTCAAAAGTTTATTGTGAACACGGCAGACATTTCTCGATATATAAACGAAATAACACCTAACATAAATTTTAAAGTTTCTAACACTAACAAGAGTTCTGCTCGCCGCTCTGCTTACACCCCTAAGAGAGAGAGAGCTAAATTGAAATGCCTTGACTTCTTATTTCATATTTAGTTTAAACAAATTATAAACTTAATTTTCAGTAAAGGAAACTCATTCATCTTTATAATGAATTTTAAATATAAGCAATTCAACATTGATTGAAAATTTTTCTTTTTTTATTATGAAATCAATGCAGTTATTATTATAAAAGCATTTCACAATTTTATTTACCATTCAATAACTACAACTAGAAGATAGAGGTGTCAAAGGCTTTTCAAATCTTTTTTCATTTAAATTTAGTACATAACACATAATTTTTATATATTTGTATATCTAACATATAAACTTAGATATTTACACACACACATACACACACATATATATATATCACCTACATTTTTAATATATTATGTCAAAAGTAGCACTTTTATTAATTTTTTGAAGTGAGATACACCTTTTCAATCATAAAAAAAGTGGCATATTTGTAAATATCAAACTTTAAGTATTAGATATGTAAATGTATAAGAATTATGTACTATGTAAATTTTTCTTAAATTTATTGTTAAACAATGTTGCATATAGATCCATTTCAAAGAAATATACCAAAAAGCTCCACCCCTGCTCATAGTTCAAGATTGATGTGAATGTTAGGGAGGTCCATGACCGTGTTTAAGGAGAAGTTTGTTTAGTTTTTCACATCGATTTTGTTGGGACCTAGGCAAGATTAGCACTAGTTGATCTTCTCGAATCCAAGCTTAGACGAACAAGTTCCATGACTCAATATGTGAATGGGGAGATTGTTAGGATTTAATCCCACATCGATAATGGAAGGGATAATTATTATGTTTATAAGGAAAAGCATAAGTTTAAAGAGCTAGCTTTTGTGATTGGAAGAGGCTCAAGCCTTAATAGATTATGCTCATTGATTTAGGGGCTGTTTGGTTGCCTGCATTTGGAATGCAGTGCAAAAGGAATACAATATAAAAAAAATTCAATGTAAAAGGATTATTTTATAGTTGTTTGGTTGAAAGCTTTACAAATTCATGACTTTGTATTTTTTTGTTTGGTTGATAAAATGTAATGAAAGTAAATTGAAGGTTTGGACGTCGGCGGTGCGGTGCTGACCGACTACGGCCTGGCGAAGGCTACGGCGGCTGGGCGGCGGGAGAGACGCGCAGGCGCCCGCAGATACCGCGCCGGTGCCCCACGATCACTTTATAATTTGGTATTTGGAATTCGCCAGATTAATCAAATACACGAACCGACCTTTCTCAGATTTAAAATGACCGAATTTTACTTTACTTGGAACCAAACGCTTAAAATATTAAAAAGCGTGCATTTGGAATACAGTACATTCCAAATACACGCTACTAAACAACTCCTTAAGAGAATTAATAGAGAAAAAAAAAAGATTGAGATAAGGAGGTACGCCTAATTCCCACTTTAATTTTTTCGTCCTTGCAATTATCATTCCATGACTTATTCTAATTGCATGCATATACGTGTGCACGCGTGTGCGCACTCATACAAATGATAAATATCAATATTATGAGGGTGGCCATTGATGACCGCATGACACCATCGTTAGGATCAACAAGCTTCGAGATTGAGGCTATCCATTTACCACTGCTACGGATCCCCCAATAATTATTGTATAATTTAAGTTGCACCACATGTGTCGCATCACTAAATTTTCAGTCTATGCCCTAAAATTTTCAATCACCTGGCTATGTCTCATTGCAAACTTTTAAACTAAAATGATTAGTTTATTTAATAATATTTTTTATGTGTAATATTGATGTTATTTTATTGTTAGGACATTATGTTCCTCAATTGGCCAAGAAAATTAATGACTACAACAAAGCTTCTTCAAAGCCCTTTCTCAACCTTGAAGGATTCATTGTAAGTTAACATATAGCTCATGGGATGGCTACACTTTCTTACATAAATTTTGTTTAAAAAAATCACCTTAATTGCACACAAAATAGAGACATTAAAAATTAATCATCATCCCTTTTATCTCCGGCGATCGCCGGCGTTTACAGGTGGGAAACGCCGTCACAGACAACAACTACGACAACCTTGGCACCGTCACCTACTGGTGGACCCACTCCATGATCTCCGACCGAACCTACCGCTCCATTCTCTCCTCCTGCAATTTCTCTTCCCCTTCCACTTCCTCTCGATGTGATCGCGCCGTCTCCTACGCCATGAACCATGAGTTTGGCGATATTGACCAGTACAGCATTTACACCCCTTCTTGCCCTGCAGCTACCGCCACCTCGCCAGCAAATTCTTCTTCTGCTACCGACAAGCAGCAGCCGACGAGACTGGGGAATAGTGGATTGTTCTTTCTCGGTGATGGCAGGTGGCGGCGGAGGCCGAGGGGTTATGATCCCTGCACTGAGATGTATGCTGAAAGGTATTATAATAGAAGGGATGTGCAGGAGGCCATGCATGCCAACGTTACTGCAATACCTTACAAGTGGACGGCTTGCAGGTGAGTTTACTTGATTCTATATATATATATATGATCAGTTTTATGATCAGTTCACGATTGAAACTATCGGATTAGCTTATGGCTGCAAACGAGCTGAGCTGAGTCGAGTATGTGCTTGTTCGAGTTCAAGCTCATTCATCATTATTGAGCTCAAGCTTAATTCGAGTTTTTAAGATGATGTTCAAGTTCGAGTTCGTTTTAAAAAAAATATATTCGTGTTCCGCTCAAGCTTGTTCACGAACTCGGTTAAAATTGGGCTTATCGAGCCTGTTAACAAATAGCTCGTTTAATAAAATAAATTAACATTAATCGAGTTTGTTCATGAGTTTTAATTAATAGTGTTTACGAACATAAATGAATTGAATAACAAGTTGTTCAAGCTTGTTCATTTAGCAATCGAGTATTTACAAAAGTGTTCAAGCTCATTCGAAGCTCTAATCGAGTCGAGTCACAAATAGCTTGTTGAACACTTGACTCATTTGAAGCTCTAGACTAGCTTTTCTAGTCAAGTTTTATCATCCTTGATTTTAGGAGTATTTTATGAGTTTATCCTTTTTTTTTAAACATTCTTTTGGAAAATCTTGCATAATTTTTAACAAGCTCCTCATCCAACCTATTAGGAGCATTAGGGTTTCAAGAAATATTGTAGGAATGACATATTTGGTGAAATATAAAACCTAATTATCCATATATAGCATTTATCTTTGAGAATTCCAAAGGAATAAATTACCCAATGTTTTTAAACCATGCTAATATTTATTTTAATCAAAGGATGGAGTCTCTTATAGTCTTGCCTAACAATAAGTAGTAATATATAGTAAAATTACTACATTTTATTCTATATTAATAAGTACAGTGATTTTTTTTTTCTTTTTAAATCGCTGGTATTCACAATGGTTCATGGGTGCAGTGATAAGCTGATCAAGACTTGGACAGATTCACAGTTCTCCATGCTGCCGACCTACAAAGAGTTGATGGCTGCCGGCCTTCGGATTTGGATCTTCAGGTGCGAACTGAATAAGATGTAGTATAATATACCACATAATTCTTATGAGGTTATATATCCAATATTTAAAATTTTATATTTATATAGTAATATTTTTTAAATATAAAATGATGTATTTAATTTATTAAAAAAAACTAATGATGTTATTATTTTTATATCATATTAAAAAATTAAATATTATATATATCTCATAAGAATACTGTGAAATATATTACATTCCTCCTTTTCTTTTCTCGAATGTGCAGTCTCTTTTAAATTAAATATAATTTAATATTATTTATTTTGTAAGTATGGTGCAGATATATTTTATAAATGTTGAATGGAATGCTTTAAATTAAACTATATTTAATTTAAAATGAATATAATGTATGCATAATCAATAAATTCGTATATTATATTTATTTTAAAATACAATTAAAATTTCTGAAATCTGTTCTTTTTCATTATGTTTTCTCAAGTTATGTGATCAAATGTATATTAATTCAGAATTGAAAATAGTTTTTAAGCTTTATATGGACAAATAAGAAAATAATTTTTTATAGTTTCTTTTATGAAAATAACAGTGGAGATACAGATTCAGTAGTCCCAGTGACAGCTACAAGGTTCTCTATCAACCATTTAAACTTAACAGTTCAAGTTCCCTGGTACCCATGGTACACTGGTAGACAGGTAAGTAAACTTTAGAAAAAAAAAAAAATAGTTTGCTTATATTTTTATTCAATTATTTATATAATCTTATTTATATTAAATATATATAGTTACAATATTTTTTAATCCATTTTTTTTTTATATAAATTTAGGTGGGGGGCTGGACAGAGGTTTATGAGGGCTTAACATTTGCTACAGTTCGTGGAGCTGGGCATGAGGTTCCAATGTTCAAGCCCAGGCGAGCATTCCAGCTCTTCAAGTCATTTTTGGCAGGAACACCGTTGCCAAAATCTTGAATTTTTTTTTTTTTGATTATTTTGATAATTAGATGTATCAATCATCAGAATTAAATTAGGTAGATTACCCTAAACAGTAGGAATTAGAATTTGATTGATTGTTGAGTCACCAAACTGAATCTTACAGTTTTAATTACTTTCTTGATTAATGATTTCTCAGCAAAAATAAAAATAATAATAAATATATATATATAAAAAAAAAAAAAGCAAAAGATTAGAAATTTCAGGCAAATTGTTGGGTTGCAAAAGAGCATAAATTGTTACATATCTAACTAATATTTTTCCTATGCTTAAAAAGATGCATTGTACTTTGATGATATTTTTGATGTTATATATATATATATATATATATATATATATATATGTAAATATATAAGAATTGTGTGATATGAATGTAAATTTTACTAATAAAATAAAAAAATATAAAAAAAACTTTTCCCCTTAGTTTTGCATTATTGTATTATTGCTATTTGGAAGTAGAAGAGGATATGATTTTGAGAGTATTAATAATAAGAATGCATTTCTACTAAATAATAGAAACTTATTTTTACCCACTTTCTAACAAATAAATTCATTAAAGTCAAGTGTGAAAGAATCACTTTCAAACATCTATACTGTAAATAAATTATATTCATCCAAATAATTAATGAACTATATAATCATTGACTCAAAATAGTCATTCACGTCTCAAAATTGATTAAGAATGCTGAGAAAGATTACCTTTTCTGAACGCAAGATCATTTTTTTTATTATTAAAAAGCTCGGTATCAAATCAAACCTATAAATAGTGGGACAATCGTTGGAAAAATGGTTAGACATCCTTAATATTCAATCATTATATTAAAGAGACTTTGTCATTAACAAAATGCTAGAGCCATTCTCTCGCTTTTTTTTTTGTTCTTTTTTTCTACTCTCTTTTTTCTCTATTCTACTTTTCACTATACTCCAAGTTCTACGCGGTGCTTTTCTGGGCTCTTTGACAGAAAAAAATTATGCGAAATTATCCTCACCAAAGTTAGAAAAGCAAGAGCAACTTTAACTAGGTATCATGATAATAATGAATAATATCAAGTATGATTATGAAATAAGATGAAGAACACATTAAACATATACGTGTTGACCTCCATTCATGCTCCATAAGTCAAGTCGAGCTCACATGATGAATTCGATGAGCTTCGGATCTCAAATCAAAGCTGAAACACACTGGACATCGTCAAAATTGGTCGAAACGATCTCCGATCGACGAACGGACTTCACCATTGCATTCAGAACGTCAAAATTGATTAGAATATACATATTGCACAATTTGATGGTCGATTGATCAATAAGGAAGTGCATGCGGCGCACACATCTGGAAGTTGAGACGAACGAACTTTGTTCGTGAAATTGATCACATAATTAACATCGAAACGTCAAAACCTTTCAGATGAGATTATCTGCGTTCAATTCGGATGAGTCTAAGCGAACATCGAGCCATCAGAAGCGGCAACTCACAATTTTGAGTTGAAATTAACCCGATTTGATGCCGACTTTAACCAAATGGCCTCCGATCGTGAAACAGACTACGCCGTTGCGTCCGGAACATCAAAATAACCTAAAATCAATATATACATTGCCTATATAATAATATTGGCGTGAAAATCCAAATTAGAGCTAATTAAATAATTAAAGAAAATCCTATAAATACCCTCTTTACCTAACTCCACTCCCCACAGCCCCACTATCTATAGCCGACCCTAATTTCTCCAAAATCTCATTCTTCTGCTGCTGCCCATCCTAGCGATCGCCACCATGCCCGCTAGTTGTCGCGACGTGATGAACCGTGATGCGTCTTTCAGCTCGGCGACGAGCATTATTCACACATGCAACGAAGTTCGCGCCCATCCATGCGGACTCGAAAGATGCTTCACGCGACGCAGCACCCACGATCGAGCACCACCTCCGCAGACAGTAGCGCACCCAACCAAGGCTCATGATACAGCACCAAGATGCTCAAGACCACTGCGTGGTCGCTACACTATTCTTTTCCCACAAACATAAAATAGCTTGTTTGTGAGTGTATAAGTACCCTTACACGCCTTTCTTGGTGTGGCGAGAAAATTTGAGTTTTTTGATAGGTACCCGAAGAGCCTATGCATGTTTTTTTAGACAGTTAGGTTGGGAGACTCACGATCGTGGTGTTGTAAAACACCACCCATGCACGTCTTTTTAGACAGGTGGGCAGACCTAGTTTTGATAAAAACCTCCCTACTAGGGAAGATGCTACTGAATTTTTTTGGAATCCAGAGTGCTAAGAAATAAAAAAAGGAGACATTTGGAATTTATCCTGCTTTCCAAATTAAGTACTCGTACACACCTTTCTTGGCGTGGTGTAGAAATCTGTGTTTCATGCTGGTACCTCAGAGCCCCATACATGTCTTTTTTAGCATGATAGGATGACGCATTCGGCCGTGATTTATACCACCTATACATGTCTTTCTTGGCATGGTGTGTAGGCCCAACATACTCGAGACAACCTCCTATACAAGGACGACACCGAGATGCTGCCAAATTTTCATATTGGCAGGAGGCCTGAACAACTTGAGATAAAGTCAACCATCAATACAAAATTGATATTTAAATTGACATTGCAGGTGCTTCAGAGACTCATACATATTTTTCTTGGCATGGTGGGATGGCGTATTCGGCTTTGGTGTTTACATCACCCATACATTCCTTTCTTGGCATGGTGGGCAGACTCAACCCCCGTTGTAGCCCCATATACGGGGATGACGCTGGGAGGCTGTCGTAATATTGTCAAAATTTCATCTAAAATCCTAAACTTGAAATGAAACTCAATCAATATAAGCAACACTTAAAGTTAAAATAATATTAAATTGAATGACCTGCATGGGCCCCGACACTATGGTGAATGTTTAAACTTAGTGTCTGAGGATGCTGCACTGGTTGATTCTCGATTGGGTCTTAGGACCGGGTCTAGGATAATAAAACCTAAAAATTCAATAATAATATTATAAGAATTTTAGCATGATAAAATTTGAGAAGCTAATTTTGTCACACAATTGCAAAAGAATAAATCCACTAATACTTATGATGTTCAAATTATCAAGATGGAATGTCCTAAACCCGATCCTCTATGCTCAAGCTAGAGTTGATAAGGTTTAGAAGACTATAAACTTTTAAGAAATGATCCTAAGCTCGATCCTCTATGTTCAAGCTAGAGTTGACAAGGATTTTAGGACAATGAATCCTAAAGTATATGTCTAACTCAACAGAGATCTAGACCCGATCCTCTACAAGAAAATATACAGAGTTGACAAGGTCTTCCCCAATGATGATTGAGTTGATTGAAAATATCAACTAGAGGGGTCATTATTATCAAAATATATAAGATATTTATATTTGATAATCTCAAATTTAAAATCTTCAAAATATAAATCTAGATCTGATATTTTATATTAAATTAATAGAGTCGACAGGATCTAGAACAATAAACCAAATAGCCAAGCAGACTTATATATCCCGATGATGGCTGTGTTGAATGGAGATTTCAACCGAAAGGGATACTACCATCAAAGTATGTTTAGAATTTCAAATTAAAGTAATATAAATTAAATATCAATATAAATAAAAAATTTGATGAATTGTTAAGCTCAAAATGACTAAATGAAAATCATTAACCTAAAAAACTTTATATAAAATTCAATTCATCCACCTTCCGTAATTATTTATCGTAGGTGGCAAATTAAAAAAATTCTAGCTCACAAGGGAGCCAAACTCAAATCAAGTATTCCATTATGTTCACTCTCAATCAATGTCATAACAGTAAGGATGTGACCGTCTTGTATTTGATGACTAGGCTCCATATGATCGATTCACGACGAGTCCTCGATGGTGGGCACCAAATGACACCATTATATTACGGTCACGACTGTAGCCCCTATGTTCCCCAATGGCTCGGCCCCTTGAGATGTGAACTATATGGTACACCTGATAGGGCAAAAAACCCTCTGTTAGTTAAGGTGGACTTAAGATTTTCTCCTTGGACAAATACTACCCCTGGTCTACAAGATTTTCTTGGACGACGTAACCCATGGGTGCTAACAAGGATCCTTTGGTCAGGTTGAGTTGACTACCTCCTCTGACTAAGTGGACTAGGGACCATGACATCCTGGGATGACGAAACCATATGATCTTGATCGGACGCGTCATCATTCCCCCATCCATCCACTTCAAGTAAAAGATGATGAATTTCATAAATCCAAATTCCAAAACTTCGCATGCTGGTACAATATGCAACACATTTAGCGATCTGATGAGTAGCTTTAATCGAAAGTTCTCTCTCAGTATTGGGAGGGGTAATTAACTATAGGCGCTTGTGCCTATAGGAAATCTCGAACCAGATCTAAAGGCCTCACAAAATGAGGACGAAATCTGTGGATGGTGTCTTATTTACATTCCATATACCTTCTGAAAATTTAACTGATATTAAATCATACTCTCTTAATTGAGTGGTCGGTGGTGAATTTTTGGACCACATAGATTTTTGAATTTTCATACTGACAGGAGGCCTGAACAGATTGAGATAAGGTCAACCATAAATACAAAATTGATGTTTAAACTCACATTACAGGTGCTTTAGAGTCTTATACATGTCTTTCTTGGCATGGTGGAAAGACGCATTCGACCATGGTGTTTACACCACCCATACATGTCTTTCTTGGTATGATGGGCAGGCCCAACCCCCGTTGTAGCCCCATATATGGGGACGATGCCAGGAGGTTGCTGAAATACTGTCAAAATTTCATCTAAAATTCTAAACTTGAAATGAAACTCAATAAATATAAGCAACAACATTCAACCCTTAAAGTAAAATCAATATTAAATTGAATAACCCGCATGGGCCCTGACACTATACTGAATGTTTAGACATAGTGTCTAAGTATGTTGCGCATGTTGATTCCTGGTTGGTCTTATGATCGGGTCCAGGTTAATAAAACTTAAAAATTCAATAATAATATTATAAGAGTTTTAACCTTATAAAATTTGAGAAGCTAATTTTATCACACAATTACAAAAGGATAAATCCATTGATACTTCTGAAGTTCAAATTATCAAGATGAAAAGTCCCAAACCCGATTCTCTATGCTCAAGCTAGAGCTGATAAGGTTTAGAAGACTATAAACTTTTTAGCAATGATCCTAAGTCTGATCCTCTATGTTCAAGCTAGAGTTGATAATGCTTTTAGGACAATGAATTCTCAAGTAAATGTCAAACTCAACAAAGATCTAGACCCGACCCTCTACAAGAAAATATACAGAGTTGATAAGGTCTTCCCCGATGATGGCTCAGTTGATTAAAAATATCAACTGGAGAGGTTATTATTATCAAAATATCTAAGATATTTATATTCGATCATCTCAAATTATAAATCTTCAAAATATAAATCTAGATGTGATCCTCTATTATTAAATTAATAGAGTCAATAGGATTTGAAACAATAAACTAAATAACCAATCAGACTTATATATCTCGATGATGGCTGTGTTGAATAGAGATTTCAACCGAAGGGGATACTACCATCAAAATATGTTTAAAATTTTAAATAAAATTAATATAAATTAAATGTCAATATAAATGAAAAATCTAATGAATTGTTAAGCTTAAAATGATTAAATAAAAATCGCCAACCTTAAAAACTTAAAGCTAAATTCAATTCATCTACCTTCCATAATTGTTTATCGTAGGTGACAAATTAAGAAAACTCTAGCTTACAAAAGAGCCAAAGTCAAATCAAGTATTTCACTATTTTCACTCTTAATCAATCTCATGACTGTCCCATTTTCTCTAACAACGTGGCTTGTCCAATAGGCTCCACATATGGTATAGTTACGACCAGAGTCCTCTGATCGGGTGGCTGCCATCAAATGATACTATTATATTACAGTTACAACTGTAGCCCGTATGTTCTCCAATGCTTCTGTCCCTTTATGTCACCTGATAGGGCAAAAAGTCATCTAATAGCTAAGGTAGACTTAAGATTATATCCTTAGACAAACACCACCCCAAGTCTGCAAGGTTTTCTTGGACGACTTAACCCATAACTGCTAACAAGGATCCTTCGGTCAGGTTGGATTGACTACCTCCTCTGACTAAGTGGACTAGGGACCACGATATCCCAGGATGACAGAACCTTGAGATCTTGATTGGGCGCGTCATCATTCCCTGTTGACCTTACTTTTGGAGTGAGTTCTCAACTTCCTCATCATAGATTTAGGACTTTTATAGACACTAAGAGTTTCTTAATCTTAAGGCACTTCTAGTGATTAGGTGAACACTTAACATAAGCTTAGAGATTTAGAATGGTTAGCCATAGGAACATGTTATGCCTTAGGGACTTAAGAAAACTTGCCTACTCTATAGCCTAAACCCAATCCATGCCTTCCCTCTTAAACCAAATCTCAAATTCATACCAAACCAAATTTCCAAAACTTATAATCATTCCAATGATCAAATTCAAATTCTAGATTTCCCCATAAAGCTTATGATCAAATTCAAATTCCAAAACCCTTCCTAAGCCCTTTGATTTTATCTTATGGACCTAGCCTTAACCAAATACAAAGCAATCCTAGTTCAATTGATTTTCTCAAGAGATCAATTAAATCTTTCAATCATTTAATCAATCCCAAATCAAATGATTAAAACCCATAATCAAATTCAAATTCCAAAACCCTTCCTAAGCCCTTTGATTTTATTTTATGGACTTAGCCTTAATCAAATTAAAATCAACCCCAATTCAATTGATTTTCTCAAATATCCATTCAATCTCAAATAAAATCATAAATCAATCCTAAATCAAATGATTGAAACCCATGATCAAATCTAAATAACCAAAATCCCTTCTTAAGCCCCATGGACTTACTTCCATGGGCTTAATCAAATCTTAGCCCAAATCAATCCAAACTCAATTGATTTATTTATGAATCAATTATTCCCTCATTTATATTCACAAATATAAATGAAACCCACACTACAATGACCAAAAATAAATAAAACTAAATCAATTCCCTAGTTAAGCCATTTTGACCCACATACTTAAACTTGGTCAAATTTGTTTCTAAATCACTCCGAACTCAAGTGATTTTCTCATGAATCTTTTATATCTTTATTTTTATTCACAAATATAAATGAAATATAAATCTAAATAGCCAAAATCAAAACCAAATCAAATCAAATTTCCAATTTTAGCCTTTTCAGCTATTTCCTTGAACTTGGCTAAATGATGCTCAAATCAACTCAAAACCCATGAATTTCTTCATGAATCAATCTTTCCTTCAATCACTCACCCAAATATAAATATAAACTACAATTATCAAACTAAACTCAAGTCAACCCGAGTCAAACTCAAGTTAGCCTTTTTGGCTTGAAAATTTCAAATGAGCCAAAATTCATTACACTCCAAATTGATTGCAGTTAAATTTATATTTCAATCTGAGGCTCATATATGAGTTCAACTAAACTTGAATCAAGCCAAAAATCACACCAATTGACTCATTTAGGTTCACTTGACCCAAAGTGATCTAAAAGATATTTTTGAGCCAAGTTCTAATCCAACCCAAATTGGATTGAACTAAGCCCATCCAAATCTCATATCATGATCACCAATCATCTTAGGGTGATCAACTATCTTGAATTGAGTAAAACCAAGTCAGCTTGGTCCTTAACCAAGTCAACCTTTAGCCCAAATGAAACCTAAACTAGCCAAAACTCACCATATACCAAATTTATTGAAAGCATTGATTCAAATCCATCATAATCAATGAGTGAACATGATCAAACCCTTAATTGAGCCAAACCAAGTCCAAATGACCATTTGACCCAAGTTTACTTAAATTGGCCTAAATAGCGAAAATAGTTCAAATCATGATTCAACCCACATTGATTGCAACCAATGGCTCAAGTTCATTCCAAATCATTTATTGAACTTGTCCAAAGTCACAATTGAGCCCAATTTGACCAATTGGTTAACTTGACCCAACCTAGCCCAAATTAACCTAAAAGGTCAAATTGGTCAAAATCTAAATTAATTCTAAATTAAATAAAACCAAAGCCTACAATAAATTTTAATTAGGCAATTGCACCTGAACCAACACCTAACCCAACCCAATTTACTCAAATTGGTCAAATTGGTCAACTTAGTCCATTTGACCTATTTGAATCCAAATAAGCCAAAATCAAGCCTAAGCCAAACCAATACAAACCAATTGAACCAAAACATTCCAAATCATCATATGAACCTAACCCAAGCCTTGGTTTGACCAAATTTGAGCAATTGGTCAACTCAACCCAACATAAACCCAAATGAGCCCTTTTTGACTAAATGAAGCCAAACCACCCCAAACCAACCCATGGGACCCTAGGAGCTCACCAAACCTGACCCAAACTAGTCCTAGATCACTCTCAAACTAGCCCAAATCCATGTGGGACCCAATCCAAGGGGATTAACCATTAGACACACCTCATTTGCATTGGATTCTTTCATAAGAAGCAAAGTCCACTTTATCCTCTCATGGGCAGCCATCAAGCTTCCTAACATGGCATACCTAACCTGCCTAGCCCAACCTAAGCTTGCCTAGGACTTATCATGGACCAAAAGAAGCACTCCTCCTCTCTTTTACCCATGGCGAACCCAATGGATGCAAGGAAGGAAAATCAACAAACAATCTCCTCATATCAAATCTTGAGCTTCCTGCCACACCTTCCTCCAACCCTGGCGTGCCATGTGGAGCTGACATCGACCCCTCCGACGCCTCGATGATGAAGAGTCAGCAAAAAATTAGGGATGGATCCCGTCCTTCCATCAAGTGCGATTGAGGGGTATACCCCCTCAATTAGAGTGGGATTCATCACCATTCGCATTCTCAGAGCCCCCAAGTGAGAAATGAAATCCCTCAGAGCATTTTCAAGCCTTCCCAAGCCTCCCTCGATCGAAATTTTTTCTCTCCCTTGCGAAACTGAAATAGGGGAGGGTGCTTCCGATCCAAACTCCTCCATTTCTCCATCAAACTTCAATTAAACTTGCACACACCATCCTCGTTTGTTATCAAAGCCATTGAGGCCATTTATTGAGCTCCAAATCCACTCCAAGCACAAGTTCGATTAAGACCGAATGCTCAAAGGGAGGAGCCTGGCCTTTGGAGCAAAACACCTTAAATCAAACCTCATGCGGCTCAACAGGGCTTCACTTCTACCAAATGAAGCTTCTCCAATCGTTGGAACCACCATCACAACTCCGGTGAGGTATGTCATTAAAATCGATTCTTGTATGAAAATAGTTTAGAGCTTTTTGAAGGAAACTTGCATTTGAACCTATCTTAGTTGTTGGATCTTTGCAGATCCTTCGCGCAAAGGTGTGGGTTGAGTTTGGAGTGGATTTGAGCTCGGGTGAGCTTGGATCGAGCGATCCATGGCGAACGGGCTCCATCGTTCATTGCTCGTAGGAGATAGATCATGGCCCGTCCATTCCACGTGATTATAATAGATGGCTCTGATTAGATCATGCTTAGATCCCTTTTGTTTCCTCCTTAAACGTGAGATTTAATCATGGCCGTCCGATCTTAGATCGGACGATCCACGGGAAAGTGCGTTCATAGCAATTCGAGTCAGCCACATGACGTGACTACTTAAAGAACCAATCTCGTGGCACCACGTGAAAGTCGCGTCGCTTCAATAGCTATGTGGCGCAATGGGATTAAGGTTTAATTAGGTTAATTAATCCTTTTTAAGGCTGAAACTTCAAATATTCATAAGCAATTGTAGAAAAATCCAAAAAAATATAAACGAGGGCTCATTGTAAAGGTAGTTGAGAGGAGAATCTAAGAAAGTTATTATTAATTAATTTTGAATAGTAATTTTTACTTAATTAAAGTTTAATTAAAAATTTAATTAGCCTAATTACTCTCTGCTTAATTATCAAATTAATTTCAAACTTTCCAGAGATGTTTAGGGGGATGACCTCTGCCTCCTCTATTTTATTTTGGAATTTATTAGGTAGTTAATTAGGAAAATGGATTGATTAAATCTTAATTACTCTCCTACCTTAAATAATGATAATTAATCAATTGAACAGTGAATTAATTAATTAATTAAGCTTATTGCCATCTGTTAATAGTGAAAAGTCTTAGGGAAATGGTTTAGGTTTGCTCTCTATGATCATTTCATTAAGCCTCTTCATTTGTTTCAAATTAATGAAAGCTTAAGTAATTAATTAGCCACTTAATTAATCAATTAAAAGAAAAGAGAATTTAATTATTTCAGAGCCCAATTGATTGTTTGAAACGACATAAGGATTGGGATTGAAGCCTCTTCCTTGATCTCTTTCCCTAAGTTAACTTCATTATCCTAATTAAAATATAATCAAAAGATTTAATTAACCAATTAAGGGACTAATTAATTTTAAAATCAAATTCATTCCTAACTTTGTTTAATCAATTTTGGGTAGTTCTTTAGATGTTTAATAGTCTAAAGAAATTTAAAGAAATTATGATTTGCTTACACATGTGAGAAAACCACAAAAGTAATTAAAAAAACCCCTTAAGCTTAATTAACTCTTAATTATGAGCCAATTGCATTAGGCCCCTTTCATTTCTTAGGAACATTGCTAATTTGCTTTTCATGTGGTTGCATATCATGTTGGCTCATCATTAATTAATTAATTAACTTAAGATGATATAGGTAAGGGTTTAATTAATTGATTTAATTCATACCTCAACCTAATTAAGCTATAAAATCAATTTAATTGCTTTTAATTAAATCAAATTAACTCACACATGGGGAACAAGATTAGGCTTTGCAAACCTCATTCACATCCCTTAAATCAAATCAAACATGAAATTAAAATGTCTTTAACAAACTTTGGTTTATTTTAAATAAGCTTATTTAATGTTACTGTCCTTAGGAATTACTTGGATTGAATGAAATTACATGCTTGTGTTGCTTTATTTCTTTTCAATCAAGTTAAAATGTTGTATGCCACTTGATTAATGCATTAATTCTTTTTAAAAATAAATTAAATAAAAATGATTTCTTTTATGTCAAAGTTGCATGTGTTAACTTAATTAGAAATATGTGTGGCTATTATCACTATTAAATCTGAAATATATTTTCAAAAACTTATTAATGAATGATAATATATATTGTGACTTTAGTTATGTATACATAGGAGGTGCATGTGAATATAAGCTTAGCATATGAAGTAAAGTCTCTTTCATGCATTCATATGTTCGTTTGCATGTATATTAGTCTGGACATTCTGGGGACGCACAAATTTAAGTAGCCCAAAGGAGGTTCCTACCTCACTCTCCTAGTGCAGAACAATGGCAATGTACCTATTTGATTTCATTCTTATCCATTTTGACATTAGAATTGGGATAGAGCTTTAATTCATTTACACAAATAAATTAAATGAATCAAACTCTACTTTTGCATGATTTTCTATTCTTATAGTTGGTAATACATCCATATGTATTTAAGAATAGTGGGTATATTAGTCTGGACATTCTGGAGATGCACGACTTTAAGAAGCCCCAAGGAGGTTCCCACCTCACTCTCCTGGTTTAGAATAATGACGACGTACTCGCTTAAAACTTTCATACATTTGAATGTGTATTTAGCTAATGAATGAAAACCCCCTCTTTCTATTAAAAAATACATGCATTCATACTTTGCTCAAATGGTTGAATTGATTAGTCATATGATTTAAAGTTCTTTTGTTATACTTTTGTATAGGAATTTAGATAGCTTTAAATTACTATGGAAAAATAATTCAACCAAATGAAACATCAATTTCAAGTATATTTGCTCATATTCATCATTTAAATGTGCTAAGATATAAATTGCATGTATGAGTATGTTTAGGACTTAATCATATGCATGTTATATATATGATGGAATGAAATAAACAAATATGTGTTATATGATAGTAGTTCATTCTAATTAATCTTAAGATGCCCTTATCATTGAATGAGTTTATTTAAAGTGAACCTAAGCCTAGGATTAATTAAAATATGTAATAAGCAATTCACTAAAGAGAATTCAAATAATCAATTTGCTTTAGATGTGACTTAAGGTAGGGATAGAAGAGAGTGATCCTCTCTTTCCTTCTCTTTACAATGCTTAGTTGTTTTATGTAGGTCAAATGAAACAAAAGAAAACACCACTAAGCAAAAATTTACAAATTAATTAGACCATTTAAACTGAAACCACATGTTATAATTAAATGTCCTTCATACTTAGAAAACGAGAACTCTAAAGCCTAGTTAGAACATACCACACAAGCCTAAATACACACACATTATATTAATCACCATTTCTAGCTTTATGTTATGGTGGCGCATGATTTGATATATGTTTATTTTGTGATGTATTATTGTAGACTGGATGTTAGGGTATATGCTTCGTAGACTAGATGCTAGGCCGTGATTAGCCTAATTATATTTTATGCAGGATATTATGCTTAAGGGGTGCTTAAAATAAATACAAATACTCTCGTTTGCAGGTTAACTCCTAAGCATAATATAAGTTAGGATGGGTGAACTTGATTACCCATGTGCAATGTGCTAAGTCAAAATTATACATATAATTGCTTGGGTTTTATGATGTGTTTAGCTAACACTTATTTTGTAAGTGTAGTTAGATTTACTTTTCCTATTTTTGATGTAATTTTAAATTATAAATTTGGTTAAGTGTTATGAGGGTTAAGGATGAACATTGGCCAGAAGGTTTAATCCTGGGGTGCCATGTGATGCCTAGAAGCCTACCAAATCAAATGAAGTGAATCAAATAAGGAAATGAAGGAAGAAAGAAGATATGAAGACCCCCATAACACTTATCATTTATAAATTGTAATTATTCTTTAATATACCTGGTTGTATAAGGGTAGAGCTCAGCTACCCATTTTTCTTTTCGGGTTGTACGACGGTACCCGACCGCACCGGCTTATTATTCTTTTACGTTGAGTTTATAAATTGTTTGATAATTTGTGTACATTGTGCAATAGAATTTGCATGTATTTTCCTAGTTTCTTCATATAAGGTGATTTAATGTTTAGCTTGGATCCGATTCGGCTCATACGGAAAAATTAATCTTTCTACCCCAACTACAACTCATAACTAATTTTTTAAACAACTCATAACCTCATTTAAAGCTTAGATATTAAATCAAGATAATTAAAAGATATAGAAACCTCTTAGCGGAATGATGTATGCTTAATATCATGCATATCATCCTGTTTCATTCTTGATAAGAGAGGGTTTCCATCCTTGCACGACAGGGGAAGACTTGACTTTTAAGGGTTTCCTTGTGGTGGAAAATACCTCTTTCTTTCTGATTTAGCCAATAATCCTATTTCATCATGCATTTAGACATATAAAATCTTATAGACTTTGTCAAAATGAAGAGTCCAAAATGAAATAAAACTTGATAAAATTTGTATTAGGCTAAGTCATTATTCATATCACTCATGCTCTAGTCTCTTAGGGAGTGGGTTTAAGGATTTTAGCTTCTTTCTAAATAATAATAACCTAACCATCTTAAAAAAAATATATGACTTGACCATATAGTTTTAAAACATAGGAGGAGTTAACTGGCTGCGACTCCAGACGATTATAAGTCCAACAGTCATGTGGTTTACCCTCTCTTGTGGAGGTAAACAATATACCCATTTTTGCTTATATTTTGAACGTGCTTTGGCCCTTGCTAAAGCTCTCTAGATTTAAGATTTGAGGTTATTGTTTTCCCTCAGGCTACAAGCATAAATCCTCACCTCTTAGGCATTTTCATAACCTTGTGTTGAGGGATTATAAGTCCTAATAATCTAATAACATTTTAACTCAAACATATAATTCTCCTCAATTTCAAACCTATAAAGCCCAACCACAGGATAGTTTGGGATGCTCATTAGGGTTCCTAGTATTATGAGCATCCCCTACTCATCTCCTTTTTGGCTTTGATAATAAGTCTCTCTTTTTTGATCTATCCCACTTAATTTTCCAAACATAGCCAATTTATTGATACTTCTATCTTTGAAATCTTTGGAGACAATAATTGCATACTTTAATCGAGAGCATTCCTAAGAAACTCACATTCCTTAGGAAGTAATTAACTATTAGGGCTTGCCCCTATAAAGAACTTTAGAACCCAGTTTAAATAAACCTTGCTTTATTCATCCATGTAAAGTAGAAAAAAAATCTCTGGTACATTCGAAGACCCATCATGTCTTAGGAGTCCTTATCAGGTGATTAGGTCCATTATAGGGTAGTGATTTCTATCTTTTGAGATAGTGCACTATTCCTTGATGTCGTACTCGATCACCTTAATAAGTACACCCTCAAATCTATGTGGTGTCCCCCCATATAAATATATTTAAAAATGAACACCACATTCCCCCAACCATCCGCTTCAAATAAAGGATGATGAATTTCATAAATCCAAATTCCAAAAACTCCGCATACTATTACTATACGCTACACATTTAGTGATCTAATGATTAGCTTTAATTGAAAGTTCTCTCTCAGCATTGGGATGGGTAATTAACTATAGGTGCTTGCGCCTATAGAAAACCTGAAACTAAATCTAAAGTCCTCACAAAATGATGGTGAAATCTCTGGGTAGTGTCTTAGCTATTATTCCATCTGCCTTCTGAAAATTTAACCAACATTAAATTATAGTCTCTTAATTGAGAGGTCAGTGGAAAATTTTCAAAGCCCACAGATTTTTGGCGACTCCGTTGGGGATATGTTTCTCTTTCCATCTTCGACTAGTCGAATATGAGCAATAATAATAGTGGAGTACAATAACAAAATTGAAATTAAAAAAGAAAAAAGAACCAATTATCAATGAAACTAAATTTAAATCAACCATATTCTTATGACTAATCTGCTTATTCTTTATATCGATGGATATTCAAAACACATAGTTCATTATGCAGCTAGGTCGCAAAGCCAACATCCGTCTAGCTAATGTTGTAATAAATACTGGAGATGCTGGAGCTACCATCTAATTTGGTAGCATAAACTTCCCAGCTATCGTTACTGCAAATAATCTTCTACTTGAAGCACCTGCATATTGTACACACTAACTTATGTAGGGGAGGAGGGCAACTGGAATGTCTGTTACTTCTACTGAGGTTTCTCAAAAGAGAGTCTTTGTATTCAAAAGATTGGGTCATTTTGAGGTGTCAGTCATAAAAATAACTGTCATTGGGCAGAAAGTTTCATCCATGCTTATTAATGCGACCACTCTGCCAGTTGAACCTTTTACACTAGGAAAGCATGATGCCGAAGCCTCTTCTTATGGAGGAAAGCTAACTAGAAGGTAGAGGAGAAGAAGGAATGCTGAGTTGCAAGCCCATTAGCTCTCACCTGGCCCATCTATTTCACATACAGCCTTATAACCAGAAGCGGGTATTCCTACCTAAAATAAATTTGAAAATTTGAAATGGGTGAAAAGGAATAGCTCCATTGGTGATGTTAAGGAGTCTTTTTGGTCTCAACAATAATCCACTCAAACCCTTTAGAAGAAATAACCTGAAAATCTATCTACTCGAGTACATAGAATCCTAAAGGTTATAAAAGAAAATGTCTTATGAATAAAAGATATCAAAGGCCAATTACCAGAGAAGCTGAGAATGCTCAACTATAGAAGCTACCATTAGTGATAGTAAGAGCTCAAGGCCATCCTAAGCAATTTCTACACAGTGAACATCGGGGCGTGACACCTGAACCGCATGTTCAAGAATCCGCTACCGATAGATCCCAATAGAAAGAAAAATAAATATGGAGGCCGAAGGATAGAGAAGAAGCAGTGATGCAAAAGCTTCTTCAATTGGAAGCAAGCTAACCCAGAGATAGAGGTGAAAGAAAAATGCTGAACTGCATGCTCAACAATCATTATTCAAGTAAAAAATTGTACAACTAGCTGTGAAACCAGAAGCGAGTGTTCCAACCCATAATAGGTTTGATAGCCTAAGATGGGTAAAGCATAATAGCTTTATTGGTCAAATCAAATAGCCCTTATGTACCCGACAATGTCAGGTTCCAACTTCTCTAATGAGAAAACTCAAAACTATATATGCAAGAGTGTATTGGGTCCTCAAAGTTGTTAGGGAGAAAGGACTCATGAAAAGAAAATATCAAGGTCCTGTCATCAGGGAGGCTAGAGTTGCTCATCCTATCACCACGATAAGATGTCAACCAATTCAAGTCCAGTATGGTGAGCATCGAGGCATGACACTTGGACCACAAGTCCACGAATTTGTCAACAAAAGGTCCTGACAAAAAGTTAAGCAAATTTGGAGGTCAAAGCATCGAAGTGAAACTACCTTAAAGAAAGACAATGATATGACATCTAGACTGTGCTCCCACAAAAGCCACTTCTTATGCACTAGTATTTAGAGCTTAAGCAGTCTTACCACTTGAAGTTGAACTACCTTCACTCTGAGTATCCATTCAACACAATCTCACTCAAGATGAGAATGCTCGTCTACAGATGGAAGATCTTGACGCACTTGACAAACTTAGGCTAAAAGTTCAACAAAATTTAGAAGTCTACCAAGCAAGAATGTCCAAAGCATTCGATCATACGGCACATCATTGAACTTTTTAAGAAGGAGAATCGATCATGGTGCTGAGAAAACCAATTAATCCTCACTGTAAAATAGACGATAAATTTGAGCCTAATTAAAAAGGGCCCTCTGCAATTAAAAAGGTATATCAGAGAAGAGCTTACCAGCTTATTGATTTCAAAGGTAAAAGTCCAATTCCACCAATCAATATCTATATTTAAAAAAGTATTACACATAAAAATGTAATCACAAGAATGCATTCGATCATACAGTGCACCATCAAACTTTTCAAGAATGAGAGTGGATCTTGGTGCTGAGAATACAAATTATTCCTCATCGTCATTGCATGTGTAAGTTTTCCTTGGAAATTCTCTTATAACACAAGAGTATATTTCTGAAATAAAGCAAACATCCCCCTATCAGATGGGGAATTTTTTTAAATTTCATAGCAAAATGTTAGGCTCTCCCTATGAAATAGGGGGCCTTTCTATTGTATTTGGGTTGACATCACACCTAAGGCTGAGATCCCCATATATGTATTCAAATTATATATTTAAAGTTCACAAGTCTCAAATTCTTACTGACCAAAAAGAGAAAATTTTAAGTCTGCAAACTACAACAAATCAAGTTGGGGACACATCTTTCATCCATACATCAAATCTAGGGCTCGAGTAGGTGTATAAGGTGGGACTCAATATGCCCAAATATGGCTAAGTCACTGACAGGTCTGCTTACTCAACATGCCATAAAGGTCATAGTAAGAGATCCTCCAATTTCATTAGTTCAAAGATAAGAATATCTAAATCTCCAAATCCTCTAACTTGGCGAGTTCAAGTGGCCTAGACTTGGGAGATCATCCATAATGGTCGTAAGGTCATTTTTTAAAATCCAACAAAAAGATCTTCACTCAAGAAGGCACTAAGTCGAGTTTGGTATCAATATCAAATGAGAAATGCCAACTCCTTCAACAAATCTATTAAAGTAGAAAGCAAAGCCCGAATGAAACTCTTCTTTAGTAAGTCCAACTGAGTAGAAAGCAAAGGACCGAAGAAGTCATCCCAATGTTCGTACAAAGCTAAAGGCTGAACTAAGGGAGTCATGTCATCAATATGCCCGTTACACGCAAAGCATAGGATGACTCTTTGCCATTAACCCAACACAAGCACTGAGGGATAGGTCATTGGCAGACATCATTCTATAAGTTCATGAAAGTATAAAGCTAGGGCAGAAGGTAATTTCATATCACCTGACAAGTTCTTAAGACAATTCAGGACTTTCCTCTATGAAATCCGTCAAGGTGCGAAGCCAGGATAGAAGGCAATACAAGATACGAATTCTTGAGATGAAGTTTTCAACAAGTCTGTCAAAGCACCATGCATAGGATCGAAGATGTTCTCATCTCATCAACATATTATCAAGTCCATCAAGTCCACTAAGGCACGAAGCTAGGACATGAAGAAAATACAAATTTCAAATTTTGAGAGTGAATCTTCAACAAGTCTATCAAAGCATAAAGCATAGGATAGAAGTCATTCTCATCTCAGCAATATGTCACCAACTCCATCAAAACCACTAAGATACGAAGCCAGGATAGGAGAAAAATACAAATTTTAAAATTTGAGAATGAATCTTCAACAAGTCCGGCACAAAGCATAGAACTGAAGACATTCTCATCTTAGTAAAAAATCATCAACTTCATTAAGTCCACCAAGGCACAAAACTAGGATTGGAGGAAAAAAATACAAATTTTAAACTCTTAGGAGGACATCTTTAACAAGTTTGAGAGCACAAAGCATAGAACCAAAGACATTCCAAATTCTCTCAACAGTTATTACGAAAGCCCCCCTATCAGATAGGGGGCATTTTTATGGTCAAAATTATTCAATCCTCTCTTGTGAAGTAGGAGGTCCTCTTGTCTATATATATTCAGGCTCTTGTAAGAATAAAAAGAATCCACTTTCATGAACAGAAAGAGAGACCTGAATATCAAAAGTTTCTCTCCAAGATTCATCAAATGTCGAAGATCAAGTTAGAAGAACTTCTAATTTTGGAAGCTTCAATCAACTAAGTTGAAAAAAACATCAACCTCTACATCTTCAACTACGACTCTCCCCATGCCTACAAATGATCGAGTTGCTGACGCTCTCCTCACTCAACAAGCCATAAGAAAATGTCACAGTGAAAGAGCCCCTGCTTATCAGTCCAATGATGATAGCTATTCAATCTCAAATTAAATTCAGCTTAGTGATTATAAGCAGTTAGAATCCAAGAGATCTTTCTACTTGATTGATGAACCAAGTTAATCTGAGGAGACAACTCTCAATTTAGAGCAGCCTCAAATCAATCTCTATATTGCTTATGTTGGTTAATAAATCTCTATTGGGGAGTCACCTTTCAAATCTATGGAGAAAAGAAAAAAGAGACCTTATAGAAATTCATCTTAGCAAGACGCCACGCAGATCCACAGATATACTTATTAAGGTGATCAGATACATCATCAAGGCAATAATGTACTATCTTAAGAGATAGAAATCACTACCCTTTAATGGAACAAATCACCTCAATAAGGACTCCTAAGGATGATGGGTCTGCATATGTACCAGAGATTCTTCCCCTACTTTACATGGAAAAGTAAAGTAGAGTTTATATTTAACTGGGTTTGTTAAGTTCCCTACAGGGGCAAGACCCTATAGTTAATTACATCCTAAGGAACGGGATCCCTTAAAAAAACTCTCGATTAAGGAAAATGATCATTGCCTCTGAAGATTTCAATAGGGAAGGATTATCAATCGATTGGTTTGTGTTTTGAAGATCAAATGGGAATGATCAAAAGAGGGAGTTATTATCGAAGCCAAAATGGGAATAAGAAGGAGATTCTCACGATGCTAGGAAACTTAGCGAGCATCTCAAACTATCCTAAAATTGGGCTTTACATTTTAGAAATTGATTTAGTTTATTTGAGTTATATTTTTTATTAGAATTTTAGGACTTAAGATTCCTTAACACAAAATTAAGAAAATGCATAAGAGGTGAGGAATTATTCTTATAACCCATAAGCAGAGAAGCAGTCTCAGAACCTAAATCTAGGGAGCTTGGGAGAGGGCTGGGAGCACAACCTAAATCTAAGGCAAAAATGGGTAATTGGTTTTCTTCCATAAGAGATGACAAACCACCCGACAGCTTGGACTTACAACCGCCTGAGGGTGGCCACCAACTAACTCCTCCTATGATTTTAAATACATGTAGGCAAGTCTTTATGCTTATGGAAGATAGCTAGGCTATTTTTATTTAGAAAGAGACTTAGTCCTTAAACTCACTCCCTAAATAGACTAGATCATGTAAAGGGACATGCTTCAAATGACATAAATCTAATACATTTCAAATTTCATTTTATTTCATTTTTAGACAATCAATTTTGACTCAGGCTAATATGATTTTTATGACTAATGCATGAGAAATAGATTTTTGCCAAAATCAGTTAGAATTTTAGGAGGTGAGTTTCCACCACGGCCCTCAAAGGTCAAGCTGGGTTCTTTGGCAAAGATGAAAGCCCTCCAATCAAAAGTGAAATAAGATGCTATTGTGCATGATATTATAATGAAAAGAACTCATCCAACTAAAGGGTTTCTAATTCTTTTATCTTGATTTTAATTTTAAGCTTTAGGTAAGGTTATGAGTTGTTTAGTTTTATTTCAAGTTGTTAAGTTGAGTAAATTATTTATTTTCCCTAAAGAGCCTAATCCACATCCAGGACATACATAAAGCAAGGAAGAAATTAGGAAAAGCATGCCACTTAATGCACAAGTTAAACAAACATCAATCAATTTATAAAACCAGGGCAAAAAGAATAAATGATCGTTTGTGGTCGGGCACCACTGCACAAACCCGAAAATATCAAATGTGGGTAGCCAAGCTCTACCCTTATACAACCCGGATCACAAATGAATTAAATTACAATTAAGCAAAAAGAATTCATTATTATGGGGGGTCTTTAAGCTTTATTCTTCTTTCTTCTTTCTTTTTTTTTGGATCTTCCTTTGGATGGTTGAATGTGGATGCTCCAAGGCTTCACATGGTGCATAAGATGGGATCTTATGACCAGTACTCATCCTAATCCCCCATAACAAATCATTTCAAATCCTAAATATACACATTTTTACATGAAAAGAAAAAAGCATAAATCAAACTAATACCTACAAGACAAAGGTTAGTCAAATCACACCACACAAATCCCAAGCATGTATATTGAACTTATCACCCCACACATGGGTGACTAAGTCCACCTGGCTTATGGATTATGTTAAGGGGTATAAGCACCTGTTAAGGGGTATAAGCACCCTCGTAGCATTTATTTTTTTATTTATGATAGTGCCCCTTTAGTACAATCCCCTGTAGAGAATAATAGTTAGACTAAGCATGTCCTACCATTCATTCTACGAGCATACACCCTAACATCCAGTCTAAAATATTCATCATAAAATAAAACATAACATCAAACCATACACTGACCTAACCTAAAGTTATAAGTGGTGACTTAGGCTAATGTGCGTGCTTTGAAGATTTGCGTGCTTTGAAGATTTGCGTGGTATGCTTCAGTTAGGACTTTAGGTTTGAATTTTCTAAGTGTAAAAGACATGTTCAACTTAGAGGAGGGTTTCATTTAAGCTGTTTAGTAGTTTTGGGTTGATTTTATTTCATGTTTTAGTTTGGTTCAAGTGAAACCTACAATTAATTACTAAATTATAAAGAGAGGGAGAGAGAAGAGAACTTCTTCCTTCCCTAATCCTTAAGTAATTTCTGAAGTAAGTTCACATTTTAATTTCATTTAGGTGAATTTTTTAATTAAATCTTTTAATTAATCCTAAGTTTAGATCAATTCTAAATAAACCTTTTCAAAAAGAAAAGCATTTTAAGATTAAGAAAAATGAATCAAATTTCACATAACATACATTACTTCAATCTTTCCCAACATATATATAACATGCATATGGATGGGCCCTAAGCATATCTATACATGCAAATGAAGATAGTTAACACACTTTATGATGTATGCTAAGTAATTCATTTAAGAAAATTTAGAAGATTTAGATGCATGAATTTTCTTAAGTAGAAAAGGGTTTTCTTTCTCCAAAATTTTACATACATGCATTAAAGTAAGAAAGGCATAAGTGAGTATGACACCACTATTAACCAGAGGTGTAAGGTATAAGATCTACTTAGGGCTAGTTAAAGTCTCGTAACCTCGGGGTTGTCCAGACTAATATATCACTTTCCTTAAGTACTAACATACATATAAAAGAAATGACATGGAGAAGGAATATGCAAACTTAATGGTTTTATTTTTGTTTAATGCAATCTATTCATGCAAGTGTAAGCAACCTTTCTTAAGTGAGAGCATAGGGATGAATGGGGTTTGGAATTTTTTAAGTGTTGGGTTCTTTTGAAATGAACCCTACATCTTACTAACCCATATTCAAAGCTATAATAAACATAAGGAAGGAAAGAAAGGCTACACTACACATGACTTTGTAATCTACCACATGCAAGCTTATAATTAAATTATAAGAATAGCACATTATAAGATTTATTATTTCATTTATAGATTTTTGAAAATACTTTAGATTTAGTAGTGGTAATAGCCATTCATATTTTACTTTAGCCAACACATGCATATTTGACATAAAGTAAACAATTTCATTTTAAAACTTTGAAAACATGAAATCATGGATGCATAAGTCATATGGCATACAATTTAATATGTTGGTAAAGATTTAAAGCAATGTAATCTCATGAACAAACTCACTTTACTTAATTCCTAAAGACATTCTTAAAGAATAAGAAAACTTAGAATAAATCAAAGTGAATTTCAAAAATGATTTTTTTTGTTTGTTTGAAGTTTGATTTAATTTTAAAAGGGCGAAATTAGTTTACTATTCCTAACCTATTCCCACATGTGTTTTGTATTTTAATTTAATTTTTAGATAATTAAATCTATTTTTAAAGTGTTGATTAGGTTAATGTATGCATTAAGTGGCTTAATTAATCGTTACCTACACCGCCTTAGGAGAAGTAACTAAGTAATTATGAGCCAATGAGATGACATAAAACCCACAAGGTATGTGAGTTTGTAATGCACCTAGTAATGAAAAGGCCTAATGCAAATTGGCTCATAATTAAAAGTTAATTAAGCTAAGGGTTTAGCTTAAGTGCTTTTAAAATACCCTCTCACATTTATAAAAGGGGTTTTAATTTCCCTAATTATACTTAGGCTATTGAACACCTAAGTATTTACCTAAAATAGATTGATTAAGTTCTAGAGATTTCTAGAATTTTTGAAAATTTTTTATAAGGGTAATTAAAGGATTAATCCTTAATTAAGAAGGGGATTAAGGAAAGAAAATGGGGTTTTGGGAATAGCTTAGGGGAAATACTCCAAAATTATCCCCTAAAACCCTATCCACTAGATCTAACCTTAATCTAACTTAAACATAGGAAAAATCTACTAATTACATCTTAATTGCCCTTAATTATATGAAGGAGATAATTAGGGAATGAGCTAGCAATTTTCCTAATCAATGCCTCAATAAATCTTAAGAAAATTAAGGGAGGCAGAGATCATCCCCTAAAATGAACCCTAGAAATTCGAGATCCATTGGTGACTTAATTAGAAAATAATTAGCTAATTACCATTCCCAAAGAAACCCAAATTCAGAGAAGAAGGGAAATCAAAATGTATTGAAAATATTTTTAGAAAATTCTAGATGGAATTATCTATCCAAGACATTTTTCCTTTTATTTTTTGATTTTTCTATAAGGAGTTATGTTTTTTTAGAAGCTATAGAGATTAATTATGATTTAATTAATTAAATAACTAATCCCCACTTAATACCCCATCCATGGCACGATGTGTGGCGGTGGTGGTCAGCACGCTTTACATGCGTCACACCGTGAGCCATTACTTAAGTTGTCACATCGGGAGAGGCGACGGCGGCACTTGAATTTTTCCCCTTAGTTGTCCGATCAAAGATCAGACAGCTAAGGATACACTCGTGGCTTTAAAAGGGGGATTAAATTCTAAAACATGGGAAATAATCTCAGCCGTCTATCTAAAAATGCATGGATGGACGGCTGAGATGGACTGAGTTCTTCCTTGAGGAGGAATGTGGGCTATTCACAATCCAAGGGAAGATTCGAGCCTGATCTTTCATGGATTCAATCAAGACTCAAACCACACCATCTGAGGGATCAAAGCGGCCAATCCAACGGCTAAGATCCTATGAAATGAAAATCCACTTCACAAAAAATCAACACCCCTTAATCTAAGTGGTTGAAAATTCACTAACCTCACCGACACTTGAGATGGATGAGGTAGCTTCGTCTAGTGGAGATAAAGCCCTGTTGAAATTCCTTAGCTCTTGAGGTTGAGTAGATGAGTGGGTGGACCAACTCCCCTTAGCTCCCCTTGTGGTTTTGATGGAATTGATCTTCCCCTTGGCCCTAGAACTCAATTGGATGCTTAGGCAAGCTTGACTGAGTCCTTGGATGATGAGTGTAGAAGGAATTGAAGTGAGATCAAGTGTAGAGAAATTTGGAAGTCAAGGTGAGCTCCCCTGTTTTGCATTGTGCAAAATTGAGGAAGATGAATTCCAAATATCCTCTAGAGGCCTTGGGAAAGCTCTTTGATGTTTGCTAAAGCTTTCTAGACCTCAATTGAGTAAGAGTCAAGTGTGATTTCAATGAATTAGGGGGAGTATATCTCCCCCTATGAAAATCAAATGGCCGATCCTATGCTTGTCATTTTGATCCAATTATCACCATAGAGTGGGTTGTTTGAGTGGTTAGAGGTGTGCACATGGTCGGTTTAGCCAGAGGAGTGGAAGCCTAACTCCCATGTGCATCCAATTGAGGTTTGGGGGGAGTTTGAGTTTTCAATTTCATGCCTATGGGTCGGGTTTGGTCCATAGGCCAAATGGGTTGACCCAAATCCATTGGGTTGGGTGCACCACTCATCACTAGGTCTCCTTGAGGTTTTAGGAGAGCCTAAGGTGTTTGTGATGAGTGCATGACCATAATACTTATGGGCTAGGCCAAAATTTGTTCTATGGCTTAGGGCTATAATGGTCATTTTGCTATTTTTTCAATTCGGGTATGTTTGGTATGCTGAGAAAATAGGTTGGGCCAAGTTTCAATGAGTTTGGAATCCATTTGATAGAGTTTGGCTCATGTTGATCCATTTAGGTCAAAATGGGTCAACTTGGGTCAAGTTGACCAATAGGTCAAATTGGGTCAAACCAAGGGTTGGGTCAAGTTCATATGACCATTTGAAATGTTTTGGTGCCTTTGGTTTGGTTCAATTTGGTATAGGTTAGGTTTTGGCTCATATGACTCATTTAGGTCAAATGGGTCAAGTTGACCCATTTGACCCATTTGACCTATTTGGGTTAGATCAAGGGTAAGTTTAAGTTTGATTGATTATATGGAGTGGATTGGTATCTTTGTTTCCAGTCAATTTGAATTAGGTTTAATTTTGGCTCAACATGACCCCTTTAGTCTAGGTCATGTTGGTCTAAGATCAATTGGGCTAGGTTGGGGCCAATTTGAGGCTTTGGTCAAGTTCCACAAGTGATTTGGGATGGACTTGACCCATTGGTTTCAATTAATTTGGCTTAGATCATGTTTTGACACATTTTGGCCCTTTGGGTCAAAATGGGTCAACTTGGATCAAGTGGGCCAAATGGGCTAGGCTAGGCTTAAAGGTTGGCTTAGTAAGTTCAAACATAGGTTATGAGTGAACTTGGATCAATGGTTTCAATTAGTTTGGCCTATAGTGGATTTTAGCTATGTAATATTTCATTTTAGGTTAAGTGTTGACTTGGTTTGACCCAATTTGATTGATTGATCAATTTGATTGATTGACATGATGATGAGAGGCAAATATGAGTTTGGTCCATTCCAATTTGGTTAGGATCAAAAGTTGGCCCATAAGGGTACTTTAGGTTACTTTGGGTCAAGTGAGCCTAAGTGGGTCAAATGGCTTGGTTAAATCTTGATTTGAAGTTGATTGATCTTGTATATGGACTTATTATTGAAATATAAATCCATTTACAAGAGGTTTGAAGTCAAATGGATTTTGATCCTTTTGAAAATCTCATATTCAAAGGAAGAATATGAAGGAGTTTTGGGTTTGATTTTTTATTGAAGAATTGAGATTTGGATTTATATATGAGCTCATGATTGTAGGTTTGATTGAACCATGAGAGAAAATCAAGGGTTTGGCTTGATTTGAATTGATTTTGGCTATGTTCAAGATTTTGACTTGAAAGGCTTAGATTTGATTTCGATTTGATTTGAGTTTGATATTTGGAGTTGGATTTGATTGTTCAAATTTATATTTCATTTATATATGTGAATATAAATGAGAATATAAATTGATCAAGAGAAAATTTCAAGGGTTTGAAAGAGTTCAATCATGATTTAGGGTTAAATCCATTAAGAGATTTTAAAGGATTTAATGGAATTTTTAATTAGAGATTTAATTTTTTTGAGTTGGATTTGATTGATTTATATTTATATTTTATTTATATATGTGAATATAAATGAGAATACAAATATATTTTGAGAAAATCCCATGAGTTTGAAGGAGTTTGATAAAAGTTTAGGTTAAATCCATTAATAAAAAATTAAGAGATTTAAGGGAATTTCAAGGGTTTTAAATTTGAAATTTTATTTCTGCTTTGAATTTAATTGAGTTATATTTATATTTCATTTATACATGAGAATATAAATGAGGACATAGATAAGTTTTGTGAAAATCCCAAGGGTTTGAATAGGTTTTGGTCAAGATTTGGAGTTGATTTTAGCTAAGTCCTTTAATGAAAAAAATTAAAGGAATTTGGAAAATTTTCTTGAATTATTTTGGAATTTTGAATTTGATTTGATGGGTTGAATTTATATTTCATTTATATATGAGAATATAAATGAGAATATAAATGAGGTATGAAAAAATCTCAAAGGATTGAATAGGCTTGAATCATGATTTTGGTTAAGTCATTGAGGGAAGCTTAAGGACTTAAGGCAAAATTTGGACTTGGGAATTTTTGATGGATTTTGATCATGGGTTTCAATCATAGACTTCAATCATGGATTTCAATCATATGGAGTTGATATGAAGTTTGAGAAAATTGAATAGAATTTATTTGGAGTTTGACTTGAAAGAAGGAAAGTGAGGAATGGCTTAAGCTAAAGGGTAGGAAATTTTCCTAACACCCCTAAAGCATGACTTATTCCTATGACTAACTCTTCTAAGTTTTCTAGAGCTAGGTGAGAGTGTCCACCTAATCACTAGATGTGTCTTAAGACTAAGGAGCGCTTAAAGTCTAAGAGAAGTCTTAAGCCTAAGATGGAGGTGTTGAGAGCTCATTCTAAAAATGAGGTCAACAGCTTGCAAGGTGATATTCCAAACTCTTTTCAAGCAGTCTGATCAAGCATAAAACAAATATCAAAGCTAATTTCCTCATCAAGTTTGCCAAAGAAAAATGCATAGGACCGAGGAAGCAATGTCATAGTTCATACAAAGCTGATGGCCGAACTAAAAGAATTTTGTGGTTATTCAGTTTGTTAAAGCACACATTGCTATACTGATAACTCAACATTATAAGACCTAATATAAGCCGGAAGGCTGGGTAATTTGTATGCACCCTTCTATGAGTCTATCAAAGTAGCAAGCACAAGATTTATGATGTACATACACTTCCTAATAATTCAATATGGACAGATTAGGTTAATCCTTCATCAAGTCCATCAAACTTAAAGCTAGGACAGAAGGAGTTTCAAATCTCAAAGCAAACAAACCAATTCCTCCAACCAACCCGGTCAAGCATGAAGCTAGGGTCGAAGGAAATTCAAATCCACAATAGCACAAAAGAAAAAGATGTTCAGCAAGCCCACTGAAGCAAAGAGTAGATGGTGGCAGAAGCTCTTCAGCGAAGCCATTGAAATTGAAGATGTAGTAATTTAAGATTCAGGGTTGACTCAAAAGGTCAACCAGTTTTAATAAATATGACTCGATATATATGGGAATCATATTTGTTGGGGGGTAATTGTTGACCTCCATGCATGCATCATAAGTCAAGTCGAGCTCACATGATGAATTCGACGAGCTTCACCTCACAAATCGAAGCTGAAATACACATGACATTGCCAAAATTTGTCAAAATGATATCTTATCGATGAACGGACTTTGCCATCATGTTCATAATGTTGAAATTAATCATAATATACATATTGTACAATTCGATGATTGACTGATCAAGAAGGAAGTCCGTCAATGCACCTACACACACAATAGAGTTGGGAGGCTACGACGATGCCTGAATGACCTTTGTTCATAAAATTTATTATGCCATTAGCGTCAAAACATTGAAACCTTTCAAATGAGACTATTTACATTCAATTTGGATGAGTTTACATGAACATCAACCCATCAGAAGTGGTAACACAATTTTAAGCTGAAATTGATCCAATTTAATATCCGATTTAACCAAACGGCCTTCGATTGTGAAACAAACTGTGTTGTTGCATCTGGAATATTAGAATAACCTAAGATCGACATATATATTTCCTATATAGTAATATTGATACAAAAATCCAAATTAGAGCCAATTAAACAATTAAAGAAAATCCTATAACTACCACCCTTACCTAATTATAACTCCACTCCCCACAGCCCCATTAACCATAACCAGCCCTAATTTCTCCAAAATATCATTCTCTTGCTGCTGCCCATCCCGTTGATCATCATCGCCGCCTCTGATCTCCGGAGCGGCGCACTGCCCGTCACAGACCCGCTAACTATTCACACACTCGATTTCGATGTCCGTCATCCAAGCACTATTCATACACCAGGAGCTCTGATCAACGCCTCCCACGCGGTAGTAGTCCACATGCTGGTGCGATCCACTCTTATCCTCAGCATCTGTATGATGGTAGTGTGTGCCCCCTGCCTCAGACACCAAGGCCAGATGCTGCTTATTTCCCACATGTATAAAATAGCTTGTTTATGGGTGTATAAGTTTTCTAACATGTACCCGAAGAGCCTATGCACGTCTTTTAAGATAGGTAGGTTAGAAGACTCATGGCCATGGTGTTGCAAAACATCACCCATGCATCAAATTTTGTCAGAATCGAGAGTGCCAAGGAACAACCAAAAAAGGAGACATTTTGAATTTAGCCTACTTGCTAAATTAAGTAAGTGTACACGCCTTTCTTGGCATGGAGGGAAAATCTGTGTTTCATGCAGGTACCTTAGAGCCCCATACATGCCTTTCTTAGCATGGTGGGATGGCACATTCGGCCGTGATTTATACCACCTATACACACCTTTCTTGGTATGGTAGCTCAAGATACTCGAGGTATCCCTATATAGGATGACGCCGATGTCAAGAAATCCAAATTTTTATTACAGGAGGCTCAAATTGAGATAAAGTCAACCATAAATATAAAATTGATGTTTAAACAAATATTGCATGTGCTTTAGGACCCATACATGCCTTTCTTGGCATGATGGGATGACACATTTGGTCATGCTGTTTAGACCACCCATACATGCCTTTCTTAGCATGGTGGGCAGACCCATCCCCCATTGTAGCCCCATATACAGAGACGACGACGAGAGGTTGCCAAATTGCTATCAAACTTTCATCAAAAATACTAAACTTGAAATGAAACTCAATCAATATAAGCAACAATATTCAAACCCCCCTAAAGTTTAATCAATATTAAATTGAATAACCCGCATGGGCCCTGACACTATGTTGAATGTTTAAATTTAGTGTTTGAGGATGTTATGCGGGTTGATTCTCGGCTTGGTCTTAGGACCAATTTTGGGTTAACAAAACCTAAAAATTCAATAATAATATTATAAGAAATTTAACTTGATAAAATCTGAGAAGCTAATTTTGTCACACAATTACAAAAGGATAAATCCATTGATACTTCTAAAGTTCAAATTATCAAGATGGAAAGTCTTAAACCAGATCCTCTATGCTCAAGCTAGAGTTGATAAGGTTTACAAGACTATAAACTTATAAGCAATGATCCTAAACTTGATCCTCTACATTTAAGCTAGAGTGTGGCTTTTATTTTTGGATTCGTTTGTGTGTGAATGTTTGAGGGGACACCATGTAGATCTGAGGATGTACTTATTGAGGTGATTGGGTATGATATTAAGGAATAGTATACTATCTCAAAAGATAAAAATCACAACCTTATGATGCACCTAATCACCTAATAAGGACTCCTATGGCATGATGGGTCTTCGAGTATACTAGAGATTTTTCTCTTATTTTACATGGAAAAGTAAAGTAGGGTTTATTTAAATCGAGTTTGTTAAGTTCCCTATAGAGGCAAGCCTCCATAGTTAATTACATCTTAAGAAAAGTGAATCCCTTAAGAATACTCTCGATTAAAGTAGATGATTATTGTCTCCGAAGAATTCAATGATAGGACTATCAATAAATTGGTTGTATTTTAGAAGATTAAGTGGGATGGATCAAAAGGGAAGAGTTATTATTGAAACCAAAGGAGATGAGTAGAGAGTGTTCATGATACTAGAAAACTTAGTGAGCACTCCAATCTATCCTATGGTTGGGATTTATTTATTTGAAATTAAGGAGATTTATTTATTTGAGTTGAAATTTTATTAAAAATCTAGGACTTATAATTTCATAATACAAGATTATGAAAATGCCTAAGAGGTGAGGATTTATGCTTGTAGCTAGCAAAGGAAAACAACAACCACAAATCCTAAATCTAGGGAGCTTTGATGAGGGCCAAAGCATGACCTAAATTTAAGATAAAAGTGGGCATATAGTTTACCTCAACAAGAGAGAGTAAACCACCCAACTGCTAGACTTATTATCGCCTGGAGGGCAGCCAATTAACTCCTCTTATGCTTTAAATCTATGTAGGCAAGTCATATGCTTTTGCAAGATGGCTAGGCTATTATTATTTAGAAAAGAAACGAAGTCCTTAAACCCACTTCTTAAGAGACTAAAGTATGAGGGGTATGAATAATGACTTAAATCTAATACATATTCTCATCAGATTTTATTTAATTTAGGACTTTTTGTTTTGACACAGGCAATAGGATTTTATATGCCTAAATGCATGAGAAGTTGATTATGGGCCTGTTGATCTCATTTTTGGATTAGGTTAATTTAGCAATTAGGATATCCTAATCTCAAATAGGATTTTTCTAATTCAATGCTTAGTGACCTAGGGAAGTCACCTTGGGTTGGATATAACCTGTATGGCTCAGGTAGGATCAACTCAAGCATTCAATATGAACCAATTCAAATAAATCAACAAAATAAAATGGAAAGTCAAAATTAAATCTAAAGTCAAATCTAGTCAACCTAGGTTTGACTCAGGTGGGAGCCACTTGGTCAAAAGTCAGCCCACCAAAAATATGGCCAAATTAAATCATTCCAAACATTCCAGATGATTAAATAAATATGTTTGATCATAATATAAAGAGATTTAAATTCCTTTAGTACTAAAATGGGTGAATTAGACCACTTGATTTAAAATAGCCTAAATGGGTCTTATTGGATTCAAACCTCAATTAAATTGAAATAAACTCAAATTAATCATTTAGGATAACAATCAAACATAATTTAATTCACCATTGGATATGATTAGGCCAAATGGGTCATTTGACCCAATTGAAATCAAACATAACCCATTAACCCCACTTTGGGTCAAATGGGTTTACATCAAAATATAATTGAAATCAAATAAAAATAACCACTCCAATTCATCCCATGCACATGATCAAGCATGATTGGAGTTCAAACCTATTCCAACTAAGTCAAATTGGTCATTTGACTTTAATTGGAACCAAATTTAATCTATTTATGTTAAATGGGATAATATGAAATGCAACTCACATTCAATTAAAAAAAATGAATGAAATGGGAAATGCAATTCATCATTAACTCAATAAACAAATAAGCAAATAAAATAAAATAAAAAATAATAATAATAAAAGAAATGAAGAAAAGAGGGAAGAAGGGAAATTGAATTTTCCCTCTTCCCACATCAAGCCAAACTCCACTCCTTAATAAGGGTGGCTGCCTTCAAGGTAATTGAGGCAATCAAGAAGACTAAAAAAAGAGCTTGCCATCACTCAAAGCATAAAAAGGAAGAGAAGAAAGAAGAAAAGAAGAAAAGAAAAAAAAAAGAAAGTGAATAGTGCTCGACCAAAGTAAAGGAAGAACATATACATAACCTCAAGCCAAATGGACTTCTTCAACACCTTCACCACTCAAAACTGAACTCAATCGAAGCTTTTCCCACTTCCCAAGTCATTGGAAATGGTGAAACCACCAAAGCCATTGTGTAGAGAAGTAGCTTGGTGGAGAGATCAAAAGACAAGGAATTGACTCAATTCCTTTGTTGCACAATCATCTTTCGAAGAATTGAAGCTATAGGAATCAATTCTGAAGCCAATCGAGCAACGAAACAAGGTATGCCATTAGCACAACCTTCATATCTCTTAAGCAATTCAATTTTAATCATTTTCATAGGAAACATGATCTTCAAGTTGATCCAACTATATAGAATCATAGGATTTCTTTTCACGATCGTATATCACTTGAAATCGTGTGATTTCGTTGCCTGGATCAAAAGATATTAGCAAAATAAGTTGGACGGTTCTTGGCTCCCGTAGGAAATGAAGGAGACGATACACGGATCGGATGGTCTAGATCTAGGTGCACAAATTGATTCAAATCCCTTAAGGATCACAGGGGACGATTTAGACCATCCGATCTGTGATCAGACGGGCAAAGATCGCCCCCATTTTCAACCTGTGTGTGTCACGCGGACCATCCCACGCATGACACGCGGTCTGCGTGCCGCGTGACATGTGGTCTACCGCGTGGGATCGCGAGATCACTATGGACCGTCTGATCTTTGATTGGATGGTCCATAAACAATCCCACATTTTTAACTTTGCCATGCGGGTCCATCCCGCTTAAAAACCCGTTAGGATTTAGTTAATTAACGGTTTAATTAATTAATTAAAATTCTAAAAACTTTAAAAAATCATATAAAAAAAAAGAAAAATTAGAAAACTACAAATAAAAGTTCTATGGTTTTGTCTTGATGAGAGGAATCTATAGAAATTAAAATCCTCAATATTTATTGGGTAATTTTTTTTCTTAATTTAAGTTTAATAGAAAAATATTAAACCCTAATTACTCTCAAATTAATAATCCAATTAATTTGAAACTTTGGAGAAATGAAACTAAGCTTAAAACATACATTAGAAAATTTTTTGGGAATTTAATTCTCTGAATTCAAGGGAAACTGTAATTTCATGTGTATTAACCTTTAAATTAATTAAATTAATTACCCTTTAATAAAATAATTAGAAAACTTTAATCTAATAATCTTAAATCAGCATAGTAAATATTAATAAATATCAGAATACTAATTAAACCTAATCAAACCTATGAACCTGATAGATCACTAATTAACCTAATTAGGTAAATAAAAGAATTCAATAATTCAATTAAATGACCTGAACTTAATTAAATCATAAAATTTAAATCCATAATGAATATTAAAAATTGGTAAGAATAAAATAATTAAAACCTTATTCACACCCTAATTACATCTCTAATCAAGTTGAAACTTTAGGGATATAAAATTGGCATGTAACTCCACTTGCCATAATTATCTCAAACCTGGTTGGTCTATAAATTTGGAATTCTTGATTTTCCAAATCTCTAGGTCAATATGAACTAAATAATAACAATTAAGAAGAATCATTAATTCATTGAATCAACAAATAAATTGAGCTAATTTGAAATAAACATCAGAAATACTTAGAGTAATTTATCAAAACTTCCTAAGTCAAAGAATTTAATCAAATATCAAAATTTTAAGAAAATCAGTACTTAATGAAATTCAAACATAATTAAATGACCTAAGTTTAATAAAATCATTCATCTATAATAAATTTAAATAATGAATCTAAACTTAGGATAATTAAATTGGATCAAATAATTAATTCAAGTGCTTTAGGTTAAGCATAATCCATGAACAAACCTAAGGTAGTAAATCATATTAATGAACTTGAACCTTAAGCTAAGAAATCCATGATTTAATAACTTAAGAAATCAAATTTAAATCAAACTCTTTAAAATAACATAAGCCAAATCAAATGAAACCCATATAACTTAATTACAAATGAAACAAATCATAACTTAGACCAATAAAATAAATTAAATCAAATAAAGTAATTCAAATAAATAAAATAACATAAATAAAATCAAAAGGATTAATTAAAATACTTAAGGATTTTAGTTCGACTTTTGGAAACTTCATTAGGATTTAGGATGTTGAATGGAAAGAGCTCCATCCAAAAATGAAATCATTCCATTCTTCATTCTTGAAAACCTATACTACTTTAACCAACTAAAATGAACATAAAAATAGAAATTAAATCATTAAACCATTTGAATTGAAACCAACCAATGGTAAAAATTAAACTAATTCAAACTTCAAACTTCAAACTTAAACTTAAAGGCCTAGCAAAGACTTACCCCACAAACTCCACTTCTACACACCCTAGATTACTTAGGTCACAGACTCTAGATCTAGGTTAGATCGTTCTGTGATTTTCTTTTAATCTCCCATGATATGTTGTGCTGTGCTTCACATGTTTGTGTAGTGTATTGCTTTAGATTGGATGCCTAGGCTTGTTTGTTTGTTAGACTGGATGTTAGGGCATTCTTTTTAGATTTAATATTATTTTTTGTAGGAGACTGTGTTAAAGGGATTACTATAATAAATAAATCATAAAATTACTGTTTACTTGTAGGTGTTGAAAATCCCTTAACATAGTCCATAGGGCAGGTGTGCTTGACAAGCAACTAATGCTAAGCCTGTATGTTTGTGAAATATAAAATGCTTTGTGTGCTGTGTGTATTTCCTAACATCTATTTTACAAGGCTTATGATTTCTTTTGAATTTTAAAAGTAAATTTGAGCTTAGAATTAGGTTATGATCTATGGGGTCTAGGATTAGCAGGAGCTGACCCAACCAGAAGATGGTGTGGTGGTCCCCTATGGAGCCCGATGGATGTCCCTGAATAAGGAGACTTTCCTAGAAAGAAGACCCATAGATCTGAAGTTGTAGTTCTAGGTCGGGTTGTATAAGGGCAGAACTAGGCTGCCTATTTTTCTTTCTTTTGTGGTGTACATCAGTACTCGGCTGCATTGGCCTTTTCCTTATATAATTTAATTTGGCTTGATTTATTTTGGGTGTGCAATAGAAACAATATACTTTTCCTAAGTTTCTTTCTATGCTATGTTTGTGCTATGATAAATGCCTAGATGTAGGCTCATAGGATAAACTAAATTTTCTACCCAACTAAATCAATTGAAACATAAAAATAAATACAACTCATAATCTTTATATAAAAGCCTAGGTATTAAAGCAAGATAAAATATGTAGCAACCCCTTAGCTGGATGTTTTAACATCATGCATAATCATATTATTTCACTCTTGATTAATAAAGAACTTCCATCCTTACCAGAGAACCTGAGCTTGACCTTTGAGAGCCTATGATAAAAGTACACCTTCTTCTATTCTGATTTGGCCCAAATCTTTTTCTAATTGCATGTATTAGGCATAAATTGAATTCCTATAACCTAAATGAATCTTGAGTCAAAATTCATAAAAGCCTGAAAAATATGTATTAGTTAAGGGCATCTTCATACCCTACATAATCTTAGGGATTAGGGAGTAAGTCTAAGTTCATAGATTTCTTTTCTAAAACTATAATAGCCCAACCATCTTGCAGTCATATGACTTAGCCTCATGGTTTTAAAATGCACTTTGGTGGTATTAGCTGGCAACCTTCTTCAGGCAGGTTATAGTCCAGAAGAGTCAGGAATAGGTTAGTTCCCTCAAGTGAGGAGAATGATCAATGATTCCCAAGGATATAACTAGGTCGAGCATCTGACATGTGTCAGAAGCACCTGTAGACTAGGTTCTCAAGCATCCTTTTAGGAATAAGTCTTCAACCCTAGGCATTTCTGCGGTCTTGTGCTGTTAGAATCTAAGCCTTGGATTTTTAAGAAAATGCTAACTTGAATTCTAAAATTAAATCCCAAATTTTAAGCCCAATCATAGAATTGATGAAATGTCTACTAGGCATCCCAGTATCAATAGATATTTATTACTTTTTCTCATTTGATTCATGAAAATAACTCTCTCCAATTTGGACCTCTCCCAATTGAATTTTCAAAAATCAATCCTTTGAAATCTACCTTAGTAGTCTTTAGGAATAACCACTTGTTTCTTTAATCGAGAGTATTCTTAGGAAGAGACCCTTTCTAAGATGTAATTAACTATAGAGGCTTGCCTTTATAAGGAATCATGATCCCAGGATAAAATAGACCATGTTCTACTTTTCATGTAGTTCATGGGAAAATACTCTCGTACACGAAATACCCCTTAGCCTTAGGAGTCTTTTATTGAAATGATTGAATCTATTATAGGAGAGCATGTTTATCTTTTGAGATAATATGCTTATTCCTTAATGACTTTTTTGATCATCTAAATAAATATTTTTAAACTCTATGTGGTGTCATTTCTTTTTTCTATTTCAGAGAAAACACCAATAAGGCCAAATCAAAAGGGAAAGAGGTGTTCTTCCATCATAGGCTCTCAAAGGTTAAGCTCATTCTATCTGACAAAGATGGAAGCCCTCTCTTAACAAGAGTGAAACAAGATGGTTATGCGTGATATTAAACATACAACATCCAGTTAAGGGGTTGCTAAATATTTCATTATCTTGATTTAATGCCTAGGCTTTTATATGATGTTATGAGTTATTTTAAAAGTTTAATTATGAGTTTTTAATGGGATATAAAATTTTTTTTTTATCCTAAGAGCCTAATCATATCCAGGCCATACAACAATCAATAATCATAAAAAACCTATAAAAAGGCATGCTATTTTTAATGCACAAGCTAAACAAATCATCAAATAATTTTATAAAGCTATCGTAAAAGAATAAAAGGCCGATGCGGTCAGGTACCGCCGTACAACCCAAAAAAAATGTGGGTAGCTGAGCTCTACCCTTATACAACCCATATTATAAGAGAATAATTATAATTCTAAATGATGAATATTATGGGGGTCTTCATCCTTCATTCTTCCTTCTTCATTTCTTCATCTTCCATTTCTTCATTTGATTTGCTCCATTTTTTTCTTTCTTATGGCTTGATTTGGATATGCTTGCTCTAAAGGCATCACATGGTACATAAGACTTAGCCAAATCCTCAAGAAGGTCATCCCCATTGAGATCAAATGCTACCCGCTCATCCTTAGAATTTGTGCGATCACTACCTAAGAGTTCCTTCTTCTCAGCAAAGTAAGTGGCTACGATATCATCCAAGGAACGATCAAATCATTCTAGCATAAATACTCAAGGCTGACCAGTGGAGGGACTGTGGTCACTGACCGAAATACATCTAACACTGCCTACCACTAGAGTGCTAGCTCTAGGAGGGTCATGCTCACTGGAAGAGATATGCTCGTGACTGTTCATCAGTGGAGTGGTGTCCCTAGGGAGATCTACTATCATGGAACTGAAAAATTATCACCCTCCCCTTCTGCAACTGGCTCTGATGGTGGCGGTGGTGGTGAGACCACGACGCTGCGGTGTTAACACTCCTATTGAACCATAAATGAGGTAGAGGGTCGACCAGGGGAGCTCGATCTCACCACAATAAGTAGAATGGAGGGAGCGGGATCCTTTTGAAGTAGCTAGATTAGTAAAGGGGTTGGTCTCTCCCCGGATGGGGGCTTCTAGATCTTGGTGGGAGTTGTGGATGCTGGGAGATGTATGGGTGATGGTGGACGATGAGCGGAGCAGTATGAAGGTAACACTGACTGCTCCTCAATGAGAGATCTTTGCCTACTGCGGGTAGCGCTAATAAGAACAATCCTATCTAAATGATCGGCCCTAACGGGGAGACGATCAGAAAAATCCATCTAAGCGAAGGCTGCCTACTGTCTGGCATATCTCCGTCGCTCCCTCCTGCCTACTTGAGTAGATGCTTGGGCCTCCATGACCCTCTCTCTATGGATCCAATCCCTAACACTCCTAGAGATCAATGATCACAAATCAAACAAGGTACCAAGCTCAGATGCTCTACCAACTCGGTAGACAATCTGCATAGGGCCTCCTGTGGTCCCTATCTGATGTCTCATAGTACACTGTTGGTGGAGGAGAAGCAACAATCCTCTGGTAATCTTCCTCTCCGTCTGATTCCAAGAGGGGGTGGAACTTGTTGCAGGTCGGAAGTGGAGAGACCTCTCAGGGAGAACCCTCCTCGGTCATATGTGATGCACTCAAGCCGCCATGCTCCCCGCAATCTTGCAATTTTATTATTACGACAGACAAGTGAATGGAACTAGTACCTACCTCATAAGTGGAGGAGACTATCTCAGAACCTAAGATAGCCTCCCCCTTCAGGGTAACCAAAGAGGAGATAGTAGCTCTCGCTGGAGCAATGATAGGGATAGTTGGATGGGCAGGTGCTAAAACTATCTTAGAACGAGGTGTGGGAACCACCGTAGCCTTCCTCTTCAATAGAGGGTACTCAGAATCAGTGGATGGCTGGCTTCTGCCCAGCCACCTCATCCCGATTGATGGTAGTGAGGGTCACCCCCTCACAAGTAACACGTGCTCCCTCGAATCCTTGACCGAAGAAAGCTAGGTGGGTGGAGTCGGTCTCAGGGAGGCTGGCCCAATCCAAGGCCAAATCCATCCTGAAGAGGAAAGTAAAAATGAACTTCTGTGAAGCCATGTGTACTGACTGTAAACACTGCACTGCCTGATCGGAGCTATATATCTGCATGTGTTGAAATGTAACTTGAGTCAAGTTTCTACTTTAATATTTGTCCTAAGAGAATCATAAAAATTTGGAGTCCTGAACCGACACTCAACAATTCAAATATTCTATGGAGAGATTTTGATGTGATGAGGAGAGTCTTTGCCATTTGATTTTTATTTAGAACCCATACTCAACCGATTTAGGTAGGTTGGGTGGGGTTTGTAAATTTGAGGAGAGATTTTCTTGGAGATATTTGTATTTTGTTTATCTTGTTTGAAAATATTGATGATTTGAACGAACCTCTACTTAACAAATTTGAGTATGCTAAGAAGAGGTTATGATTATGTGTTTAAATTTTTTTTTTGTAGAATGTATTTGCTTATGATGTGTGAAATACTGATTTGAAATTGGGGCTTCTTACTTAACAAATTTGATATGTCAAGTAGAAGCAACATGTGTTTGATTTATGATTGAAAATGAGACTTTCACTTAACAAACTTGGTATGTTAAATGAAAGCCAAATGTGATTGATATATATTTTGCTTTTCTTTGAAAATGGGACTCTCACTTAACAAATTTGGTATGTTAAAGTGAAAGCCCAAATGTGATTGATATATGTCTTGACAATGGGATTCTCACTTAACAAATTTGATATGTTAAGTGGAGGTCAAATGTGACATAAAAATGAGATCCTCACTTAACCAATTTTGTGTGTTAAGCGGGGAGTCAAATATGTCATGAAAATGAGATTCTCACTTAATAAATTTGATATGTTAAGTGAAATCAAATATGATTTATGAAATAGAAGACTCTCACTTATCAAGTTTGACATGTTAAGTGAAATTTAAATGTGTCATGGAAATGAGACTCTCACTTAGCAATTTTAATATGTTAAGCGGGAATCAAATATATTTGAAAGTGAGATTCTCACTTAACAACTTTGATATGTTAAGTATAATCAAATATGACATGAAAATAAGATTCTCACTTAGCAACTCTGATATGTTAAGTGGGAATCCAATGTGACAAGAAAATAAAATTCTTACTTAACAACCTTGACATGTGTGGAGAAAAATTTCTATATGGTCATCACCTTCAAGAAAATAAAATTCATCTTTTTAGGATGCCACGTAGACCTGTAGATGTGCTTATTCAGTTGATCAGGTACATCATCAAAGAATAGTATACTATCTCGAAAGATAGAAGTTACCACCCTTTAATGAACCTAATTACCTCAATAAGGACTCCTTAGGACAATGAGTCTACATATGTACCAGAGATTCTTCCCCTACTTTACATGAAAAAAGTTTTATTTTAAATGTTAAGTTTTCCTGGGCAAGCCCCATTGTTAATTACATCTTAAGAGACGGGATCCCTTAGGAATACTCTAGATTAAGGTAAATGATCGTTGTCTTCAAAGATTTCAATATGAAAGGACTATCGATTGATTGGTTCATTTTTGAAGATCAAATGGGATTGATCAAAGAGGGGGAGTTATTATCGAAGCCAAAAGAAAGATAAGTAGAAGATACTCACAATGCTAGGAAACCAAGCGAGCATCTCAAACTATCTTATGGTTGGGCTTTAATTTTTTGAAATTGATTTAATTTATTTGAGTTATATTTTTCATTAGAAATTTAGGGCTTATGATTCCATAACACAAGATTATGGAAATGCCTAAGAGGTGAGGAATTAAGCTTACGACCCACAAAGGGGAGAAGCAACCTTAGAACCTAAATCTAGGGAGCTTTGGCGAGGGCCAAAAGAATAACCTAAATCTAAGGCAAAAATAGGTATTTAGTTTGCCTCCACAAGAGAGGACAAATCACCCAACTGTTTGGACTTACAACCACCTGGGGGTGGCCGTCAACTAACTCCTCCTAGTATTTTAAATTCATGTAGGTAAGTCTTATGCTTATGTAAGATAGCTAGGCTGTTATTTATTTAGAAAGAGACTAAGTCCTTAAACTCACTCCCTACAGAGACTAGTTCATGTAAGGACATGCTTAAAATGACCTAAATCTAATGCAATTCAAATTTCATTTTATTTTCATTTTTGGACAATTATTTTGACTCACGCTAATATGATTCATATGCCTAATGCATGAGAAATAAAGTTATTGGCCAAAATCAGCGAGAAGGGAGGAGGTGTGCTTCCATCATGGCTCTCAAAGGTCAAGCCAAGTTTCTCTGGCAAAGGTGGAAGCCCTCCAATAAAGGGTGAAATAAGATACATTTGTGCATGATATTGTAAAAGAAATACTCATCCAACTAAGGGGTTGCTAATTCTTTTATCTTGATCTTAGACCTAAGCTTTAGGTGAGGTTATGAGTTCTTTATACTTAGTTTTGAATTGTTAAGTTTGGTAAAAGATTTATTTTTTCTTAAGAGCCTAATCCACATCCAGGCCATACATAAAGCAAAGAAGAAACTAGAAAAAAGATGCCACTTAATGCAAAAGCTAAACAAATCATCAATCAATTTATAAAGCTAATCATAAAAAGAATAAGAGGTGGTGGTACCACCACAAACTCAAAAAATAAATTGGGTAGCCAAGCTCTACCCATATAAAACCCATATTACAAATGAATTAATTATAATTAAGCAAGGAATTCATTATTATGGGGGTCTTCAAGCTTCTTTTCTTCTTTCTTCTTTGGTTCCTTCTTTTGGATGGTTGGAAGGTGGATGCTCCAAGGCTTCACATAGTGCATAAGATAGGATCTTATGACCAATGTTCATCCTAATCCCCATAACAATCATTCCAAAATCCTTATTGCAAAATTTACATGAAAAGGAAAAGTAAATCTAGCTAACACTTGCAAAACAAAGGTTAGCTAAACAAACCACAAAATCCCAAGAATGCATATTGGACTTATCACCCCACACATGGCTGATTAAGTCTACCTAGACTATTAGATTATGCTTAGGGATATAAGCACCTGCATAGCAAAAGCAATTATGTTTTTATTTATTATAGTGCCTCTTAACCACAATCCCCTGCAGAAAATAATGGTTAGACTAAGATCACCCTGCCATTCATTCTATGCACATACATCCTAACATCCAGTCTAAAATATATATAATAAAACAAAAGCAAGCATCAAACCATGCACCGCCCTAATCTAAAGCTAGAAGTGATGACTTAGCCTAATGTGTGTGCTTTGGAGGTTTGTGTGGTATGCTTAGCTATGGTTTTAAGTTATAATTTTCTAAGTGTGAAGCATGTTCAACTCAGAGGAGGGTTTCATTTAAGTGATTTAATTATTTTGGGTTAATTTTATTTAATATTTTGATTAGATTCAAATGGATCCTACAATTAATTACTAAGTTATAAAGAGAGGGAAAGAGAAGAGAACTTCTCTTTCCTTCATTAACCTAAGTAATTTCTAAAGTAGATTCATGTTTTTATTTAATGAATGTGTTGATTAAGTGTTTTAATTAATCATAAGTTTAGATGAACTCTAAACAAACCTATTCAAAAAGAAAGGCATTTTAAGATTAAATAAAATGAACCAAATTCACAAAACATACATCACTTCATTTCTTTCCCAACATGTATAACATGCATATGAATGAGTACTAAGCATATCTATGCACACAAATGAGAATATTTAGCACACTTTATGATGCATGCTAAGTAATTCATTTAAGAAAATTTGGAAATTTATGATTCATGATTTTCATTAAGTAAAAGATGGATTTCTTATCGAATTTTCACATGCACACATGAAAGTAAGAAATGCATAAGTGAGTATATCACCATTATTAACCAGAGGTGTAAGGTACAAGACCTACTTAGGGCTTCTTAAAGCCTCATAACCTTGGGGTATTCCAGACTAATATACCACTTTCCTTAAATACAAACATGTGTACAAATGAAATTAATGGAAAAGAAAAAAAATGCAAAAATTTGTATTAGTTGATTCATTTTGTTTATGCAATTTATATATGCAAGCATAGGTACCCTTCTTAAGTGATAGTGTAGGAATGAATAGGATATGGAATTAGGCAAGTGTTAGGTTTTTTTCAAATGAACCATACATCTTACCAAATCCTATTCAAAACTACACTAAAAGAAAATAAAAGGAAAACTTATACTAAGCACATCCTTATATTATCTCGCTTGCAAGCTTATAATTAAAAATATAAATAGTACACTTTCAATTTTGAGCATTTGATTTATATTTTTTGAAAATAATTTGAATTTAATAGTGATAATAGCCACTCATATTTTTTACTTTAGCCAACACATACAAATTTGATATAAAGTAAACATTTTCATTTTAAATTTAAATTTTGAAAAGTATGAATGCATGAAACCACTTGACACACATATTTAACATGTTGGGAAAGGAACTAAAGCAATGAAAACATGTAAATACATTCACTTTAATTAAATCCTAAGGATAATCTTATAAAATAAGAAAGCTTAAAATAAATAAAAGCTTATTTAATGTGATTTTTGTTTGATTTTGAATTTGATTTAATTTTGAAAATGTGAGTTGATTTTATTATTCCTAACCCATTACCACTTTTTTTTGACATTTTTATTTAATTTTTAGATGATTATATTCATTTTAGATTTCTGATTAGGTTAAGGTATGAATTAAATAAGTTAATTAACCCTTACCTACACCACCTTAGCATAGTTAACCAAATAATTATGAGCTAACGAGATAAAATAAAACCTCATAAGGAATTTAAATTTTTAATGCACCTAAGAAGAAAAGGGCCTAATGCAATTTGTCTCATGATTAATGGTTAATTTTGGGGTTTAATTTCAAAACACCCCTCACACATATGAGTTGGGTTTTGATTTTCTTAATTAAACTTAGGCTATTCAACACTTAAGCATCTACCCAAAGTAGATTAATTAAGTTTTGAAAAGTTTTAGAAATTTTAGAAATTAATTAAGAGAATAATTAATGAATTAACCCTTAATTAAGAGAGGATTAAGAAAAGAAAAAGGGGGTTTAGGGAATAGCTTAGGGGAAATACCCCAAAATTATTCTCTAAGCCTCCTATTCACTGGATTAAAATACTAATCACACCCCAAAATAATTTTTAAAAATTGATTAGTATTTTAATCCCTTATTGAAGTTGATTAAGAATAATTTTTTTAATCTTTGAGTAGAAATTTACCTCATATATTTTTTTATTTTTATTTAGGGAGATATAAATTTTTAAATCTTAGGGGATTAATTATAATTAATTAAATCCTTAATTAAATCCCTTAGCCCACAGCTCAACACGCGGCGACGGCGGCGGTCAGTGCGCTTTACACGCATCGCGCTATGAGTGGGTTAGTTAAACTCCCGTCACTGTGGTGGCATGATGGTGGGATGCGGTTTGATCCCCACCATTCGGTCAAGGATCAAATGGCTGGGGATCACCCCGTGGTTTCAAAAGGGTAAAAGGATTTATAAAACATGCGATTAATCTTGGCTGTCCATCCAAAATGCACGGATGGATGACCAGGATTATCTATGTTCTTCCCTAAGGATCAATGGAGACCGTCCATGATCTAAGGGAAGATCCGAACTCGATTGAGCTCAGATTGGGACAAGATTTTGCACACATCATAAAAAATTATAGAAGATCACATCCAATGGTGGAATTCTCATGCCATGACACTTTCTTTCACAAAGGACCAACACCTCCTAAGTCTAATGGTCAGAAAATGACATACTTTGCTGGAGGTGATCACCAACGCTCGATTCCTTTGGAGGAGCTTCGCTTGGTTGAGACGAAGCTGTGTTGAGAGAATAAGCTCTTGAGGTTGAGTGGACGGCTCTATAGACCAACACCTCCTCCTCTCCTTTGTGACTTCGATCAAATTGAACTCCTCCTTGCCTTGGGAACTTGTGTAAGGCTTGGGTGCACTCGACTTGATCCACTGAGGGAGCGTGCAAAGAGAATTGAAGTGGATTGTAGTGTGGAAAAAGTTGGGAATGAGTGAGTTCCTATTTTCTCAAGAACATGAGAAATTGAAAATTAAATCTCAGAAAGGTTAGGATTTCCTCATGGAAAGGCCATGGCCGTAGGAGCTCAAGAGTGGACTGGTAACCTCCCATGTACTTCAAATCAAGTGGAGGGAGGTTTTCAAATTGGCTAATTTTGAGCTAGGGGGTCGATTTTGGCCTTGGGTCCATTTGGGCTGACCCAAACCCATTGGGTTGGGTGCACCACTCTCCATGGGGTTCACTTGACCTATTAGGAAGGTATCAAGTAGATATGAAGAGGGCTTGACCAAATTCTCCATGAATTTGACCAAAATTTGTTCTATGGCCAAGGAGTAGAATAGTCATTTGGCTAATATTTGTATTTGAATATGTTGGGTATGTTGGAAAAATAGGTTTGACCAAGTTTCATTGGATTTGGAGTTCATTTGGTATGGTTTGGCTCATGTTGACCCATTTAGGTCAAAATGGGTCAACTTGGGGTCAACTTGACCAATTGGTCAAATTAGGTCAAACCAAGTGTTGGGACAAGTTCATATGGCCATTTGAAATGTTTTGGTGGCTTTGGTTTGATTCAATTTGGTTTAGTTTTGAGTTTGGCTCATATGACTTCATTTAGGTCAAATGGGTCAAGTTGACCAATTTGACCCATTTGATCTATTTGGGCTAGGTCATGAGTAGTTTTAGGTTTGGTTAGTCATATGGTGTGGATTGGTATCTTTGTTACCAATTAATTTTGGTTAAATTTGAATTTGACTCAACAAGACCCCTTTAGGTCAAGTTGGGTTCAAGGTCAATTGAGCTAAATTTGTTCTAGTTGGCCAATTGAGGCCTTGGTCAAGTTCAACAAGTGATTTGGAATGAACTTGACCCATTGGTTTTAATCAATTTGGCTTATATCAAGTTTTAACACATTTTGACTTTTTAGGTCAAGTTAGGTCAACTTAGGTCAAGTGGCCAATTGGGCTAGGTTAGGCTCAAATGTTGACTTGGTCAAGTTCAAACATAGTTCATGAATGAACTTAGATCAATGGTTTCAATCAATTTTGCCTATAGTGGATTTTGGCTATGCTAGGCTTCATTTTGGCTAAGTGTTGACTTGGTCAACCCTTTGGTTTGACCTAATTTGATTGATCATTCCATGATGATTGTTGATCATGATGAGAGGCATGGATGAGTTTGATTCAATCTAATTTGGTTAGGATTAGAATTTGGCTCATAAGGGTACTTTAGGTCACTTTGGGTCAAGTGAGCCTAAGTGGGTCGAATGGCTTGGTCAAAGCTAGATTTGAGTTTGATTGAACTTGAATATGGACTTATGATTGAAATATAAATCCATTTGCAAGTGGTTTGAAGTCAAATGGGTTTTGATTCATTTGACAATTTCATATTTAAAGGAAGAATATGAATGGATTTGGGGTTTGATTTTTGAATTGGATTTTGATTTGGTGATTGAAGTTTGTATTTATATTTGGATTCATGATTATAGGGTTGATTGAATCATGAATAAAAATCAAGAGTTTGGCTTGATTTGAAGTTGATTTGGCTAAGTTCAAGATTTTGACTTGAAAGGCTTAGGTTGGATTTTGAGTGCATTTGAGTTTGATTTTTGGGATTGGTTTTAATTGTTTGAATTTATATTTCATTTATATATGTGAATATAAATGAGAATATAAATGGATCATAAGAAAATTTCAAGGATTTGAAGTGATTTGAAGGACTTAGGAATATTTTGGAGTAGGGATTTGAATTTTTGATTTTGATTTGATTGATTTATATTTATATTTCATTTATATATGTTAATATAAATGAGAATATAAATGATTTATGAGAAAATCCCATGAATTTGAATTGATTTGATCATGATTTAGCCTAAGTCCATTAAAAGGGAATTTAAAAGACTTAGGATATTTTGAGTAGGGATTTGAATTTTTGAATTTGGTTTGATTGATTTATATTTATATTTCATTTATATATGTGAATATAAATGAGAATATAAATGAGTTATGAGAAAATCCCATGAATTTGAATTGATTTGATCATGATTTAGGCTAAGTCCTTATATAGGAAATTAAGGGACTTATGAAATTTTGGAGTTTGAAGCCTGAATTTTTGAATTTGGTTTGATTGATTTATATTTATATTTAATTTATATATGAGAATATAAATAAGAATATAAATGAGTTATGAGAAAATCTCATGAATTTGAATTGATTTGATCATGATTTAAGCTAAGTCCATGATGGAAAACATAAGGGACTTAAAAAAAAATTGGACTTAGGAATTTCATTCATGGGTTTCAATCATAGATTTCAATCATGGATTTCAATCATGGATTTTAATAACATGGAGTTGATTTGAGTTTAGATAAAAACAAATAAGATTGATTTGGAGTTCTGACTTGAAGGAATGAAGGTGAGGAATGGTTAAAGCTAAGGGTAAGCAAATTTTCCTAACACCCCTAAGGCATGACCTATTTTTATGGCTAACTCTTCTAAGTTTCTTGGGCTAGGTTGAGTGTCCACCTAATCACTAGATGTGTCTTAAAACTAAGGAACTCTTAAAGTATAAGAGAATACCTATGTCTAATATGGAGGGGTTGAGAGCTCATTCTAAAAATGAGGTCAACAACATGTTAAGTGGGAATCAAATGCATATGAAAATGAGATTCTCACTTAACAACTTTGATATGTTTAAGTGGGAATCAAATGTAAAGGAAAATGAGATTCTCACTTAACAACTTTGATATGTTTTAGTGGGAATTAAATGTATATGAAAATGAGATTCTCACTTAACAACTTTGATATGTTTAAGTGGGAATCAAATGTATTTGAAAATGGGATTCTCACTTAATAACTTTGATATATTTAAGTGGGAATCAAATGTATTTGATGTGCTCTCTTTCTTTTTTGGAAAGAGAGGGGAATTCTTTGTTTGACAAATGTGGCATGTCAAATAAGATTCTGAAATATAGGTGAAATTTATTTAACAAATCTTAAGTATGCTAAATAGATTTTATTGATATGTTTGATGTCATGTATGTATTTTCATGATTTGGAAAAGAGTGAAACTTCAACTCTAGCATATATGAAATATGTTGAGTGGAGTTTCAATTTTATGTTATGATTTGAAAATAGAATTTTCGTTCAACAAATTTGAGTATGTTGAATGAAGGTAGCTATTTTCAAAAAAGGTGCTTTTGGAAAGTGCCATTTTGTGAAAGAATTTATTTTCTTAAATTTTATGATGAATCTTGCCTCACCAAGCTAGTGGTAAGGAGGTCTTAGATTTTAATTATCTCTCCCTTCATTTATAAATTTTATTTGTTACCTATTGGGGAGCCCAATAGGGGTTTTAAGACCTACACGGAGGGAGGTCCTAAACCTAAAGGATGTTGGCTAACTTTGCTTAAGAATGAAATAAGCTAAGTGCCAACGAAAGGAAAGATAGTCTCGGACTCATATAAAATGCAAGTCCACTACCGATGCTTGGAGACAATAATCATCTACTAGAGATGGAGAGAGAAACCATCCCCAATGGAGTCGCCAAAAAAATCTATGGTGTTTATTTTCGGATTCATTTGTGTGTGTATATGTGAGGGGATACCATGTAGATCTGACGATGTACTTATTGAGGTGATTGGGTACAACATCAAAGAATATTGTACTATCTTGAAAGATATAAATCACTACCCTACGATGCACCTAATCACTTAATAAGGACTCCTAAGGCAAGCCTCCATAGTTAATTAGGGTTTTCAAATATACCAGAGATTTTTTCCCTGCTTTACATGGATAAGTAAAGTAGGGTTTATTTAAATCGAGTCTATTAAGTTTCTTATGAAGGCAAGCCTCCATAGTTAATTATATCTTAAGGAAAGTGAATTCTTTAAGAATACTCTCAATTAAAGTAGATGATTGTTGTCTCCAAAGAATTCAAAGATAGGACTATCAATAAATTGATTGTGTTTTAGAAGTTCAAGTGGGAAGGATCAAAAGGAAAGAGTTATTATTGAAACCAAAGGAGATGAGTACGGAGTGTTCATAATACTAAGAAACCTAATGAGCACTGAAATCTATCCTATGGTTGAGAATTATATATTTGAAATTGAGGAGATTTATTTATTTGAGTTAAAATTTTATTAGAAATCTAGGACTTATAATTCCACAATACAAGATTATGAAAATGCCTAAGAGGTGAGGATTTATGCTTGTAGCCCTCAAAGAGAAATAACAACCTCATATCTTAAATCTAGAGAACTTTGACGAGGGCAAAAATATGATCTAAATCTAAGGCGAAAGTGGGTATATGGTTTACCTCCACAAGAGAGTGTAAACCACCCTACTGCTGGACTTGTTACTCCATGGAGTGGTAGCCAGCTAATTCCTCCTACACTTTAAATCCATGTAGGCAAGTCATATGCTTTTGTAAGATGGCTAGGCTATTATTATTTAGAAAGAAACTAAGTCCTTAAACCCACTCCCTAAGAGACTAGAGCATGAGGGGTATGAATAATGACTTAAATCTAATGCAAATTCTTATCAGATTTTATTTAATTTAGGACTTTTTATTTTGACACAAGCTATAGGATTTTGTATGCCTAAATGCATGAAAAGTTGATTATCAGCCAAATCAAAAGAGAAAGAGGAGTTCTTCCATCATAGGCTCTCAAAGGTTAATCTCATTCTATCTAGCAAAGATGGAAGCCCTCTCTTAACAAGAGTGAAACAAGATGGTTATGCATGATATTAAACATACAAGATCCAGCCAAGGGGTTGCTAAATATTTTTTTATATTGATTTAATGCCTAGGCTTTTATATTATGTTATGAGTTATTTTAAAAGTTTAGTTATGAGTTATAAATTTTTGATCCTAAGAGCCTAATCGTATCCGAGCCATACAATAATCAACAATCATAAAGAAACTAAAAGGCATGCCATTTCTAATGCACAAGCTAAACAAATCATCAAACAATTTTATAAAGCTATCACAAAAGAATAAAAGGCCGAAGTGGTCGAGTATCACCGTATAACCTAAAAAGAAATATGGGTTGCCGAGCTCTACTATTATACAACCTAAATTATAAGAGAATAATTACAATTACAAATGATGAATGTTATGGGTTCATCCTTCAGTCTTCCTTCTTCATTTCTTCATTTAATTTGCTCCATTTCTTTCTTCCTTTTGGCTTGATTTTGATATGCTTGCTCGAAAGGCATCACATGATACATATGACTTGGTCTTATAACCAATGTTCATCCTAATTCCTCCATAACACTCATCCTAATCCTAATGAAAAATTACATTAAAAGAAGGAAAGTAAATCAAGTTACACCTACAAAATAAATGTTAACTAAACATATCATACAATCCAAGCAGTTATATGAATAATTTGGACTTAGCACCCCACACATGGGTAGCCAAGCCCACCTATCTTAACTTGGTTATGCTTAGGGGCTAAACAATCTACACAGTAAAAGCATTTATATTTTTATTATGACGGCCCCGTAGGCACAACCCCCTGTAGTTAATATGATTAGGCTAATATTGGCCTAACATCCAGACTACACACATATACCCCAACATCCAATCTAAAATAATACATCATAAAAAAAATATACATCAAACGATGCAACGCCTTAACAAAAAGCTAGAAATGATGACTTAGTCTAATGTGTGTGAATTAAAGCTTGTGTGGTATGTCCTAACAAAGCTTTAGAGTTGTAATTTGCTAAGTGTGAGGGATTTATTTATAAAAGGGTTGATGTCTCTTTAAGTGATTTAATTGATTTAAAGATTTTATTTAGTATTTTCTTTTGTTTCATATGGCCTACACTTGACAACTAAGTATTATAAAGAGAAGAAAGAGAGGGAATCTCTCTTTCATCCCTACCTTAAGTCACTTCTAAAGTAAGTTAATTAATCAATTTTCTTTAGTGAATGAGTTATTATATATTTTAAGCAATCGTAAGTTTAGGTTCACTCTAAATGACCTCATTCAATAAGAAAGACATCTTTAGATTAATTAGAATGGGTTACTATCACATAACACATATTCATTCATTTCTTTCCATCATGTACATCATGCATATGAATAAATCTTAAGCATACCTATAAATGTAATTTATATTTTTAGCATACTTGAATGATGAATGCAAATAAGTGTGTTTGAAATTTAAATATTTCATTTGATTGAATTATGAATGCATGCCTTTTAAATAGAAAAGAGGGATTTCTCATCCATTAGTTAGATACACATTCTCATGTATAAAAGTTTTAAGTGAGTACGTTGTCATTGTTCTACACCAGGGGCATAAGGTACAAGACCTACTTAGGGCTACTTAAAGCCTCACTGCCTCGGGGTGTCCAGACTATTATGCCACTTTTCCTAGATACATGTAGATGTATAAATAACTACAAGGATAGGAAAACCCATGCAAAAGTTATATTTGATTTATGATTCTTATTCATTGGCCACATCATATATACATATGTATAAGAGTTTTAAGTGAGTACGACACCATTGTTCTGCTATAGGGGCGTAAGGTATAAGACCTACTTAGGGCTACTTAAAGCTTCACAGTCCCAGGGTATCTAGACTAATATACCATTTTTCTCAGATACATATGAATGTACAAAAAGAACCACAAGAATAAGAAGTCATGCAAGAAGTCATATTTAATTTTATTATATGATTTACATATGTGATATGAAATTCTTCCTAAGTCTTAGCATGGCGATGCATAGGAATAGATTTAGACAAATATTGTGTTCTTTTCAAATGAACTATACATTTGTAAATCTTATATGAATCCATGTAAGATAAGAAAAGAGAACTTCATATTGCATATCTTACATTATTAACACATGCAAACTTATAGATACTTGTAATTAACATCACTTCATTTATAATAATTAATTTATAGGCTTTTGAAAATAATATTTGATTTAATAGTGATAATAGACACACCTATTTAATTTAAATCAACACATGCAATTAGACATAAAGGAAACCATTTCATTTAGCTATTTTTAAAAGAAATGAATGCATGATTTCACATGGAAAGCAACATCTAACATGATTGGAAAGAAATAAAGGAACATAAGCACATGATCTCATTCATTCCAATTAATTCCTAAGGACAATCATATTAAATAAGGCTATTTAAAACAAACCAATGTTCTTTAATGTTATTTCAACTTTATGTTTGATTTGAGTTAGGAAAAGTGAAAGAGTTTGCTGGTCCTAATCCCATTCCCCCATGTGTGAGTTAATTTGGTTTAATTAAAAAGTAATTAGGTTGATTTTATGGTTTAATTAGGTTAGGGTATGAATTAAGCCAATTAATTAACCCTTACCTACATCACCTTAAGTTAATTAACTAATTAATAATGAGCCAATATGATATGCAATCACATGGAAAGTAAATTTGCAATGCTCCTAAGAAATGAAGGGTCTAATGCAATTGGCTCATGATTAATAGTTAATTAAGTGTAAGGGATCTTACTTAACTACTTTTATGGTTTTCTCACACATATGAGCTAACCATAATTTCATTATCTCCCCCTTTGGATTATTAAACACCCAAAGAGCTACGCAAGATTAAATTAGATAATTAGATTCAATTGAATTAATAAAGTTCATTAATTAACTAATTAAACCTTAATTAACCTTAACCAACCAAAATGAGATGGGCTTAGAGAAAGAGACAAAGAGGGGAGACTAAGTCTCAATCCTTAAATCCTTTCAATTAGTTGATTAAAGTTCAAGTATGGTTTGGATTTTGATTAATCTTGTTGATTGATTAATTAAGGAGTGTTAATTAATTAATTATTTAAGAGGGATTAGAGAAGACTTAAAGAAAAGAATGGAAGAAGGAGTCCCAATTCATTTCCCTAGACTTCATCATCATTAACAGAGGTTAATAAGCTGAATTGATTGATTAATTTACTATTTATTTGCTTCATTATCACTAATTATATTAAGAAAGTGAGTAAAGCTTAATTCATTGATTTCCCTAATTAAGCAACCAAAAAAATCCCAAAAAAAAAAGGGAGGCAGAGGTCATCCCTTAAACATGCACAGAAAGTTTGGGATTAATTGGATGGTTAATTAGAGAGCAATTAGGCTAATTACATTTTTAAATAAACCTTAATTATGCCAAATACACTATTCGAAATAAAATAATAATAAGTGTATTTGTATTTTAGAATTTAGAAGTTTTAGGATTAAAAACTAATTAATTAACCCTAATCCTTCCTTAATCCCGTGCCACGTGCCGAGCGGCATGCTTTTCATGTTGCACGATGGGAATCGCTATTTAAGTTGTCACATCCAAGTGTTGACTCAGATGGCGACGCACGCGGTATCTCCGTGGACCGTCCGATCTAAGATCGGATGGCCGCGATTAAACCCATGGTTTCAAAGGATTAATCAGAGGCTCTAAGTGTGATTTAATCAAGACTGTCCATCCCGATCACATGGGATGGATTATCCATGATCTATCTCTTCCTGAGGATTGAACAATGGCTACCGTCCATCGATTGTCCCTCGATCTGAGCTCACTCAAGCTCGGATGGAGATGGAAATGATCCTACACCTTTGGGGAAGCACAATAATCAAATCCAACAGTGAAAATTGCATGACATGGAAATTTATTTTATAAAAGACCAACCTAGTTTCATTCAAGGATCGGTTTCAATGGCATACCTCACTAAAGCTTATGACTGGCGGTTCCAACGATTGAGGAAGCTTCATTTGGTAGAAACGAAGCTTTGTTGAGCAACACAAGCTTTGATTTGGTGTAGTTTACTCGAAATACCAAAGAACTAGACGTAGGTGGTAGGGCTTGATCAAACTTTACCCTCCGGTAATCAAGAAGCTTGGGAAAGGATTCATTCTTGTTCGTTTAGCTCCAAGGAAGGTGTGTGCAAAGTTAATTGCACTTTGGTGGAGATTTGAGAAAATGGGAATCAAAGGTGGCCTCCCCTATTTTGGTTTTGCGTAAAATCAAAAATGAGGATTTTGGGGAGCTTGGGAAAGCTTGGAAATTGCTCTAGGAACTCTCTCCTTGGCTGCTAGGGTTGAATTGAGTGTGAGTGTTTGAGTGAGAATGAGGGGGGTAATACCCCCTCATTCCTTGGATCGGACAGCCATGGTTGATTTGGATTCTTCTTGATCAATTGGCCACATCAAAGGTTAATGGATGTCCTTAGGTGCATGATGTTACTCGGTTTGGTTGGGTGAGGCTGTAGAGGTGGCTGCCAAGGGAGTAGTGGGTGTCCTATGGCAGTGTGGAAAGTTCCAATGGCCATAGGGAGGTGATTTCACCTCCCCATGAATCATGGCTGACCTAACCACCTTTTGGTCAGGTCAGCCATGGTTTTAAATGCCTATATGGACCTATGGTTGGATGTCAAGTGGCTAGGGAAAGAAAATGACTTAATGAGCATGTGTTTTATCTCATGGGATTCCCTAAATCCAATGGCAAAATGGTCATTTGGCTAGATTTGGGATGACTCAAAAGTGGGTTAGTCCAAATTTCAAGTGGTTTGGAGTTTATTTGATTTGATTTGGCTTGATTTGACCTATTTAGGTCAAATTAGATTATGTTAGGTCAAGTTGACCAATTGGTCAAATTGGGTCAACCCAAGGGTTAGGTCAACATCACATGACCAATTAGAGTGTATTGGTGTCATTAGTTTGATTCAATTTACTTTAGATTTAATTATGGCTCATTTGGGTTCAAATAGGTCAAATGGGTCAAGTTGACCAATTTGACCAAATAGGGTTAGATTAGGTGTTGAGTCAAGTTCAAATAGATAATTGAAAATGATTGTAGGCTTTGGTTGGGTTTAAATTGGAATTAATTTGGATTTTGGCTAATTTGACCCTTGTGGTGAAAATTTTTCCTACCTTCATCTATCCCCTTTTGAAAAAGAGGGTAAATGAAAATAGAAATATATATCGCCTTGTCGGGACACCACGCAGATCCACAGATGATCTTATTAGGGTGATCGGGTACAACATTGAGGAAAGGTTTACTATCTTGAAAGATAGAAGTCACCACCCTACAATGGACCTAATCACCTTAATAAGGACTCCTAAGGGCTATGGGTCTTCAGAATGTACCAGAGATTCTTCCCCTACTTTACATGGAAAAAGAAAAGTAGAATTTATTTTAAACCAGGTTCATTAAGTTCTCTATAGGGGCAAGCCCCCATAGTTAATTACATCCTAAAAAATAGGATTCCTTAAGAATACTCTTGATTAAGGTAAATGATCATTATCTCCAAAGATTTTGGAAGCTAGGACTATTAATATATTGGTTTATTTTTAGAAAAGTCAAGTGGAATCGATCAAGAGGAGGGTGTTCTTATCAAAGCCAAATGAAGATAAGTAGGGGATGCTTAGGATATTAGGAAGCCCAGTAAGCACTCTAAACTATTCTATGGTTGGGCTTTACATTTTAAAATTGAATTGATTTATTTGAGTTGAATTTTTATTAGAATATTAGGGCTTACAATTTCATGACACAAGATCGTGAAAATGCCTAAGAGGTAGAGATTTATGCTTGTAGCCCGCAAAGGGGAGAAACAACTTTTGTACCTAAATCTAGGGAGCTTTGGTGAGGGCCAAAAGCACAACCTAAATCTAAGACAAAAATGGGTATTTGGTTTAGCTCCACAAGAGAGGATAAACCACTCGACTGTTGGACTTACAATTGTCTGGGGGTGGCCGCCAACTAACTCCTATGATTTTAAAACATGTAGGTAAGTCATATGCTTTTGCAAGATAGCTAGACTGTTATTTATGTAGAAAGAGACTAAGTCCTTAAACACACTCCCTAAGAGACTAGATCATATAGGGCATGATTTAATGACTTAAATCTTATACAAATTTTGTTACATTTTATTTCCATTTTGGATAATAAATTTGACACAGGCTTTAGGATTCATATGCTTAATGCATGGAAATTAGATTATGGGCCAAAATTAACAAGATAAGGAGATGTATTTCCACATGGCTCTCAAAGGTTAAGCCAAGTTCTCTGGCAAAGGTGGAAGCCCTCCAATCAAAAGTGAAATAATATACTTTTTATGCATGATGTGAGAAAAATAAGACAACATCCAGCTAAGGGGTTGCTAATTCTTTAATCTTGATTTTAACTTAGGCTTTAGATGAGGTTATGAGTTATTTATTTTTAGTTTGAATCGATTAGTTGGATATAAAATTTATTTTCCTAAGAGCCTAATCGCCATCCAGGCTAAACATCATAGCAAGGAAGAAACTAGGAAAAGATGTCATCTTAATGCACAAAGCTAAACAAACATCAATCAATTTATAAAGCTAGCACAAAAGAATAAGTGGTCATTTTTCGTTGGGATCTATCACACAAACCCAAAAATAAATTGGGTAGTCAAGCTCTACCCTTATACAACCCAGATTACAAATGAAACAATTACAATTAAGCAAGGAAATTCATGTTATCGGGGTATTCATTCTTCATTTCTTCTTTCTTCTTTTAGTTCCTTTTTTTGGATGGTTAGAATGTGGTGGCTCCAAAGGCTTCATATGGTACATAAGATGTAATATTATGACTAATGTTCATCCCAATCCCCCATAACAGTCATTCCAAAATCTTAATTGCAAAATTTCATGAAAAATAGGAAAAAAGAAATATAACTAAAACATGAAAAATAGAGATTAGCTAAACAAACCATACAATCCCAAGCACATATATGTATAAAGTGGACTTAGCAACCCACACATAGGTAACCAAGTCTACCTGGCCTATTTTGGATTATGCTTAGGGGTATAAGCACCTGCACAACAAAAATAATCTTATATTTTTATTATAGCGCCCCTTAAGCACAATCCCCTACATAAGGCAATGGCTAGACTAGGATCAACGTACCATTCAGTTTATGCACATACACCCTATCATCCAGACTAAAACTATACATCCCAAAATAAAAGCAAACATCAAACCATGCACCACCCTAACCTAAAGCTAGAAGTGCTGACTTAGCCTAATGTGTATGCTATTTAAGGTTTGTGTGGTATGCTTAACTAGACTTTAAGGTTGAAGTTTTCTAAGTGTGAGAATGTTCAACTTAGAGGATAGTTTTATTTAAGTGATTTAGTTGATTTGGTTGATTTTTATTTTATATTTTGATTTAGTTTGAATGAATCCTATAATTAATTACTAAGTGTTGTAAAGAGAGGAAAAGAGAAGAGAACTTCTCTTTCCTCCCCACCCTAAGAAATTTCTAAGGTAGATTCATATTTGAATTTTGTTTAGTAAATATTTTATTATGTTTTTCAATTAATCCTAAGTTTAGATTTTCCCTAGACAAACATATTAAAAAAGAAAGGCATTTAAGATTAAGTAAAGTGAAATACTATCACAAAAACACACAACACTTCATTTCTTTCCCAACATGTGTAACATGCATATGGATGAATCCTAAGCATATCTATACTTGCAAATGGAAATGTTTAGCACACCTTAATTATGAATGCTAAGGGATGTCACTTATGAAAATTTGGATGATTCATGAAGCATGATTTTGTTAAGTAGAAAAGGGTGATTCTTTTGTCCATTTTTCATATGCACATTTATATGCATGAAAGGCATAGGTGAGTATGACGCCATTGTTAGCACCAGGGGTGTAAGGTACAAGACCTACTTAGGGCTACTTAAAGCCTCGCAACCCCGGGGTTGTCCAGACTAATATACCACTTTCGTTAAATACATATGTTTGTACAAAAAGAAATGAATGGAAAAAGAAAGATGTAAAAGTTCATGTTTGTTGGTTTGATTGTTTATGCAATTTACAAGTGTAAGTGTGAATACCCTTCTTAATTAATAACATAGGAGTGAATAGTAATGGATTTAAGCAAGTTTTATGTTCTTTTCAAATGAACTATACACTTTGCAAATCCTATTCAAAACCATGCTAAAAGAGAAGAGAAGGAAAGTCACACAATGCACATCTTTATGTTTATACTCACATCCAAGCTTATAAATAATTATAAGTAGTATACCTTTCAGTTTTGATATTTGATTTATGAGTTTTGAAAATAATTTTGGATTTAATAGTGATATTAGCCATTCATATTTTTAACTTTAACCAAAACATGCAATTTGACATAAAGGAAATATTTCATTTTTAATTTGATTTTTAAAAGAAATTAATGCATGATTTTCATATGACATACACATTTAGCATGCTATGAAAGAAATGAAGTGATGAAAGCATGTAAATTCATTCACCCTAATTAATTCCTAAAGACAATCTTATGAGATAGGCTTATTTAAAGTAAATCAAATTTATTTTATAGAGATTTTTAGTTTTGTTTATGATTGATTTCAATTTGAGAAATGTGAGATGAGTTTGCTGGTCCTATCTCATTCCCACATGTGTATGATGTTTTAGTTTAATTTTTAGGTGATTAGATCAATTTTATGTTTTGGTTAGGTTAAGGTGTAGATTAAGTTTATTAATTACACCTTACCTACACCACTTTAACATATTTAATCAAATAGTTATGAGCCAATGTATGACATAAAACCACACAAGGAATTTTAATCAGCAATGCACCTAGGAAAGAAAGGGGCCTAATGCAATTGGCTCATAATTAGTGATTAATTAAGCTAACGAGTTTAATTTAAGTACTTTCATAACCCTTCCCACACATGTAGATTGGATTTTGATTTTCTTAAGCTACTTAGGTTATTGAGCACCTAAGCACCAACCCAAGGTGAATTGGTTAAGTTCTGGAATGTTTTAAAAATTTTGTCAAGCTAATTAAGTAGGTGATTAGTGGGTTAGCCCTTAATTAAGTTTAGATTAAGAAGGAAAGGGGTTTAGGGAATGGCTTAGGGAAAATTCCCCAAATCTATTTCATAAACCTCTTCTTCACTTAAGCAAGGTTTAATTAACTTAATAAAGGGGGCTAAACCACTGTTCACATGCTTAATTATTCTTAATTACATAAAGGGGGTAATTAAGGATTCATTAATTGATTTCTCTAATTAACTCATCAATAAATCCCAAGAAAATTAGAAGAGGCAGAGGTCATCCCACTAAATACATCTGAAAAACTTGAAATGAATTAATAAAGTAATTAGAGAGTAATTAGGGTTATTAAATTTTCACTAAAACTTTAATTAAGGAAAATGCACTACTCAAAATCCATTAGAAATACTTTTAGTGATTTCCTTACTGAATAATCTTCACAATGCATTTTATTTTGTATTTTTTCTAATTTTTCTACATTTAGTTATTAATATTTGATGATTCAGTGATTATCCATTAATTAAATACTTAATTATATGACTAATTCCGTTGGTGCCATGTGGACCGCTAACGCGGCATGCACTTTAAACATGGCGTGGCGGGATTCATCACTTAAGTTATCACATCGTAATGCCGTGTTAGCAGTGGCGCTATGTGCTTTCTTCTCACTCATCTGATCAAAGATCGTACAGTTGAGATCGAGCTCGCGGAATTAATAGGATAAATCAGAGGATCCGACACAACTAAATCATGATCGTCCATCCAAAACATGCTGATGAATGGCTCATGATCCGTCCCTGAGCTCGCCTACGGGAGACGGAGACCGTCTGCCCCTTAGGGCAAGATCTGAGCTCGATTGAGCTTGGATTGGGATCAAACTCAACCCACACCATCTAAGAGCAAGCATGAGAAGATCTAAAGGTCAATTTTTCATGAGGTGAAAATTTCCTTAACAATGGACCACACACTCCCTATTCTAGGCTCAGTTTTGATCCATACCTCATCGAAGGCTATCACCGGCGCTCCCAACCATCGAGGTAGCTTTGTCTAGTAGAGACTAAACTCTATTGAAAGTTTCATGTCTTGGGATGAAGTGGATCTTCCTATGGACCAAGCTCCTCTTCAAATGCTCACGATCTTGGTCTAGCCCCCACCTCCTTTGCCTTTGGAGCTTGGGAGATGGTTTAGATTAACTCGATTGACACCTCTGAAGATGCTTGCAATAGGAATTGAGCTAATTTTATGTATTGAGTAAGTTGGAAATATGGTGGAGCTCCCCTATTTTCGGTTTGAAGAAACCGAGAAATTGAGAATGCCAAATTCTTGTGTATTTCTTGAGGGAGCTTGGGAAGCTTGCTAGAGGTCTCTCTCAGTCAATCGAGTGTGAGTGTGTTGGATTCAAGTGAAATTAGGGGGAGTATATCTCCCCCTTGGTGAATCGGATGGCTTAGCCTACTTATGCCATTTTGATCAAATTCACTCTATGCAATGTGTTTGTTAGGTCGTTTAGGGTTGCATGTGATTTGGTTTTGGCCAGAGGTGGTAGTGGAGAAGTTGCCATGTGCAAAACAAGGTGTAGGAGTGATTCTCATGTGCTAAAAATGAGAGGAGTGGTCAATTTTGACCTTGGGTTGGGTTTGGCTGACCCAAACCCAATGGGTCAAGTGCACCATGCTCACTAGTGTCGACTTGACCCACTAGGAGGGTGCCAAGTGGCCACTAGAAGGAAATAACAAAATTCCAAGTGGAATTGGCCATAGGTTACCCCTTGACATAGGGGTAAAATGGTCATTTGGCTTGGATTTCAATTTGAGTATGTTTGGTATGATTGAAAAATGGGTTGGGCCAAGTTTCAATGAATTTGGAGTTGATTTGATGTGATTTGGCTCATGTTGACCCATTTAGGTCAAAATGAGTCAACTTGGGTCAAGTTGATCAATTGGTCAAATTGGGTCAAACCAAGGGTTTGGTCAAGTTCATATGACCATTTGAAATATTTTAGAATCATTGGTTTGGTTCAATTTGATTTATATTTGGATTTGGTTCATTTGATTTCATTTAGGTCAAATGGGTCAAGTTGACCAATTTGACCCATTTGACCTATCTAGGTTAGTTCATGGGTTGATTTAGGCTTCATTGGTTATATGAAATGCATTGGTATCTTTGTTTGCAATCAATTTTGGTTTAATTTGATTTTGGGTCAATTTGACCTTTTAGGTCAAGTTGGGTTCAAGGTTAATCAGGCTAGGTTGGATCTAGTTGGTCAATTGAGGCTTTGGTCAAGTTCAACAAGTGATCTAGAATGAACTTGACCTATTGGTTTCAATCAATTTGACTTAGATCAAGTTTTCACATATTTTGACTTTTTAGGTCAAGTTAGGTCAACTTGGGTCAAGTGGCCAATTGGGCTAGGTTAGGCTCAAATGATGACTTGGTCAAGTTCAAACATTGATCATGAATGAGTTTTGATCAATGGTTTCAATCAATTTGGCCTATGGTAGATTTTAGCTAGTTTAGGTTTCATTTTAGCTAAGTGTTGACTTAGTCAACCCTTAAGTTTGATTTGGTTTGACCCAATTTGAGTGATTGATCATCTCATGATGATTGTTGCTCACAATGTGAGGCTTAGTTAGGCTTAGTTCAATCCAATTTGGGTAGGATTAGAATTTGGCTCAAAAGGGGTACTTTTGGTCACTTTGGGTCAAGTGAGCCTAAGTGGGTCAATTGACTTGATCAAGTTTGATTTTGATTGAACTCACATATGGACTTATGATTGACATATAAATCCATTTGCAAGTGATTTGAAGACAAATGAGTTTTGATTCATTTGACAATTTGAAGTTCAAAAGGGTGAACATGAGTTTGACTTGGGTTTGATTTTTTTATTTATTTTAGATTTGGTTTGATGATTGAAGTTTGTGTTTATATTTGGGTTCATGATTGAAGAATTGATTGAATCATGAAGAAAAATCAAGGATTTGGCTTGATTTAAATTTAATTTGGCTAAGTTCAAGATTTTGACTTAAAAGGCTTAGGTTAAATTTTGGTTGAATTTGAATTTGATTATTGAATTGATTTTTGGATCAATGATTGAAGTTTATATTTATATTTGGATTCATGATTGAAGGATTGATTGAATCATGAAGAAAAAAAAATCAAGGGTTTGGCTTGATTTGAATTTGATTCGGCTAAGTTCAAGATTTTGACTTGAAAGGCTTAGGTTGAATTTGGATTTGATTTTTGAATTGATTTGTATATCAATGATTGAAGTTTATAATTATATTTGGATTCATGATTGAAGAATTGATTGAATCATGATGAAAAATCAAGGGTTTGGCTTTATTTGAATTTGATTGGCTAAGTTCAAGATTTTGACTTGAAAGGCTTAGGTTGAATTTTGGTTGAATTTGAATTTGATTTTTGGATCAATGAATTTATATTTCACTTATATTTGCGAATAGAAATGAGAATATAAATGGGTTATGAGAAAATTTCTTGAGTTTGAATTGATTTGGATTTGATATAGGCTAAGTCTATAAGATAGACTCAAAGTAACTTAGGAATAATTTTTGAACTTGGAATTTCAACCATAAGCTTCAATCACTTGGAATTAATTTGAGTTTGAGAAAATCAATTAAGTTGGAATTGATTTAAGTTTTGATGTTGGTTTGATTTGGAGTTTGGAGTTGGTTTAGACTTGATTTGGAATTTGGCTTGACCCAATTTGGAAGGATGTGAGGAGTGGTTCAAGCTATTGGGTAGACAAGATTTTCCTAATACCCCTAAGGCATGACCTATTCCTATGGCTAACTCTTCGAAGTCTCTAGGGTTAAGTTGAGTGTCTACCTAATCATTAGATTTGTCTTAAGACTAAGTAACTCTTAATGTCTAAGAGAAGTCCTATATCTAAGATGGAGGGATTGAGAGCTCATCCTAAAAAAGAGGTCAACAACCCTTTAGGTCAATTTGGGCTAAGTTAGGTCAAGTTGATCAATTGGTCAACTTGGGCTCAATCATGGCTTTGGTCAAGTTCAATAATCAATTTGGGATGAACTTGAATCCTTGGTTGCAATCAATTTGGGTTGGATTATGATTTGATTTATTTTGACTTTTTAGGCCAATTTGGGTCAACTTGCGTCAAATGGCCAATTGGACTTGGTTTGGCTCAATTGGAGGTTTGATCATATTCAATCATTGATTATGAATGAGTTTGAAATAATGGTTTTAATCAATTTAGCATATGGTGGATTTTGGCTAGTTTGGATTTCATTTGGGCTAAGTGTTGACTTGGCGAACAGGCTAGGTTGACTTGGGTTGACCCAATTCAAGATAATTGATTAACCTAGAATGATTGTTGATCATGTCATAGGGTTTGGATGGGCTTAGTTCAATCCAATTTGGGTTGAATTAGAACTTGGCTCAAAAAGGTCTTTTAGGTCACTTTGGGTCAAGTGGACATAAATGGATTAATTGGCTTGATCATGCATTAATTGAAGTTTAGTTATATTGATAAATGGGTTTGAGATGGAAATATAAATCCAATTGCAGGTGATTTGGATCCATATGTATTTTGGTTCATATGACAATTTCAAGCCAAAAGGGTCAATCATGGACTTGATTTGGGTTAGCTTGGATTTGGTTTGATAATTATAGTTTATGTTTATATTTGGGTCAATGATTGAAGGAATGATTAAATCATGAAGAAATCCATGAGTTTTGGTTTGGTTTGGATAGGACTTGACCAAGTTTAAGGAATTGGCTTAAAAGGGTATAAATTGGATTTTGGTTTGATTTTGAATTTAGTTTTGGCTATTTGAATTTATACCCCATTTATATTTGGAAATATAAATGAAGATATAAATGATTCATGAGAAAATCAGTTAGGTTTGTAGTGATTTGGATTTGGTTAAGGCTTAGGAAGATATAAATGATTCATAAGATGAAATCAAAGGGCTTAGGAAAGATTTTAGGATTTGAATTCAATCATGAGTTTTAATCATTTGATTTGGAATTGATTTATGATTTGGAATTTGGAATTTGAATTTGAGTTTGAGGTTTGGTTTGAAAGAAGGAAGAAAGGATCAGGTTCAATGCTATAGGGTAGGCAAGTCTTTCTAAATCCCTAAGGCATACCCTATTCCTATGGCTAAACCATCTAAGTCTCTAATTTCAGGTTAAGTGTTTACCTAATCACTAGAAGTGTCTTAATACTACGGAACCCTTAGTGCATATAAGAGTCATAGATCTATGATAAGGAAGTTGAGAGCTCATTTCAAGAGTGAGGTCAACATAGAGTTGACAAGGCTTTTAGGACAATGAATCCTCAAGTAAATGTCAAACTCAACAGAGATCTAGACCTGATCCTCTACAAGAAAATATGCAGAGTTGATGAGGTCTTCCCTAATGATGGCTGAGTTGATTGAAAATATCAACCGGAGGGGTCATTATTATCAAAATATCTATGATATTTATATTCAATAATCTCAAATTCAAAATCTTCAAAATATAAATCTAGATCTCATCCTTTATTATTAAATTAATAGAGTCGACATGATCTGGAACGATAAACTACATAAGCAAGCAGACTTATATATCCCGATGATGGCTGTGTTGAATGGAGATTTCAATCAGAGGGGATACTACCATCAAAATATGTTTAGAATTTCAAAAAAATTAATATAAAATAAATATCAATAAAAATGAAAAATCTAATGAATTGTTAAGCTCAAAATGACTAAATGAAAATCATCAACCTAAAAAACTTAAAGCAAAATTTAATTCATCCACCTTCCACATTTGTTTATCGTAGGTGGCAAATTAAGAAAACTCTAGCTCATAAAGAAGCAAAAGTCAAATCAAGTGCTCCGTTATGTTCACTCTCAATCAATCTCATGCCTGTAAGGACGTGGCCCATTATAGACCACACTTTTGGAGTGAGTTCTCAACTTCCTCATCATAGATCTAGGACTTTGATAGACACTGAGAGCTCTTTAGTCCTAAGACACTTCTAGTGATTAGGTGAACACTTAACCTAAGCCTAGAGACTTAGAAGGGTTAGCCATAAGGATAGGTTATGCCTTAAGGATTTAGAGAAACTTGCCAACCCTATGGCCTAAACCTAACATATGCTTTTCTTCTCAAACCAAACCTCAAATTCATACCAAATCCAAACAGAATCTCCAAGTTGACAATCAATCCCATAATAAAATCCAAGCTCAAAATTCCCCCATAAACTTCATGATTGAATTTCATAGCCTCAACTTTAGCCAAATCCAATTCAATTGATTTTCTCAAAGATTGAAACCTCAATTCCAAATGATTGAAACCTCAAACCAAATTGAAAGTTTCAAAATTCCTTTTTAAGCCATATGATCCACCTCCATAGCCTTAGCCAAGTCTCCATCTAAATTATCTCAAAATCAATTGATTTTCTTATAAATCAATTATTCTTTCATTTATATTCACAAATATAAATGAAATCCATACTCAAATGATGAAAACCAAATCAAACTAAATCAAACCAAACCAAGACCCTTCTTAAGCCATATGGACCTACCTCCATAAACTTAACCAAATATTAACCCAAATCAAAAAAAAATCCATTGATTTCTTTATAAATCAATTATTTCTTCATTTATATTCACAAATATAAATGAAACCCACCTTCCAATGACCAAAAATAAATCAAACTAAATTGGTTTCCCCTTCTTAGCCCTTTTGACCTACATTCATAAGCTTAGTCAAATTTTCTTTCAAATCACTCCATACTCAAGTGATTTTCTCATGAATCATTGATATCTTCATTTATATTCATAAATATAAATGAAATATAAATTTAGATAGCCAAAACAAAATCCAAAATTAAACCAATACCTAATTTATACCCTTTAAGTCATTTTCTTGGACTTAACCAAAATCTACCTAAACCAAGTTAAAATCAATGGATCTTCTCTTGAATCAATCATCCCTTCAATCATCCAGCTAAATATAAATGGAAACTATAACTATCAAATTAAACTCAAGTCAACCAAAGTAAACCCAACTTAGCCCCTTTTGACTTGAAAATGTCATGTGAACCAAAACCTATTGGATTCCAAATCAATTGCAATTGGATTTATATTCCCATCCTAAATCCATATATAAACAAAACTAAACTCAATTCAAGCTAAAACCAAACTAATTGACTCACTTAGGTTCACTTGATCCAAAGTGACCTAAAGGACCTATTTGAGCCAACTTCCAATCCTACGCAAATTGGATTGAATTGAGCTCACCAAAACCTTAAATCATGATTGTTGATCACCATAGGATGATCAATCACAATCAATTGGGTCAAACCAAATCAACTTATCCATTTGGCCAAGTCTACCCTTTAGCCCATATGAACCAAATGAACCAAAACCTATCCTACACCAAATTAATTGAAACCATTGCTCCACACCAACCTAAAACTAATGATTGAACATGACTTAACCGCTTATTAAGCCAATCCAAGCCTAATTGGTCATTTGACCCAAGTTGACCCAAATTGGCCTAAAGGACCAAATTGGGTCAAATCATGATCTAACCCAAATTGATTACAACCAATGGCTCAAGTTTACTATAAATTGATTATTGAACTTGACCAAAGACATAATTAAACCCAATTTGACCAATTGAGCCACTTAAGCCAAATTGACCTATGCCTAAATCTAAATTGATTCAAACCAAAGACTACATTCATCTTCAATTAGCTAATTGAACATAAATCAACCCATAACCAAACCAATTTGGCCAATTTTGGATCAAATTGGTCAACTTGATCCATTTGACCCATTTGATTCAAAATGAGCCTAAATTAATTCTATGCCAAATTAAATCAAATTGATCATACCAAAATACTTCAAATCATCATTTGAACCTAACCTAAGCCTTGGTTTGGCCCAATTTGACCAATTGGTCAACCTAACCCAACATGACCCAATGTGACCCAGATGACCCAAATTGAGCTAAATCCCTTGAAACCAAGCCATGACCCATTCAGACCTGGTCAAACTCGACCCAAACCCACTTGGGATCAGCCCAAAATCAACCCAAACTCAACTAGAGCCAAACCCAAGGTAATCACTCTTGGAAATGCCACCCCACATGTGATCTTACCCAAAAGAGAGCAAAGTCCACTCTCTCATCACCTTTGGCAGCCACCCATCACCAAAACAGGGACCTACCTAGCTTCTTAGCCCACTCTAAGGAAGCTACGGCTGCTCAAATCCCATCATTTGATGGGAAATTTCGGCCATCCACTTGAAAGGAAAAAAAGGTTCAAAACTTGGGATTCGACATTCATTCAGCTCTAAAAGAGCTTCCCCAAGCAAAGAACATCCCTTCCCCACTTCCATTTAGCCATTTGGACCGAAAAATATCAAAGCTAAGTGGATTCTGGCAAGGGTACGGTGAAGGTTGCTGATCACTACGTTCCAAAGCAAAGCAAAGGTTCAAACTTATTCCAAGGCTTCCTCTCACACCTAGGAGCTCGCTCGGATCTTCGCCGCCACCGAAAATCATCCCTGGCGAGATAATTTCATCAAACTTTACCTGGCCTTAAGGAGCTTTATTTGTCGTAATGTATGCATTATTTTAGGAATTTATCTTAGATTATCCTTGTATTTTTCATTTTTATATCATTCTTATGTGAATTAAGAAGTTTTCTGGCAAAGATCGTCGTGAAATCGAGCCTGAACGGATGAAATCTCATCTGATTTTGTTAAATCGCTCAATTTTTACTGTTCATTGCACAATATTCCGCCATCTTCATCACTTGGGAATTGCGTGCAACAGTATCCATCCGATCTCTCATTTAGGGAGATGGACGGCTGAGATTTGAAGCCAAAATCACCCAATTTTGTTCATTGGATCATCCGATGTGATCTGAACCGTTTAATAGTGATCCCGCAAAATGAGAACTTTTCTCGCTCATGAAAACATGCCAATCAATTAGCGCGAGATGCATGGCACTGCATGCCACACGGGCAATAGTGCGATGCCACGTGTAACGTGGAATCAAAAGACCCAATCGTGCAGCATTGTATGGCACCATGTCGCCGCATCAGCGACGCTTGGTGCTGACTGGTTTAAGTGTGAAAATCGCCTATTTTTGATTTTAAAAATTATTAAAATTGCTTAAAACTTTAAAAATTCATAAAAAATAAGATACGTAGTAAAAAATTACAAATAAGGGTTCGTTGGATTTATCTTTCTGAGAAGAATGCAATAAACTCAAAATCTCCAAATTTCATTGAATACTTTGAGCTTAATTTGAGCTTTAGTGAAAAATTAAATTTTATCAATTACTCTAAAAATATAGATTGGATTGAGTTGAAACTTTCAGTAATTGAAACTAACTTAAAAAACACCTACCATAAAAATTTTAAGTTAAAATAACTTATAGAGTGGAAGATATTGAATTTTGAAGCTCAAATAGTTTATTTAAAAAAAATAAATTAATGGACTTTATGAAAATCATCTTAATGGCTGAAAATTTCTAAAAATAATAACAAATCATAGAAAAATAAACAAAATGCAAATAAATGCTCATTTTGAAGGTTTTTTAGAGGATAATTTAATAAAAATATTTTCAATTAGTTTTGAATAGTAAATAGAGCTTAATTAGAGTTTAATTAAAAACCTAATTAACTTAATTACTCTCTAATTTTTCAAGTAATTGATCCCAAATTTTTTGAGATTATTTGAGGGGATGACCTCTGTCTCCTCTAATTTCTTAGGATTTATTGCTTGCTAAATTAGGAGAATTGATTAATTAAGCTTTAATTATCTTATTAACTTAAATTAAGGGATAATTAAGCATATGAATAGTAATTAATTAACTATTTGGAGTCCCTAATTACTATTGAACAGTAAGGAAACTTAGGGAATTGTTCCCTAAGTTTCCCTCTCTTTTCAACTAAAATGCTAATTATTGATTAATTAATTAATTAATGACTTAATTGGCTAAATGAAACCCAAATCACATTAAATCATACTTGATTAAGTAAGGGGTTTATGAAATTAGGCTAGGACCTCTTTCCCAACCTTTTCCCTTAAAACCATGTCATTTCAAAAGATAACCAACTAAGTTTAATAATTAAGAAAAGAGAATGAGTTAATGGATTAATCACTTGTTCAATTAAATTAAAACAAATCTAATTAAAATCTCATTTCTCCTAACTAATTTTGGGTAGAGCTTTAGATGTTTAAGAATCTAAAGAGATTGAATGAAATCATGATTAGCACAGATGTGTGAGAAAGTCATAAAAGTAATTAAGTTAGTTTTTTAAGTCTAATTAATGAATGATTGTGAGCTAATTGCATTAGGCCCCTTTCATTCCATAGGAGAATTGTTATTTACTTTCCCATTTATTTGCATATCATATTAGCACATAATTATTTAATTAATTACCTTAAGGTAAAATAGGTAACAGTTTAATTAATTGATTTAATCTATGCTTAACTTAATCAATTCATAAAATCAATCTAATAACTTTCCCTTAAATCAAATTAACTCGCATATGGGGAATGGGATTAGGATTAGCAAATCTTTCTCATGTCTCTTAAATCAAATCAAATGTGATATCAAAAGTGACATTAATAAACTTTCATTTATTTTAAATATGCTTATTTAACATGATTGTCCTTAAGAATTAGTTGGATTGAATGAAATTATGTGCTTATGTTTCTTCATTTATTTCCAATCATATAAAAATGTTTTGTTTCACTTGATTCATGCATTCATTTCTTCCAAAATTAATTAAAATAAATGATTTTTTTTATGTCAAGCTTGCATGTGTTGATCTAAATTAATATATGTGTAGCTATTATTACTATTAAATCTAATTTCAAATCTTACAAACAAGTGATTACATATGCTATAAATGCTAGTTATAAATACATAGGGAATACATGTGATTATAGCTTAAGTGTATGAAGTAAAGTTCTTTTCTTTCATTCATGTATTGATTTGTGTAAGTAAGAATGTTAATGGATATTTAGTCTGGACATCCTGGGAATGTGGCGCTTTAAGTAGGCCCAAGGAGGTCATTTGATTACCTCACTTCCCTGGTTTAATAATGGCACGTACTCCATTTGATTTCATTCTTACATATTTCAATGTTAGAACTTAAATAAGGCTTTACTCCATATGCCTAAATATTTAAATAAAATAAAAATACAACTTTTGCATGATTTTCTCTCCTTTATTTATGTATACATTCATATGTATTTGGAAAAGCAATATTTAGTCTAGACATCCCGGGAATACGAGTCTTTAAGTAGCCCCAAGGATATCATTTGATTACCTCACTTCCTTGGTTAATAATGCCATGTACTAACTTATGTCTCTCATACATGTGTGTATTTAATTATAGAGTTAAGACCCCTCTTTCTTTTATCAAAATGCATGCATTTGCAATTGTTTAAGTGATAGAATTAATGGATCATATGAATTGGGAGCTCTCTTTCTTATATTCATGTATGCAAATTTATATATGTTTGGATATAAATAGTATTTAGACTGGACATCCCGGGAATACGAGGCTTTAGCTAGTCCCAAAGAGGTCATTTGATTACCTCACTTCCCCGATTAATAATGACACGTACTTGTTTAATTTCATTTCTATGTATTTTTGTATAAGAATCTAGATACAGCTTTAAATTAATATGATAAAATAATTCAATCAAAAAGAAAATATAAATTCTAAATATACTTCTTCATGTCCATCATTTAAGAGAGCTAACACATATCGCATGTGTAGATATACTTCAGTTTCAATCATGTGTATGCTATATATGGTGGAAAAGAATGAATAAACATGTGTCATGTGATAGTAATTAATTCTAATTAATCTTAAGATGCCTTTCTTATTGAATGAGATTTTTTAAAATGAACCTAAACCTAGGATTAATTAAAACATATAATAAGCCATCTACTAAAGAGAATTCACTTAATTAATATGCTTTAGAAGTGACTTAAGGTAGGGATAAAAGAGAGTAATCCTCTCTTTCTTTCTTTTTATAACACTTACTTGTTAAGTGTAAGTCAAGTAAAATAAAAGAAAACATTAAGTAAAAATCTCTCAAATTAATGAAACCACTTAAAGTGAAATCAACATCTTATGATTAAACACCCTTTCATACTTAGAAAATTATAACAAAGCCTAGTTATGGCATACCACACAAGCCTTAATACACACACTTTAGGATTAAGTCACCACTTCTAGCTTTTTGTTAGGGTGGTGTATGGAGTGATGTGTGTTTGGTTTTATGATGTATTGTTCTAGACTCGATGTTAGGGTGTATGCTTCGTAGACTAGATGTTAGGTCGTGATTAGCCTAATCATATTTTTCTACAGGGGATTATGCTTAATGGGTGCTTAAAATAAATATAAATGCTCTATTGTATTTTGCTTACCCCTAAGCATAATCCAAATTAAGCCAAGTGGGCTTGGTTACCCATGTGCAGGGTGCTAAGTCCAAATTACCAATATAACTGCTTGAATTATATTGTGTGTTTAGCTAACACTTATTTTACAGGTGTATTTAGATTTACTTTTCCTATTTAATGTAATTTTTTATTATGAATTAGGATTAGTGCTATGGGAGATTAGGATGAGCAGTGACTAGAAGGTTTTGTTCTGGGATGCCCTGTGATGCCTTTGAAGTGAGCACATCCAAATGAGGAAATGAAGGAGATATGAAGAATGAAGATTTGAAGACCCCCCATAGCACTTATCAATTATAATTTGTAATTATTATTTCATATACCAGGTTGTATAATGGTAGAGCTCGGCTACCCATTTCTCTTCTTGGGTTGTATGGCGTTACTCGACCGCACCAGCTTGTTATTATTTTATGTTAGATTTATAAAATTATTTAATATTTTGTTTACAATTGCACAATAAAAATGGCATGCCTTTTTCTAGTTCTTTATGAATGGTGATTTAATGTGTGGATGACAGTTCTGAGAAAAAAATAAACTTTCTACCCAACCTCAACTCATAACTAAAGTTTTAAAATAACTCATAACCTCACACAAAGCCTAGGCATTAAACCAAGATAATTAAAAGATTTAGCAATCCCTTAGCTGAATATTATATGTTTAATATCATTCATCCATATTGCTTCACTCTTGCTAAGAGAGAATTTCCATCCTTGCACGATAGGGGAAGACTTGACCTTTGAGGGTCTCTTTTGTGGTGGAAAATATCTCTTTCTCTCTAATTTAGCCAATAACTTCATTTCAACATGCATTTAGACATATAAAAATCCTACGGCCTTTGTCAAAATGAAGAGTCAAAAGTCAAATAAGAATTGATAAGATTTGTATTAGACTAAATCATTACTCATACCACTCATACTCTAGTCTCTTAAGGAGTGGGTTTAAGGACTTCAGTTTCTTTTTAAATAATAATAACCTAACCATCTTGCAAAATCATATGACTTAACCACATGATTTTAAAGTGTAAGAGGAGTTAGCTGGTTACCACTCCAAGCAATTATAAGTCCAGCAGTCATGTGGTTTACTCTCTCTTGTGGAGATAAACTATATACCCATTTTTGCTTATATTTAGGTCATGCTTTGGTTTATGCCAAAGCTCCCTAGATTTAGGATCCAAGGTAGCTTTTTCTTTTAGGTTACAAGCATAAATTGTCATCTCTTATGCATTTCCACAATATTGTATTATTAGATTATAAGCCCTAATAATCTAATAAAATTCAACTCAAACAAATAATCTTTTTCAATTTCAAATATTTAAAGCCCAAATGTCAGATAGATTGGAATGCTCACTAAGTTTCCTATTATCATGAGAATTCCCTACTCATTCCCTTTGGCTTCGGTAATAAGTCTCTCCTTTTGATCTATCTCGATTGATTTTTTAAATATAACTAATTTATTGATAGTCTTACCCTTGAAATCTTTGGAGACAATAATTGCCTAGTTTAATAGAGAGTATTCCTAAAGAACTCACTTTTCTTAGGATGTAATTAATTATGGGAGATTGCCTTCATAAGGAACTTTAGAACCCAGTTTAAATAAACCATGTTTTATTCATTCATGTAAAGTAGGAAAAAAATCTCTGGTATATTCAAAGACCCATCATGCCTTAGGAGTCCTCATTAGGTGATTAGGTCCATTATAGGGTAGTGATTTCTATCTTTTGAGATAGTGCACTATTCCTTAATGTCATATTCGTTCACTTCAATGAGTACCCCCTCAGATTTACATGGTTTCCCCCTCCCCCACCTCCATATACATATTGAAAATAAACACCACACCCGTGTCCTCATGTGACCAATAATGGCTCCACATATGATTATGACCGTAATCCTCTTATGGTTAGCCAAATGCGCCATTATATTATGATCATAATTATAGCTCGTATCTTCCCAAATGGCTCTGCCCCTAAAGATGTGAACTATAGGGTGCACCTAATAGAGCAAAAAGCTCTCTGTTAGCTAAGGTGGACTTAAGATTATGTCCTTAGATAAACATCACCCTAGGTCTACAAGATTTTCTTGGACGACTTAACTCATGGCTGCTAATAAAGATCCTTCGGTCAGGTTGGGTCGACTACCTCCTTTAGCTAAGTGGACTAAGGACCACGATAGCCCAGGATGACGGAACTATGGAATCTTGATCGAGCACATCATCATTCCCCCAACCATCCACTTCAAGGAAAGGATGATGAATTTCATACATCAAAATTTCAAAACTCCACATGTTGCTACTATACCCTACTCATTTAGTGATCTAACGATTAGCTTTAATCAAAAGTTCTCTCACAGCAATAGGAGGGGTAATTAACTATAGGTGCTCGCGCTTATAGGAAACCTGGAACCAGATCTAAAGTTTTCATAAAATGAGGATGAAATCTCTAGGTAGTGTCTTATCTACTATTCCATCTGCCTTCTAAAAATTTAACCGATATTAAATCATACTCTTTTAATCGAGAGGTAAGTGGTTAATTTTTGGAGCCCATAATATGTGTGTGATTATATCAATGTAATTTTTTTTTGTCTATAAAGAATATAAGAAATGCTAAATTATCATCAAAGTATAAGGAAGAAAAAAATAGTGGAGAAACATCCAACAATTTTGAAACTATCCATACAAAAGTTACTGTTATAACTTAAAAAAAATTTAAATCATCCTTAATGTTGAATACTATGGTTTATTAAATAATTAGTTATGTAGCTTAGGCTAGAATTATTTTTGTCATTAAAATATGACACAACTTGATTTTTTTTGTTTGGAATATTTGAGCCTTTTTTATGGAAAATTCACACATCTGTGCATTCCCTAAGATTCAAACTCACAACACTTGTGTTGACCTCACTTTTGGAGTGAGTTCTCAATCCCCTAATCATAGGTCTAGGACTCTTATAGACACTAAGAGTTCCTTAGTCTTAAGTCACTTCTAGTGATTAGGTGAACACTTAACCTAATTCTAGTGACTTAGAAGGGTTAGCCATAGGGGTAGGTTATCCCTTAGGGATTTTAGGAGACTTGTCTATTATGTGGCCTAAACCCAACCCATTTCACCTTCTCAAACAAAACCTCAAATTCAATTTAAATACCAAATCCAAATTCAAATTCAAAATCAAATTTTTCAAAATTCACAATCAATCCCATAATCAAATCTAAACTCAAAACTCTTCCTATGCCTTATGATTGAATTCCATGAACTTAGCCCTAGCCAAATTTAAATCAATGTAAATTCAATTGATTTTCTCCAATATCAATTCATTCCCTCAATCATTTATCAAATTCAAATTCATCGCCAAATGATTGAAATCCAAGATCAAATTCAAACTCTCAAATCCTTCTTAAGCCTTATGATTGAATTCCATGGACTTAGCCAAATCTCCACACAATTCAATCCAAACTTGATTGATCTCTTCATGAATCAATCATATCTTAAATCTTTCTCACAAATATAAAATAAATATAAGTTCAAATAATCAAAACCAAATCCAAATCCAATCAAATTCCATGCTAAGCCCTTTTGACCTACCTTCATGAACTTAGCCAAACTAGCTTTCAAACCACTTCAAATTTAATTGATTTTCTCATAAGAAATTTATATCATCATTTATATTTATAAATATAAATGAAATATAAACTCAAATGACCTAAACTAAATCCAAAATTAAATTAAATCCCAATCTAAACCCTTTGAGCTAATTCCTTGCACTTAGCCAAATCCTATCTAAATCAAGCCAAAATCAATATTTTTCTCTTGAATAAATCATTCCTTCAATTATCTATCCAAATATAAATGAAACTTATAATTATCAAGCCAAATTGACATCAACCCAAGTCAAGCCCAGCTTAACCCTTTTGACTTGAAAATTCTAAATGAACCAAAATCCATCATAGCCCAAATTGATTGCAGTTGAATTTATATTTCAATCCTAAACTCATATATAAATTCAACTAAACCTTAGTCAAACCAAAACTAAGCCAATTAACCCATTTAGGTCCACTTGACCCAAAGTGGCCTAAGGAACCCATTTGAACTAAGTTCTAGTCTAACCCAGACTGGATTGAACTAAACCCATCCAAACCTCATACCATAATCATCGATCACCCTAGGATGATCAATTGCCTTAAATTGGTTCAAACTAAGTCAACTTGGTCATTTTACCAAGTCAACCCTTTAACCCATATGAACCCAAACTAGCCAAAACCCACCCTACACTAAATCAATTGAAACCATTGATTCACATCAACCCTTAATCAATGATTGAACATGACTTGACCATCAATTGAGCCAAACCAAGCCCAATTGTCCCTTTGACCCAAGTTGACCTGAATTGGCCTAAAGGGCCAAAATAGGTCAAATCATGATCCAGCCCAAATTGATTGCAACCAATGGCTCAAGATCATTCAAAATTGATTATTAAACTTGAACAAAGCCATAATTGAGCCCAAATTGACCTATTAGACCCAATTGACCAACTTAGCCCAAATTGACCTAAAGGGTCAAATTAGTCTAAAACTAAATTAAATTCAAATTGATTCAAACCAAAGCCTACAATCCTATCCAATTGACCAATTGAACTTAAATCAACACCGAACCTAAGCCAATTTGGTCAAATTGGTCAAATTGGTGAACTTGACCAATTTGACCTATATGAATCCAAATGAGTCAAAATCAAACCTAGGTCAAATTGATTGAAACCACTTGAACCAAAATACTTCAAATCATCATTTAAACCTAATACAAGCTTTGGTTTGACTCAATTTGACCAAGTGGTCAACCTAACCCAACCTAACCCAATTTGACCTATAAGGGTCAATTTGAGCCAAACCCCTTTGAACTAACCTATGTTGTTTTGGAACCTGACCAAATTTGACCCAAACCCACTTAGGATCAACCCAAAATCAACCCAAACTGAAATGAGTCCAATTCAAGTTATTACACATTGGTTAAACCTCTTTACATAAGATTCCACCCATTTTTGGCAAAGTCCACTCTCCCATCACCTTTTGCAGCCATCAAACACCTCAAATAGGGTTCTACCTAGTCTTTTAGCCCACTCTATATGGGCTAGGACTACCCACCTCCCATCACTTTAATGGGGATTTTTGGCACCATTATGAAGAGAGAAAGAGATGCCTCCAAAGCACTTATTCTTCCATTGCACATGCTCAAGAGCTCCTCCAAGCAACAAGACCCCTTTCGCCACTTCATTTGGGCTAGAGAAACACCAAAATTGAGCATATTATAGTAAGGAGGTGGTGGCCATTGGTAGATACAACATTCTAAGGGGAGGCTGGGGATTCATCCCAAGGCTGTCTGCATTTAGAGTGTGCTGGATCATGACCACCGAAAATCATCCCCAATGAGGTAATTTTCAAATCATTTAGCTAGCCATAGGTTCCTTTGTTTGTGATAATGCTCACTCAATTTCAAGAATTTCCCTTAAATATCCCTTGTATCTTTCATTTTACATGATCATAATGCAAAAATAGGAGTTTTTTTTTATGAAAATCAAGCTCGAGCAGACCCAAACTGAGCGATTTCACTGTTCGATTCTCGATTTTGTTCGTTGGGAGGAAGACAACCTGCCAGCCATCCTATCTCCCTTAAATAGGGATGAGCAGCTATGATTGGAAGCAGATCCGTGTCGATTGAAGCCCTCAAATCATGGGAATTATTTGGACCATTCGATCTATGATTGAACGATCTGATCAAAACCCATAATTTTCTTCAAAGGTCGCCGCATCGGGCCGCTAATCATGCGATGATGCATGAAAATGCGTATTAATCAGTAATGTCACCGATGGGGTGAAGTAAAAAAAGGATTTTTTCTGCTTTTAAAAATTAATTAAATCACCTAAAATTTCAAAATTTTATAGAAAATAAAATACTTGACAAAAATTTACAAGTGAGGGCTCATTGGATTCATCTTTTTGATAGGAATCCAACAAACCTAAAATCCCTAATTTTTATTGAATATTCTGAGTTTAATTTAGGTTTTAGTAAAAATTAAAGTTCACTAATTAATCTAAAAATACAAATCCGATTGATTTGAAATTTTTAGGGATTAAAATTGAGGTAAGAGTCTACTTACCCTGTGAATTTCAAGTCAAACTGACCCTTGGATTGAGAGATATTAAATTTTGAAGTTCGAAGTGTCTATTTTAGAAAAATAAATTATGATATTTATACAAATTATGAAAATTTATCAAAATGGTTTTAAAATACTTCAATTAACATTAGAGAGCTAAATAAAATGGGACCCCTTTTCTAATCTTTTTCTTAAGTTCACTTCACTTTTCAAGAAAAATTAATTAAGGACTAATTGGATAATTAATTACTTAATTAGTTTTATTAAAATTTAAAGTACATCTTATCATAATTAATTAATTGAGGGATATATCTTTAGGTGTTCAATAACATAAAGATATTTAAGGAAATTATAGTTAGCTCACATGTGGGGGAAAATCATAAGTGTACAAAATTAAGTTCCTTAATCTAATTAACTATTAATTACGAGTCAACTGCATTGGGCTCATTACTAATTTACTTTTCAATTCATTTGTATATCATATTGGCTCATAATAATTTAGTTAATTACTTTAAGGTAACATAGGTAAGGATTAATTAATGAACCTAATTCATATCATAACTTAATTAACTCATAAAATCAATTTAATCACATTTCATTAAACCAAATTAACTCACAAATATTAAGATGGGATTTGGATTATCAAACTTCTTCTCATACTCCTTAAAACATGAAATTAAAAATGACATTTAAAAGTTTTGGTTTACTTTAAATGATTTTATTTAATATGATTATCCTTAGGAATTAATTTGATTGAATGAAATCATGTGTTTATGTCCATTTAGTCCTTTCCAATCATATTAAATATTGCATGTCATTTGATCCATACATCCATCTCTTTTCAAAATTAATTAAATCAAATAATGTTTCCTTTATGTAAAGCTTGCATGTGTTGATTTAATTTAATATATGTGCAGCTATTATCACTATTAAATCCAAATGTATTTTTCCAAAAGCTTATAAATGAATCATAATATATGTTATGATGCTAGTTATAAATACATCGGAGATGTATGTGATTATAACTTAAGTGTATGAAGTAAAGCTTTCTTTCCTTTATTCATGTGTTGATTTACATAAGTGTGAATGCTAATGGGTATGTAGTCTAGACATTCTGAAAATATGAGGCTTTAGCTAGCCCCATAGAGGTCATTTGATTACCTCACTTCCCTGGTTAACAAAGGCACGTACTCATTTGATTTTATTTTACGTATCTTAACACTAGAATTTGTATAAAGCTTTAATTCATATATATATATATATAGTTTAATTAAAGAAAATATAATTTATTGTATGATTTTCATCCTCTTAATTATGAATACAAGTGTGTGTATTTAAGAAAAGTAAGTATATAGTCTAGACATCCCGGGGATACGAAGCTTTAGCTAGCTCCAAGGTGGTCATTTGATTACCTCACTTCCCTGGTTAACAAAGACATGTACTTTCATATGTCTTTTATACATGTATGTGTATGTTTAATTAGAGAATGATAATCCTCTTTTCTATCAAAAATACATGCATTCATATTTATTTAAGTTGTTGAATTAATTAATCATGTGATTGGGAGCTCTCTTTCTTATATTAATGTATGCAAATTTACATATGTTTGAATGCTAGTGAGTATATAGTCTAGACATCCCGAGAATACGAGTCTTTAGCTAGCCCCAAGGAGGTCATTTGATTACCTCACTTCCCTAGTTAACAATGACACGTACCTACCTAATTTCATCATTATGCATTTTTGTATAAGAATTTGGATAGAGCTTTAAAATCAATATGATTAAATAATTTAATCAAATAAAAAATATAAACTTTAAATATGAATGTTCACATCCATCATTTAAGTGTGCTAAAACATATTATATGTGTAGGTATATTTAGGATTTAATTATATGCATGTTATATGTGATTGAAAGCAATGATTTAACATATGTCATGTAATAGTAATTCAATAAAATTAATTTTAAGATGCCTTTCATATTAAATGGAATTATTTAAGGAGAACCTAAACTTAAGATTAATTAAATCATTTAATAAGTCATTCACTAAAGAGAATTAAATCAAATTAATATGCTTTAAAAAGTGACTTAAGGTAGGGATGGAAGAGGGCAATCATCTTTCTTCTCTTTATAACACTTAAGTGCTAAGTGTAATCATGAATATATATAAATATATATATTCTTGAAATAGTTAAATAATTTCAAGTGAAATCAACATTTATATTAAATGAAAGTCCTTCATACTTAGAAAATCATAACACTAATGCCTAGTTAAGACATGCCACACAAGCCTTAACACACACATTAGAACTAAGTCACCACTTCTAGCTTTATGTTAAGACAGTAAATGGTATGATGTACGTTTTATTTTGTGATGTATTATTTTAGACTGGAAGTTAGGGTGTATATTTTGTAGACTGGATGTTAGGCCGATATTAGCATAATCATATTTTTTGCAGGGGATTGTGCTAAAGGGGCACTTCAAATAAATATAAATGCTCTTTTTGCACATTACTTAAGCTCCTAAGCATAATCCAAGCTAGGATAGGTGAGCTTGGTTATTGTGGGCTCCAAAAATTCACCATCGACCTCTCATATTGAAGAGAGTTATGATTTGAGTGTCGGTGTAATTTTTAGAAGGCATATGGAATAGTAGATAAGACATTACAATAAGATTTCACCCTCATTTGGTGAGGACTTTAGATCTGGTTCCAAGTTTCCTATAGGCGTAAGCATTTATAGTTAATTTCCCCTCTCAATGCTGAGAGAGAACTTTCGATTTAGGCTAATCATTAGGTCGCTTAATGCGTAGCGTATAGTAGCAGCATGTGGAGTTTTAGAATTTATATTTAAAATTTATGAAATTCATCATCATTAGCTTAAAGTAGATGGTTGGAGAAATGATGATGTGCCTGATCTAGATCTCATGGTACTGTCATCCCGGGCTGTCATGGTCCCTAGTCTACTTAGTCAGAGGAGGTAGTCGACCTAACCTGACCGAAAGATCTTTATCAGCAACACATGGGTTACATCATCCAAGAAATCCTTGTAGACTTAGGGTGGTGTTTGTCTAAGGAGACAGGCTTAAGTCAACCTTAGCTCAAAGAGGGAATTTTGCCCTATCAAGTATACCCTATGATTTATAACTCAAAGGGAAAAGCCATTGGGGAGCATACGGGCTATAGTCATGATCGTAATATAATGGTTCCATTTGGCCAACCACTGGACTCGGTGAATCAGATCATATGTGGAGCCTACTAGCCAAGCCACACAGTCAGAAGACACGAGCCATATTCTTACTAGCATGAGATTGACTGAGAGTGAATATAGTAGAACACTTGACTTGACATTGGCTCCTTTATGAGCTAGAGTTTTCTTAATTTGTCATCTTTAACAAACAATAGCGGAAGGTGAGTTAGATTTTAGAAGTTTTTAAAGATTGAATTTCATTTAAATATTTTTATATTGATACTTCATTTGAGTTAATTTGATTTTAAGCTAGAATCTTATTTTGATGGAAGTATCCCCTCCAATTGAAATCATCATTCACCACAGCCATCATCAGGGTAGGTGTATTATTTTAGATCTTGTCGACTATTTTAGTTTACTAATAGAGGATAAGATTTACCATCATATGATAGAATTAACTTCTTAAATATTTTAATAAGTTGAAATTTTTATAATAATTAGATTTTTAGATTTTGTTAACCCGGACTCGGTCCTAAGACCAAACCGGGAAGCAACCCTGTTGACCTCACTTTTGGAGTAAGATTTCAACTTCTCCATCATAGACATAGGACTCCTTTAAACACTAAGAGTTCCTTAGTCTTAAGACATTTCTAGTGAGTAGGTGAACACTTAACCTAATCCTAGAGACTTATAAGAGTTAGCCATAGTAATAGGTTATATCTTAGGGGTATTAAGAGGACTTGCCTACCATATAGCTTGAACCAAATCTTTACTTCCTTCTTTCAAGTCAAACTTCAAATTCAAATCAAATCTCAAATCAATTCCAACTCAATTGATTTTTCCCAAATCTTAAATCAATTCTAACTCAATTGATTTTCTCAAATCATAAATCAATTCCAACTTAATTGATTTTCTCAAATCATAAATCAATTCCAACTCAATTGATTTTTTCAAATCATCAAATCGATTCCAAAATCTAAATCATGAATCAATTTCAAATCAAATGATTAAAATCCATGTTTGAATTCAAATCCCAAAATCTTTCCTGAGCCTTTAATTTCATCTTATGGACTCAGCTCAAACCAAATCCAAATCACTCCAAACTCAAAAGATTTTCTCATAACCCATTTATATTCTCATATATATTCATAAATATAAATAAATAACCAAAACTAAACCCAAAGTTAAACCAAAATCCAACTTGTACTCTTTCAAGTCAAATCCTTGAACTTAGCCAAATCATTGTCAAATCAATCCAACCCCTTGGATTTTCTCTTCGAACAATCACTCCCTTAATCACATACACAAATATAAACATGAACTACAATCACCAAACCAAAATGAAACTAACCCAAGTCAAACCCATGTTCATCCTTTTGACTTGAAATTGTCAAATGAACCAAAACCCATTTGACTCCAAATCACTTGCAATTGGATTCATATTTCCATCATAAGTCCATAAATGAGTTCAACCAAGCTTGAAGCAAGCCTTGATCAAGTCAATTGACTCATTTAGGCTCACTTGACCCAAAGTGACATAATGCACCTTTTTGAGCCAAATTCTAATCCAACCCAAATTAGATTGAACTAATCCCATCGAAGCCTCACATTATGAGCAACAATCATCCTAGGATGATCAATCACTCAAATTAGGTCAAACCAAGTCAAACCTAGCCTATAACCAAGTCAACACTTAGCCCAAATGAAACCTAAATAAGCCAAAATTTACTATAAGGCAAATTGATTGAAACCATTGATCTAAATCAATCCATAATCAATGATTGAATATGATCAAGCTATCAATTGAGCCAAACTAAACCTAGTTGATCACTTGACCTAATTTAACCCAAATTGATCTAAAAAGTCAAAATGGGTTAAATCTTGATCTAAGCCTAATTGATTGTAACCAATGGGTTAAATTCATTCCAAATCACTTGTTGAAGTTGACCAAAGCTTCAATTTACTAATTAGACCCAACCTAGCCCAATTGACCATGAACCTAACTTGACCTAAAAGCTCAAATCAACTTGAAATCAAACCAAATCAAAATTGATTGAAACCAAAGCTTGCAATATATTTTAAATGATCAACCAAACCTAAACCAACCCATGACCTAACCCAATTGGATCAAATGGGTCAAATTGGTCAACTTGACCCATTTGACCTAAATGAACCTAAATGAACTAAAACTAAATCTAAACCAAATTGAAACAAACCAATGACACCCATAGGCTCCAAATGATCATTTGAACTTGACCTAACCCATGGTTTGACCCAATTTGACAAATTAGTCAACCTAACCTAATTTAACCTAAAGTGACCTAAATGTATCAAATTGAACTAAATCAAATCAAATGAACTCTAAATCACTTGAAATTTGTCCCAACCCATTTTTGAATCATTTCAAATCTGTCCGAATCAAAATCATGGCTAAATGACTACTTTACCCTTAGGTCAAAGGGTATCCTATGACCAAATTCACTTTGAATTTGTCATTTCTTTCACAATGCCACTTGGCATCCTCCCATTGGTCCACATGGGCACCAAGGAGGGTGGTGAACATCACCCAATGAGCTTGGGTCGGCCATGGCCTAAGCCAAGGCCAAATCGATCCCTCCAATGGGAATTGAGCACTTGGAACTCCAAATGCACTCACCTAGCACATGGGCACTCACTCTCCTTCCCTCCACTACTCAAAATGACCCACATGGGGTGTTTTACAGTGCAAACCATGAACCCAATCCCTGCCATTGATCAAAAATGGCAATTCAGCTCATCACCGTCCGATCCAAGGAGGGGAGATATACTCCCCCTCATTCTCACTCAAATAAGAAGGATTCATTTTTCCACAGAGTTAAGGAGGTTGATTCGAAGCCTCTCCTAGCCTTTTCAAGCCATTCCTGAGCTCCCTCATTTCTCCTTCTTGGTTTTGCTCAAAGCCAAAATAGGGGAGGTCAATTGAAGATGCACTCACTCAATTCTCCATCAAAACCAAATTAATCTTGCACACACCATCAGTGGACTTTGTCGAGCTCAACTAAGTCATTTCCCAAGTCTCCAAGCCATGGGAAGCATCACTTCGATCAAAGCCGATCACCATTGAAGCAGAGCATGGTCAACTGAGCAATCCACTCCAAACCAAGATCCAATTCCTTCAACAGGGCTTCGTCTCTACCAGACGAAGCTACCTCCCCCATTAGAAGCGCCAGTGATAGCCTCTAGTGAGGCAATTGCTTAAAACCTTAGCCTTACGAAATTTTGCTTGGTCCTTTTTGAAGAAAAGTGTCACCCCATTAAATCTTGACTGTTGGATGTGCATCCCCTCCTTCTGAGGGTGTGGGATCATTTTGATCCCAATCTGAGCTCTGGTAAGCTCGAATTGAATGGGGAGAGATGAACGGTCTTCGTCCCTCATCGGTCGTGAAGGAGAAGAATCACACGCCATATGTTCTGTGTGATTAGAACAAACGGCTATGATTAGATCACGCTAGATCCCATCTGATTTAAGCCTAAACCATGGGATTAATCACCGCTCGATCAGATCGACGCCCAGAGTGCACGCCACCGACTTAATAGGGGGATTGATAACTTAAATAACCTATCCCATCACGCCACATGGAAACCGCACCGTGTTAGCCGCCATGTGGCCCGATGGGATTAGGGGGTTAATTAGGCTTAATTAATTCATTTTTAATGCTGAAACTTCAAAATTCATAACTAATTATATAAAAATCCAAAAAAATACAAACACAAGTTCATTTTAAAAATAATTCAAAGAAGAATAATAAAAATTAAAATTAATTAATTCTGAATAGTTATTTTAACTCAATTTAAGTTTTATTGAAAATATAATTAAGCTAATTACTCTCTAATTAATCAAGCAATTAACTCTAAACTTTCTGAGGTTAATGAGTGGGATGACCTCTCCTTCCTATGATTTTCTTATAATTTATTGTTTGACTACTTAGGGAAATTGCTTATTTCATCCATAATCACTTTCTTAATTAATTAAATGGTCAATTAACATGCTAAATAATGATAAATTGATTAATTAAGCTTGCTAACCATCATGAAATAGTGAATGGACTTAAGAAATGAGATTATGATTTCTTTTCCAATCTTTTTCCCTAAGTTCATTTCACTTGGAAAACACTTAATCAATTTATAATTAATTAATGGCTTAATCACTTCATTAATTAATTCAATTAATCAAACTCAAAACTAAATCATTCCAAAGCTTAATCATTTAATTCTTGGGTAGAGTCTTAGGTGTTTAATAACTTAAGAGAATTCCAAAGGAAATCATAATCAAACTACATGTGTAGGATGGTTATGAAAGTACTTAATTAAAACCTTTAGCTTAATGAATCAATAATTGTGAGCAAATTGTATTAGGCCCCTTCATTTCTTAGGTGCATTGCTGATTTAATTTCTATGTGGTTACATATCATATGTTGGCTCATAATTATTTGGATAATTATGTTAAAGATGTATAGGTAGGGGTAATTAATGGATTTAATTCATACATTAACCTAAACAGAACATAAAATCAACCTAATTGTTCTAAAATTAAACTAAACCAATTCACACATAGGGGAAATGGATTAGGACCAACAAACTCTTTTCATTTTCTCTAAGTCAAATCAAATCTAAAAAAAAATCTCTTTAGAGAATTTTGATTCATTTTATATGATTGTCCTTAGGAAGTAATTAGGGTGAATGAAGTCATGTGCGAACATCCCTTTATTTTTTTCCAAGCATGTTAAATATTATTTGTCATATGAAATCATGCATTCATTTCTTTTGAAAAATCAATTAAATAAAATGTTTCCTTTTATGTCAAATTGCATGTTTTGGCTAAAGTTAAGAATATGAGTGACTATTATCACTATTAAACCAAAAATTATTTTTACATCCTATAAACCAAAGATTATGAATGAAGTGATGCTACTTATAAGTACTTATAAGCTTGCATGTGATTATAGCATAAGATGTGTATTATGTTATTTTCTTTTCTTCTCTTAACATGCAGGATTTGCCAAGTGTATAGTTCGTTTGAAAAGAACACAACACTTGCTTAAATCTATTTCTATGCATTTCTATGTTATAACTTAAGAAGGATCTTTATATTTACATATGTAAATTATACAACCAAATCAAACATAATCTTTTTCATGATTATTCATCCATTTATTTATTTTTATACATTTACATGTATTTAAAAAAGTGGTATATTAGTTTGGACATCCCAGGGCTGCAAGGCTTTAAGTAGCCCTAAGTAGGTCTTGTACCTTACGCCGCTGGTATAGAAAATAATGGCGTCGTACTCACTTATATATTTTATACATGTGGATGTGCATTTAATTAATGGATGAGAATCCCTCTTTTCTACATAATAAAGACATGCATTCATGGAATATCCAAATTTTCAAACCATATCTCTTTGCATTCATCATCAAGGTGTGCTAAGATTTGTATTGCATGTATAGCTATATTTAAGATTATTCATATGCATGGTATACATGATGAAAAGAAATAAATGAGTGTGTGTTATGTGATAGTAATCCACCCTAACTAATCCTAAGAGGCCTTTCTTATTGAATATGACTATTTAGAAAGAATCTAAACTTAAGGTTAAGTAAAAATACATAATAAATCATTCACTAAAGAAAATTCATTAATGAATCTATCTTAGAAATACTTTAAGGCGGGGATGAAAGAGAGTTCTCCTCTCTTTTCTTCTCTTCATAATATTTAGTTGCTAAGTGTAGGTTCATTCAAACCAAATCAAATCACCAACTAAAAATTGACAAATCAACTAAATCACTTTAAATGAAACCACTCTCTAAATTAAATCTTTCACACTTAGAAAATTCTAACCTTAAAGCCTAGCTAAGATATGCCACACAAGTCTTAAATGACATACACATTAGGCTAAGTCACCATTTCTAGCTCTATGTTAGGGCGATGCATGATTTGATGCCTGATTTTATTTTTTGATGAAATATTTTAGACTCAATGTTAGGGTGTATTTATGTAGACTGAATGATAAGGCGATCTTAGTCTAATCATGTCTTCTATAGGGGATTATGCTTAAGGGGCGTTATAATAAAATATAAATGCTTTTGATGTGCAGGTTGCTTGTGCCCCTAAGCATAATCCAAACTAGGACATGTGGGCTTGATTACCAATGTGTGGGGTGCTAAGTCTAACTTATTCATATAACTGCTTGGGTTGTGTGGTATGTTTGATTAACATTTATTTTACAGGTTTAGTTAGATTTACCTTTCCCATTTTGATGTAAATTTTTGTAATTAAGATTCAGAATGAATGTTATGGGGGATTAGGATGAACATTGGTCATAAGACCAAGTCTTATGCACTATGTGATATTTTTAGAGCAACCATATTCCAATCAAGCCTAAAGAAGAAGAAAAGAAGCAAATCAAATTAAAGAATAAAGAATAAAGAATGAAGACTCCCATAACATGAATTCTTTCTAAATTATAATTATTCATTTGTAATCCAGGTTGTATAAGGGTAGAGCTCGGCTACCCATTTTCCTTTTCGGATTTGTGTGGTGGAGCTCGACCACATCTACCTCTTATTCTTTTATGTCAATTTTATAAATTTATTAAGGCTTTGTTTGTGATTGCGCAATTAGGATGACATGATTTTTCTAGTTTCTTCATTATTTGATGAATGGCCTGGATGCGATTAGGCTCTTAGAGAAAATTAAGTTTTATATCCAATTAATCAACTCAAAATTAAATTAACTAACTCATATCCTCACCTAAAGCCTAGGACATAAATCAAGATAATAAAAGATTTAGTAACCCCTTAGCTGGATATTGTATGTCTCACATCATGCATAAATCATATTGCTTCACTCTTGCTAATGGGGCTTCCACCTTTGCCAGAGAAAATGACTTGACCTTTGAGAGCCATGGTAGAAACACACATCCTTCTTTTTGATTTTGGCCTATGACCAATCTTCTCATACATTAGGCATATGAAATCCCAAAGCTTATGTCAAATAATAATGTCCAAAAATCAAAATAAAATTTAACAAAATTTGCATTAGATTAGGTCATTATTCATGCCCTTCATGATCTAGTCTCTTAGGGAGTGAGTTTAAAGACTTAGTCTCCTTTATAAATAAAGAATAACCTAACTATCTTGCAAAGCATAAGATTTATCTACATGTATTTAAAATCATAGGAGGAGTTAGTTAGCGGCCATCCCCAAGCGATTGTAAGTCCAACAGTCGGGTGATTTATTCTCTCATGTGGAGGTAAACGATATGCCCATTTTTTGTCTTAGATTTAGTCACTTGGCCGCCTCACCAAAGCTCCTAGATTTAGGATCTGATTGTTGTTTCCTTCTGGCTACAAGCATAAATCCTCATCTTAGGTATTTCTACAATCGACAGAATTGTAATTAGATTTCTAATAAAAAATTCAAACATATAATTCTCCCAATTTCAAAAAATATAAAGCCCAACCATAGATAGTTTGGGATGCTCACTAAGTTTCCTAGTATCATGAGCATCTACATCTTCCTTTGGTTTCGATAATAACTCCTCTTTTGATCAATCCCACTTGATTTTCTAAAATAACCAATTGATTGATAGTCCTATCTTTAAAATCTTTGGAGACAATGATCATTTACCTTAATCAAGAGTATTCCTAAGGAATCTCATTCTTTATGATGTAATTAACTATGGGGGCTTGCCTTCATAGGAAACTTAACGAACCCGATTTAAAATAAATCCTACTTTACTTTTCCATGTAAAGTAGGGGAAAGATCTCTGGTACATTCGAAGACTAATTGTCCTTAGGAGTCCTTATTAAGGGATTAGGTCTATTATAGGATGGCGACTTATAGTACATCATTCCTCAATGTCATACCCAATCACCCTAATAAGTACATCTGTAGATCTACGTCGATGTCCAACTCAACCCCCTCACCAAAATAAAACACCCCAAACTCATGCAGCATCCTCAAACACTAAGTTTAAGCATTCAGCGTAGTGTCGGGGACCATGCGGGTATTTTTAAGAATGCTTGCATAATTTTAAGGTATTGAATTTGAGTTTCTACTTTATAATATGTGCAACAGTTTAATTGAAGCCTTAATTAATACCTTCTGTTCGTTTGTATGATGTGTTGCGAATCCGATGGCGTTAGAGGCGGAAGCAAAGGCGAAGTCAAAAGCTAAGGGCGAACCAAGGTGTGAGCGGTTCGATCCATCACTATATTCACATCCTAATTTTGTAATTAGGTGTTGTGAAGGTTGCATTTGGGTTCTACTCTTACTTGAAAGCATACATTTAGACATATTGTAGATCTCATATGCTACAACCTTAAATTCAATTGAAGCCTTCTTCAATTCATTTGAATCAAGATACTACAATATATGCATTCAATAAGACAACCTATTGGCGAGCTTCCCAATTTGTTGTGAGTCTTATTTATATTTCTCCAATTTGATTTCGAATTTATGCAAATATGAATTAGAACATAATTCACTTGTTAATTGGAAAGCCACCCTACTTAGGCACATTGACAAGATACCTGAGTTTGCTATAAATATGCTCAAACTTTCTTGACTTGTTTAGCAAAAGATATAAAACAATCCAATTATTCATTAATGAGCTTTAGTTATGCTTGTCAACAGATTGTCGGTCTTAAATAAAAATCTCTTGTGAAACTCATTTGATTTCACTTTAACTTGAAATAGCATTCAACAAATTTCATATGTATCGATTTTATATTCAATTAAAACCTTCTTTAGTCCATTTTAAATTTGATATTCCAGTATATGGATTAAATAAGGATGTTTATTCTTCTTTATGAATCTCACTCTAGAGTTTAATTCGAACCCATTCTCATTTGAAAATTACTCTTCTAGCTTCATTCAACCTTCCTATAAGTATGCCATAAATTCATATTGTATTTGTATTTCAAAACTAGATTTTAAATTTGTTGCAAATCTCAAATGGTCTGATCATTTGTTTAACTGAGATTTCCTCTTATTTCTTTCAAAATTTTCCTTTATGTACTCTCCGTCTATTTTTCCTTTAATTTAATGTCTATTTTCATATTTATTATGCATTTTTTATTTAATTTAAGTTTAAATGATTTCCATTTAAATTTTCTTAAGTCCTAAATTTAATCCAAAATCATCAAATAATCCGTCATCCCGCATTGGGACTACATCGAAGCTGTTTGGCTACCCATAATGGCGTGGCGGTTGATGTTGAAGACTTTGGTACTTTCAATCGCATACGCTAATAGCATAACGAGATCTCCAATCACCTGCATAAAAGCAAATATATATGCAAATATTCTCCTCCCGCATTTTTTTTTCTTATGTCCTAGGTTTGGTCAAAATTTCAGCAATATTTTGGCATATGAGTGTCACATCTAACAATTTTGATTTACTCGGTATGCGAATAGAAGCGATCTCATGACACATTCATTTTCGTTATCTCATTACGTGCGAGGAAACCTACAAAGAAGCAAACACATATATAGATAATTTTCATACACATCCAAATCTATTTTGATGCACATTTGTAATGATCAGCAAGAAAATTAAAGGATTAATTGATGTTTTGGCAACCAAACAAAAAGTGAAAAGGATTGCCAAGTTTCGGTTTGTAGGCTTGGTAGGGGGAATTGCGTGCTCCTTCCCTCGGCTAGGACAAACGGGAGAAGAAAATCGGGAAGGTGGAAGAATAGATGGGGGAAACATCGGAACCAAGAAGAACCTTCCTAATGGAAGAGTTGTCTCTCGGTAGCCGCTATTTATGAAGAAGTGAGGCTAGGGAACGGAGAAGGAGAACCCGTGCGGCTTCCTTGCGGGTTGAGGGAGAAAGCGATAGAGTAGGAGGCTTTGTTCCTTCAGATCGAGCGAGCCTTTGTGAGGGGATGAGCGGAGCGAATGCTGAATAGAAGGAATCAGAGCTTACGAGACAGGGAACCGGTGAGGGTGCCGAGGGCTTGCAGTTTGAGGAGACAGGAAGAACGAAGGGGGAGCTTCGATTGAAGGAATCGGGACTGTAGCAGAGACGAGGGGAGGAGTTTCGGCTAGCGTGCAGTTGGAGTTTCGAACAAGAGGTAGAGAGTGAGAGCGTGAGGGATGTGTTCGATTTTGAGGGAAGAGTAGGAGGGAACCGTTGAGGGAAGAGCCGAGTGAAGAGATCAGGAGGGAGACTCTCACGTACGTGCAGTTGAAGGAGAACGAACCGAGCGAGTGGGGGAAATGGTTGGAGGAATCAAATGGAGAGGGATTGTGCATCGATTTTGGGAGGAACGAACGAAGAAGCAAACTGAAGGAGCTTGCGGGTTTGTGGGAGATCGAACAAACGCCGAACGAAGAGAGCTTGCGTGCGATCATGCTTGAGTCCTGCGGTTTGGGGAACGGCCGAGGATCAACAGTTACCCATGTGGAGGGTGTTAAGTTCTAATGAGAGTGCATGTATGTTTAATTAATCTCTATTTTACAGGTGTAGTTAGATTTACTTTTTATATTTTTTTAATATAATCTTGCATTAAGAATTATGATTAGTACTATGGGAGATTAAGATGAGCATTGATTAGAAGGCTTTGTCCTGGAATGCCATGTGATGCTTTTGAAGTTAAGTAAATCAAATCAAATGGAGACTTGAAAATGAAAACATGATGAAATGAAGGAAAGAAGACCCCATAGCATTCATTCATTATAAATTATAATTATTATTTTGTAATTACGGGTTATATAAGGGTAGAGTTAAATTTCTACAAATCTTTTTTTTTTAGTTGTATGGCGATCCACATAAAACCTCTTATTCTTTTATGCTATTTTATAAAATGTTTGATGACTTGTTTAGTTTACGCAGTAGAAATGACATGTTTTTGCTAATTTCTTAAGTGATTGATGTTTGAATGTGTTGTCTGGATGCGATTAAGCTTTTAGGAAAAAAATAATTTTTTTACCTAACTACAACTCATAACTAAAATTTTAAATAATTCATAACCTCAGCATAAATCTTAGGCATTAAATTAAGATAATTAAAAGATTTAACAACTCCTTAGCTAAATATTATATGTTTCACATCATGCATCATCTTGAATCACTCTTACAAAATGATCTTCATCATCCTTACACGATACCGCTTGTGAGAGAAACCCTCTTGATAGCACCATCTTCTCTTTTGATTTAACACATAACTTATTTCATCATACATTTAGGCTTACAAAAATCTTAAAGCCTTTGTCAAAATAAAGTATCAAAATTAAAATAAAATTTGAAAAAATTTTGTATTAGATTAAGTCATTACTCATTCTCTCGTCTACCTCTGAATTGAGTTTAAGACTTAGTCTCTTTCTAAATAAATAATACCAACTATCTTGCAATTCATAAGACCAAGCTACATGATTTTAAAATCAGAGGAGTTAGTCGCTACTCTAAAGTTATAAGCGTAGTCATGGTTTCTTTTGTGGAGGTAAATTTTATGTCCATCTTCGCTTAGATTTAGGTCGTGCTTTAGCTTATGCTAAAACTCCCTAGATTTAGGATTCGAGATTACTGTTTCCTTTGGGCTACAAGCATAAATCTTCACCTCTTAAGCATTTCCACAACCTTGTGTTGGTAGATTATAAGCCTTAGTAATCTAATGAAATTTCAACTCAAACAAAATAAATCTCTTCAAATTCAAATATGTAAAGCTCAATTATAGGATAGATTGAAATGCTCACTAGGCTTTCTAGTATCATGAGCATTTCCTACCTATTCCTTTTGGCTTCCAAAAATAAGTCTTCTCTTTAAACTTCTCATTTTATTTTCTAAACATAACTAATTTATTGATAGTCTAGCCTTAAAAGCTTTAGAAACAACAATTATCTACTTTAATCGAGAATATTCTTAAAAAATTCACCTTTTTTATGATGTAATTAACTATGGGAGCTTGCCCACATAGAAAACTTTAAAACTTGATTTAATATAAACCCTGCTTTATTCATCCATACAAAGCAGGGAAAAAATCTCTAGTATATTTGAAAATTTATTATGCTTTAGGAGTCCTTATTAGACGATTAGATCCATTGAAAGGTAATCTATCTTTCAAATAAGATATCATACTCACCGATATAATCCGTCAATATAAATACTCCTTACGATCTACGTGATGTCCCCTCATACACATCTAAAAATAAACACCACAACTTGAGAACGAAACATAACCTCAACCAACAGATTGAGACGAGTGACACACACAACTTGAATTGATATACATTTTTTTTCTAGGCAGACATTAAGAAAGATTTGAATGTGAAGTTTGATGAACATCAATTCAAGGCCTATGAATATACTTAATATACTTTATCTTTTGTAATTAATAAGAGGAACTCGAATTTTCTGAAAGTATCAAATGAATTTATTAACATCTGAAGTTCATGGCCAAAGAAAAATGGCGTCCAAAAGAGCAGTTCCCTTAACATAGTAAATTAGCTTGCACGATAAGTAGCAACTCTTAAGCAAAGTGAAAGAAGAAACTTGTTACAAGGAGGTATAATGGCTACCGATATTATTGTGCTGGTTACATGGCTAATGGTCAGTATTTTCATTTGATCTATTCACAACATATTAGTAAATAAAAATGAATATTGATAAGCATTATGAAGTGCATCATTGCTGATTAGGAAGCTGCGCAAATGTTCCTGAATTCGGTCTGCAACCTCCCACCATCATCTTCTTGTAAACACCATAAGCATCTTCAGTCTTGCCAGAAGCACTGTAGCCCCGTATAAGGGCATTATATGTGAAGACATTTGGCTCAAGGCCTTTAAGCTGGAGCTGCTCATATATTTTCCAAGCTTCACTTACCATCCCTGCCTTCCCAAAATTGAAAATCAAGGAGTTGTAGCTATACAAATCCGGAACAATGCCCTTCTTCTGCATTTCATCAAACAGATTCATAGCTTCCTCTAATCTCTGAGACTTCCCAAGGCCATTAATCATAAAATTATAAGTCATCAAGTCAGGTTCAAGGCCTGAAGCAATCATTTCCTGAAAATACAGAAAGGCATCATGCGCTCTACCCACAAAGCACAGAGAGTATATCAAGATAGTATATGATTTCACATCGGGTTTTACTCCCTCTCTAGTCATCTTTTCAAATAGAAGACAAGCTCTTTGCACATCACCAGACTTTCCATACCCATTCAGAAGAATGTTGTAAATGGCAGTATTAGGCTTGCATCCATAATCAAGCATCTCTTGGAAAAGAGCTTCTGCTGCAGCTATTTTTCCGGACTTAAGAAGCCCATCAATAAGAGGACCGTATGTACATGGGGTTGGAGTGATCTCTCTGCTCACCAAATCATAGTAGAAATCAATAGCCTGATCTAGCTTATTTGATTTCACAATACCTGAAATTACTATGTTGTAAGTAAAGATATTTGGTTTGCATCCCCTGAGATGCATCTCTTTGTATAATTCTAGCATTTCTTCCATCCTCCTGGACTTCCCCAAATTATCCAGTAAGGAATTGTAGGTGAAAACATCAGGAGAAAAGCCAATGCTAATCATTTCCTGAAAATCGTCTCGAGCCACTTCAGTAAAGTTGGCTTCAGCAAGGCCACGAATAAGAAGGTTATAGGCATCAGCGGTGGGTTTAATTCCATAGTTGTTGAATTTCTTAAAGAGATTCTGTGCAGCAATTGGTTTCTTATGCTTGCAAAGATATTTAATCACAGAACACAATAAGAAATCAGTAGTGAAAGTTCCACTAGCAGTAAGTCTTTCAACAAAGGTGACTGATTGATCAAATCCTGCTTCACTCAATATCCTTTCCATAAGAGCTTCCCAAGGTCCCCTACCCATTTCTGCTTCTGGCTGAAGTATGTATCTACCAACAATGTACAGAGCATCATCAACCAATCCATTTCTCAAGAAAGTTGGAAGGACACTACACAGAGTAACAAAATCAGGAAATAAAATTTTCTTCATTTGATGGAAGAACCATACTGCTTCTTTTATTCTATCCTCTTTGATTAGACCATATATGACAGTGTTATAAGATAACAGGTCAGGTGCACATTTTTGTTCCATCATTCCATAAAGCATGTCAATCGCCATATCAAGCGCCCCATTCTTGCAAAGACAATCGAGCAATGTATTGTATGTTATGGTATTTGGAGAACAGCCATATGAAGCCATCTCCTGAAACAACTCCATCGCCTTGTTAACCTCTCCCTCCTTTCCTAACCCTGCCAATAATGTGTTGAAAGTAACAACAGTTGGTTCTAGTTTCATTGTCTTCATTCTGTGGAACATCTGCCATGCTTCTTCCTCTCTACCTGCCTTGTAGAGCACATCAATCAGTGAATTCATTGTAATTTCATCAATTTCGCATCCACTTTTGACCATCTCAAAGGACATTTTTATGGCTTCATCAGCTTTCCCAGCCTTGCTGTAACATTTTATCATCATACTGTAAGTAATAGCATCTGGAGATAAACAAATGGCTTGTAACTCTTGAAATACTTCTTCAGCCTGTACTAAATTGGAGGATTCGGCTAGACCATACAAGCAAGAATTAAAAGCTACAATGTCAGGCACAATTCCCTTACTTTTCATCATCTCATATGTTTGAAAAGCTTGCTCAGAATCTCCAGATTTTCCGTGGTAGTCGATGAAAAGAATATATGAGAAAGCAGTCGGTTTTAGACCTTTAATTTCCATACAATGTAGAAGCTCTTCAGCTTCATCTAATCTATCAGCCCTTAAAAGCCCCCTAATCAAGGCATGATATGTGTGCAAGTTCGGCGATACACCTCTTTCCTCCATTACTTGAAGCATCTCATAAGCCTCTTCAATTTTTCCAAGTTTGCATAAAGAATCCACAAGTATAGTGAACACAACCACATCGGCTCTATAACCATCAGCTTCCATTTCCATCCAAAACTTCAGCACCAAGTCTAAATCACCAGCATCACCAAACTTGTCCATCAATGTGATATAAGTAACTCTATCAGGTTTCTGCTCGCTCCCTTTCATTTTCCAAAACAGCTCCTGGGCTTTCCTGAGTTTCCCAGCTTCAGAAAGAACATTTATAAGCACAGTGTAAGTCACAACATCTGGCCTACACCCATCATCTTCCATTTTCCTCAAAAGACTATAAGCTTCATCAAGCTTCCCCGCCTGTCCAAGGACTTTGATACATATTGTGAAGGTGTACACATTTGGTTTCAATCCTAAACTCTCCATTTCATTTAAAAGCTCCATCACAAATTCATTGGCCCTCCTCTTACCGGAAGCCACCATTAGAGCAGAGTATGTCTTGAGACTTGGAATAATCCCTTCTGAGATCATCCTCTTGTAAACGTCAATTGCCTCTTGATAGAAACCCAACTGGAGGAGGAAATATATCAAACCATTAACAGAAAATGCATTCAAGATAAAACCAGCTTCTTTCATCTTTGTGAGCGCAAAAGGAGCACTCCTGAGTCCTCCTTTGACATTGAGGGCCTCGAAGATGATCAAGAAGGTGTTAGGGTTTCTCCTGACAATTTGCTTCTGCATTAAATCGAACACAAGAACCATCTCTTCTACTCTGCCGTGGCTTCTCAACAACTCAAGCATGTAATTGAACGACTCGGTAGTGTGTATGATATTGGGCTGCTCTGCTACGGATTTGAATAGATAAAGGGACTGAATTGGGTCTGAAATAGGCTTCAGGATGCTTAAAATATTATCTGAAGTGATCCCATTTCTCCATAGCTCCTTCAAATCAACATTGCAAGTAATCATCCCACCAGTTCGAGTACCATCCACATGGTTTCTTCTAATTTTCTTGCGATTCAAGAAAAATCCACCTTGAAAAACTTTCAAATTCTCAACTTTTCTCCCTCCATCTGAAGCCAAATCACCAACAGCCTTAACTTCGGTGTGGCTTTCAGAACCCTTTGAACCAAATCTACAAATTCCCAAAGGGCTGAGCTCTATAACGCTCAAACCCATTAGGGAAAATATAAGCGGCTGCTACTTTTTGCTTGCTTCACATCAGCGCATCGTTAATCCATAGGAAATAGCTGAACTAGAAATAGTGGGATAGTTTCTATCTACTTTACCTGCTATTTCAGTAGATGACGAAGCAGAGGAAGAGATAACCATAGCGTTTTCTCTCTTAATTTCTCAGATCAGGCTTTTTTTACAAGGGGAGAATTTCGCGTACTAGGATAACCGAAGGTAAGCTTAACCGCTTGGTCGGTTGGGTCTGTTCTTTTTATTTGGGCTGTTGCGATTCTCTGATGTCTAAAACCCTAATTCGATTGGAGGCCAGAAAGAATCGAAAATCATTTTTCTTCTTTTGTTGTCTCGCAGCCTGAGTGAGATAGTATGGGTGACCGGAGATCGGAATTTGAAGACGGAGTGCTTCCAGTGACCGTTCTGGATTCTCTAAGAGAAACCCTAAATTGCGTCGATGAGTTGAAGGGGTATCTCGAGCGCTTTCTGCTCTTAGCTGAGCCTGACGTGCTCGCAGAGCTGACGCCTCTCCAGCGAGCGCGAGCTTTCCTTGTTATGGCGACATCGGCTTCGGCTCTCTTCTCAGGTAATATAAATGAGAAAGAGCATTTCTTTTTCTTTTGTTGGTTCATCAATTCATCTTCTTCTTACTAATAAAATTGATTTTTACTGGTTTTTGTTTTGTGGTTGACTGAATTGATCAGTAAGATTGAGGTGTAGTGGAATTCGTTCAGATGAACACCCTATCAGAACTGAGCTTGTGAGTTTTGCTGTCCTCTTTGGTATGACTTTTTGCTTTGATTTTTTGGGCTATTATATTCAATGCTATGTAAAATGTTATTAAGATAACAATCCTATCTACCAAATGCAGTGTTTTAGTTTTGATGTTATATTACATAAATGATGTAGGGGCTAATTGGTACACCTATTTATCCATCATAGAATTTGAGTTAAATCTTGGCAAACATGTTATAAGAGGCTTCTATTCAGCATGATTTGATAAATCTTAGCACAAACTCAGAATTTATCAAATTCCGATTAGATTGAGATTTATAGAATTTATAATTGCTTGCCCGCTCGATCATCAGCCTAAAGATTTGGTTAAATTTAAAGACTAGACATCCTAAAGACTTAGTAAATACCACTTAAATAGGATTTATCAAATATGAATTTTCTAAATTTTACCAGGAAGTCGGGAATCAAACATCTCTGTAGACCAATTGAAATTATCATCTTTCTTTTTGTTATTATTTTTAGATCCTACATTATCTGTGGAAATGTGTCAAGATCCTACCGGAGATATGGATCAAATGCAATGAGTAGAGGAGATGAGTGAGAGGTAAAGTCTTGATGATTCTCTTAGTAAATTAATCTATAAAATACTCAGTTGAATTCATTTGATAGAGAAGGGTGAGTCGAATTGAACTACAATGAGACAATTCAAGGAAAGAGATTCCAAGTAGAATCTTAGAGAGGTTATGTGGGAGACTTCTATGTGACAGATTTTCAATTCATAGTTCAATATTGCTTGTGTACAGGTGAGGATCAAAGTCAGTGTTTAGAATTGGCTACATTGTGTGATTATATAGAAAATACATAAATTGAACTCATTATACTAGTTGTATAACTATTAAGTATGACTTGTAGTCAAGTGCTTATTTGAAACTTTGTGTAAGTTTCAATTAAGGATGAGAATTCTTGATGAGTTCTTCTAGCAAGAACTAGTAGTCAACTAGGGAGTGCTCTGGGGAGTAGCATTTTATTGGGTAATTGGCCTTAATGAAATGGAGGACTGTATGAGTCAATCAAGCTAATTTAGTGCTTTATATTGAGGGTCGAGTAAGAGTTATTTCATTGGGAAACTTGAAGAGATTCAATCCTAGCCAACTGGAGATGTAAGCAACTTGAAGTTTTGATTAAAAAAATAAGCAACTTGAAGTTTAGCAAGTTTTTAATGATATGCAATTCAAGACAATCTAAAACCAACGACATGTTGAACCTAGTTCATGGTGAGCTAGGGACTCAATGAGTAATAATGCTTCCAAGGGACCCTCTATCACTAAAGAAGTTGCTACTAGAAAACTTTTTATGGTAAGGAGGTCATCGTAGCTAAAGGAGCTAGCATTCTAACAATGAAGGTTAGAGTTATGACCTATAAAAGCAGTATAGAATGGAGAGTTCAACACCATATGGTTATCCTTTGTATTAGTGATAAATTCTTTATGACTTTTGAGTTAGACATAGGTTAACTTTAATCGAAGGCTGTAGCAATTGTCTGAAGACACCCATTTAGAGAAAGAACGAGTTGAGATTGTGGGGAGATAGCTTTTGATGAAGTCTCCATCGTAGGTACGATTGTCAGGAAGCAGAGTATTTTGTGACTAACACACCTGCTAATGATGTCAAAGTTGATGGTGGTGTCCACCTTACTAATTATGTTGAAAAGGTTGGCATAGATGCCAATGGCGCGTAGGAATTGAATCCTAAAGCTGTTGAAGACATTTCATCTTCCTACAAAGAGGAATCTCAAGCTCCTACTACAAGTTTTGGAGATTCTGAAGCAACTGTCTCCACAACGAAGTTTCCTGAGGAGTCAAGGATGACAATGCCTAAGATTATTTTTACAAAGCTACTCTTTAAGATTGAATCGGCATCAAGAAATCTTAAGTCATTAAGAAGACAAAATGGCAAAGCAAATGAAGTTTTTTGGCAAAGAAAATTGCTATATTTAAAGTTTATAACAGATGCGGGCTCCGAAAATTCGTCACCTACCTCTCGACAAATATTGAATTGAAGAGAGTGACTTAAATGTATCGGTGTAATTTTCAGAAGACAGATGGAATAGTAGATAAGACACTACCTAGAGATTTCGCCCTCATTTTGTGAGGACTTTAGATCGTTCCGTTTCCTGTGCAAGCACTATAGTTAATTATCCTATAAGTGAGAGAACTTTCAATTAAAGCTAGTCGTTAGATCGTTAAATGCATAGCATATAGTAATAGCATGTAGAATTTTAGAATTTAAGATTTATGAAATTTATCATTTCAAACGGTAGGGGAATGATGGCGTAATGATCCCATGGTTTATCATCCTAGGGTCCTTCTACTTAGTCGAAGGCGGTCGACCCAAACGGCGAAGGATCCTTATTAACACACGAAGTTCGTCGTCAAGAAATCCTTGTATCGTTGGGTGATGTTTGTCTAAGAAGAAGACTAAGTCTAACAGTGGCGTTGTTTCTATCAAGATACTGCTATGATTCCCAACTCAAAGTAGTCATTGGGGAAGCTAATGCGTTCGTGATATAATGGAGTCCGACAAAAACCACTCGATCGGAGACTCGGTCAGAATCGCTTCATCTGGAAACTACGGCTACTTCAATCGAGGACACCGTCACATCCTTCTAGCGTAGATTGATTGAGAGTGATATATAGTAACACGATTTGATATTGACTTTTAAATTTTTTTTAATTTGTCATAAACATGCGGAAGGTGAATAGATTGAGTTTTGATTTAAGCTTTTAATGATAAAATTCTATTTAAACAGTTTCAGATTGCTATTTAATTTGATTTGAAAAATTGAATATGTTTAAGAGTTATGATCCGTCAACTCTTTGTTTATTATAGATTAAATCCACCGTAATCTTATCGGATATTTTTGATTTTGAAACTCTTATTATAGGTTTTAGGTTTTGTTAACTACCCAGATTAAATCGAGAAGCGTAGATCCTCGACACTTGAATTTAAGCATTCAACATATACCCTGTGATTAGTAATTTAGGTAATTTTATTTTTGAATTATGAGATTGATTTTGTATTTTCATTTTATTCCATTTAGCCTGGCTTTTCGGACATTAAAATTTACACTGAAATCTCTACAGCAATGCAGTATTTATAGTTTAGATAATTTCACCTAATTAGTGATTTCGTTGATTTTAAAATCATAATTAGAATGAAATTCTTAATTTTATTAAAAGCCTATGATTTTTTTAGATTTTGATTTATATTTTATCTGCAAGAGTTCAGATTGTGGTGGCTTGTAAATTGATCTAGTATTTTATTAGATTTTTTAGATTAATTTTTAATTGATTCTAATTTAGTCTGCGCAGCTTTTTCAGATATTAAAATTTATATTTTAAATCTCTATATTCGAGCACATGCAGATTTTTATAGCTTAGATAATTTCACCTAATTAGTGATTTCGTTGATTTTGAAAATCATAATTTTGAATGAAATTCCTTAATTTTTGATTGAGGGAAATCTTATGATTTTTGTAGAATTTGATTTAATATCGTCTTCTGTCTGCTTAGACAAAGAGTTGCAGATCCGGTGGTGAAGAAGACATTTTGATTTAGATTGTAGTTTAAAACATTACTTTCACTTAGTTTATTTGTTGAATTTTTTATTCTCCCAGCTTGATTATATTCAATTTAAATCTCTTTTAATAAGTTATGTCAATTTCAATATTTATTACTTTAGTCTTACTTATGCTTATTCAATAGCATTGTAATCATCTCTATATTGATATAAGAGTTATTAAATCAAATTTAGATTCATCCTTAATTCCACATCAAATCACATATTTATTTGAAAACTAGATGTCAAATTTATTATAAGTCTCTTATGAGTTTGACATTTGTCTCCCAAGTTTCAATTAAGACTTGTTTAATTTTGAGGAATTTGAATAAAAGAGAACTCACTTTACCTCTTAAATTTAAGCCATAGAGAATTACAATTGAAGCTTGTGGGTTTGGTATTAATCTCCTCAAATTTTACTTGCATTTTAAATAGGTGTTCTATTATTTCTAAAAAAATTTTTAGGTGCTCTCCCCCTATTTCTCTTTGATTTAACATTTATCTTCATATTTATCATATATCTTTTTGTTTGACTTAAATTTAAATGATTTCCATTTGAATTTGTTTAAGTTCCGAATTTCAGTCAAAATTTCTATCTGTCATCCCCGTATGATGCGTCGGAGTGTTTGCTTTCTCGATGCCGCCTTATAAGCGTAGCGAGTGGTGTCTTCATGACAGCATGATCGTTTATCGTCGCCCCTGAAAGCGACGAGACCTTCAAACCCGAAGAAGATATACAATGTAATATATATTCATTCTCTTTTTTTTCTAAGTCAGAAATTAGACAAAATTTCTACGTTCGCTTAGCGACATACGGATGTAGGTTTCTTCGGCGTCATGAAGCGTGCGGCATTAATCTTCATGACATGCGGCCGGTTTATCTCGTCGCGCCTCATGAGCACGACGGCGCTCAAACCCAAAACAGCGTATATATATCCATTCACATATCCCACATGTTCTGACTCGTTTTTCTACGCGTTGCAATGATCGGCAAGGGAATGGGGTTAGACATGCCAAAAATTAAGAGAAGAACTCGTCTTATGATGGTGTTCTTCTCCGGTTCTGGCAAGCAAGTTGGAAAGGTGATCTGAGGAGGCGGAAGCAAGAAGCCTCATGATGGTGTTCTTCGGTTCCTGAAAAATATATCTGAGGAGAGGCGCCTGAAACCGAATGAAGAACCCGCCTGATGACGGTGTTCTTCTCTGGTTGCGGCGAAGGAGATCGCGGCGAAATGAAGTATGAAATTCAGATTTGAGAAATGGGAAAATTTCGGATTCAGAAATGCGAGGAAAATGGAATTTCGGATTAGCTTTGTGAGGGAAGAAGGAAAGATATATATTTTTTTCTTTTTTCTTTTTTTTTTGTGAATCCGAAATAGAGAGAGAGAGAGGGGTGGAGTGACGGTAAGGAATTTTTTATTTATTTATTTTTTTGTGAATCCGAGAGAGAGAGAGAGAGAGAGAGAGAGAGACAAAGAGAGAGTGAGTGACAGTGAGGTTTTTTTTTTCTTTTCTTTTTTTTGCTTTGAACCTGAAAGAGAGAGAGAGAGAGAGAGCTGAGTATCCGTGACTCGAGGACCATCGAGGAGATCCCAGAGGATCGGTGGAGATGGAAGTCGACACTGGCGAGATCGGCGACGAGTGCCATCAACCAATCAAGAGCGAGGAAGTCGGTCTTGCGGATCGGGCGATGGAGGATCTCGGCAACGGAGACGCGAGTGGAGCCCTTGGAAGCAAGGAAGTAGGCGGTGTAGACGCCGATGACGCCGCCGTCGCAGATTAATATGCGGCGAGGATTACATTCTACACCTCTTCATACCCCACTTCGACTCCATACTCTGCCCTAGCCGATGACAACACCGCCGTCGTGAACAGCTGGAGATGAACTTGCGTTGTCGTCTCTGGAATGCTGATCGTTCGCGGCCGTGCGGGTGAATGGTAGGCAAACGAGAGAGGAGTTTCGAATGATAGAGCCTTCGTTCGAGCAGTTTGCAACCTTTTGAGGACAAACTGAGAGCGGGATCAGTTACGGGAAATTGAACGAAGCGGAGAAGAGAGGCGTGTGAGCGGTTGAGGAGTCAAAAGTCGAATGCGAGAGTGGGAGCGGTTTTCATTCCTTTGCAATCGTCTGATGCAAAGAGGGTCAACAACAGAATTGATAGAGAAAATCTTAATGAAGTAAAATCTTGGATGAAATTATGTGCTAATTGTTCTACCGAGTTGCTTCAGCGATTCACCCAAAAATTTTGCTTAGAGGTAGATGAGTTGAGAATACAAGATGTTGTGATGCGGAATTTTTATAGGCCTTGCAAAATGAGTCAATTTGCAATTACTAGTTTGGGTTGATATTATCCCTTGCAAGCTAATCCAAGGTGGCTATCTCCTTCGTAAGGGTTACTCTTGACCTTTGATTCTTTTATGCGCTAGGAGGAGATTCAATGTCAATTCATAACAAGTTCCAGGACTCTTTTTGTTCTACAAGTCATCCTCCAAAAAGTTGTTTTGTAGTTAATTTTTTTATTATGAACGTCTATTTTTTATGTTCCTCATTAATTGAGGGAACTATAAGAAAAAGACATCGATATAAGTACTCTATTCTTTGTATTTTGTTTTCTGTGTTTGATGCAATAAAATTTTTTAATAAAATGAAAGTTCATTTTTCTTAGAAATTGTTTGTGATCATAAGCTAAGTTTATATATCGCTTCTTCTTGTTTCATTTTTGTGTTTGACCCTGTGCTCATGAAGTCAAACTTCATTACGTAATCGACCTTTAGAAGGAAGCTAGCTACGCAAAATCAAGTATTCACTTTAAAGTTGTAGCTTTATTAGGATTAGTAGTCATACTTATTTCTTTAAGTCATCCTTGAGGATAAATTCAAAATTTGATCATTAAGTCAGGGTTTTAGTTATTAAGTTGGACTTTATTGGGAAAGTGACCATGTGCCACGAAGGTGTTTTTTTTTTTGGGGGGGGGGCAGGGTTTGTAGGCAATAAAGTAATTTTTTGAAAACTTGTATGTATTTTATAATTATTTTCTTTTCTGAAAGTTATAGGATACCTTTCTCACTGCAATCATATTTAAACAAATCTGGTTGTAAAATGAAGCTTTCCACTACTAAAATTTTTAAAGTAACAAAAAAGCAGTAACCAAATGAAAGTGTGGCAACACTCTGAAAATCAAAGTAGTGAAAAAGCTGCCTCAATCATGGTGATTTGCTAATCAGTGAGGGGGAGAGGAGTCTTCACTCTGTTCTCCTCAAGGAGATATGGTTCATTATCTAAAGGAGTGCCATAGTAGCTCTTGGGCCAAGGTGATACCGACACCTAGGAGAGTACAAATTTACACTCTCTAAAGGCTTGAGCAAGAGGTTCAGGTTGTAGAAAAGGCGCAAAGGTCCTCTGGATCATCCTTGTAAGACGATTCTTCATGTTTTGCAGCAGTTAGAAGTCACGTAATCAATAGGTGGCTTGTTGTGCAAGGATCTGTCTATATCCTCAGGTGAATAGCTTTGGTGAATTGTTGACTTCATGAGTCTCTCAGGCAAGTTCAGTAGCTCAATACTGAGGATCAAGTATGGGTTAATTCTTGGGCAACTTTATGAGATTCAGTCTTGAGCAACTTGAGGATTGTCAGATATCCAAACATTTGACCAAATATAGCCAGATAGATGTTGACAAAAATGGACCCAAGTGTCATTTATGAAATTGTTATCTTATGATGTCATTGAACCCAATAAGTAGCATATATTAATAGCATCAGATATTCACGTTGTGGTGCAGAAGATTCACCTTATGGGTTTTTGTTGCAGGAGAGGCTGAGTTTGCATGAAGATAAGTGGAGGAAGTATGATGACTGGAACAAAGGTTTTTGTTTTGATAGATTCTTGCATTTCATTAGTTCTGTTGGGTAATTTCTATACTATTTTTTTTATTTTTTCTGAAATTTTTAGCTATTTTTTTCTTTTAACTAGCACCATTACGGCCATCAGTGAAGATAAATCCCCAAGCAGCTACCCGATTCATTGAGCATTCTTTACCTGATTTGGCACCAGGTCAGGGTTTGATTGTATTAAAAAGCTGCTCTAATATTGTTTTTTTTTTTTTTTTTTTTTTTTTTTGTAATTTTGATGTGGAATTCATAGTGTTGTTAAATATTTTCAGAACAGAGGAAGAGTCTGCATGATATTAGTGCAGGCAAGGGTGACCGAAGTTCCTCTTTCATTAAAAACAGAGCGAAGAAGAAAACAAAATACCAATCTTCTGAGAAGCAGTCTGTTCGTGCTGCTGCACAGGAGTTTCTTGAGAAGGCGGCAAGGGAGCTCTTCGGCTCAAATGATTCGACTGTGAAGGGTCCATTGCAGAACCTTGGCTCAGATGATGAACATAAAGACTAAATGGATTGATTGTTTTCTTTTATGTTCAGGTAAATTTTGTTCTTTTCTTCGCAAAGAATATGGCAAATTATGTTTTTATCATAAATATTTGCGCTCCTGAGAGCTCTAGTAATCTTATCTATCAAATTTTGTTGTTTTTAATTTTATAGTTATGTTGCCTTTCTTCTGTTACCTGGCATGTAGCCCAGTTAGAGCTTATTTGTATTATAACCTACAAATCTTTAAGGGATGTGATATTTTGGCTAGAAGTAATGATTGCAGGCTGCTTGTAGTCATGAGGGATCATTTTGAATTAATTTTATTTAGTTGAGAGATTAAATTGGAGTATAGTACTTTGAGATTGAATTGACTGCATGCAAATTATCAAGAGACTATCTTGAAATTTAACCCTTACTCATATATCACAACATTTGCCCTCTTCATGTACATATTTATAAACTGAATATCTTGTAATACATAGTTATAATACAAACGTTTAAATGAAATCATGCTTCTACTTGAGATTTGCTCATAGTTAGTATTGTTGGCTACTGCTATGCAACCTCAGTTTTGTCGTTTGTAAAATTGTCTGATATTCATTTTTTTTTTTTTTTAACTCAAAATAGTGAGTGCCATCATTTTTGTAGTGAATTAGTTATATGGCTGCTTTTTTTTTTTTTTTAAAGGGTATCCACCTAACACCTCACCCATTTTGTGAGTGGGGATGTCGTTGTGATTAATCCCTGTCACCTCATTGCGTAGCAGTCTGATATCCGGCCTCGCCGAGGAATCGAGCGGTCGGGGGTTCGACCGCACCATCAACCGGTAAGACAGTGGGTGTTATATGGCTGCTTGATATCTTAAGCTGAGATGATTGATGGGCATCATGTTTGTCAAAATTAGATGCAGTGTATCATGACGACTCATTATTTGAATATCTATGATCCTTGTCAGCATAGAATATAAAAATATATACCGAACAATTAATCATTTTCATGGGCACATTAAGAAATAATAAAATAAAAGTTATATCAAAGAATATTAGTCAAAATCCATTTCAGCTTTATTTTGATACAAATTAATGAACTTTTTGGATAATGAAGTGAAAGTCTAACAATAACAAGTTTTTATCTCACTATATGTAGTCGGTTACATGAATCTTTTTTCTTTATTGTGTCATATTAAGTATCAAATTATCATTAAAATCTAATAAAATAAAATTATTTTTTATACTATTTAATAAAATTTTCTTAGATGCCACTGGAGCTACTCTAACATTTTCACATATATATTTATTTCTCATATTTTTTGAAGTATAAAGTCACTCATCCATCGGAGCATCTTCATCATTGTAGGTCATACTACTAATTTATAAAATTTTTCCTTAAGTCTAAGCAATATTTTTCTATCGTACAACAAGCAAGATGCATTCCTCTGCTTCAGCAAACTAACTTGAATTCTACTAATAGCATCTACATCTATGTCATCATTTTCTTGAGCAATCAACTAAAGATATCTAAAATATTCACTTTTTTAATGATTTGACCATCAAATATCATAACCCTATCACTAAATCTTTCACAACTAAAATTACATTTAATATATTAGATTTTAGATCTATTTAAACAAAAGCCTTTAGATTCTAAGATTGACCTCCATAATTTAAGTTTCTCTTGAACTTTCTCTTTAGTTTTATCATCAAGAAGAATATTATCAGTAAAAAGCATACACAAAGGTACATCTTCTTCTAAATGTCTAGAAGAACATTAATAACTAAAACAAAAAAATGTGGGCTTAAAGTTGATCCTTGATGTAATCAAGTCAACTTGTGATCCAGCTTGGACTCGACTGTAATAATTTCACAGGTTAGGCTTATCAAACTATAAGTTTAAGCTCAAGTTCAGACTCGAGTTTGCATATTGAATTTGGTTTGACTCATCAAGTTGTTGATTAAAAACTATAAATCTAAATTATTCCTTGCTTTATTTGATCCGAGTTCACTAGCCGTAATCTCAAAAAGTCTTCTACATCTCTATGTAGAAGTTGTAAGATCCCTTGATGTGTCTTCCATGCTACTGGAGTAATTGTCATAACTCAACTCGATAATATACACGTGTACACGACAATCCGATTGATTCAAATGTTGCATGTAATAATATCTCAAGATAATGACAACTCTGAAGACAAGGCGGTCGAGGAGAGGCACATATAAAATATTTTATTTTGCTCTAATCGAACAAAAATTGTAATACACAAGAAATAGCTTTTGGGGTATTAATAATATTTGAAAGGTTTACATTGTATTTTATTTGTCTTACGCTTTGCATAAAATATAAAATTCATATAAACTAAATGTAATACTCCTATTTTACTTCCTATCAAACAATATCTTAGAAACAATTTGTATAGAATCATCTGGTTGAAGATCACATGTTGTGTCTTTAGAAAATGTCGATTCTGAGAGTGAAAGTTCTGTGATTTTATTGTGAAATTGTATACATTTAAAGTGAAAACAGAAACTTCAGGAATTTTACGTAAAAATCTCGAAAGAGGGAAAAATTACGAGTGCAGGTAAAAATCTTCCACTATGTATCCATTTTGAGTACAAAATCTTCACGATAAGGATTACAATTGTTTATGAGAGAACAATATTTATGTAGTCACGCCCGGTGGAATAACGCTAGTGGTAAGATGACGGAGAACGGCGGATCAACGACAGCGATGGTGGCGGCCGGCCGGTGGTTGACAACCAACGCGGTGGCGATCGCCGAGTGACTGATTATGCTTGGAAGATCTTCGCTTTAGAGCTTTCTCCTCCTCTTCTCCTCATATGAGGAGGGCTATTTATAGATTAATGGCGTCTCAGAATACATGCAAAATCCGACCCACTTCTGACTTTCAAAATGATTTTTGATTATTTGATGTATTTTAAGTATTTGAATGCTCAAATGAAGAATTGTGAGATATTGGGCTTGTTTGATCCGCTCGAGACGCCGAGGACTATAAACACTCCATATTTGAGAGCTATTTAGGGATTTAACTGATATCCCAAAATTTCTAATGGTATTTTAAGTGCTTGATCTCGATCAATTTCAACTTCGGATCAGCTTGCTTTTAACATCAAGATTCGTGCTTCGACTAGTAGCATTTTAAGTGTCATATCAAGAATCATCTGGTTGAAGATCACATGTGACCTCGTAAGGAAGAAGTGAGAAGAGAAGAATACAAGGAATCAATAGCATTCTCAGGAAATAAGCTCAAATCAAATGTATCAAAAATTTATAGTAGAATTTTTTTTGGAATTTTCAATTTATAGCTTCAATTTCATTGCGTTGCAAAATTTTAAATTGTTATGCCTTTCTTGTAATTAATTTTTAAAAAGTTAAAATTGAAGTTTTTTTTTAAGGTAAATCACTTTATTAAATATAATTTCCTTATGCATCAATGATCTTATGAAGTTATATGAAACGGCCATTTTTTAAAAATGATTTACCACATGAAATAGAACAATCATTACTTAGTTTTTTATGATAGCATTATGATTGGTGAGTCATGGATTGATTTTATAGTTAAGTTAATAATTCCATTATGATTTGGTTCAATTTTGGCTTGGATTAACATTAATTAATGTTAGGTAAGAGGCTTTATAAGTTATAAATTTAAGGTTAACGATTGGAATGCTCAAAATAAGTTTTATATATATATATATATATATATATATATATATATGCACGTGCGGGCATGCGTGAGCATGATTTATAATATTGATTATTGAAGAATAAAAATATTGCAATGTAGAAGGTTTTAAATCATTTGCCGAAATTATGATGAAGCTAGATTTGACTTTTATAGTAGTATTTAAGTTTGATTTTTTTAATTATTAATTAATTATTATTTAAGCTAATTGTTTATTTATTAGGTTGTTGATTTATGTTGTTCATGAAAAATTCAAGTAAGCTTTAATTGACCTTTATATATAGTATTATATTTGTTTTATTTTTTTTAATCAAAATTATTAATGAGCTTTAATTGATATTCATAATAATACATGAATCATATTTATTTTTTTAATATTTTGCACTTATAAAAAACGTTTAAATTTGTTCAATTAGTTGATAAATTATCATAAATGAGCTTTAATCAAGCCAACTAAAGCGTACTATTGAGCATTTATTTGCAGCCCTACTACTCACAATGTGTTTATTTGCACAAATAACTCATTTATTTTTATTTGGGTAACTATGCTCTAAAACAATTTTGCGATATCAAATATCTAATAAAGAACAATTTCTTATATTAGAGGAGTACTCATTCAAAATTGATATATATTTATTTAAATATATAATTACCTTATTTATTTAAAAATTAATGAGATATATATTTAAATAATGATATAATGTCATATTTATTCGAATATGCTTATTATTAGGGATGTAAAGTGATATTTCTTTTTTTTAGGTTTTTACCTTAATCTCCGATTAAAAAAATTACTTAAGATAGCATTGTTGCGTGCTGTCCAACACATTGAAGTCTAGATTTTGGAAAATTTTGGCACTAATTGAGACTTTGCAATATATATATATATATATATATATATATATATATATATATATATATATATATATATATATATATATATATATATATATATATATATATATATATATATATGTGTGTGTGTGTTCATCATGTAAATGCCTTTTTTTTTTACATACATATAACATGATTTTTATATATTTACATCTCTAATATTTAAATTATAATATTTATTTAAATAACATATAAAATTTTGACATCTCATCAAAAATATTATTATCATCAATTTTTTAATAGTAAAATACATATTTTCAAATACTATTGTTGCGTGCTGGAAAACCAGTCAGAGTAAAAAATTTATGCATTTTGTTGATTAGTCCAAGACATACAGGTAATTAAAGAAACATGAGACTCAGAATTTTTTAACGGAAAACCTAAAAAGAGGAAAACCAGGCTAGCAAGAAAAGATTCCACTATGTATCCTTTTGAGTACAAAATCTTGATAACGGATTACAGAATTGCATATGAGAGAGGACAACAACAACGATCGGTTTATAATAGTTCTTGATGTTGGAGATCTTTGGGTAGCCGTGGAAATATAACTAAAGATGGCACGGCATGATCTTGCTGGATCTTCAAGCTTTAGAGCTTTCTTCCTCCTCACTTCACTTTTCCTCTTCTTCCTCGATCGGACTCTTCCTCTTCTTCATTGCCTTCTTCCTTGCTTTAGCTTCCTTCTTCTTCACTTGCTTCTTCTTCTTCCTCGGTTCTTGTTCTTCTTCACTTGCATTTTCCTTCTTCTTCACTTGCTTCACTTCACTTAAGCTTAGCCCCTCCATGTGAGGTGAGGAGTATTTTATATGATTCTAAGAAATTCATGTGCCCATACCACTCCTCGACGGACGGATGACTCCTTCGATCATTTGATGTATTTTGAGCATTTGGATGCCCAAATGAAGTCGAATTATGAGATCTTAGGCTCATTAGATCCGCTCGTCAAACGCTTCGATTTGACTATAAACACTTCATATTTGACTGTTTTGGGATTTAATTGATGTCCCAAGATTCTAATGATATTTTAAGTCTTGATCTCGACGGTTTGACTCAAAATCATATAGCTTTCGACATCAAGATTTGTGCTTGTAGGTATTTTGAGTATTATTGTCCCTATTTTTGGATGACATTAGCTTAATCATCCAAAAATATATGCAAATATTCAAAATAACGAATTGGAAGTTTTCGGCGTTCCGGACCTAAGCGCGGGCCGGTCATTGGGCGGAGCGGCCATGGCGGGCTAGCTGAAGGAAGGCCGGCTGCCATGGGTTGCTGTCCGTCGGCCGAGTCGCGGCCGCTTTTACGGATGGGGAGCGGCGGATCGGTCAGATGGAGTCGGTGTCGATGAGCTGGCGGTCGCTGCCACGGATCGCTGAACGGCAGCGGGTGGGAGCCGGCGCATAATATACCGCGGCGCGGTCGCCACGGTCGTCATGCCATTCCGCTGGATCGCGGTCTCGCCATTCCGCTGCGGATTCCGTCAGGGGCCATTCTGGCGGTGCCATTCCGAACGATTGGTCGCGGCCCGCGTGAATGACCCGGTCAAATGGGAGGTCTGTCATGATGGCGCTACCAAGGCTCATACTTCTGGTTTGCTACCATACGGCATAGCTAAAGCGCTCATGTCATACTTCCACGGGCTACCGAGAATTTGGTTTTGAGCCGCTTTGAACCATTTTTGAGGGTTTTATGCCCATATGGGGTTATAAATACCCCAGGATGAGAGGGAGAGGCACACCTTTCCCCTCCCTCTTTTCTCTTGAGTGAGGATCCTTTAAAGGCGATCAAGAGGCGTTCAAGCCCACCTGCATACCGTGGTTCCGGCCACCACGCTGACCGCCGTTAGGGCGATCGGCCACGGTGCATACGCCGCCGTTCCGCCACGGGACCGTCCGGTTAGAGGCGAGGCCCACGGCATACGTGGTTCCGCGACCGCCACGGACCGTCCGTTGAGGCGATCAAGGCCCACGTGATTGTTCGCACGCCACGCCGGACCGTCCGTTAGAGGTGATCAAGGCGCGATTCTCCGGTTTCCGCCACGCCGGACCGTCCGGTTGGGGAGGCGATCGCCCACGGTATACGCCGTGTTCCGGTTTATCGGCCCGTGGACCGTCCGTGAGGCGATCACGGTACGTCGTTCCGATCGCCACGGACCGTCCGGGAGGGCGATCGCCCACGGTATACGCCGGTTCCGGTTACCGCCACGCCGACCGTCCGTTAGAGGCGACCGCGCCACGTGATATCCGAGTTCGCACCGCCACGCGGACCGTCCGGTTAGAGGCGATCAAGGCCACGGTATACGTCGTGGTTCCGTTACCGGCCACGCCGGACCGTCCGTTAGAGGCGATCAAGGCCCACGGTGCATACGCCGTGTTCCGTTACGCCACGCCGACCGTCCGTTAGAGGTGATCGGCCCACTCAGATAATGCCGTGTTCCGGTACCACGCCGGACCGTCCGGTTAGAGGCGATCGCCCACGGTATACGCCGTGGATTCCGGTTACGCCACGTGACCGTCCGTTAGATATCAAGGCCCACGGTGCATACGTCGTGGAGTTCCGTTACCGCCACGCCGGACCGTCCGTTAGAGGCGATCACCATCATACGCCGGTTCCGTTCCGGCCTCGCCCGGATCGCCCCGCCGGATCGTCCGGGTTAGAGGCGATCACCGAGAGGTTTAAGATGCTCGATGATGGGACTAACGACATTCGGCATGGTGACTTGCAAGGTGGTCGGCGAGGATAACCGCGATGGTGGTGACCGGCGAGATGGCGATGGTCGGCGGCGTGTCCGAGACGGCGGCGGGCGGTGACCGACCGCAGTGGTTGACGGGGTGGTCGGCGACGGGTAATGACGGCCGACGGAGATCTTTGACCTATCCGATTGTTTTTTCGTGAGTGTTCGATGACGGGAGTAGTACAAAGTTTTGACCTATCCAGGTTGTTTGTCGTGGTGTTACTCGATGACGCGTTGTGTGGAAGAGATCGCAGAAGTCCACCGGACGCGTTTGACCTTTGACCGGGTTGTTTGTCGAGCTTTTGCTCGACATTAACTGCATGGAAGAGATCGCGAAGTCCACCAAGGACGTTTTGACCTTTCGGGTTGTTTGTCAGAGCTTTTGCTCGATGACATTAACCCGTATGGAAGAGATCGCAGGAAGTCCACCAAGGACGTTTTGACCTTTCCTGGGTTGTTTGTCAGAGCTTTTGCTCGATGACATTAACCCGTATGGAAGAGATCGCAGGAAGTCCACCAAGGACGTTTTGACCTTTCCTGGGTTGTTAGTCAGAGTTTTCACTCGATGACGTTAACCCGTATGGAAGAGGTTGAATTGAATCTGCTGAGGTAGTCGACGGTGGCGACTGGCGTCGATAGTCGGCGCGGATGACCGGCGACAATGGCGATGACCGGCGAAGATTGCCGGCGATGGTCGGCGGCAGTGACCGGCGACGGTAGTCGGCGCGGATGACCGGCGACAATAGTGATGACCGGCGAAGATTGCCGGCGATAGTTAGCGGCAGTGACCGGCGACGGTAGTAGGCGGCGGTGACCGGCTATAGTGGTTGGCGGCCGACAGGGGTGGTCGGCAGCGGCAACTGGTAATGGTTGTCGACGGGCGCATCGACGCCGCGTAATCGCGATGACCGATAAATGGTGATGACCGGCAAGATTGCGGCGATGCCGAAGGACGACGATGGTAGAATGGTGACCGCGGCGCGAGGATTTTGACCCATCCAGGTTGTTCGAGTGTTATCGATAATTAACGCAGTGGGTACAAAGTTTTTTTTTTTTTGACCTTTCCTGGGTTGTTTGTCAGAGCTTTTGCTCGATGACATTAACCCGTATGGAAGAGATCGCAGGAAGTCCACCAAGGACGTTTTGACCTTTCCTGGGTTATTTGTCAGAGCTTTTGCTCGATGACATTAACCCGTATGGAAGAGATCGCAGGATATAAGTATAACGTTTCTCCTTGAATAGGTTTGGATAGCAGGGGCGGAGATGCTAGATATTCTTTTAGTTGCTCAAAAGCATACTGACATTCATCGGTCCATTGAAAATTATTATTTTTAGCTCCCTTCAATATTTTAAAGAATGGCAAGTATTTGTCCCCAGAACGGGCTAGGAAACGGGATAATGCGGCAATTCAACCATTCAAACGTTGAACGTCTTTGATATTCTTCGGAGGAATCATATCTTGGAGAGCTTTGATTTTTTGGGTTAGCCTCATCCCACGGTGAGTTACCATAAATCCAAGAAATTTTCCCGACGTAACCCCAAAAGCACACTTGGTTGGGTTAAGTCGTATGTTATAGCGTCGAAGGAGGTCAAAGCATGCTTCTAAGTCAAATATGTTGTGACTTTTCTAAGCTTTTCACTAACATGTCATCCACATACACCTCCATTGTGTGTGGCCTAGCAGGTCTTTAAAAACCTTATTCATGAGGCGTTGATAGGTAGCAACGTTTTTTAATCCAAATGGCATGACTTGGTAACAATATAAACCTTTATATGTTTGAAACGCTGTAGCCTCTTCATCTATTGGGTTCATCTTTATTTGATTGTACCCAGAATAAGCATCCAAAAAGCTGAGCATTTGATGTCCGGATGTAGCGTCCACCAATTGATCGATTCGAGGAAGAGGAAAACTATCCTTTGCGTGCCTTATTAAGATCAAGATAATCAACACACATCCTCCATGTTCCATTTGTTTTTTTAACCATGACAACATTTGCTAGCCATGTGGGGTAATGCACTTCGATGAATCCCGCCTATGAGCTTGTTAACTTCTTGTTCAATAGCGAAGACGATGCAAAACTCGCTTCTTTTGGATGATTGGTTTGAACGTTGGATTAATTTTGAGGAGTCGTGATTACATTGGTCGACATATCTGGGACTCCAAGCAAATATGTCTTGATTCTGCGTAAGAAATTTATATATTTTTCCCTTTGTTCTTTCGAGAGTAAAGATCCCACTTGCAATCGCTCGTAATGGTTGGTCATCCGATAATACTATCGAGAGTAAATCTTCTGGGGAAGCTTTTGAGGTACTCTTTCATCTCGAAAGTTAAGATCTTCATGAAGGTGATGGAAGGTTGAGCTTGTCGAGATAACATGATTGAGTGTGATTTCCACAAACCACTCCAACTCCACCGGGGTAGGAAATTTTATCTTCGATGAGGCATCAAGTGATAGACCGAAAATTGATTGGAGGGGCCTCCAAGATTGCATTATACGAGAATGACTTCACCGCCATGAATTGTATTAAATGAGTCACTTGTCGAGGAATTCTCAGGGTAACAGGAAGAGTGATTGTCCCTTACGCCTGGGTGATTATCAAACCCATATAGGTCCAAAGTTTGGTTGGAGCTTTGCTGGCCCATGTTAAGAAAAGTTGAGTAAAATAAGACATCAGAACTCCCATTATCGATCAAAATTCTTTTAACGTTATAACAAGGATCACCGATCCTACGATGACAAGTGGATCTTGATGAGGATATGGACTCCTTCTAAGTCAGTCATTGAAAGTGATGGAATGATCAATACAGACTTCTTCAACTCGTTCTTTGGAGGCGATGAGAACTTGATTATGTAGTATCGATCCTCTGATTGTTTGATTTCTCCAATTATTTGATGATTATTTGGTTGTTTTTGTGATGATTGTCCGGTTGCCCCAAACGGAGGTGTTTGTTTGAGGTGGTTGATTCTTCACAAAACGACGTAGTATCCTTGTTGAATGAGTCTCTCGATTTCTTCCTTGAGTTGTATACATGCTTGAAGTATGTCCACCGGCCGATGAAAATGACAATATTGCTCCGATTTCCGAATTTTTCAATGGATGCGCCACTTGATATGTTCTTCATTGCGAATAGCCATCGAGGTTAACACGAGATGTTCGGCCGTGTATGTCTTTTCCTATCGAGGTTCACATTGTTGATATGGGGTGGAGGGAGATCATAACTACCTTGTCGCTTCTTTTGATGGGGCTTGGTCCACATTTCTGGGTATTTTGCTTTCCCGATATTGTTCAAATTGTTTGCGATGAGCATTAATAGCTTCATCTAGGAGATTTGTGCTTCTACACGATGAACTAAGTCGGCATATGAAGCGCCGTGTCCGCATTAATGACTAATAAGCCCCGGATGGAGTCCTCCAAGGAAAACTCCTCTTAATAGTTCGGTTCACCCTGTGTATTTGGCGAGCTTCTAAAGAGAACCTCGGAAGTATTCTTTGAGTGATTCACCCTCGCTCGTCGAATAAAAGATGGGAGGAATCTTTAATGATTCTCGATTTGCAATGAACGTTCCACAAAGAACTAGCAGTTCGTTAAAGGTATGGATGGATCCCTTGGAAGAGAATAGAACCAAGTGCGAGCTTGCCTTTGAGGGTAACAGGAAAGACGACAGCAAAGGTGTCGAGCTCGTTGGATATGCATGATAGTCTGTAATGGTCGATGTGTGTGGGGGTTGCCCATCAGGAATCAATGCTCTAAGCTTGAAACCTACGGAATTGGATGTCAAGAATGGCGCCTAAAGGTGAGGACTCCTCATAATGTGGGTGAAGATGATTTCTATCTTGAAGGTGAAATTCATCTTGTATTAAGCGTCGACTGCGAATGTCATGATGTGGATTAATGAGATGAGCATGTGTGAAGCTATCAACAACGACGGTGGATTAGTAACGGTTGAGCGACGCGATGGATGAGTGGAACTAGCTCAAGGGAGATCATACGGTCTCCATGCGAGGAACTCGGTCGGGAGGATTAGCGTTTTGACCTCCTCCGCAATGACCGATCTTGGGGAGATATGTTTGTCGAAGTAGCGCTGTTGTAGTCCTTGCAAAAGCTGGATCATCTTATTTTGAGACTCTCCATTCAATGGACACGATCTTCCAAAGAGATTCCCGCCCTCAACATGGCGTCCTTGGTTTAGGGATGGGTTTTGAGAATGACGGGAGTTGGAGCGGGAGGTTCCATTATGAGGGGAGGTTCCATTATGATGAGTGTTGTGCCTATTGGCCATAACGTGGATGTCCACGGAAATTGAGGTTGAAGGGTTTTACTTCCCACGACTACCAACCATGCGTCGGAAAACCATGTAGAGTAAAATTTATGCCTTAGCCTTGTTGATTACCCAAACATACAGTAATTAAAGCGAACATGAGACACTGCAATTTTTAACGTGGAAAACCTCAAAAGAGGGGAAAACCACAGCTAAGAAAAAGATTCCACTATGTATCATTTCGAGTACAAAATCTTCCATAACGGATTAAGATATGAGAGAGGGACAACAACTGTAACAACGATCGCTTATAGTTGGATGGGAGATCTTTGAAACCTGGAAATCGGGTATAACTAACGATGCATGGCGGTGATGCGATCTTGCTGGGATCTTCAAGCTTTAGAGCTTTCTTCCTCCTCACTTCACTTTTCCTCTTCTTCCTCGATCGGACTCTTCCTCTTCTTCCTTGTTTTAGCTTCCTTCTTCACTTGCTTGGACTCTTCTTCTTCTTCCTCGGGTTCTTGTCTTCTTCACTTGCTTAGCCTTCCTTCTTCTTCACTTGCTTCACTTCACTTAGCAGCTTAGGCCCCTCCATGTGAGGAGTGAGGCCTATTTATAGATGGGAGGAGGATTCTAGTAAATTCATGTAAGGCCCATATCACTCCCTCGATCGGACGGCTCGGATGACTCCTTCGATCATTTGATGTATTTTGAGCATTTGGATGCCCAAATGAAGTCGAATTATGAGATCTTAGGCTCATTAGATCCGCTCAAACGCCGATTTGACTATAAACACTTCATATTTGAGTGTTTTGAGATTTAATTGATGTCAAGATTCTAATGATATTTTAAGCCGATCTCGATCTGACTCAAAATCATATATTTTCGACATCAAGATTTGTTTTTGACTAGTGGTATTTTGAGTATATCAACTATATATATATATATATATATATATATATATATATATATATATATATATATATATGAATCCCCTAAATTATGAATCCTCATATTGTAATGAATCTTTGTGATATAATTTACTCTTTATATAATTAATTATCACAACATTGCTCTAACTCCATATGTCATCCTTAACTGGCCTCCCCTATCTCATAATTCAATGATGCACTAATATTTTTCATTAAATTATTATTTTTAAATAACTTTATATTAAGATTATATTAACTAATATATATTAATTCTAAATACTTTCAATTAAATATTTTTTTACATTATTTGTAATTAATAAAAAGTTTGAAATTTTAAATTTATTATATTAATTTAAAATGCATAAATCTTAAAAATTTATAATTAAATGATTAGAGAATCCGAATCCCTTTTACAAGATATAATAACAAATAAATCCCTTCACTAAATACAAGGACAAATCTCTGATCTTTCTTGGACCTCATAAGCCCTTCCAAGCATGCAAGCTGTCAGCTTGCTATACCACAGCCATGGCGAAATGTACAGGGGCATTTTAGTCAAATAACATAAGAATTGGAAAAAATAAAATAAAATTCCGAAGGTGCAACATCACGGATGCTGCATCCATTAATATCTGCATCACACCTGCACGGCACCTGCACGGCCTTTTCTCGTTTATCTCTTTTCCATTGAAGAACTCTTCTCCTTCGTTGAAATAGACTATTCCACTCTCTTGCTGCTGGTCCAGGTGGACCAAATATATTCGAAGCTGAAGGGAAAAGAAAATCAAGAGAGAGAAAATTGGAAGCTTGGGAATGGGTAGATATGAAGGAGAAGACAAAGGAGGGAACTTTGGAAAGGGAGGGTGAGAGATGGAAAGTTAGATGTGAAAAGGGTGCCAGAAATACCCCTCAACAGACCCCAATGACTCCATCATCAAGGAGGTTAAGGGAAAAAACTCATCTTTCTCTTCTTCCATCTAAGGAAGGGTTGCTCTCCAATTCCCGATTTTTATGGGGCTCTTTGGTGTTTTGTCCCGGTCAGATCCTACACAGGGCGAGAGAGAGAGAGAAAAAACAGGAGAAGGAACCGACGCTTTCTCTCTCAACCCCTATTTCTTGATTATCTCCTCTTACCAGTCCTTGTCTCTCTCCTCTATCTTTTGTTGTCTATATCTTTGTGGCATCCTTGCAAGGCGGTCCTTTATGCCAACTGGTTCCGTCCCCTTCTTCTTCTCTTGCCTTTTCTGTTCCTCCATATCGTCTTCCTTTGGCTCTCTTTTGAATCTAGGGAAATGATGAAGAAGAAAATTAGGGTTTCCATGGAGCCGTTGTCATCGTCGACTCCTTTTTTTCCTGGTGGGGAGGAGGCAAGGGCGAGATTCAAGTACCACTGTCTCTTGCAGGATTATCAGGAGTTGCTAAAGGTGAGATCTTACTTTTTCGCATCAGATATTTATCGCGAATCTGTTATTTCTGTTTCTGATGGATTGATCTGATTTCTCGTTTTATAGATCCAGCGCTTCTTCTCCTTGATGGTTTACTTTGGCTATGTTGATTTTATGAGACTATTGCCTGTTTATTCTCGCGTTTATTAAAGGGTTCTATTACTGTTTTTCTTTTTATTAAGGGAGGCTTTTGATTTTTGCTCTCCCCGAAAGAATTTGTTCTGCTTGATCTGATATTTTAAATGAGAGATCTATTGCCCAGGCTTTCATTGCTAGGCTTTTAAATTGCAGATTAGTAATTTTGTTGATGCTGCGACTTTTGTTTAACTTCAAAATACCTTTTGTTTTTATTTTTTCTTTGTAGTTTCTGGAATAGCCTGATGCAAGTCTTTCAGGGCTTTTTGGCATATCAATTCAATATTTGCAGCATCTTGAAAACCACAGAACTTATATTTGATTTACTTTGAAAAAGTGCATTTTTTATTTCTTAGGAAACTAAAGAGAAAAGGGAGAGATTAGAGAAGATATTGCAGAAGAAACTCAAGCTCTTGGCTGAAGTCAAGTAAATCTTTTACTCTCTTTTTAATTGTTGTTTGAGTTCAGCCTCCATAGCAGTCAAGCCATTAGTGAATATTTCACCCAATGACTTGTATTATGTATCACTTGATGTTCCAGATTCTTACGGCGAAAATACCAACAGTTCTCAACAACAAAGACTGTTCAATTCAAATTAAAGAAGCAGTCTCACAGAATTCCTTCCACTTCTGCGTCTATAACTCAACCTAAGAATCCATTGTTTCAGACTGAACTTCCCTTGAAGAGTAGGAACCATAAAGTGAAACAAGTTCCAGCTTCAACTTGTACCACAATGCTAGATTTGAACAAGGTTTCCTTTCCAGTAAATCTTTGAATCCTCTTGTTTAAATCAAACACCATGAAAAACTGTAAGAATGGTGATGTTCTAATTGTGTTTCTTTGATTTCTGTGATGTGCTCATTCAGAGCAGTGAAGAAATGGAAGGATTCGAAACGGAACGAAAGCCCGAGACTGTGGACTGGTTTAACAGGTTTTCAAGTGGAGGAGTAGATGCGTTAGCTAATGATTCCATGCTCTCAATCTGCCGAGATTCCGGGATTTGTTCGAACAAGGCGGCCAAGAGGAAAGTTTCATGGCAAGATCAGCTGGCATTGAAGGTTTAAGAGCCATTCCATGTTTCATTGGTGAGAAAAATCTATGACTATTCCTCCATAAGCTCCACTCACATGAGTTTGTCATAATTGGAAGCTATGTTACCGTTTGCTGAGAAGAAAGGAACTTAGTCTCTCTCTCTCTCTCTCTCTCTTTACTATACATGAACGTTGATAGAAATTAAGAAATCTTGTGGTAGTTTTTGGTTAAAGTAGGCGTTAATTACAATTGTTGTTGGATTGATTATGATGACAAAATGGATAGAGACAGGTTGTCCAACAAATATTTGTAGAAGTAAAATTAACTTCTCATACAACAGTCTGAGTGGAAAATTAAGATTTGTAAGGCAGAGTCTGAATGGTTGTGATAAAGGTTTAAAATGTTAATGATTATGTATCCCTATTAGTTTTCTGTGCTCCTTTCATCCGTGATTTGTGGAGTCATGATTTTTGTGGGGCATCAGCTTCCTATTCTCTGAAACTTGTTTCTCATCCATTTTGATGAGTCATTTTGTGAAGCAATATCTGCATTCTGCATTCGGTTGCTACAATGCTGATATAATCATTTAGTTTGAATTTTTCATTTTTATCATAATTGTTTTTAGCCTTATACTGACTATTCGGTCAACTTTATGAGTTTTGGTTCTTTCATTTGCTCTTTTTTGAGTGTTGAATCATATGTTAGTCTTATTTGGCAAAAAATTTTATAATTTTTTTTTTTTAAATTGATGTACTTTTCTATTCATTGTATGTATTTTGACGTTGTCAATCCATATTTTATTATTTTATCTTGATTCTAATTATTCTTCAAATATAGTTCATTTTAATTTTTAGATTTTATCTTTTTTCATAACTTTTTTCATGTATTCATGTTATTTTCTTGGAAACCTTTTAGTCTCCTACACTATCTCTAATCATTCAAAATAAGAACTCCAAAAATTTGGAAATTAATTTTGGAATTGGATAAACATTAAATTTATATTCTTAAAATAATTGCTTGTTTTAGTTGATATCGAGTATGTTTTAGATACTTGCACTTATATGAAAAGGCATTTAAACGCTCACCCATTTAAGGGTTTGTTTAGAGCAGGTATAATTTTTTAGTAAAATTATTGTAAAGTTGTTAGGAAAATAATTTTTTTATAAAATTATTATAAGTATTATAATTTATTTAAAATTTCATATAATAATTTTTTGATAGTCATAATATTTTAGAAGTTTTAATTGTGAAAATCAATTTTTCATCATAAAATTATTTAAATAATAGTTTAAAAAGTTAATAGTTAAACGCATTTGTAATCATTCTTTGTGGCGCTACTAGAATGGATTTCCCTCGTTGTAGGGAATTTTTCTAAACCGTTTTTGGCCACTATGAGCTAACTAAGGTAGAGGCAATTATAATTTTTTAAAAATTTGATTATAAAATTATTATAAAAAAATAGATTTTTTAACAAATTATTATGAATATTATAAATTTTTAAAATTTTTAAAATAAAAATTTTTTGACAATCATTATATTTTAACAACTTTTATTCTTAAAAATAATTTTTTATCATAATTTTTTTTTAAAGTATCAAAAAAATTAATAATCAAATATAACTGTCTAATTATTTTTTAAAAAATAAAAGAATTAAAAAATTATCCCGAATATATTCTAAATCTTTCATATTTGAGAGAATTTTTTTTTAAATTATTTTTCATCATTTAACGATAATTAATCATCAATTCTCCCTTTTTATAATATAGGAAAAAAAATTTAATCACCTTCATCATGTTGTCATCTTTTCTCAATTGACTAATCCCCATCTTTTTCAAAAAGAAGGTAATTTTTTTTTTAAATGTGTCAATTTCTTTAACCCGAACTAGACCCGAAAATTATTTGGGTCAACTTGAACCCAAATTTTTATGTCGAGTTATCGGATCAAGCCATTTTTTGACAACTCTATCCATAAACATATGAGGGCTCAAAAAATAATGGCAAAGAATAACAAGATCCATCTAGCAGCACCTTAAAAAATCAACCTAACATCGAAACACTCGTAAAGGCAATTGAAGAAGAACAAGATTGGGTTGAACAACCCAATCATTTTTTAATCAAGATCACCATAAGAAATATCATTGCCCAAGCTCCAAAAATTAAATTTGAGTGCTTAAACTAGGTCAATATATATTTGTAGCCAAAAATGTTAGGTAAGAAGAAGAACAACGGATACAAAGAATGCAAAAGCAGGTGAAATTCATTTCTCACGATTGACCAACAACAAAGATTTTTTAGAATATATTGTCCATAAATAATCACCTAAAAAAAGAAAGCCAACCATGAACTCAAGGACTATCTATTATGACAGCCATCAACAGTCCAGCCATTTCAACACCAAGCAGTAGTGAAACGAGATGCAATAAGCAATTTCACCCATGGTCCAAAAGAATTCAGAAGGAAAAAAAAATAGAATGAAGCTCTCTTCTCATATTCCCAATACCGTAGAACAAACAAAAATACGTTCTTGCAAGAGAAAAGGCACAAACAAATCCCAATCCTCATATTTGTCACTTCCAAACACTGATATAAACTCAACAACTTATGAGACATTAATCAACATTCCAAACAGACTACATTTCATAACCAAGTAGTGGTGAAGGAAGAGTCTAAGCAATTTCACCCACAATCCAGACGAATACAGAGAGAAAAAAAATGAGCCTCTTTTCTCACATTGCAAATGGAGGAGATTGATATTGCAATGATTGCGAATCAATAACAAAAATATCAATGATTGAAGTCCCTCGTGGAATTCGTCAATTCTCATAAGATTGAAAAGAACCAAATTGATCGATCTTAGATCAAGCTAAAGACAACATGGGTTGTACAAAAACTATTGTGGGCTCCAAAATTATACCCTCCGACAATATTTAAGAATTGAAGAGAGATAGTGTCGGTGTAATTTTTGAAAGCGATTGAATAGTATAGATAAGACACTACCAGATTTCACCTCATTTGCGGGGACTTTAGATCTGGTTGGTTTCCTATGTACAAACCCCATAGTTAATTACCTCTCTCAATAAGTGAGAGAACTTTCGATTAAAAGGTCGTTAGATCGTTGAATCATGGCGATAGTAGCAACATCTGAGTTTAATTTAGATTATAAAATTTATCATTTAAACCGGATAGTTGGGAATGATGGCGTGCGATTTAGATCCCATGGTTCGTCATCCGGATCACGGTCCCTAGTCTACTTAGTCGAGGATGTCGACCCGGAGCGATAAAGGATCTCATCGGAACACATGGTTTACGTTGTCCAAGATCTCCTTGTAGACCTAGAGAGGTGTTTGTCTAAGGAGACAATTTTAAGTCACCTTAAGCGTGACAGAGGCTACTTGTCCCGTATCCATGATTCAACTCAAAGCGAGTCGTTGGGAGCATAGTTACGGTCATGATTATAATATAATGGGGCTGGCCAAACCACCGTCAGAGGACTCGGTGTGCTTCTTCATCTGTGGAGCTCGGCCAAACCATGTCGGAGGACACGCTACGTCACTAGCGTGAGATTGATTGAGAGTGAACATAGCATAACACTTGATTTGATATTAGCTCCTTCATAAGCTAGAATTTTCTTAATTTGTCACCCCCGACAAACAGTTGCGGGAGGTGGATGGATTGAATTTGATTTAAGTTTTTAAGTTATAGAGTTTCATTAAAGCAATTTTTAGATTGACACTCAATTTGATTTGAAAAATTGATTAATTTGAATATGTTTAAGAGCTCTATATCCTGTCAACCCCGTTTAGCTGCTAACAGAGGATTAGATCTACTATCACCTAACATAATCAGTTTCTCAGATATTTCACTGATTTAAAACTCTTATTATAGATTTTCCTAAAACTAAACCGGGAAGCATCCCGCGCAGCATCCTCAGACACTTTAATTTAAGCACTCAGCGTAGTGTCGGAGGCCCATGCGGGTGATTATTAATTTAGGTAATTTTATTTCTGAATTACGATATTGATTTTGTATTTTTATTTAATTCCAGTTTAACCTGCACAGCCTTTTCAGACATTAAAATTTGTACTCAAAATCTCTATGTCCGAGTACATGCACGTATTTATAGCTTAGACAATTTCACCTAATTAGTGATTTCGTTGATTTTTAAAATCGTAATTTAGAATGAAGTTTCTTAAATTTTGTATTGGAGGAAAGCTCTTTCATTCGTGCAACATTTAATTTAGTGTCGCCTTCTGTCTACTTGTATAAAGAATTGCAGATCCGGTGGCGAAGAAAGCATTTTGATTTAGGCTTCGTTTGGGAGAGCTTTTTTAGTGCGTTTTGCTTTTGAGAGCCTGAATTTTTGATACCCGTTTGAATAATGCTTTTGAAGCGAGTTTTAGGTCCATCTCACGAAGCTGTTTAGTTTTTAAAAAGAAGACAAATAACTTTTCGACTTTAAACCATTTTCGAGAATCCAAAAGCAGCAAATTGTAGTTTAAAACATTACTCATAGTTTACTTATTGAGTTTTGTAATTCTCCCATTTGAGTATATTCAATCTCACTTTTGATAAGTTATGTCGATTTCGGTGTTTATAGCCTACTTTATGGTTATTAGTAACAATCACACATATTATAAGAGTTATTAAACCCAATTTGGATTCATCCTTTAGACTGTAAGTTTATTGCAAGTTTGTTATGCGTTTAATATTAATCCTCCAAATTCCAATTAAAGTTTGTTTAATTTTGAGAAATTTGCAAGAAAAGAGAATTCACTTTATCACTTTAATTTAAGCCGTAGAGAATTATAATTAAAGTTTGTGAGTTTAATATTAGCCTCCCCAAAGTTTGAGTTAAATATTAGCCTCCCAAAATTTTATTTGCATTTTAAATGGGTGTTCCATTCTTTCCAAAATTTTCTTTAAAGGCTCCCCTCTTTTTTCTTGTTTGACATTTTTGGTTTAAAATTAGCTGCAGGTTTCCTTACTTAGCGTTCTTAAGTCAGTTCATTTCACTCTCCCCTAAGTCAAAGATTTGGCGTAATTTTTAGTAACCTCCGTCATCCCCATATAGAGCATCGGTGTTTTAAATCTTACATACTTGGCGTGTAGCGATGTCTTGCGATCTGATAATTTTTTTATCTCGTCAGCCTCTTAACCATGAGGCCTCCATAGCGAAAAGACATACAATGCAATATATATTCACCCCTCCTCCCATTTTTTTTCTAAATCTAGAAATTAAATAAAATTTGAACATTTTCAGGGGAGCGACATTTAGCGTGTGGCTTACTCGGTGCTGTTGGCGTGGCAAATGTCTTCACACAACATGTTTTCATCGTCATCTTGAAGCGAGGTCTTAAAACCTGAAAATACAAAATATATATATATCCACATTCAGATCACATATTAGCATTTTTGGCTGCAGCTTTCGAAGGATGATTAGGAATCTGGGAATGTAAAGGCAAGAATGTGACAAACCGAAAGAAGAATTCTCTTAATGATGTTCTTCCCGATTTGCGGCAGCAATCTGAATCTTGCGCGAGTGAAAGAATTATATGTTCTTCCGGTTTATTATGCGAAGCGAAAAAACTAAAGTGAGTATGGCGTCGAATCGAAGTAGAATTCATTGAGTTCTCCAGATTGCGAACAAAATGAAGGCTAAAGCGAAGAATCGGAATGAAAATCATCTGTGACGATGTCCTTCTCGATTCTGGGAAGAAAAATTAGATGGCTAAAGCGAGAGATTGGTGGATTAGGCGAGAATCTGGGGTTTCGGATTACCTGAACAGGGAGGGTTTGCGGGTTTGTAGGAAGGCGGCGCTTTTGTGGCGAGGCAGTGCGCTCGGATATGGTCGAGATTGCTGTCGAGTTTCGGAAAATCTGAAGCAGCATCAGGGCTTGAGCGAATGACAGCCTTGAGTCTGTGCGGAAATCTGAGTTTGTCAGTCTGTGGCAATGTGTCTGTGAAACGCGGAAGCGAGCTGGAGTCTGGGCAAGCAGTGTAAGGAGAGCTGGTGCGAGTCGATCTGCATGGCGGATTCTGCGGCATGAGTGATGGCGGCCGGGCTTCAGGCAGCGGAGCCGCAGCCGGAGGTGGTAGGTTACCGGAACAGCGGTCCGCGATTTTGAAACGTCGGCCAGTGGGTTAGGAATTCACGGCCACAGGACAATTTTATAGAGATTCTTGATTTTCGTGAGATTGCGTCGGCCAATGAGGCAATGGTTTGGGATCTGGTCTGTCGGAACTGAGGAATGGCCGAGGAGATGAAATTACTGCTGAGGAATCCGCGAGGAGAGGAGGAGAGGATGAATGTGGGAATGGAGGAATGGGAGAGTAGGAATTTATTTTTTTCTTTTGGAGTGTAATTTAGAATTTTAATTTATTTAACTTAATTTAAAATGATTTTAATTTGGATTTCAGATAAATACACAAAATCAATATATATATATATATATATATATATATATATATATATATACATACATACATCAATTTAAGGTAATTCTAATGTTCCGAACACAACGACGCATTCCATTTCGCGATCAAAGGCCATTTGGTTCAAGTCGACATCAAATTGAGTCAATTTCAGCTTAAAATGCGCGTCGCCGCTTTCAACCGCTCGGTTTTCACGCAGACGTATCTGAATTGAGTAAGAATAGTCTTATTTGATAGATTTTGACGTTTCAGAGCTAACAGCCCAATCAATTTCGCGAACGGAGGTCGTTTGGTCATCGTCGGTGCCTCCTGACCTTGATATGCGTGCAGGCTCGTGGCGACTCGAGCGCTTGATCGATTGCTCATCAAGTCGTACAATATTTATATCCTGACCAATTTCGATGTTCTGAACGCAATGGCAAAGTCCGATCGTTGATCGGAGGTCATTTAGATTGATTTTGGCGACGTCTAGTATATTTCAGCCTCAATTTGTGCGGTACCACTTCTAATTATTCGACATTTGCACAGACTCATCCGAATTGAGCGCGAACAGTCTCATTTGATAGTTTTCGTTGTTTCGAAGCTAACGGCGCAATCAATTTCTCGAACGGGGATCGTTTGGCTTACGTCAGCGCCTCGACTTGATATATGCGCGATGTTGGCGACTCGAGCGCTGAGTTGATCATTAAGTTGCAATATTTATTCGATCAATTTCGGCGTTACGCGACGGCGAAGTCCGTTCGTTAATCAGAGGTGGTTTACTATTTTGACGTCCAATACATTTGATTGATTTGAGCACTCAGCTAAGACCGACATTTGCGCATCATCAATTAAGCGTGTGATCGTTTGATAGTTTTCAATGTTTTGAAGCTTGATCCATTTGAGCGAAGGTCGTTTGGTCGTCGCTTCGACTCCCAATATGCCGGCGCTTAATCAATTACTAGTTAGATTTTGCAATATTTATATTCTGATCGATTTCGACGTTCTAAACGCGACGATGAAATCCGTTCGCCGATCAGAGGTTGTTTCGACCATTTTCGGTGACATCCAGTGCATTTTGAGCCCTGATTTGCGCACTGTCACATTCGAAGTTCGTCGAATTCGATTTGTAGGCTTGACTTTGACTTATGACACACATATGGAGGTCAATAAATGCTCCCCAACAAATGTGATTCGCGCATGGAGCGAGTCACGTTTGTTGAAAATTAGTTGACCATTTGGGCTGGCCACAGAACTTGGATCAATTTAAGATTATGCAATAACTACGAAGCTTTGGGATTTGTCATTAGTACTTATTCGGACATGCTAAATCGGATTGCTGATTTGTTGTCGACTTGTCGGATAGATAAGAGTCCTTACGCCATCTACTTTCTGCTTCAATGGCTTTGCTGAAGATCTCTTTCTTTTATGTCATTGCAGATTTGAGTCTCCTCCAACACTAGCTTCGTTCTTGGTTGAGTTTGATGGAGAAATTAGTCTGCTTATTTTGATGAAGGACTCCGCTAGGGAATCAGTTTATCCGTGCTTGATTTGAAATTCCTTCTGTCCTAGCTTTGAGCTTGACAGACTTGATGAATGACTGACCTGATTTGTCCCTATTGACTTGTTAGGAAGTGTATGCACTTCATGAACCCTATGCTTGCTGCTTTGACAGATTAGTTGAAGGGTACATACAAATGACCCAGCCTTCCGGCTTATATAGGATCAATGTTGAGTTATTAGTCTAGCAATGTGTGTTTTAACAAAATGAATAACCACGGAATTTCTTTAGTCCAGTCATCGGCTTTGTTTGAACTATAGAATTGCTTCCTCGGTCCAATGCTTGCTGTTTTGATGGACTTGATAAGGAGATTGGCTTTGTTACGTCTTTGAGCTTGATCATTTGATAATTTGAGATATCACCCCGGTAATATATCGATTGATTTGGCCAATTAAGAATTTTCTCAGATTGTCTTGATATATCGATCAAGTAGAAAGATGTCTTAGATCCTAGCTAGATCTGGTTTGAGATTAAACAGTTATCGTTATTGAATTGACGAGCGGGGACTCTTTCACTGCGGTCTTTCTCTTACGACTTGTTGAGTGAGGAGAGCGTCAGGAACTCGGCCATATTTGGGTGTTGACCTTTAGAACTACTCGAAGTCTTGACTTAAGTTATAGTGGGTTAGTGGTTTTGTCATCAGACAAGCGGGGGGCTTTCTCTTGCGGCTTGTTGAGTGAGGAGAGCGTCGGTAACTCCGCAATTTGTGGGCTTGTTGAGTCCGACCTTTAGAACCCATCCGTGTCCTAGACTTTAGGATGTAGAGGTTAATGTTTCTCCAACTTAATTGATTGAAGCTTCCGAAATCGGGTGTTCTTTTGACTTGATCTCTAGAATTTGGCAAATCTCAGAGATAAATTTCTTGACATTTAGGAATGTCTTTTCATGCATAGAAATAAATTCTTTTGTTTTTGCAAGACTCTGCAACTTAACAGTAACAATTATAGATATATCCAGGGATTTTGACGTAAAGCTCGATGTCGTCGTAAGAATATATTTGAGAATCTGTCTTCTTATTGCATCGACTCAAATAAACTTAACATAAACTAAAAAAATGCCCCCTATCTTGCAAGGGGAATTCTAAAGTACATTTAGAAGAATTTTCAAGATGAAGATACACAAATATATCAATATTTGAATTTTGAATCGATATACTCTAAATGAGATTTTAGCATACAACATTGATTTCATCTGTATATAAAAATCTAAAAATATCCCATGTAACCGGGGAATTTTCAAGAAAAAGTTCATCTGGAGTATGTTTATTTAGGGATCTCGGTATGAAGTACGATATCAACCTAAATAGATATACTAAAAAAAATGTCTCCTGTCTTGCAAGGGGATTTCTATTGTACCTCGAGAATGTGATCGTTAAATATAATACTTTTTCAAGTATCGATCATTAATTGGCGGCATTGGTCTTTCACCCTTTAAGTCGATGAGTTGGTATGCCCCTCCTTGGTATACTTTTTCAATGACAAAAGGGTCTTCCCAGTTAGGCTCAAATTTTCCACCAAATTTACGATTGGGGATAATTGGTCTTCTCAGCACTAAAACCAATTCCCCTTTTTGGAATGTTCGATGTCGCACCGTATGGTCAAAAGCCCTGGGCATCTTTGCTCGATAGACTTCCAGATTTTAATGAGCTTGCAATCTAACTTCATCAAGCGCGTCGAGTTCCTCCATTCTCAGACGAACGTTTTGATCTTCAATTAGATTATACTGGATGGCTACTCGAAGTGAAGGCAACTCAACTTCGAGTGGAAAAACTGCTTCAGTTCTAAATACCAATGAATAGGGAGTGACTTTAGTCGGCATCTTGTAGGTAGTTATATACGCCCATAGTGCCTCTACTAGCTTGGTATGCCATTCTCTCTTATTTTTAGAGAGAATCTTTTTGAGCAGTTTGACTAATGTCTTGTTGAAAGCCTCCGCCAAACCATTTGCTCTTGGATTATATATTGAAGAGTATCGCCAATCAATTTTGTGTCGATCAACGAATCTATAAATCTTTGCACTTTTGAAAGCTGTGTTATTGTCAGAAATTATTTGGCATGACACTCCAAATCTATAGATCACATTATGCGTGAAGAAGCTGATCACTTTCGATTCGGTAACTTCTTTAATGGGTAACTCTTAGAGAAATAGTCACTGGCTGCTAGGATGAAGCAATGTCCAGTTGACGACGGTGGATCAATTGTTCTACATATACCCCAACATTCAAATGGCGATCTTGTTGTTGGGTGTAATGGATTTGGAGGTTGATGGATGAGATTCCCATGTACTTGACACTCATGACACTTCTTAATATAATTAATAGTCTCTCACCATAGATGGCCAATAACCCATCCTTTTGATCTTTACTTCCATCTTGGGACTGATGTGCACCACAAAGTCCTTCATGAACTTCAACCATCATTTGCTAGCTTCATCTCACAGGCGTCATTACATTTGTTCAAAGGATCTACGATATAAAGTGTTGTTGACAAAAGCATAGCATAACATTCTCTTCTCGATTTGAGCTGTTAGTGATTTATTACTTGGTAATTTGCCTTCTTTAAAGTAGTCGATGAAAGCTTGCCTCCAATCATGTGACTCTTCTACAACAAAGGCTTCACGCTGCTTTTCTGAGGCAATGTCATTCTTAGCTCTTCTTGGTACAACTTCTTGTTGATTTTGAGAAGTATGAGGAGCAACTAGAGTCTCATCCTGCTGGGTCAGATTTGATAATCCCTCTTCCTGTGGGGATTGATACTTTACTGGATCTAAGACTCATCGAGTAAATAAGCCGATCATGACATAATCACAATTCATACTTGTCATTTCCTTAGCTAATTTTGCCAAGCAATTGACATTGCTATTCTTGGATTGAGAGACTCGAGTTAGTGTGATATTTAGTATATGCTTCATAAGCTCGAGAACTCGCTTGTGATAGAAAGCTAACTCAAGCTTGTTGATTCTATAGATGCCAAGTACTTGATTTATAATAAGCTGAGAATCGCCAAAAATATGCAAATTTTGAATGCCTATGAAAATAACTTCTTCTAGACCTGTCACTAATGCTTCATATTCAGCTTCATTATTAGTTCTTGGCTCGGTCAATCCATATGATCGTCTCATTATCCCTCATTCTGATGTTATGAAGACTATGTCGATTCCTGCTCTTGCTCTTGAAAAATTTAGATATTGGACTTGCTTGATCGATGAGACTCCATCAAAGTACATTTCCCAAATTTGTAATTTTTCTCTTTCATGAATGAGCATAATTTGCTCATTGGGAAAATCGTCATTAAGAGAAGAGTCCGTAGAGATGGGATGTGCAACTAGAAAATCTGCTAAAACTTGTCCCTTCACTGCTTTCTACAGAACGTATGTGATATCAAATTGCAAAAGGAATACCGCTCATCTTGTCAAGCGACCTACCAACGCTGGTCTTATCATCAAGTACTTCAACGGATCGATCCTTGAGATGAGGGTAATCTTGTGAGATAACATATAATGACGATGCTTTTGGACTGCAAAGATCAATGCTAAACAGTGCTTCTCTATCGGAGAATATCTCATTTCTGCTCCAATTAGTCTCTGATTGATATAATAAAGAGCATTCTCTTTGCTTTCTTCATTGTGCTGTGTCAATAATGCTCCAAGGGACTCTTCTAATATAATTGTGTATAGAATGAGGGGCTTCCTAGGAGTGGGCGCTGCAAGGATTGATAAATTTAATAGGTTGCTTTTAATGTAATTGAAAGCTTCCTGACACTCCTTGTACCACTTGAATGGAGCGTCCTTCTTCATTAACCTTGCAAACGGTTGACAATGTCCTAATAAGTTTGATATAAATCGACGGATGAATGCATCCCTTGTAAAGCGGGCGTATCTTGATGGAGGCATCTCCACAATTGCCTTGATTTTAGCCGGATCTATTTCAATACCTCTGTGACATACTATGTACCCGAGAAATTTTTCAGAGGATGCCCCGAATGCATATTTTAAAGGATTCATCTTGAGATCATATTTTCTGATTCTCTCTAGTACAATTCTCAAGTCTTCGAAGTGGTTTCCACGGTTTAAGCTCTTCACCACCAGATCGTCAACATAACATTCCACTTTTTGATGAATCAACTCATCAAAAATATGCGTCATGGCTCTTTGGTATGTAGGTCCCACATTTTTCAAGCCAAAGGGCATGACCGTGTAGCAATAAATGCCGATAGGTGTTCTGAACAATGTATATTTTTCATCTTCAAGTGTCATTTTGATTTGGTTGTATCCTAACGATCCATCCATGAATGAGAACATGTCATAGTTTGAAGTATTGTCCACTAATAGTTCTGATATTGGGCGAAAAAATCATCTTTTTTGCGCATGCCTTAAGTCGAAGTCAATGAGGATTTGGGGTCTTCTTCTAGCGGGACAATGTTGGCTATCCAATCGCATACTTCTCCTCTGGATAAAGCACTTGATCAACTTTTTAGTTTTACGCAATTACACCTTCAATCTCCAATCTCATCTCATTCTAGAGCTTGTTTAACAAGCGTTGCATCTGTTTAATAGTAGTTTATGAACTACATCGAATAAGCCATTTCATAATATGTCGCAAAGCAATCACAGCATTTTTAGCTCTTCAACTTTCTCATCAAGCGGAAAAGCACGAAAGTTGGGAGGAGATCATCTCTAGGTTGACTTCTTTAAGTTCATCCATAGTAGCTATTTGTCCACCATCTTCGAGTTCTTCAAGTGCGGGCTTGGCTTCTACTTCTTCATCATTTTTAAGAAGAATTTCATGGGAATCATCTTCTTCATCACTATGAGTCTCGATCTCGAATTATATTATAGAGCTCTATCTTGATGAGATTTGCGGATGAACCCCAGACATTTAGTGGTAAACTTATCACTTCTTCATGATGCTTGAGGACTTCTTTGGCTCCACATCTTGTTAAAGATTTGAGTCTTATGTTTAGTAGTCCCAATATGAATTTCAAGCTTATGCATCATTGTTCGCAATTTCTGTGGATAGTATATTGGTATTCTTATCGGCACTATCTCCTCATAATTTTCATGTTGAGTAAGCTGATCAAAGTTGTGAGGCTGAGACTCTTCAGATTTGTAAAATAGAGTCTTTGTTCTGCCGCTCTCACTCAACGATAGCACGTAGAATGTTATTAATTCTTCAATATTATGAACTTCCAATGGACTGATTTCTTTGAAGCACTGCTGAGGGATGGGTATAATTTTGAGTGAGTCATCGACTCACATCAAGTGAGCTATCCTCCTTGATGACCATCGAACTCTATTTTCATAAGTAGATTCAAAATCATAGTCATCGAATCACTTATTTCATACTCTTTTTCTTGAAAGCTTATAAGTTCCCTTAGGTTTGTGAATATCTTCTCCTTCTTCGTGTCACTTCCCAAATGAGGCGATTTTTCTTGACTTAGGTGCAGAATCAAGTGCTTTAGGGAGAGTCGGCATTGCCTCCTTTCTCCCACTTTGCTTCTGGTCTTTCACTTTGTGAAATTACTTTTTAATTCCTGAAGTGGATGCTACCGCCTCAAGAGACTCTGTTAGCTTAGGCTCTTTGAAGATGAAATATTTTGCATCTTCATAGATCTTTGCTTCATTGACGGAGAATGGTTGTAGGTTACCGAGAATTCTGAATTCTTTTCCATCTTTCAGATACTTCATACATTGATGTATCGTTGATGGGACCATATTATACTCATGTACCAACTGAAGAGAGCTCTAAATGATGTATCGACATCGATTACATGAAATTTGGCTATATAAATCCTGACGAAGCGGAGAATAAAAGAAACCAGAGTTTTTTGCTTTTTTTCATTAAAAACATGAATTATCAACTTGTCTCTCCCAAGATGTTGGATATCGAGTGATAATCTTCTTAATACCTTTAGACTCATAAGATTGATAGAAGAACCTGGATCAATCAATATTTGGCTAATCAAGATGTCATCACTCTCTGCAGTAACATAAAGATGACGGTTGTGATCTACTATCCCCAACATAAGGTCTTACTCAAAAAATGTGATTACTAGGAGATCTTGAGTTTGCAATGCTTCGGTCATGCATTTCTCAGAAAAGTAAGCTTCATAACTATCCGGGATCTCACGAGAGCACGTATTAAAGTTTTGACATCAAGAGAGCCTCGTACACACTTAATTGTGCAGAGATCTTTCTAAGGTGTGATAGAATATTATAATCTATCTTCTCGCTTGATTTAAGCTTCGCTCTAGGATTTCTGGGAATGATATCTTCATTGACTTCAATTTGTTTGCCTTTTGTCTTTATTTGCATTTCCCTTCTTTGATGAAGGTGGTAAGACTTTACCACTTCTCAACTAAACTTGAATCAGCTTATCTTGCTCAGATTCTTCTGAAGAGGTATTTTTTCAAGTTCCCTTCTTATTCTGGAAGATTGGACAAAAGAGCTAGACTCATTTTTCAATGTCATACGTTTCATACGTGATGATATGGATGAGTCTGACTCTTCTCCGTCGGGAAAACATAGATCTTCATCTGAACTGTTATTGTCTTGTTGAGTCATTAAACAAAATTCAGACATTAGCTCATTAGGCTCTTCTTGCTTTCGATAAAATTTTGACGGGTTGGTGAGTTTGTCGACTACCCTTGTCATCTTGGAGTAGATGTTGAAGAATATCGACATCACGAGATGATTGACATGTATCTCTTGGCGATTCCATTATCTTCTTCATCGATTCAATCACGAAGTTTAGGTATGAAGTCTAAGCTAAATGGTGTCTTCTTTTAGTGATACTCCTAGATTGTTAATGATCTTTTGAGTTGTAGTTCTCTTCTTGATCTTCTTTTCTTAGGACTTCTTTGATTTATAAGGTGCGTTTAGTTGCTTCTCATCTTTGTGAAGTAGCCTTATCAGAATCGAGAAGCCCAAATACTTGGTTTAGGCATCTCTCTTAAGTCTAATATAGGTTCAAGTAGTGATTTCCACTTAACACTAGGGACATCTTTTAGCTAGTTCATTTTCACGCTCTTTTGGAACTACTTGTTTGTCATTCTTGATCAGGATTTCTCCTTCTTTTATCTTTCTTTGGATGATACGAAGATGACATAATCATCCTTGTAGACTCTCTTTTGGGTTGACTAGAACACTATCGGATAGTGTAAATTCATCTCGATACTTCCTTCTTTGAAGACATAACAATCTTCAATAGGGTGGTGATCAGATGATAGGGACGTAATTTGGATTACTAACTCGACTTCTTGGGTAATTTCTAGTAATTGTAGGCGCTTTGATTTCAAAAACAATTTGGTCCTATCCTAAGAATATTCTTTGTTCATATTTTCCTTAAGAGATGGTGCATTATTCATCATCTCTTGTTGTTGTTTGTTTTGGATGCTCCCCACCACTTGGAAAAGTCGAGTTTGTCATTACCTCTAATATCATTTTGGTTGTGGATTAGAATAAAGCGCTTTTACCCTTATCATCATTGTACATGCTTTCCTTTATCCATTGTATATCACCCGCTTTTAGCCATTTGAGCTATAGAAGCGGCATGAATTTCTTGAGTCGAAGGTTTGTTTCTCTTTGCTTTATCTGCATAGACTTGAGACTTATGGCGATTCAACTTTTCGAATTTAGCCACCCTATCGAGCAAGTACTGGAATGTTGCAATCGACGTCATGCATAAAAATGATGCCATTTTATCATCCATATAGCTCATTAGCAATTGGATCGCATGTTCTTCTTCTAATTGTTGCTCGCACTTCATACTTAGGTTGTGCCAATGACTTATGAATTTTATCAGGTCATCTTTCCTCCTTTTCAAGGTCAGTGATTGTGATTTTCTCGGTTTTATGAACCTCTTCACAATATAATCTCTAATTCAAAGATTTTAAGCGAATCATTTGACAATTCATACCATTTGAAAGCGGTTGAGTCTATTGAAAAAGCGTGCATCGTTTCCTGTGTTATCACAAGTAGCCTTAAATTGGGCTAGATGTTGCTTTGGATTACCAAATCTGAAAGTATTAATTGAGTAACCTTTTGGTATGACACTTGTCATATTCAATTTGGGTAAGGCAACCACTCACCGACTTTTCAACTGCTTTGAGTATAACTGTCTTTATCTTTTTCATTCATTACTTTTGCATTTACAGTTCAAGTGTCTTAGCCAAATTTTGCATTATCGGCTGGAGAGGTAGTGGGTTAATTTCGTTCCTCGCTTCATGCATAACATGTATTGTATGAGCTTAGGATAACACAGTGGCTGGTGGTATAGAAGTTGCATTGTTAGCAACCTGTTGGTTAGCAGACAAAATAGGTGATGCACTTGATGTGATATTCTTCTGCAACATCTCCATCATGATATTCATTTGTACCATCATATCATTCATTTTGGTACCAAGCTGTGCAATCTCCTTGTCTTTGACCTCCATTTGATGCTGCATTTCTCTTTGTTCTCTAGCTAGCGCCATGACATTAATAAGTACAAGCTCTTCCTCTTCTTCTATTTCTTGTTGATGTTCTATTCCTTGCTCATTTTCAAGGGGAGAACTTGATTGCCCCTCTCCTTGTGTATTTTTGCGAGAGTTATTGTTGGGGCTGTCTGACGCGATTATAAAAGCATGTACGCATTTGGTCATTTCCTTGTTCAACCATATAGGCGACTTGACATGATCTCTTTCTCATTCTGATCTTCTTCTTCTTCATCTTCAGTAAAGATCGAAGATTCATCCTCTATTTGCTTCTGTGAAGACTCTTCTTCATAAACGTCAAATTCAGGCTCAGATTTCTTGGATTTGCGTTCTTTGCGATGGTCTTTGGAGTTCATCTATATCTCGACCATATAGACAACTTCCACTTTCATAGAATCTTCTTCATTATTTTCTTCGCACATGAATTTGATCGGCGTTTCCGGTGGATCTGGTTTCGTGTAGAACAGTACTTTTTTCTATTAAAGGATCGATCAGCGTCAACCTTCTCTTGTAGGGTGAAATCGATGATGGGATCCCAGAGGATTCTCAGGTGTCGACCATCATATCTTTCATCGTGATATCCTTTCTTTTGGGTATCCACTTGATGAGTTGATTTTGAGCGGCTTTTAGTATATGTATCGGATGTCACCTCTTTTATTACTCAAAGTTTCATTCTGGCCTCCATATTTACTTATCCTTTTCGGGACCTTTCGGCATGATTCTTGGACATGAGGTCCAAGTGTCACTCACTCATGCTCACGAAGCATCTTCTTGAGCTCGTTGGCGATTCTGAGAAGAGATGACAACTTTCTTGGTGAGCTTGGTATTTTCCATCACCAGCTATGAAATCTTCTTTTCATTAGGCCTGTCTTAGCTACTTTGAGAACTTTATGTATCTGTGACATTTGAGTTGTCTTCTCTGTGGTGGTGGAGCTTGACATGGTTGGTTCCAGAAGGACTGCTTTATTTCGCCAGTAGAGCTATTCCTCTTTACCCAGTTTAGGTTGTTGAAGTTGTTGTGGGTAGGAATACTCACTTCCGGCGACAGTATTGCTTGTTCGTTAAGTCGTTTAAAGGGGATCTGTTGCGCCCTCAACTCAGCATTTCTCCTTCTTCTCTATCTTCTAGTTAATTTGCTTCCTGATGAGGAAGCTTCATGATCATGCTTTCCGGTACCAGAGGTTCAATCGGCTGGATGCACCACGAGGAATTAAAGACACGTTTCCCACGATTCTTTTCATCGGGGAAATTGACTTTTTTGAAAATTGAAGTTCTGTTAGAAGAACTCTTGGCGGCGGTGGTGTTGAACTAGTTGGCATTGGCTAGTACTTAATAACGAGGCCTTCCGGCATGGCCTGGACAAATGTACCAGTGGGTACTTGAGGAGTTACTCGATAGCAGAAATTTAAACTACCAAATTGAATGGTAGCCCAACATCTCAGTGTTGATGGCTGAAGCGGATGTTACACCCTTTGCGGTGAAAGGAGTGCTTTGTAAATCCATTTATGTAAGAGTGAAAGATGGGGATTAGTAATTAGCAATTATTATTCCACCCCATACCTTCAAGATGTAGAGCCGCTACAGGACAAAATAATAGTGTAATAAAAATATACTCTACGGAATGATTCATTCTACATAGAGCCTTATATTGAATTTATTACACACTTAAATCACCATTTTTTGTTTTGAATTTTCAAAATTTTATTATTCTTATAACACATATATGACTAGCCAAAGATGGAAGAATCATGTAGAGCAGAAATTAGCTCAGAAAATCTCGACAATATTTAAATTGAAGAGAGTATGTGTGTTGGTGTAATTTTTAGAAGATGGAATAGTAGATAAGACAATACCAGAGATTTCACCTCATTTTGGAGGACTTTAGATCAGTTCCGGGTTTCTATAGCAAGCCCATAGTTAATTACCTCTCAATAAGTGAGAGAACTTTCGATTAAGGCTAGTCATTAGATCGTGAATGAATAATATAGTAGCGTATAGAGTTTTAGAATTTAGATTATGAAATTTATCATTTTAAACCAATGGTTGGGGAATGATGGCGTGCGATCTAGATCCCATGATTTAGTCATCGGCGATCCACGATGTAGTCTACTTAGTCAGAGGAGGTAGTCGACCCAACCTGACAGAAGGATCCTCATCATTAATACATGATTTACGTCGTCCAACAAATCCTTGTAGACCTAGGATGGTGTTTGTCTAAGAAGACAATTTAAGTCTGCTTAGGCCAGAGTTGTTTGTCAATCATACCTATGATTCACTCAAAGGCGAGCCATTAGCATACACGATCGTGATAGTAATATAATGGGCATGGCCAAACCACCGTCAGAGGACTACGGTGTGCTTCTTCATCTGTGGAGCTCTTTATTCAGCGGTTAGAGGACACTCACTCTTTACGTGAGATTGATTGAGTAAATATAATAACTTGATTTGACATTGGCTCCTTTGTGAGCTAGAGTTTTCTTAATTTATCACCCCCGACAAACAGTTGCGGAAGGTGGATGGATTGAGTTTGATTTAAATTTTTTAGTGATAAAGTTTCATTTAAACAATTTTTAGATTGACATTCAATTTGATTTGAAAAATTGATTAATTTGAATATAGAGCTTAAATCTTGTATTTCGTTTAGCTTAGAGGATTAGATCTATCACACAATATAATCTTTAGATATTTCACGATTTGAAACTCTTATTATAAGTTTTAAGATTTTATTACGTCTAAAAAGCAGGAAAACGAACATCCTCGACATTTGAATTTAAGCTTTATAGCATAGTGTCGCGTCAGTGATTAGTAATTTAGGTAATTTTATTTGAATTATGAGATTGATTTTGTATTTTATTTAATTCCAATTTAGCGCACTTTTTGACATTAAAATTTTTGCTCAAAATCTCATGTCAGCACGTCACGGTATTTATAAGCAGATTTCATTTAATTAGTGATTTCGTTAATTTTTAAAATTGTAATTTAGAATGAAGTTCCCTAAATTTTGTATTAAAGGAAAGCTCCTTCATTCGTGCAGCATTTAGTTTAGTATCGTATTATGTCTGCTTGTACAAATTTTACTTGCATTTTAAATGGGCGTTCCATTCTTTTTAAAATTTTCTTTTAAGGCTCCCCTCTTTTTTCTTGTTTGATGCTTTTAGTTTAAAATTAGTGCTTTTCTTCTTGGCGTTAAAGTCGATTGCATTTCACTCTCTCCTTTCTTAAGTCAAAAGATTTGACGTAATTTTGTACCTCCTCATCCCCATGTAGGGGTGCGTCATGTTTTGGCTTACTCTTTTGTTGAGTGAGCGGGTATCTTGCGACCCGTAGATTTTTCTTTTTTATCTCGTTTGACTCTTGAGCGAGACCTTAACTGAAAAAAGACATAAAATGCAATATATATTCACCCATTTCCCCTTTTTTTCTATAAATCCAAAAATTAAACAAAATTTTGGTAGCATTTCATCTAGGGAGAGACATCCCAGCAGTGTTGGCTTTTCGGCTATGTTGAGCGTAGCGGTGTGTCTTGACACCCGTCACATTTATCGCATATCTTGAGCATCTTCCTGAGGAACACAAATATATATGTATGTATATATATATATATATATATATATATCACATGTCCGTGTTGACACATTTTACGTCTTCGCTCGAAAGCCGAAATAGGTATGCAATTGGGAATATAAGATAAGAATGTGATGACCGAAAAAAAAATTCGCCTGATGTTCTTCCCGATTCTGTGAAGCAAAATGGAACGGTTATCTGATGATCGCGAAATCGAAAAAAATTCGTCTGTGGCGATGTTCTTCTCATTCTGGCCTTGTGAAGGCGCGAGGAGTCACGATCTGCGTCATCGAAGAATTCCTGATATTCTTCCGGTGCGGCAAGCAGTGGAAAAAAAGTGAGAGTCTCGTTGGAAATCGAAAAGAAAAATTATGTTGATGATGTTCTTATTCTGTGGCGTGGACAGTAAAAAGCGAGAAAGTGATACTGGGATAAGCAGGTGGAGACGGAGAAGCAGATCCGCAGGCGAAGGAAGGCAGCTTCTGTGGATTCAGTGAGGGGGCGGTTTATTGGTGATTAAGTCGGGTTCTGGGATGTAGAGGCTCCAGTGCTCTGACGGAGGAGGGCTGGCTGTGGATGGTTGTCAGCGTGTCCACGGGTTTAGCGGAAGATGCAGCGGGCAGGGAGGCAGTTTCGCTGAAGCGGGTCGGGACCTTGAGCGGGTCACGGAAGCCGGGTTGGTCGGTGCGGCGGCGGGCCGTGTGCAATGGGAACACGGAGCGGGCCTACGGGCCGCAGGCAGGCTCGTTGCGCAGAAGCCATGCGGGTGAGGCAGGCCGGAGGACGCACAGGTGCGGGTCGGTGCGGCGGCAGGTCGCACGGGCTGCTGGCCAGAGCTTCTGGGCCGCGGAGCACAGAGCGCAGGCCGAAGGTGGGCTGGGTTGAGCGGAACGGAGCGGTTCTGCGATTTTACGAGAGACGCGCCGGGGGGCCGACGACAGTGTGTTTGCGGCAGATCCGCGGCCGCGGGACGGTTTTGTGGGCCTGATTGCGCAGTTTTGCGCAGGCGGGATTGTGCGTGCTGGGCTGGCGGAGGCAATGGGCTTGCGGGACACGGATTGCACGTCGGAACGACGGATCGGAATGGCGCCGGAGGAGATTGAGGGGAGAATGAGAATTACTTGTGCCGAGAGGAAATCCTTGAGGAGAGGAGAAGAGGCTAAACGTGGGAACGGAGGAATGGGGAGAGTGGGGATTTTCTATTTTTTTTTCTTTTTGGAGCAGTTGCTCAGAAAAAAAAACTAAAAATAAAATGGGGGGCGAGGAACGGTTGTTGCGTGAAGGGCTAATTTAAGAATTTTTAATAAATTTTAAATTAATTTAAACAATTTTAATTTGGATTTCGCACCAATAAATACACATAGTCAATATATATATCAATGTAAGGTAATTTGATGTTCGAGCCTTGCATGATCGTTTGTGGTAGTTTATTGGTTAGTCGTCAAGTGATCAATTTCATCGCGTCGTCTTTCAATCTCGAATTTGGCATGACTTGTAAATTGGTGAAACGATCTTATTTGATAGATTTAGATGTTTGAGCTATTAACAATCAATTTCACGAAACGGAGGTTGTTTGGTCATCGTCGCCTCGATCTTGATATCGTCGCGTTATCGGCGTTTGATGTTCTCATCGTCATATATTTATATCACATGGCGTTACGATGGCGAAGTCCGTTAGTCGGGTCATTTATTGATTTTGGTGGCGTAGTGTATTTTTATTCTCGATTTGCGCTACCACCCGATTATTCGTTTGCGCACTCGTTGAATTGAGTCGGATCGTTTGATAGTTTTATATTTGAAGCTATAATCAATTTTGCGAACGGAGATCATTTGGCTTGCGTTGGTGCCTCTTCGATATCGTGTAAGTATGTTGGCTTCGGACGTCGGTGATCGTTAAGTTAATATTTATATCCGACCATTTCAACGCGTTACGAGCGGCGGCGAAGTCCGTTCGTCGATCGGAGTCGTTCGACCATTTTGAGCGTCAATACATTTGACCTCGATTAGCTCGCGCTGTTGATTATTATTTCGGCTCGTACTTAATCCTCATTTGATAGTTTTGATGTTTTGAAGCTAGCAATCCATTTCATTTAGCGGAGATCGTTTGGTTACGCGGCTTCACTCGATATATCGTCGACACGATCAGCTTCGATTCTTCGTTAGATTTTTTGATATTTATATTGATCGATTACGCGTTACGCGGTCGTTCGTTATCGTCGTTACCGTTCGTCCGTCATTTTGAGCCCTGATTTGTGCACTATCACCTCCGAAATCTGTCGAATTTGATTTGTAGGCTTGACTTTGACTTATGATATACATATGAAGGTCAACAACTGCATACCAACACCACCCTCCATAAAAGTTCGAAGAGGAAATGGCCAAACATATTGCAATCCTTCACATCCTCATACACCACGCAGCATAAAAATAAAATTTCTTCAAACTTCAATCACAAGTCACATATAGCAGTAACAAAAATCAATATGTTTATCTTCTCTATCAAACCATAACTCATTAAAATTTTATTTCTTTCTTTAAGTAAGCTCAAAGAACCGAAGTACTACAAAAAACGAAAATGAAACCCTCAAATAAAGATTTGCAGGATTGGAACTCCTAAAGCCAAAAAAAACCAGTTTCTAATTATATGAGCTCACCTATTTCATGGGTTCTTACCTAGATCTTCGCTAGAATCAGATTAGGGTGCATTCCGCTCAATGTCCCACCACAAATCATGAGCGCAATGTAAGTTGTGTTCGATCGCTCGAGATTTCGTTTAGCTACTGATACCCTAAGAGATGAGCTTAAGTGACGAGAGTCACTAGACTTATTGAGCTGCGGGTCCTTCCCACATTTTGAGGGCAAATTTGGAAAAAAAAACTCAAAATGGTGGAAAGGAACCACAAACATCCATCATAAAAAAAATCCAAGATTATAATATGCGATCCCTACAAAATATAAAAAATGTTAATCCTTCAAACATAAAATTCAATCCGATCCCAAGAAAATTAACAAATGATAGAGAATTTCATCGAACATGGTAAACATATAACATCATGAAGTAATAAAATGTGTGTGCACCACACAATGCAAGTTTATAAAAGTCATTGCAAAAAATATCCAATATAAGCTTCATTCCTCATTAGGACAGTAAATGAGTCGAGTCGAGTCAAGTTTGAGTAAGATCAAACTCAAGTTGGACATAACTCCCCAATTTCTGGCTCGAGCACATAAGCTAAGCTCGATCCTGGCTCATTCAAAAATTTTAAGCTAAAGCTCAGCTTGTTAGGAAAAATCCTACTAACAAACCGTGAACTGAGCGTAGCGTAAAATTATGAACCAAGTGGAGAATATGGGTAATAGAGTAGCTCGATAAACTTTCAAGATGAGTCATACAAAACTCAAGCTCGAGCTTGATAATCAAACAAGCTCTAACATGAGCTCAAACTCGTGGCTTGATAAGCTGAATTCACGAGCCTATAAATAAGTCAAGTTCGAGCTAGCTTGACTTACACCGCTATTCCACAACTTCCAAGCAGCCAACAACCATACTCTATAAACCTCACTCACTCCCGTATCTACAGTCCAATTAGGGGATGTACGAGCACCAATATCATGCCTAAAAGCAAAAATCCAATGAGCTAAGTCAGATTACCTTTCTTTGGCTTAGTGCAATCACAACCGCAATATCCTTCTTTGTCACAATTGCACGTACTAGTCCAGATCTATGTAGTTGTTAAATTTATTTATACATTAAAAAAAAAAACTAAATCACGAAGCCTCATCACCCACTACCAGCATGTTCGTTCTCATTTCTCCTTAGTTTAATCTCCTTTTCTTTCCAGTCTAATTGAAAGCAGAACCTGATAAGGCAATTGAGAAACGAGAAATGCAAGCTTATTTTGTCTAACGCACCCAATCTATGTTAATTAAAATAATACAACCATGACTATATTTTGCTTTTCTTCCAAAGTGAAATCATTTTATGATTCTGCGAGAACACATACAATATTGTTGGCGCATTGATTTAATTCTTAGCATAGCACAGTTTTGCTTTTACAGTAAAGGATCATTTGAGGCGTCTTTCTCACAGTTCGGTTTTCTTAAAAAAATTGGCACAATATTGTTTTTAAAAATTTCAATGATTACGAAAAACATTTTATGACCGAATCTGCTGAAAGTGTGTAACAATTAAAAACATTGTTCTTGTTTTTTTTAAAAAGAGAATATTTAAAATACACAATAATTTAAAAAAATTCTATTTTCCTCAAAATAATTTTACAAATAATTGCTTGCTGTCCTAAATGGGCCAAAAGACATTAGTTTATATGTTGAGTGAGTGACATCACCTAGCATTGCCTTCACTTTTTTGGCCGAGCCCTGGGAGGGGCGAGAGTGTTTCAATTTAATCATGGGCAGACTTATGTGAACAAATTCAAGAAGCTTTTCTTTTGAGTCCAGATCTCCAAATTCAAGGATAATAGTTCAACTAAGACTTCATTTAAGTCAGAGGAATTACCAGAGCTGGAAACTTGAGAATAAGTAGTGACAAGTGATCTCCTGACATAACCAACAGAAAAATGAGAAGGAATTACATATATATATAGCATAAATTTTATGTATTTATATATCTATACCTTATGCAATTTAAACACTAAAATGTTATAAATAGATGAGTATATTTATATATTAAATATATAAAAAGTATATGATACGTAAAAAAAAAATGATTAATAATAGCAGCACCTTACCTCAACACTGAACTGCTACTAAGAACCCATGATATGATCACTGAGAGCATAATATGTACCATAACAGGCAAAAGCAACCCCAACAAGAAGTAGAAGATAATCCACAGCTCTCTGCCAAAGCTTCAGATCGGTTCCCATGAGCAAAAGATGGAATGTGGCCGGCAAGGCAAAGGCAAGCATAGCACTAACTGTGCTACCCACGAGAGAGATGAAGACACCAAAACCAGGAATGCAGGAAGCTACAATGGTGACTATCAGTAGCACCAGCATACGAGCTCCATGGAGGCCAAGCCGCTCTCCATTGGTGTTGCAACTGAGCTTCTGAAACCATCCGCTAGACATCAGCTTCATCTCTATGATCTCATAAATTGGGTGCATGATGATTGGAAATGTGAATGCCAGAGCTAAGCATAGTCCAACCTGTTAAGGAGCCCATTGAATAACTTTGTTTTGAAAAAGTTAAGACAGATTTGTTGAGAGAGAGAGAGAGAGAGACAGACGGGGAGGGGTTGGTTGGGGGGATAGAATATTTTCTATTTAGAAAGTCATTTAACCTCATGATTCATCATCTAATCTAAATTTTGCATGACTAAACTTCAAAATAGTTAAAAGTTACAAAGTATCACCTTTTTTGACTAGAAAACCAAACCGAAAAAAAAAAATCATTTTCAACCGCCGCGACGGTTGGCCACTCGTGAAATAAATCGGAAGGGAGGGGCGCTTGGTTTCGGTACCGATAAACCGAAACCGAACTCCCAAAATGCACGAGAGAGAGATAGAAGGAGAAAAGAGAAGGAAACGTCGCGTTCTAGAGTGAAATGGCTCCATTGCCGCCGACATCGAGTCGTTGAAGGCTTTCCGTGCGCCAACGACCGAAAAAGAGAAAGGAGAAGAGCCCCTTTGCATGACCTTGCGTGCGAACGAGAGCGAGCGATGGATGGAAGAAGGGAAAGACCGACCCGTGCGTGACATTAGGAAGCCGACGGGTTGGGTCTAGGGCAAAACCGAGAACTAATAATATATGGTAAGAGTTTATTTATTGTAAATTGAAATTTTACTTTTGAATTAGTCATCTCTATGTTCTATAAGAAATCCTAAGCCAAGTTTGAAATAATTATTATTAAATTGATAAGAGATTGAAACGAAAGATAAAGGTTCAGTGAGGAATAATAAAATTTGCAAACTTACAAGTGTGATTTTATAATTATATCTCTACATAGCTTACATTTTGTTTATGCCAAAAATTATGTAGAAAATAATTGCAAGACTCATCTAAATTGAGGTTATGAATGAGATGGGGTAGTAATAGAAACTCTATTTCACTTTTTATTAATAAATCAAATTCAATTATTTAAACATTAAATATTTACATATAAAATATAATCTTAGATATTAACTTGACATTTAACTTAATAAATGAAAATTAATATATCATATATTATAGTTTATAATAATATAAAAAGCTACTTTTCTTATAGATGTAAAAGTATAAATTTTATGAGGTGAATAAAGTAAAATAAATAAAAGTAAATAATTATATCATACAAATGACTATGTTACATGCATAATAGTAAATCCATAATTTAAATTTAATAATGAATAAAGTGAATATGATAATTGATAAAAGAATTAAGTAAATTAAAATATTTTAGATATAAATAGCGATCTAAATAAGAATGAAAAATTATTTGAAAAATTTAATGTCTCTAATGAACTAGTAGAATTATAAATATTATCATAAGAGAGATAGTTATGTTTCAATACTATATATACTTAGATAGTTATGAATATTGATCAAGTTAATGTTTCTAATTATAGGAACTTCAGTTAAGGAATGAAGTAATGAATAAAGTGAATATGATAATTGATAAAAGAATTAAGTAAATTAAAATATTTTAGATATAAATAGCGATCATCTAAATAAGAATGAAAAATTATTTGAAAATTTTAATCTCAATGACTAGTATAATTATAAATATTATCATAAGAGAGATAGTTATGTTTTGTCGTATATCTTAGATAGTTATGAATATTGATCAAGTTAATGTTTTTAATCATAAGAATTTCAGTTAAGGAAAGAAGTTTTAAAAGAAATGAGATTCAAGAGGAAGCTTCACATTAAAGTGGGTAATTATATTCTTACATTTATGGTAAAAGCATATTTATTTTTCATGTGATGGAATACTTTTGTTCATGGTTATAAATTGCTTTTGTACTTCAAAGTGTGATTTATTTTCTTTGTTTCTCCATATTGAATGAAACAACTGAATGTTAGATCGTGTTGTTACTGTCGTACATAGAAATAATTGATTCTTGTTTTGAATTGATATGGATAGCTTGATAAATTGAGTGTTATGAATGCTCATGCTTGAAAGTGGAGTTTACCCCCCTTATGGTACTGGTTGGGGACGCATTGTACCCGTTCACGAAAAAGGCAAATGAAAATAGTTGTCATTTGGATGAGTTTTGATAAATGTTTACTTTTGGTAAAAAATTTTGACGGTGACTCATGAAATGGTTGATAAATCATAAAATAAAATTCTTAAGAAATGTTCATTTCGTATACCTCTTATATGTAGGATTGTTGAATCGCGTATTACTTTTATGTTTATATTTATAGTAAAACATGTATATTTATTCTTTCTTGTTTTCTTATAGTGTAAAAGTATATTTTATCCAAAGAAAGTTTTATTCAATTCAAGTTATTTTTATTTTTTTGTAACTTTCCTTAGATGGATGATAGAAGGGATGATTATACATCGTGGTGAACTTCGAGATAGGTATTATATTAGTTTATGTCTTAGATTTTATTTTATATGATTTATGTTGGTAGATATTTTATGTGTGGACAAATTTGTTAAATGTGATTTGAATTTGTAGTGACTCTTATATGAATTAAAAAAATATTATGTAGTTTTTACTTCTATTGAAGATGTTAAGTAAAATTTTCTTTTTATCCATCCGACCGTCCATTCCCTCCTTAGTTTTCCAAACTTCTGGGTCTGGTCGTGACACAATCTTAGCCATTCAACATTCGTGAGAAATAGTAAAAAAAATAAGAGAAGAAACTCAATTATTTTATTTAACCTCACATACTACAATCATTTTAGAGAGATAAGGCACATTTTTCTTTCACCTCCTTCATCCTCTATCACAAATTTTGAATTACTAGAATTTAAAGTGCCAAAAAGACACTTTTTAGCAGCTTTAAATTCTAGGCAAATATATATATGTAGCACATAATTATTAACATATCTAACATCTAAAGTTTGATATTTTAAAAATAGCACTTTTCCTATGGATGAAAATGTGCATTTCATTTTAAAAAGTTAATAATTATACTACTCTTTGATATAATATTAAATATTTGGGCTATTTTTGTAAATATTAAACTTTAGCTGTTAGGTAAATATATGATGAGAATTGTGTGCTAGGTATGTAAATGCCTCTAACATCTAACCATTCAAAATCTACAACAGAGTGAAAAATGTTAAATAAAAATGATAAAGATAGTGTGGTTGAGAAGATCAAATTGTTCAAAGAAGAGAAGATTTGTTACCGATGCGTTAGCAAGCACTTTTCATGTGATCACGATGTTTTACATGCTAAGATTAATTAATTAATTAGTAAAGAATACTACGTTTGAAATGCGAGCTTAATGATTTATTTCAACTAACTCCTCTACTTTGTATCATCCTATTAGTTGTACACATGCTACAAATAAATGTTGGATGTCAAATAAGTATGTTATACATTCATTCAGAAAGCATAATAGGAAAATTGCTAAATATTTTATGCATGTTTTTCAAAATATCAAGTGTAACTTTTGCGATAGATTCTGGCAGCCTCTTATATGTGCGTTTTCAGAAAATCCATGGTTAACACTAGATGGTCATCACATGTTTGGATTTCAGAATGCACGATACTTCTTCATTCACACCACCAATGCAGAATTTGACACTTGGCACTAATGTTAGTAGACCTAATCATGTTACCCGATCCCAAGACGTAGGTATTTAGCATAGGTATGTCTTCATGGAGAACTGGTGAAAACATAAAAGCATTATTCGGAGTTCACGCAATAAGGAATAAAATTAACTTAAGATGTATTCCCAAATCTGACATTGAAAAGCATGATATGAGGTAACAAATTTAGTAAAATTCTAACTTTTCCTTAAATTTTATCCTTAAATTAATTAAATTTCACACATAATAAGTTTGTCTACCTTATGTTTTCAATGACTTAATCAATTGAATATATGATTTTGTTGTTCTAAAATATGATTAAAAACAATCTAAATTTGTGTGTTCTATATCATGATTAAGTTTGTAAATTGAGAATTCAATGAATTTTCATGATAAACAGATTTTACTTAATAGCATACGTAGATCTTGCCATGACATTATTTCCAATAACAAAATTTTTTTTTTTTTTGGATTCACAGTTCTCTCAATTAATTTTTTTTTTTTTTTTTGAATGAAATTGATTTATTTTTTATGGAACCAAGTCATATGCATTCTATACAATCAAGCTTATACAACTTGATTTGACCTCATGAGCTTTATCTACTAGTTTGTGGTTAACAAGAATATTAAATCTTTAAATCAAGCTACTATGAGACATGCTTAAGTGATCATTAACGCAATAAACTTTAACTAGCATTCATCTTGTATGCTAGCTTTTGATCATAGTGAGTTTGACTCAAATTAAGGTTTCATGAGCCCAGCTGCATTTTTTTTAATTGGACATGTGCACTATTGGGCCCAATGAACTTTGCATAATGAACTTAAACTATTTTTATGATTATTATTATTATTATGCTTCATGCTGCTTGTATTATTAATCGCTTTGTGATATTTTTTTTTCTATTAGCTTCATATTTTAATTTTTCTGTAATTAATATTTGTTAATTGATATATATAGACTATAGTGGTGGAGAAAGGATTTATTTTGTAACATCTACTTAGCATGATGTTTTTAATTAAGTTAATTTAAATACTATTTTATGTCAGGCTCTTCTCTCAATATGGGCATAATCAAAATAAAATCATAACCAGCTTAAAATCTATATAAACCTACCCTTATTAATCAAAAAGCTTAAGAAATAACCAATCACTTTGTTCTTAGAAAAGTCATCCATTCATCTTTTGTGCTAATTTGTGAAGTATGACAACTATAAGTCTAACCAAAGCTCACAAAAATTCAATGTTATATCAAGTGAAAAAATATCATCACACTCAAAAATCTCACACTAGTAAGGATGTGCAGTATGACTCAAAACCAAGTGGTTTGCCTAATTGTAATGGCATCATCATATTAAGGTTATGATGTAAAAGCTCAGATGTTTCCTCATGGCTCGACCCATGAGTCGTAATCCATAAGTGTTGACCTCCACATATGTGTGTGTCAAAGTCAATTCTTCAAGTCGAGCTTAAGCAGTGCGATCACAAAAAATGCTGACGTCAAAAATGATCGAAACGACCCGTCGACGAGCGAACTGTCGCATTGAGCATTTGGTCAAGATATAAATATTGTATAATCTAATGATCGATTAAGTGATCATATCGATGACGCATGCATCGGAGGAGGAAAACTGCGGCGATGTCCAAACGGCGCCGTTCGTAAAATTGATTGCAGTTGGCTTCAAAATACCACTATCAAATGGAGGCTTCACGCCAATTCGGACGAGTTTTGCAAATGTCGAATGATCGGAATGACACACATCGAAATCGAGCTACGGGCGTCCAAAATCAACCAAATGACCTCCGATTAACGACTTCGTCATCGCGTTGAGCGTCAGCGGTCAAAATATAAATATTGCAACAATGATCCCGAGCAATGATCAGTCGTCGGCCTGCGCATAGGTCGAAGTCACCGACGTAAACCAAACGACCTCCGTTTGCGAAATTGATTGTGTCATTAGCTTCGAAACATCGAAATCTATTAAGTAAGAATATTCGCACTCAATTCGGACAAGTCTGTGCGAAAATCGAGTGGTCGAAAACGCAACACATATTTTGAGCTAAAATTGATTGATTTGCCATCGACCTCCGTGCGGCTGCGGCAGTTCATAAAACGTCGGAATAACCTTACATCAACATATATATCAACTATATGATGATATCATCGTAAAATTCATTATTAAGATTAATTAAATTGTTAAAAAAAAAAAATTTACGATGGCTCTGATTTAAGTTCCTCCTTCTATAACATCGAACGGCTGAGCTGATTTGATCTCATCCGTTATGGCTCAATCCTCTTCAACTGCTCCCGCTCGAAGCAATCGTTCCTGCTCGTGATCCGCTCCTTCATCCAAAGTCTAAACAATCATGCGGGAGACACAACTCAAATCGCGGGCATGAGCATTCACCCTTTTGTTTTTTGTTTTTTCATTTAATCCTCCCTACCGCCGTTCTACCCTTTTCCCCCGCTTACCCAATGCCTCAGCTATAGTCGTGACCAGAGCTACGGGGAAGGCAATGGCAGCGTCGTCGTGTTCGAAGAAAAAGACGTCCTCCAAAATTCCGTATTTCTCCTCCTCCCCCTCCGCTCCTATGCGAAACCATTGCGGAAAGGAAGGGACGATGTCACAAAGGAAATGATAGATAGCTGAAAGCTGTAAGCGACTTCCTGGAAAGTTGATTGAAATACTACAGATGAAGGAAAGCATTTCAGAAGGGAATGATGTATCTAATGCATCCGACACCTCCAGAGAACTTGATGGTGGCTCTGGCATGTTTGTTTCTAAAGAAGAGAAGTACATAGGCAGATCTCTTACTCATGAAGGGATCAACAATTCACAGTTAGAGCCAAAGGTTGGTATGATATTCAATTCGGAAGAACAAGCTTATGATTTCTATAATTATTATGCGAAAGAGGAAGGCCAAGGATGATTCCTATGTAATATCCTTGCACTGATGCGCATGAACATATTTTTGAAGGAAGTTTTAGTGACACTGGACTATCTAGAAAAAAAAAAAAACAAAGTCTGCAACCTTCAAGGTCAGGATGTCTAATGTATATTCTCGGCATTCGACATCTGAGCAAGGTAAAAGTAGCTGGATGTAGAAGGGTTCCTCCTGAACTCGTTACTAACAAGTTAAATTGAATTTCAATTTAAGTAGCTGTGTCAGTGGCGCTGCTGAAAGTACTTGCATTACTATTACCCAATTCACAGGTACAAGAATTGTTGGCTTCTGTTGCTAGCTAGACACACTGAATCTGGAGATCCAGATATATTATTAACCATCCCTCTTGACTGTGAATGGATTTGGCACTGCCATCGACTTAATCCGATACAGTACAAAAAGGACTGTGAGGAATTTTATGGAAGAATCTTGGACAACAAAAATGTCCAATCTACTCTACAGGGAAAGTCTAAATATCAAACTGCAGAAATATGGGCAAATTTTTATCCAGATGAACTTTTTGAGCTTGATTTGAGGAGTCCTGGAACAACTTCAAATAAGTATACTGAGACGTTAAATACTATAACATATGATTTGGTTTCTGCTGTCAAAAGACAATCTTCCTTCTACTATCAGGTATGTAGACCAGTCATGCCTAACAAACGCTTTCTTGATGAAGCTGTTGCCAGGTACAAAGGTTTTCTTCATCTAATTAAGAGGAACAGGGAGAGGTCCATATATGCTTCTATGTACCAACTTATGATATAGATCTTATGTGGCATTCTCACCAACTGCAAACTATTGCTTACCAAATAGACATGGTAAAACTGCTTGGGAAAGTACTAGAGCATGATGACACAGATTCTGATCGGACCACAGAAAAAAAAACTGGACACTGGTTTCTCTGATACTACCAAACAGTGGAAAGATGCATATAGCTTGAGGTACTGGAGAGTTGGGGCAATGTACAGAGGCGTTGCTCTGCCTTTGTTAGATACCACTCCACTTTTATCTAGTCACAATCAAGTAAAAACACTTCGCCCTCCTTGCATTAGCCTTCCTATTTCATTTCGCCGCAATCGGAGAAGCACACCGTCATGAGGCGGGTTCTTCTTTCGGTTTCCGGTGTCGCCCTTCTTGCAATAGCCTTCCTATTTCATTTCACCGCAACCGGAGAAGAACACCGTCATGAGACAGGTTCTTCTCCTAGTTTTCGGCGTCTCTCATTTTCGTCCCCTTTCCGACCCTTCTCAGCGTAGAGAGAACAACATGACGGGTTCTTCTCTTGATTTTCCGTTCTTGCCGATCATTGCAACGCATAGAGAATATGTGGGATCAATGTGTGAATGTGGATATATACATGCTTGTGTTTCTTTTTGGTTGAAGGCCTGCGTCTCATGAGAGGCGTGTCGAGATGAAAAAGCATTTCGGTGTCAAGACATACCTTCGTGAGGTGTATCGAAACCAACATCTATTAGATGTCGCTCACTAGCAATCACAAATTTCATCAAAATCTTGTGACTTAGAAAAAAAAACGGAAAGTAAAAGAATCGGCTTAAGAATGTCAAGCAATGAAACATAAAACTAAAATTCAGATTAAAAACTTCAAACAAAAAAGGGAGAGAAAATAATATACAACGAGCACAAAAGTAAAACAAAAAAGAGTGACAAGCACCTACGAAATTTATCTAAACAGAGTTAAAGTCCACTAAAGTTTTTAACCGCTCTCTTTCAAATGTTCCAACTCCAACCCTTCAAACAAATGGAATGGAATATAAGACTCCCTGTTGACCTTATTTATAGAAATTAGAAGGGATAGTGAAGGGCCCACTTTCAAAAGAAAAAATGAGGGAAAACGAATGTAGGAAAGTTTGAACAAGTCTCCTATGTGAGTTGTAGCATAACTAACCTCAATGCAAGCACTTAAATTTTGATATTCGAAGTTTTAGTTTTAATACGTAATTAAAAGCAAGCATTTGCATGGAGAGATCCTATAGATTTGAAGGTTGAATTGAAAAGAAAAAATATATCTATATTTATAATATGGGTTAACCTACTGGTAAGCTTGAAATATTAGGGGATGTTTCATAAAAATATACATAAACCCATAATCTTATATATGAAAATAATAAAAAAAGTCAAATGAAGAACCTTCAAAAAGAGAATGAATCAATTTAAATATTATACTCTATTGATTCACAAAAGTCACTCTGAGGAGTAAAACTTCTTTTAAAACAATAAATTAAACTATCTTTTGAATCTATAGCTTCGAAACACAACGCCACCGGATATGCAATTCTTTATACAAGCAGACAGAAGGCGACACTAAACTAAATACTGCACGAATGAAGAAGTTTTTCTTCAATACAAAAATTAAGAAACTTCATTCTAAATTATGATTTTCAAAATCAATGATATCATTAATTATGTGAAATTAACTGTTTATAAACACTGACGTGCTCGGATATAAAGATTTCAAAAATTTTAATCAAAAAGAAAGGCAGTTTAATTAAAATGAAAATCAAACCAATCTGATAATTCGAAATAAACACTACATAAAGTCTTAAATACACCACATTCCAACACTACGCTAAATGCTTAAATTCAAGACGACGATGTCTGCCGCTTCTGTCTTAAGACTCGGATTAACAAAACCTAAAAATCTATTATAAGAATTTCAACTCAGTAAAATATCCGGTAAATTTTAATTATTATACGATAAGATTCGAATCTCTATTAGGAGCTAAACAGAGTTGATAAGATCTAAAATTCTCAAATATATTCGATTCAATCAATTAATTACCCCAATGATGGCTGTGTTGAATGGTGATTTCAATCGAAGGGGATATTTCCATCAAAATATAATTCTATTTCCAAATCAAATTAACTACCCCGATGATGGCTATGTTGAATGGTGATTTCAACCGGAGGGGATATTTCCATCAAAATGTGATTCTATTTTCAAATCAAATTAACTCAAATTAAATATCAATCTAAAAATGCTTAAATGAAATCCTATCATTAAAAACTTAAAGCAAAAATCAATCGATCCACCTTCCGCAACTATTTGTCGGATGTGACAAATTAAGAAAACTCAAATGGGTCGTGGAGCGAAGACGGGCCGAGCGCATGGGCCAGCGGTCGCAAGAATGGAACCGACCGTCACGGACGTTGGACGCGCCTGGAGTGATTTCTCGAAAGCGGGCGCAGCGGGCACGGCTGCGGAGATGACGGATGGGGACCGCAGACGGCGAATGCCACCGACGCAGAGACGGATGGAACGGAGGAAATTGAGACAAGGAGGATACTTACCTGTTTTTTTTTTGTTTCGTTTCCGACGGGAGAGAAAGGGCTGCAGAATGGAGAGAGTGGGAGGCAAGAATGAGGGGGGAATGGGAGGAGTGGCAGTTTTTTTTTCTTTTTATTTTCAATTTATTGCAATTTTTCAGAAAACTGAAAATAGGGGGGGAACAGTTGAGCATCGGGGTAATTTAGGAATTTTTCAATTAATTTTAAATTTATTAAACGATTTTAATGTGGATTTCACACTGACAAACACACATAATCAATATATATCAATTTAGGGTAATTTCATCGTTCAACGCGAATCGCACATGAATCGGGTCGGGTCGAAGCGCCAAAGTCCATTTCACCATTTCAAAATCGCGCCGACCGCCGATTTTCACGCGACGTCAATTGAGTATGAACAGTCTTACTTGATAGATTTCGGCGTTTCGAAGTTAATGGCGCGGTCAATTTCAAGAACGGAGATCGTTTGATCCTCGCCGCCTCTTGACCTGATATACGCTCGTTGGCATCAACTCGATTATCGCCGATGAATAAGTCGTAATATATCCACCAATTGACGCTCAATGCAATGGCGAAGTCCGTTCGTCGATCGGAGATCATTTGAGTTGATTTTGGTGACATCCAGTGCATTTGAGCCTCGATTTACGCACTGTCACTTCAAATCATTCGACATTTGCACAGACTCGTCTGAATTGAGCGCGGACGATCTTATTTGATAGATTTTGATGTTTTGAAACCAATGACGCAATCAATTTCGCGAACGGAGGTCATTTGATCATCGTCGCAGCCTTCGACTCGATATACGCGTCGATATTTCAAGCGCAATCGATTGATCGCGATTTTGCAATATCTATATTATGATCAATTTCGACGCTTTTGAATGCGATGCTAAGTCCGTCGTCAATGAGGTCGTTCGATCATTTTCGTGGACGGCGATTTTGAGACTCAATTTGGCACCGCCACCTCCAAAGTCCGTCAATTCGATTTGAGGCTTGATTTGATTTATGACACATATATCAACATGCGACAGAGATCAACTGTTGTGAGCTAAACAGAGTTAATAGGATTTAAAGTTCTCAAATATATTCGATTCAATCAATTAATTACCCCGATGATGGCTGTGTTTAATGGTGATTTCAACCGGAAGGGATATTTCCATCAAAATGTGATTCTATTTTCAAATCAAATTAACTATCCCGATGATGGCTGTGTTGAATGGTGATTTCAAGCAGAGGGGATATTTTCATCAAAATGTGATTTTATTTCAAATCAAATTAACTCAAATTAAATATCAATCTAAAAATGCTTAAATGAAATCCTATCATTAAAAGCTTAAAGCAAAAAATCAATCGATCCACCTTCCGCAACTATTTGTTGGAGGTGACAAATTAAAAAAACTTTAGCTCACAAAGAAGCTAATGTCAAATCAAGTGTTATGTTATGTTCACTCTCAATCAATCTCTTCCCGAAGGACGCGTGGCGTCCTCTTACTACTGACTGGCCAAGAGGCCCACATGAAGTTAGCTACAACCGTAATCCTCCGACGGGTGGTTTGGCCAATCAGGCTCCATTATATTACGATCACGACTGTAGCCCGTATGCTTCCTAATAGCTCTGCCCTTAGAATTGTGAATCATAAGATATACTTGATATGGCAAACAACCCTTTGTTAGCTAAGGTAGACTTATGTATGTCTCCTTAGACAAACGTCACCCCAGGTCTACAATGATTTCTTGGACGACGTAACTGCGTCATAAGGATTCTTCTATCGTCGACTATCTCCTCTACTAAGTAGACGGGACCGCTGACGCGAGATGACGTAAACCATGAGGATCTAGATTGGGCACGTCATCATTCCCTCAACCATTCGATTAAATGATTAATCTCATAAATTATAATTTTAAACTCCATATGTTACTACTATACACACGCATCAAGCGGCCTAACGACTAGCCTTAATCGAAATTTCCTCTTCACTTATTGGGAGGGGTAATTAACTATAGGGGTTTGCGCCTATAAGAAACCTAGAACCAGATCTAAAGTCCTCACCAAATGAGGATGAAATCTTTGGGTAGTGTCTTATCAACTATCTCATCTGCCTTCTGAACACCGATACTTTAAATCACTTTCTTCAATTCATTCCATTTGTCGAGAAGTCGATGACGAATTTTTGGAGCCCACAATAAGGTACACATGAAAGGACATAAAGCCAACGTGATCATGATTGAATTTATCAACATTCCACTACCATCTTAATTAAACCAATGGAGGTATATCTTTCTTTACCTAATTCCAGTTTCCTACAAAAATAAAGCATTGTAAGCCTATTGAATAGCCTTAAATAGAAAATTTTATCTCATGATCAAGAAAAATAATTAACTAAAGAAACTTATGCCAATAAATAACCTTAAATAATATCATAAATCCTAAAAAGGTTTATAAGAACTAATGACTTTAGCGTTAATAATCCTACATCATAATTTAATCGAGCCTTATTAGTGATATAAGAAAAAAAATGGCTAATTGGTTATATGTAATTAAAGAAATGAAACTAGAAAGGTTCAAACCCTTGATCTCCCTCACTTCTAGGCAAGTCATTGAATACCATACTCTCTCGATCTGTATTTGTCTTGCTTGGACATGAAAGATTCCCCCTCTCTCTGTCGCACTCTTTCAAGCTCTCAATCTCACTCATTCACTTGATCTCTATCTCTCACTGGACCTACCAATTAGGTGAATTTAAATAAGTCCCAACATAGCATTAACATAAGGCAATGAGAACAATGAAATCTTTTTAAATGTAGGATATTATAGTGCATGCCTAACTCTACCTAACTTCCTACTCACATCATCATGCTTCATCAACTTTATAATATCCAAAATATATAGCACACAAATGCTACTCATATAAACATAGCCACTTAAGCAAAGCTCATAAATAGAAAATAGCTTGCTAAAATGCATATGATATAAGCAAATACTCCAACTTAAGGCACTAAATCATCAGGGATTGTTTTCTCTAAAACGTTTATTAAGACCTTATTTGATCAAATATAGATAACTTGTCAAGAGAGTTTCATTCACCTTTATTTTATCTTATTCACTCATAATCTCAAGCTATTTGAATGTCCCATAAGTGCCTTCACAACTTCATGGCTATTATATTCAACCTTAACCTTGCTCTAACACCAATTATTTCAAAAATAATCTAATATTTAAGTGGAAACATTAAATACGAGCAGATATAACAAATCATAAAGCAACATAAAAGAGACCAAGCCAACAATGGGACACCAAGATTTATGTAGTTTGACATACACAATCATACCAACATAAGAAATAGAATATATAATCCACTAAATGAAGAGTCATGAATGGAATAAACATAAAGGGGCACTCTAACAAAAAAGAAGCCAAATAAACCTTCATAATTAGATTCAACCTCACACATCTACATCAACCTCCTAAATAATATCATCCAAATCACCTAACAACTACCAATGTTTTAAAAGGTGATGGATAAGGTAAGATGTTTCACCTATAACAAAGTGGAGGTACAAGCATAGAGATAGAATCATAAGTTTCATAAATTTTATATTTTTTTAATATTTCATGAAAAAAAATGTATAAAAACTCATAAACATATTATTCATATTTTAACTCCAAAGTAAAATTGGCACAAAAATATGAAATAAAACAAAATAAGATATCAAAATGAAAAAAGACTAGAGGCCAACTAGAATAGGGTATCAACTACTATGAACGAAGCCAGTGAATGAAACATGAGAAATTTGATAAATGAACAAATATTGGAAATGAGTAAAAGGTGAGTGAGAAGAATGCGAGCCAAGATTCAAGCTTCAATGTTCTCTGAGCTAATAAATAAGGAGTCAATTAATAGAAATTAATTTTTTAAGATATTAAAAATAAATAAATTTTCCATTCATATTTTTTAATAAATAGACATGAAAGATATTTATAATAGGTTAAAATTTAACAATTTACTACTTCAATTTAATTTAAGTTATATCATGGGGTTGTCGTCGCTAACCCTAGGCCCATCCCAAGTGCCTAGGGCTAAGGGCATAAGTGACCAAAGTTGACTCACAAGTCAGCTCAATCTTAACTCACTAATGAGCTTGCAAGTCGAGCACATTGAGGCACAAGCTCAAGTTTAAGCTTAGATTCAAGCTTGCATATTATACCAGCACACGCTCAAGCTTGAGCTTGTTTGGCTTGGTGGCTAGCTAGCCAACTAACCTAAATATTTAAACCTAAAAATATAATCCATTATTCAAGTATTGTCAACTTTCTAGCCACCATATGTCTCACAAAGCCCTCTTCTTTTTCTTTTTCTTCTTCTTCTTCAAACAAAGTTGTCCTAACAACCTCCCACATCATCACGCTTGCCTCGTCGGTGCCTTATCCAGCTAGCTCCCATGCATTCCCACAAACCTCGCTGATACCTTCTCTAGCAAGCTCTCCCACAATATCCCACATCATCTTACTAGCTTCATCGATACCTTTTCTGGCAAGCTGCTATGATCTCATATATTGTCCCACTAGCCTTATCGATGCCTTCAATATGACTTCTCTCAAATTGAGCTCGAATTCAGGAATAAATAGACAAGCTGCAATCAAACTCGTTGGATCTGAGTCTTTGCCCAATGAGCCGAGATCAAGTTTCATGTGGCTCAAGCTCAACTCAACTCATTTATGCCCCTACTTAAGGCGATGCCTATATGACTCTCATGAACACCTTGCTTGATTATCTTAGAACAATTCTACCCCATCCTTCCTTGAAGCAAGCTACAAGCAAACCACAAAATCACCTTTTAAAAAAAGCAATTACCATCCATCTTCAACAATCCTATAAACCAATCCTTATCCTTATCTAAGTTCTAATATTGATCATCTAAAGGTAAAACAATTGTCTGATATTATTAAAGCAAATGCTAGAAGAATAATAGAGAGATCAATATTTGTAAAAGCATTATCTCTTAAAAACCAAGAGATTTATGATCCCTTATCTCAAATAACTAATTCACTGCATGATTGTTTCTTCATGACAATCATACAAGAAATATTGTGACATTATCATTTTTCCTACCCTAATGTAAAAATCTAGTCATATGTAATTACTTCAAATCAAATTCACTACCAACTTGTCTAAACAATAAAATAATATTGCGTCAAATTATCTAACTTCTTTGCTTGACATTGTTAGCCATTTAATTTCTCCTAATTTTATCATTCCATTTTAACTTATCACAATTTACTATATTTCTTTCTATTTTTCAATTAATTTGCAACAAAAGAAAGATTTGTTCCCTACTCTTATAATTGTCTCATTACTTTCTAATCTCAAAACTCGCTCATGTTGCTGATCGCAAATTTGTCATCCGATCATCAAAGCGTTATAGAAATTTTTTATTTTTAAAAATTATGGCTAGTGCATCCTTAAAGCAACATTTTTTTACCAACGTTGCATACTTGCATTCATCCTCAAACACTTGGAGGGTGTTTAATGACATTTTAAAACATGTCATCCTGATATTAAGCTTCAGGGTTAACCAATAACCACTATTTCCAAAAAAACAATATTTTCTTCGATTTCTTTCCAATGTTTTCTGACAGACTGATTTGACTTAGGTAACATCATTTTATAGATATAAATATTTATTCAACATGTTGATAGTTTAACCATGTAAGAGCATTAAAGTTTAGTTAATTGAACTTCTCAAATAAAAAAAATGATGAAGGTTCTATAAACATCATTAACCATGACAACTGTAATTGCATATTTGTATATGACAAGAATGCTTGCAGAAAATTTAAGGTATTAGTCACCGCTTGTTAACCTGAAGTGTAGATTTTATTTATAGCTAATCAAAAGCTATCATATAAATCTATTGTTAATGTATTGTATATTGTATGGAAGAAGCTGTTGACCTCCACATATGTGTCATGAGTCAAGTCAAGTCCACAAGTCAAATTTGATGACTGAAGTGCGCAAACGAGCTCAAAATGCACTCGACCTAAAAATGGTGAAACGACCTCCGATCGACGACGGACGGCCGTTCCGTTAACGTCGAAATTGATCAAATATAAATATTGAAAATCTAACGATCAATCGATTAAACGCCGAGCTATCAATAACGCGACGTTAAAGGAAGTTGCGATGATGACCAAACGACCTCCGTTCGTGAAGCTGATCGCATTATTGACTTCGAAACATTAAAAACTATCAAACGAGACTATACGCGCTCAATTTAGACGAGTCTGTGCAAATGTCGAATGATTTGAAGTGACAGCACGCAAATCGAGACTGAAATGCACAGAACGTCACAAAAATCAACTCAAATGACCTCCGATCGACGGACGGACTTCGTCGTCGCATTCAGAACGTCGAAACTGGTCAAAATATAAATATTGCACGACTTGATGATCAACTGATCAAGCGCTCTCGAGTCGTCAACTCGCTTGCACGCATATTGAAGTCAGGAGACGCCGACGTAAGCCTAACAACCTCCGTTCACGAAATTGATTACGCCGTTAGTTTTGAAACGTCGAAATCTATCAAGTAAGACTGTTCACACTCAATTCGGATGAGTCTGCACGAATGTCGAGCGGTCGAAAGCGACGACGCACATTTTGAGCTGAAATGGACCCAATTTGATGCTGACTTCAACTAAATGGCCTCCGATTGCGAAAGGGACAACGCCGTTGCGTTTGGAACATCGAAATAACCTTAACTTGATATATATATATATATTGATTATTTAATCGCGCCGGCGAATAACTCAATTTAAAGACGATTACTTAATTTAAAAATCAACTTAAAATCCCTAAATTACCCTAAATCAAATCAAACCTAATCCATTGACTGGTTATTGAACCAACCGCGATGAACCACACCTCCCTCAGGACCCTTCTTCCTCACACGCAGTTTTCGGCCTTCTGGCCAGACGAGAAACCCACAACGCAAGGCTTCCTCCACGCAACTCCTCCTTCACGCTAACTGCCTCTTCGCTTTCTCCTTGTTCAAACGAGTTTTAGAGCTCCAACTGTTCATGTAGTAGACGCCCATCTCCAAACTGACGGAAGAACTCCTACTCTCCTTTATTTTTTTTGTTCGACCGACCAGAGTTCCTCCAAAATAAAGAAAGATATGATTTATTGTTTTCATCCAATGATTTCTCCCTTTCTTCCTTCCTCAACCAGAAGATCTTCTCTTTCTTTTTTTTGTCCTTTTTCCTTCCAAACCAGAAGAACTTCCTCTTCCTCCTTCTCCATTTCACTAATCCTCATTTTCACAAAAAAATTTCGCTCTCTCTCAAAACCAATCACCAGAACTGGGAAGAAAACCACATAGATTCTTCTTTCGGTTTCCAACGTCAGACTCCTCAGATACCTCTTCAAAGTCACTGTCAGAAGAACACCGAGTTCTTCGATTTCCGACTCCCTCGATTAACTCTTCAGTCGCCACAGAACCAGAAGAACACCATCAGACAAGTTCTTCTTAGTTTCCGTCGCCTCCCATTTCCGCCCCTACGACCCTTCTTCATTGTAGCGGAGAAGAATACCACATGAGATCGTTCTTCTCTTGATTTTCGGCATATCCAACCTCATCTCTTTGCCGATCTTTGCAGCGCACAGAAAAATGAGTCAGACAATGCGGAATGTGTGAATGTGAATATATACATGCTTGTGTTTCTTTTTTGAATGCTCTCGTTGAGCACGACAAGATGAAAACCCGGCCGCAGATATTATCGGCCACGCCACGGGCGTGCAGAGTAAGCCAACATCCATTTGTCAGCTCCCCTGGGACGAACGCCGTCAAATTTGTCTAATTTCTGACTTAAAAAAAATGAAATGAATACACATCACTGATTTCTCTCAGGTTTCAAGACCGCCAACGCCATGGTGATGTGTGAAGGAAGATAATGGGTGACAAAGACACCACTCCGCTTCACGGGCGCATCGAGAAAGCCAAAACACTCACGCAGCTCTTACAGGGATCATAACCGGAAATCAGAAAAAATAAATAAATAATAAAAAATAAAAATAAAAATCCAACCGTCGCGACGATTGGCCGCGGAGTAGAAAAGTCAAAAAGGGGGGAGTTCGATTTTGTTTTGCCGAAACAGAACTCCCAACGAGCGAGAGAGGAAACGGGAAAGGGAGAAAGAGAAGAAGGAAAGTTCGTGAACCTTCTCTAAGGCGTCACAAGGAAGAAGAAGGAGGCATACCGAAGTCTCTCCGTGGCCAGAAAGAAGAAGGAGGAGTGCATGCCCTAACCGGTGAGGCGACTCCACGGAGTCTCAGAAGCAGAGAGAGGAGAGAGTGACCTGCAAGATGCGCGCGTGACCTGGCAACAGCACGCCTGTGGCAAATCGAGAGAGGTATTATAAGTTAATTTTCTATTTTCTTATTTATTAAGGAAATGTATATATATATATATATATATATATATATATATATATATATATATATATATATATATCATAAAAGTTGAAATTTCAAATAGAATTGAAAACTCTAAGTCCTTCTTACTTTACAAACTTTTACATAATTATATTTCATTTCACAGTATGTCTTTTAATTTTTTTAAAAATTATATAAAATAATAAATGAAAATGTTAAATTTATGAAAACCTATAAATGAAGTGTAAACTATAACTTAAGTATTAACTTGATATTTAACTTAATAAATATATATAAATATAATATTTAATATAGTTTATAATAATACAAAATTAGTCTTTCTTATGAATCGAATAAAAGAATATTTAAGTCATTAAAATAATTGATACAGAAAAGTAATATATATATATATATATATATATATATATATATATATATATATATGATTCTTAAATTCAAATCATTAGAAAAAAAAGATGGAATTTTTAAATCAAAGTAAATTAAGAGAATAAATCTTTGAATAAAGAAAATAGAAGATATTCTATATGTGCATAATTTAATAAATAAATTAACTAAACATGATTATTATTATTATTATTATTATTATTTGTTAGTTATTTAATTTTTTTCAGGTAACTATCCTAACTAAATGGATGTTAGAAGGGAGAGTTATGTTTATTGTCAAGAAAACTGCGAGATGAAGATTAGTTGAATTATATTTAAATTGTATGTATACTTTGTAAGATATACGCAACAAATTGTTAAATCATTCATGGAAAGTGCGACTTCAGATGATGAGATTTTATTTAAGCTTAGAAGTATTATGTAAGTTTTCTTTTATCCGTCCGACTGTCTGTTCCCGCCTTAATATTCCAAGCTTCCGGGTTGGGTCGTGACAAGAGTGGTATCAGAGCCAAATTTTATATTTAGGGACATAAGTATGATCATAATCAAAAAGCCATTAGGAAGAGGATAAATTTTATGAAGAGAATTTCATATGATTATATTGATTGATGCGTAACGGTTATAATTAATTTGTACTTCTCAGGCCTATGGAATCAATTCAGGAAGATGCTATGAGTGAAAATAGAGAAGCACAAACCGCTGAGCACCAGAATTTGGTGCAACCGCCTTCACTAACGTTTACTCAAATAATGGAAGCAATGACTCAAATGATAAGAAATCAACATACACAAGCTAGTGGAAATGATGGAGTTCCTATTGATAAATACCTGAAATTATTTCAGGATATGAGGCCACCTCTTTTCTCAGAGACAGGAGGACCTATAGAATCAGAAAACTGGTTGATGAAGATAGAAAAAATTTTAGAAAGTATGTCATGCCCTCCAGAAAGAAGAGTTGTTTTAGCTTCTTTTACTTTTGAGGGCGAAGCTGGGAGATGGTGGCGAGGACAATTACAAGAGAAGTTTGAAGGGAGGCCTTGCAATCTTGTTTCATGGGATAATTTTGTGAAGACCTTTAGAGATTGGTTTGTACCCCTCAACTATGAGACAAATGCAGGACAAATTCATCGACGGTAGGAGATCGCCTATAATGCAATATGAAGTCGAATTTATAATGGCGTATGCATTTCAATTAATACCAAATGCGAGAAAAAAATGTCAGTTTCTATCCTGATGAAAGATGTACATTCTCGATTCCTCACATGATATGTTGTCAAGGAGCGGACTAGAAGGATATAAATGGACGTGCAAGCTACTTAGAGGATGAGAGATATTCAGAAGATGAGGAATGATGATAGGCCAAAATCTGAGCAGAATGTTCAAACTGAAAAATCAAATTGGAAGAAGCCTAAGTCATATACCAATGCTAGCAATAGCAGTATTACCACATGTCCAAAATGTGGAAGAGCACATAAAGGAGAGTGTCTCTCAAGCACAAACACTTGTTATTGGTGTCATCAGCCAGGACATATGACAAAATCTTGCCCTACCTTGAGTCAAATCTTCCATGGATACTAGGACAAACGTTCAACCTCCTCAAAGGACTGTTGGTAGGCAAAGGGTGACTGAATCAACTGCATCAGTTCCATCTCAAACTCAGAACCGACAGAACACATAGCCTCGAGTTTATGCATTCACGCAACAAAAAGCAAAAGACTCGTCTGATGTTATTACAGGTATGTCTTTATTTAAATTAGCATTGTTACCATTTTATGTTGTGCTAGATATAATTGTTTTATATGTCTACTCATTTATAGGTATCATCTTTATTAAAAGTAAATCAGTCAGAATTTTATTTGATACTGGAGCATCACATTCATTTATATCTGAGTAATGTGTGACAATTTTGGAATTGCAAGTTATGAAAATGTCTATAAGATTTCGAATGCCAAATGGGTCTCAAATGAATGCGAAATGTCATGTGAACCTAAATATCCTGAAAGAAGCTGGATGCAGATTTAATAAGATCACAATATATGAATTTGATGTAATTTTAGGAATAGATTGGTTATCTAAATATTATGCCAAGATTCTGATTGTAAAAAAAGATACCAAATTCAATATTCCCTGAGAAAAAATTCAAATTTACAAGTAAGGAGTAAATTTGACATTGTCGCTTAAAAGTTTAAAGACGCTAAAGAAAAGGCATGAAAGTTCTCTCGTCAAGTTACCACGTTACTAAAGAGAAAAGTTAGAGGATATATCAAGAAAGGAGTATCCGTAAATTTTTACGGATGATTTATCGTTTACCTTCGCTAGAGATGATTTATCGATATAATTCAAGCAAAACCGTAGAAAAGTATTATATATAGACGATCAAAGAATTATAATAGTTGAAAATACAAGAATTGTTAGAGAAGGGATTTATCGAAGACATCTCCGGGAGCTATGTATTTGAAGAAAAATGAGAGTTTAAAATGATCAATTATAGAGCTTAACAAACTCACATTGAAGAATAAATATCCTTGCCAAGAATTGATGATCTTTTTTATCAATTAAAAGAATTTCGATTTTCAAAGATTTAAGATCGTTATCATGAGAATCAAAGAAGAAGATATATCAAAACGCATTCGATAAAGATATGATTATGAGTTTGTGATGCCTTGCTTAACAAATGCCCAAAGTATTTATGATCTTATGAATAATCTTTAAACCCTTTTAGATTCATTTGTGATCAGATTCATGATGATATTCAATTTATTCCGAGATGAAGAATGAAAACCATCTTCACATTATTTTGCAAGCTCAAGGAAATGAATTGTATGCAAAATTTTCAAAGTGTGAATTTTGGTTAAATAACATCATATTCGGGACACATGATTAGTAGAAGGGTTATAGGATCGAGTAAAGTTAAAAGAATAAATGAATGACACGGATCAACCACTATCACAGAATCAAGTTTCGTAAGGCGATGTGATATTACGAGATTCGTTGAAGGCCACAGATCATTACGCCACTATCGAGACTAACTCGAAAAGAATCAAGTTCAATCAGTAAAAAGGCTTTCAAAATTGAAAAATTGTTTAACGACCGCACCGCGATTAACTATTCCATCGTGACGAAGGATTTCAAATTTATAATGATGCATCATTAAGAGGGGATGTGTACTTATGCAGAATAAAAGAGATCACATGCTTGCCGCAATTAAAAAATCATGAAAAGAATTATCCAACCCATGATCTGAGCCAAGCAGTTGATTTGCATTAAAAATTTGGAGGCATTATCTATATAGAGTAAAGTGTGAGTTTTCACTGATCATCAAAGCTTGAAATACATCTTTACTCAGAATGAGCTAAATTTAAAGCAAAAGAGATGGTTAGAACTCATTAAAGATTATAATTTGGATATTCAATATCATCCGGGGAAGGTAAATGTAGTTGCTGATGTTTTAAGTAAAAAAATATCCAGGCTTATTGTGATCTCCAGGAGGAGTTGATTAAAGATTTAGAAAAATTAGAAATTTCAATTATTAAATCTACAGATGATCATGCTTCATTATTAAATCAAATGACTATACAATCAAATTTGAAAGATAGAATACGGAATGTTTTACCTCAAAATGATGACTTTCAAAAAATTTTATATTTGATAAAAGTAAGCCATACAGAAGATGTTGAAATCGATGAAAAGGGATCACTGAAATATCATGACAGGATTTGCATTCCAAATGTTGGAGATTTAAGGAAAAACATCTTATATAAAATATATCATTCTAATTATACAATTCATCCAGACAGTAGCAAAATGTACCAAGATCTTAAGGAAATATTTTGATGGCCAGAAATGAAAAGTGTAGCTGAATTTCTCTATAAATGTCAATCATGTCAAATGATTAAAAATAACATCGGTTTAAGTGAACTTTACATCCCTCAATACACGAGTGGAAATGGGATGATATGCTATAGATTTTGGATCGCTTATCTAGATCCGTAAGAGGATGCGATACTATTTGGGTTATTATTGATAGGTTGACTAAATCGACACTTTATACCTATCAAACAATCACGTCTAAAAAATAAAATAAAATCGAAGTTACATGATATGCCAAAATCTATAGTGTCCGATCGAAATGGTCCATTTACATCTAAACTGTGAAGAAAAATTCAAGTTTTTGACGAGTTTTACTTTCAAGATCGTGATTTCATCCTCAAACCGGTGTCGAAAAATAATTCAAACACTCAAGATTTGCTAGACTTTCAGATCCTTGATTTTGGGAGAATTGAGAAATTTATTTGCATTTGATTGAGTTACACAATAATATTTCAAGCAGTATTATACCCACTAAACATCAGTATGGAAGGAAATGCAAAACAATACTTTGGTGGGAGAAAGAAGAATCATCGGGATGGAAGCCAGAAAAGATCCGATTGATCGATGAGATTAAAATGATGAAAATAAACAAAATATTGGTTGAATGGAATTTGATTATTAGAGTATAAATTTGATAAAAAGCCATGACGGCACCATAAAATTCAGTGAAAAAACTTTGATTGAATGATATATCATAAAATATAAGATTGATTATTATGATCCTTTGATATTCAACCGACATTTGTGAAGACAGAGATTATATCTGAATAGAAAATTTCATTTGTCCGGAATGGAAACACAATTGATCGGTGGACGGAATAATCGAAAATACTTTATCCTCAATTGTTTAATTAAAGGTATGTTTATTTCTATTATCATTCATTTAATTTCGAGAATTTTATAAAGGGAAGAGATTGTAATAACCGGAAATCAAAAAAAATAATAATAATAATAATAATAAAAATCAACCGCCTGCTATGGAGTGAAAAAGTCAGGGTGGGGAGTTCGGTTCGCTTTTGTCAAACAACTCCCAACGAGCGAGAGAGGAAACAGGAAAGGGAGAAAGAGAAGGAATGTTCGTGCGTGAACCTTCTGTGCGGCGTCGCCTAAGATAAAAGAAGGAGAAATGCGTTCTACCGAAGTCCGGTGCCATCGCCAAGGAAGAAGGAGGAGGCTTCTACCGAAAGTGAGCGGCTGACCGGCCGGAGCACGCATCAAGCCACCGAGAGAGGAGGAGTGACCGCTGGTCGTGACCTGGGGCAACTGCACGGCCTGGGCGGCAAACCGAGAGAGGTATTATAAGTTAATTTTTTATTTTTCTTATTTATTAAGGAAATGCATATATATTTATATATCATATAAGTTGTAATTTCAAATAGAATTGAAAACCCTAAGTCCTTCTTACTTTACAAACTTTTACATAATTATATTTCATTTCACAGTATGTCTTTTAATTTTTTTAAAAGTTATACAACAACAACAACAACAACAAGCCTTAATCCCACTAGGTGGGGTCGGCTACATGAATCCTTCGTCTCCATTGTGTCCTATTATGTGTCAAATTCTCATTTAATTCAAGATACCAAGATCATTTTTATACATCTTAACCAAGTCTTTTTAGGTCTACCTCTACCTTTCTTAACATAAGGCAAATCTAATGCATCTACTCTCCTAATCGGGTCATCAGACGGCCGACGCTTTATGTGGCCAAACCATCTAAGGCGATTCTCCCTAATCTTATCTACCACTGATACTCCAACTTTTTCCAACATACTATTTTGCATTCTATCTCTAAGGGTAAAGCCATCCACTGAAAGCATCCTCATCTCGTAACACTTAACTTAGTCTTATCTTTTTATTGGCCAACATTCTCGCACCATAAGTCATTGCGGTCTTACCACCATCTTATAAAATTTTCCCTTAAGTTTAAACTTTTCTATCACATAATAGCCGATGCATTCCTCCACTTCAACCATCCAACTTGAATTCTACCGATAACATCTCCATCTATTTCACCATCATTTTGAATAATAGAGCCTAAATATCTAAATCGCACTCTTATTAATGATCACCAAAGTCACAACACTACCACTAAAACTTCTACAACTAAAATTACACTCCATATATTCGCTTTAGATCTACTTAAACTAAAACCTTTAGACTCTAAAGTTGACCTCCATAATTCAAGTTTCGTTGGACTCTCTCTAGTCTTATCAACAAGAAGAATGTCATCAAGAAAAGCATACACCAAGGTACATCTTGTAAATGCCTCGTAAGAACATCCATAACTAAAGTAAAAAAGATAAGGGCTTAATATTGATCCAAGTAATCCAACCGAAATAGGAAAATATTTTGTCAATCCTCCTTGTGTTTGGACACAAGTAATGCTATATACATATCCTTAATGACTTGAATATAGCCAATATTAACTTCTTTTCGCTTCTAACTCTCCAAAGAACATCTCGAGACTTTATCATAAGCTTTCTCTAAATCAATAAATATCATATGTAGATCCTTCTTATTTTCTATGCTTCTCCATCAAACCTCTTAACAAATGTATAAAGATCCATAGAGATGCATGAAACCAAACTGACAGGAGAAACTTCAGATCACATCGTAACCTATACTCACTATTTCTCTCCCATAATTTTAATGTATGGCACATTAACTTAATTCTCTATAATTTGCACACTCTTGTGCATCACCTTTATTCTTAAATATAAGAACCAACAAACTTTTCTTCACTCATCGATCTTTTAGTCTTTAAAATAACATTAAAAGATTTGTAAGCCAAGAAATTCCATGATCTCCTAAACATTTCCACACTTCTATTAGAATATTATCCGGTCCTCGCTTCCACATTTCATTTTCTTTAAAACTTCACTAACTTCGATTTACTAATACGACGATAAAAAATGAAATTCTATTTTGTTTAGGTATTATTGCTAAAATCAATCGACTTTCGGATCCTTCATTAAAAGTTTATTAAAATACCTCATCCACCTATTTTCAATATATTTTTTCTAAGAAAAGACTTTATTATTTTCATCCTTAATACCTCTCACTAACTATGTCTTTACTTCACCTATCTCTTTGGTTAACTTATACATATATCTTTCACCTTCTTTCAGATATCTAATCTATTATATGAATCACTAAAAGTAAATTTTCAGATCATATATCGCTTTCTTAATCTCTACGCGCCATTTTATATCTTTCCCAATTCTCCGAAGTTTTACATCTAAACCAAGTTTTATAACAACGCTTTATTTCTTATCTTTTCGCACTCTAACTCCACCACCAACTATTCTTATTAAAGTAGTTTTTTCCTTTGATTCGCCAAGACATCTTTAAGAACTGTTTAATTTCACTGATATTTTTTCCCACATAACGTTAAATTTCCTTATGAACATCCCAAACTCTAATTTCAGTTCTTAAAATAATTTTATTTGTGTTTTTGTCTCCAACTAATCCTGGACAATAATTTAGTTTATTTTTCTCTTACAATCTTTCATCTTAAAATCTAAAACAATGATATCAGATTTAAAATTTCACTGAATGACCTTACAATCTTTACAATCTAAACGATCTATTTTTCTTATCAAAAAATAATCAATCGGTTTTACTAGATCCATTTTTATAAGTAATAATATTTCATCTCTTTTCTTAAATAAAGATAAGAACTACAAAATCATAAACAAGAAAATCTAATATACCCCTACATTTTTCATTACCACTCCAAATCCATAACCACCATGAATACTTTTAAAATCTTCTACCACTCTACCAACACGCCCATTTAAATCTCCCCAATAAATAATTTTTCTTCAAGAGGTATTCAGTATTAATCCTCTAATTCATTCCAAAATTTTTCTTTTTTTACCTCCAAACCTACTGGGAGATTTATTACTTATACATAATCTTAAGATCAACAATAATCTTTAAAGTATAATTCTATCTCCACATCTATTAATACTTATAACATTATCCTTCAAACTTTTATCTATAATCACACTGCATCATTTCTAGTGACTTTTACCTAAATACCAAAGTTTAAAACCTAAACTATCAATCTCCTCTTCTCACCAACCCATTTAGTTTCAACACATAAAATATTTATCTTTCTATGAACCATAATATCTATTAATTCCATTAATTTACGTAAGAGTACTATATTCCAAGATCCTAACCTAATTCTAGTTGACTAACTTCTTTGCTCGATCCGTCATAATGTGGAACCTCGCTTATTTAACATGCACTCGCGCTACGCTTCAGACATTTTTCACGATTCAAGCCATACAAAGACGCCTGTGGGACCCAGATTAACACAATGATTTAAAAGATTCATGTCATTATTTCGACAAATTTTACATGCCGACTACCTAACGCAACCCTCCACTTTTTGCATCCGGACTTGGGACCGGCAATGGTAGTGTTAATTTTTTTAAAAGTTATATAAAATAATAAATGAAAATGTTAAATTTATGAAAACCTATAAATGAAATGCAAACTATAATTTAAGTATTAACTTGATATTTAACTTAATAAATATATATAAATATAACATTTAATATATTTTATAATAATATAAAATTAGTCTTTCTTATTAATCAAATAAAAGAATATTTAAGTTGTTAAAATAATTGATATAGGAAAGTAAGAAAAATATATATTATGATTCTTAAATTCAAATCATCGAGAAAAAGATAAATTTTTAAATCGAGTAAATTAAGAGAATAAATCAATGAAAAAATAAGATATTGTGTATGTATATAATTTAATAAATAAATTAACTAAATATGATTATTATTGTTATTATTATTATTAATTGTTAGTTGTTTAATTTTTTTCAAGAACCATCACTAAATACCGATGATAGAATAGCATACGTTGTTGCAGAGACTCGCGATATGATAATTATGTCGGTATGTTGAATTATATTTAAATCAGTATGTCATATAAAATTTGTTAATATATATGTGACAAATTGTTAAATCATTTTGTCAGGATTGAGATGATCAAGATTTTATTTAAGCTAAGACATGTAAGTTTTCTTTTATCCGTCGATCATCTATTCGCCTCAGATTCCAAGGCCGGGCAGTGATATGACGAGGAGGTCGCTAAAATTTACTAAAATTTAAAACTTCAATAAATTCAAATGGAAATCATTTAAACTTAAGTCAAACAAAAGATATATGATAAATATAAGATAAATGTTAAATCAAAAGAGAAATAGGGAAGAGTTAAAGATAATTTTGGAAAGATAGAACACTCATCTAAAATGCAAGTAAAATTTGGAGAAGCTAATATTAAACTCACAAACTCTAATCACAATTTCTACGACTTAAATCAAGCAGAAAAGATATAAATAATACTTTAATATAGTTTATAATAATACAAAATTAGTCTTTCTTATGAATCAAATAAAAGAATATTTAAGTTATTAAAATAATTGATATAGGAAAGTAAGAAAAATATATATTATGATTCTTAAATTCAAATCATTAGAGAAAAAGATAGAAATTTTTAAATCAAAGTAAATTAAGAGAATAAATCCTTGAATAGAAAAAATAAGATATCAGATACATATAATTTAATAAATAAATTAACTAAATATGATTATTATTGTTATTATTATTATTATTATTAATTGTTAGTTGTTTAATTTTTTCGCGAACCATCCCACTAAATAAATGATAGAATGGAGTTATGTTATCGCCATGTAGACGGAGATGATAATTACGTGGATAATTATGTTTAAATCAGACATATAAATTTGTTAATATATACGTACACAAATTGTTAAATCATTATGGATTATAGTGGTTTGATATGATTGGAGATTTTATTTAAGTGTTATGTAAGTTTTCTTTATCCGTCCGATAATGTCGCCTTTGATTTCAAGCTCTGGTGCGGGATAGACGAGGGATCGCTAAAATTTAGACTAAAATTTAAAACTTCAATAAATTCAAATGGAAATCATTTAAACTTAAGTCAAACAAAAAGATATATGATAAATATGAAGATAAATGTTAAATCAAAGAGAAATAGGGGAAGAGCAGTTAAAGATAATTTTGGAAAGATAAAACACTCATCTAAAATGCAAGTAAAATTTGGAGAAGCTAATATTAAACTCACAAACTCTAATCAGAATTCTCTGCTTAAATCAGTGAGTTCTTTTTTATTCAAATTTCAAAATTAAACAAAGTTCTAATCAAAACTCAAGACAAATACTAAACTCATAATAAACTTGCAATAAATTTAAAGTCTAATTTTCAAATAAATATTAAATTTGATATGGAGTTAAGGATAAATCCAAATTAGATTTAATAAATTTTATATACTGAGGATGACTTATGTATAATAAGCGCGAGGTAAAGAATAAATCAAATCAACATAACTTATCAAAAGTAATGTAATCAACATAATCAAGTTTGGAGAATTACAAAACTCAATAAGAAAAGGCAAGTAATGTTTTAAACTACAATCTAAATCAAAATGTTTGAATGCAGAACTCTTTCATGTGCAGAAGGCGATACTAAGTCAAAATTTACAAAAATCATATAACTTTTTTTAATCAAAAATTAAGGAATTTTATTTTAATTATGGTTTTCAAAATCAACGATTTCACTAATTAGGTGAAATTATCTAGTATAAACACGCATGCATCGCATAGAGATTTCGAAGAAAATTTAGATCTTGGCAGATAAATTAATTAGATAAAAATACAAAATCAATATCATAATTCAAAATAAAATTACGAATTATTAAATACACGCATGACATATCAATAATCTTAAATTCAAGTTGGGACGTCATGGGGCTTCTGCTTAGTCTTAGATGGGTTGCTAACAAAACCTAAAATACTTATAATAGTTTCAAATCAAATATCTCGAAAAGATTCAGAGATGTAGATCTAATCCTCGTAGAAATTTAAACATAATTGTGGGATCTAAAGCTCTTAAATATATTCAAATTAATCAGTGGAATGCTATGTTGACAATTTGGTGGTGAAAAGCTTAAACTATGAAAATCACTTTGAAGATTTGAGAATTGTATTGGAGAAAATCAAAAAATATGATCTCAAGATGACTCCTCTAAAATGTGCATTCGAGGTATCCTCTGAAAAAAATTTCGAGTACATTGTACGTCACAGAGGTATTGAAATCGATCCTATTAAGATCAAGGCAATTGTGGAGATATCTCTACCAAAGAATTTGCTTCAACTTCGTTCTTTACAAGAACAAATCGCATTCATCCGTCGATTTATATCAAACCTACCATGACGTTGTCAACCATTTGCAAGGTTAATGAAGAAGAATGCTTCATTCAAATAGGACAAATAGTGCTAAGAAGCATTCAATAACATTAAAAGCTACTTGTTAAATCCATCAATTCTTGCAGCACCTACTCCTAAGAAGCTCCTCATTCTATACACAACTGCATTAGAAGAGTCTCTCGGGATATTATTGGCATAACACAATGAAGAAAGCAAAGAAAATACTCTTTATTATATCAATCGGAGGCTGATTGGAGTAGAAATGAGATACTCTGATAGGAAGACTTAGCATTAATGTTCGGTCCCAAAAGCGTTATTATATATTATCTCACAAGATTACCCTTATCTGGGATCGATCCATCAAGATGACAAAGCACGCAAGTAATGCGTGAGAAAGATAGACGATTGCTTCTACATTTGATATCACATAATGCCTAAAAGCGAAATGGACAAGTCTGATTTTTAGCACATCCTCATGACTCTTCTCTTAATGACACTTGTCTGATGAAAATTATGCTCATTCAAAGAGAAAATCACAAATTTAAAAATGTGATGTAGACTCATGATCAAACAAGTCCAATATCTAAATTTCCCAAGAACAAGAGTAGAATCAAAGATCGCCTTCATAACACCGTAAGGAGGATAAATGATGATCGTAGAGAGCAAGAACTAATAATAAAGGCGAATATGAAGCATTAGTGAAGTCTTGAAGAAGCTACTTTGATAGCATTCAAAACTTGTATTTTTTGCCGAGCCTTATTATAAATCAAGTCGCATCTATAGAATCAACAAAGCTTGAGTTATTTTCTATCACAAGTGGTTCTCGAGCTTATGAAACATACCAAATAGACATTAACTTGAGTCTCAATCCGAATAAGAAAGTCGATTGTTTGGCAAAATTAGCTAAGAAAATGGCAGTATGAATGATGATTATGTCATGATCGGCATATTTACTCGACGAGTGTAAAGAAAGTATCAATTCAGTGAGGCTACCAACCAGTAGGATGTGACTCTCTCTCATGCTCCCCAAAATCAATAAGAAATTGTACCAAGAAGAGTTAAGAATGGCACTACTTCAGAAAAGCAATGGGAAGCCTTTATTGTAGAAGAGTCATATGATTGGACGCAACCCTTCATCGACTACTTTAAAGAAGACAAGTTACTAAATAATAAATCATTGGCCGCTCAAATTGAGAAGAAAATATTACGCTATGCTTTCATCAACAACACTCTATACAGTAGATCATTTGAACAAATGTGGCTACAAATGTGGCTACGATCCTTTAGACAAATGTGTCAAGTACATGAGAATCTCATCCATCAACCTCCAAATCCATTACACCCAACAATAGCATCATCCATTCAATGTTGAGGTACGATGTAATTCACTGATGATCCATCGTCAGACATCGCTTCATCCCAAGAATGCCGACTATTTCTCTAAATATCAAGTTACCCCATTTAAAGAAGACGCCGATCGAGAGATTAACTTCTTTACGCATAATATGGTCTATAGATTTGGAGTGTCACGCCAAATAATTTCTGATAATGGCACAGCTTTCAAAAGTGCAAAGATTTATAAATTCATCGATCAACACAAAATTGATTGACGATATTCTTCAATATACAATCCAAGAGCAAATGGTTTAGCGAATTCTTTCAATAATACATTAGTCAAACTGCTCAAGAAGATTCTCACTAAAAATAAGAAAGAATGGCATACCAAACTAATAGAGGCTCTATAGGCGTATCGAACCACCTACAAAATGCTGACTAAAGCTAATCCCTATTCATTGGTATTTAGAACTGAAACATTTTTTCGCTTGAAGTTGAGTTGCCTTCACTTCGAGTAGCAATCCAGTACAATCTAACTGAAGATCAAAACGCTAATCTAAGAATGGAGAAACTCGACGCGCTTAATGAAGTTAGATTGCAAGCTCATCAAAATTTGGAAGTCTATCGAGCAAAGATGTCCAAGGCTTTTAACCATACAGTGCGGCCTTGAATATTCTGAAAAGGAGAATTAGTCCTGCTGCTGAGAAAATCAATTATCCCCAATCGAAAATTCGGTGGCAAATTTGAGCCTAACTGGGAAGACCTTTTTGCCATTGAAAAAGTGTATCAAGGAGGGACATACGAACTCATCAACATAAAGGGTGAAAGACCAATACCACCAATTAATGGTCGATACTTGAAAAAATACTATACATGATGACCATATTCTCGAGGTACAATAGAAACCCTCCTGCAAAATAGGGGATATTTTTTTAGTATATCTATTTAGGTCGACATCGCGCTTCATGCCGAGATCCCTGAATAAATATATTTGCCCAAGATGAAAAAAGATTTTCCGTTAAAATTCCCCTGTTACACAAGAGGCATTTTAGATTTATATACATAGACGAAAGCAATGGTACATGTTGAAACTCTCTTAAGAGCATATCAATTTAAATATTGATGTATTTATTTAATTTCATTTTGAAAGCTCTTCTAAATGTGCTTTAGAATTCCCCCTGCAAGACATGGGCATTTTTTTTTAATTTATATCAAATTTATTTGAGTTGACATCGTGCTATTAAGACGAGATCCTCGAATATATTCTGATTCAGGTCGACATCGAGTTTTATGCCAAAATTCTTGAACACATTCATAATTATTATTGTTAAGTTGCAGGTTCTTGCAAGAAACAAAAAGAATATATTTCTACACATGAAAAGACAGCCCTAAATATCAAAAGTTTATCTCCCAAATTTGCCAAATTCTGTACATCAAATCAGAAGAACTCCCGATTTCGTAAGCTTCAATCAATTAAGTTGGAGAAACATCAACCTCTACATTCTGAAGTCTAGGACACGAATGGACTCTAAAGGTTGAACTCAACAAGCTACAATAAGTTCGACGCCTTCTCACTCAACAAGCCACAAAAGGCCTATTCACATGCTCAGAGCGACGAGATTAAAACCATGGTGTCAAGAACACCTCACACGCTTCAAGAGGCGTCTGAGAGTAAAACACCTCTGACTCACATGACGAAGGAGTAAAATTTACTAAAATTCAAGACTTTCAAATGAAATTACCTAAACTTAAGTTAAACAAAAGAATATATAATAAATAAGAAAATAAATGTTAAATCAAAGAGAAATAGGGGGGTGCCTTTAAAAAAAATTTTGGAAAGAATGAAACACTCATTTAAAATGCAAATAAAATTTGGGGAGGCTAATATTAAATTCACAAACTCTAATAGCGATTCTCTATGGCTTGAATCAAGTAATGAGTGAGTTCTCTTTTTCTTGTAGATTTCAAAATTAAACAAGCTTTAATTAAAACTTGGGAGACTAATAAGACTCAACAAACCGAATAAACTTAAAGCTATAAAATTGATATGAAATGAAGGATGAATGAGATTGGGTTTAATAACTCTTAATATGAAGGTGATCATTATGCTATTTAATAAGTATGTAGTAAAGAAACACTGAAATCGTATAACTTATCAAAAGTGATGAATCAACATAATCAAGGAGAATTGAAAAACTCAGAAACTAAGTGCAAGTAATGTTTTAAACTACAATCTAAATCAAAACGCTTGCCTGGATCTACAATTTTGTAAAGAAACAAAAGCGATCTAAATCAAAATCTATAAATCATGGCTCTTCAATCAAAATTAAAGAATTTTATTCTAATTATGATTTTCAAAATCAATGATTTAATTAGATAAAATTATCTAAGTATAAACACTGTGTGCTCAAACATGTAGATTTCAGTGTAAATTTTAATGCGAAAAGATCAAGCTAAATTGGAATAAAATGAAAATACAAAATCAATCTCATAATTGAAATAAAATTACCTAAATTACTAAACACCGCATACACTATTCTCAATGCTTAAATTCAAGATCTCGGGAGGTATTGTTTAGTCTTTTTGACGGGTTAATAAAACCAAAACTTATAATAAGAGTTTTAAATCAAATGAAATATCGGCGATTCTCGGATGAGATCTAATCTTCTCATAGTAAACGGAGAATCTAAAATTTATTAAACATATTCAAATTAATCAATTTTTCTAATCAAATTAAATAAACCGCTTAAATGAAATTCTATTATTAAAAACTTAAATCAAACTTCAATCTATCCACCTCCACAACCGTTTGTTAGGGTAAATTAAGAAACTCTAGCTAAAGGAGTTAATATCAAATCGCGATTCACATGTTACTCTCAATCAATCTCACAAGAAGGACGTGACTACGTTCTTCCTCAGTAGAAGCTCTCCAGAAAAACGCATTGATCTCCTGATTGAGTGGCCAAAGCCATTATATTATGATCACGACATATAGATGCTCCCATTGCTTTGAATTGTGAATCATAGTAGATACTTGATAAACAACTCTCTATCGCCTAAAGTAGACAGTGCTCTCCTGACAAATATCACCCCAAGTCTACAAGGGATTTCTTGGATGACGTAACTCATGTGTTCCGATAAGGATCCTTACGTATTGAACACTACCTCCTCTAACTTAAGTAGTAGGACCACGCCTGGATGACGGAACTAGATGGGACGGCACGCCATCATTCCTCAACCATCCTGCGATATGATGAATTTCATATTCCAAATTAAACTATATCTTCTACTTACGCTACGATTTAACATCTAACGACTAACCTTAATAGAAAGTTCTCTCTCATTTATTAAGAGGGATAATTAACTATAGGGGCTTATGCCTATAAAAAACCTGAAACCAGTTTTAAAGTCCTTGCAAAACGAGGGTGAAATCTCTGGGTTGTGTCTTATCTACTATTTCATCTACCTTCTGAAAATTACACCGACACTTTAAACCATACTCTCTTCAATTCAAAATTTGTCGAGAGGTAATTTTCGAGCTATAGTACTGTCCAAGGTAGACTTAAGATTGTCTCCTTAAACAAACACCACTCCAAGTCTACAAGGATTTCTTGGAGACATAACTCATATGTTGCTGATAAAGATCCTTCAGTCTGACTACCTCCTCTACAGTAGAAGTGACCACGACACCGGGATGAGGAACTATGGGATCTAGACGCACGCTATCATTCCCCAACCATCCTGGGTTTAAGTTAAAATGATAAATTTCATAATCTAAATTCAAACTCCATATATTACTACTATACTAACACATTAAACGATCTAACCATCAAATTTTAATCGAAAGTTCTATCTCACTCGAGAGTAATTAACTATAGCTTATGAAACCCTAACGGATATAAAGTCCTCCCAAAATGAGGGCAAAATCTTTGAAAAGGTCTTATCTACTATTCCATTCAAAATTACATACACTTTAAATCACACTCTCTACAATTCAATAGAGAGATCGGTTTTTTCTGACGTAAGCATAATACTTTATAGACATCAGATGGGCACCTGCACTTGACGTGTTTGATACCTTGAAGGAAAAATAAGTTGATTGGAAAAATTCATAAACATTAAAAATATCTTGCAGCAAATAGTTTTACATCCATCATCTCTCTTTCTGTGTCTCCTCATCTTTGTTTATTCATCTGTATTACAATATATTTTATCATAGGCATAATAACCAATTGAAAAATAATAATGATTACACAATATTATAAACAAATACATACATAAATACATACATACATACATACATACATATATATATATATATATATATATATATATATATATATATATATATATGTGTGTGTGTGTGTGTGTGTGTGTGTGTGTGTGTGTGTGTGTTACAAAGCTAAAAAAAGTCTACGTGCCTACTAATTCTGTATAAGATTTTCTTTTAAAATTGAAGGAATGAATAAATAAATATTTTTAATATAGTTATGCATTTTCATCATAATCTTATTGATATTTTAAATCCAAAAACTGTGAACTTGGTGCACATGCAATTAAACTAATATATAGTAACACTAGATGATGCATTAAAGAGTTCACTTACAACCAAGTTAAGTATATTAGCAATAAAAAAATTAAGATAGATGTGAGTTTTGATTATAAAGAGTTGAATAAGAAATGATTATAATACAAGAAGAATGCGAGTAGCATCTAGTGAAGACAAAAAAGAGAAGAAAAAAAAAAAAAAGGCTGTTTCGGCATATAATGACAACAGAAGATACATCAATAAAGAAAATTACATTGAATTGATGTTAAAAATTAGAAAGGGAAAAGGTTGTAAAGAAAATAGCATGATGAAAGTACAAAAATACTTGCACAAAATAGAGTTAATACTACATGCAATGCTCATAACGAATGAATGGAGAATTCATAAGCCAGCCCAAAAATTGGGTTGAGATGAGACCATTGATGATGATTTCATTTGTAAATCCTACATATAAAAAAAAAAACAAACAAATCTGATAAAATGTCTCAATTCATTGTTACAAAATCTTCTCTGAAGTATGAAAAATTGGGTAGGCAGAGTTTTCTGGTTTACTCATTTAACGGTAACACTAGCTGTATGAGTATTTGCAAAGTTTATCATCATGGGCACAAGAGCAACAGCTTAACTATATGAAATATTCAACGAATTCATTCATAAGCTATTATAAAAATTTCTTCATGAAACAGACAGGAAAGGTCCAAGACGTTAAAATGTACCTTGACAGCAATAGCAGACCAGTCGTTGGGGAGATTAAGTGTAATGATATCCTTGGTCTCATCACCATAGGCTAAATATCCAAAAAATCCAAAGCTAATATATACTATTGTTATAGCAATAAATGCCACAAGAAGCACCCAACGGAACTTTCTTCTATCAGCCATTGATGCCTCCAGTGGCAAAGTCATGCTGAAGCCATCAAAGCAGAAGACAGCCACTCCCCCAGCAAATGGTAACCCCCAAGTCCCATTGAATGCACTCCTTTCCCCAGAAAATCTATCAAACATTTGAATTTCCTCTTTGATAACAATAGCCATCGCAAGGACATTGCAAGCGTCTGCAAAGGCACTAAATGGGGCAATGGAAGACAGAGAGCGGATAAAAGAGAGAAATAGCTCAAGGGGGAGGAGTAGAAAGAAAATGAAGAATGTAGATGGTACTGATGACTGGTTGGTTTTGGTGAACAAGGAGGAGAGATTCTGGCCAATGAAGACTAAATAGGCAACAGCACTCCCTGCTTGTGAGGTAAGCACAAGGAACTCAGTAAGGTGTCGACCAGTTGTTCCAAGGGCTTTTGCACCTAGATCCCCATAACTTTGAATGGGCGTTGCATCACAAATTTCTTCATCAGCATGTTCTTCTAATCTATCTCTGCAATGGATCTACAAAAAATAAGGAAAATGGTTTATTTTATGGCAGGGGAAATGAGGTAATCTGCAAAGTTCAGGGTGAAAAGCTAGGAAGGCGTATGAAAATTCCCATCATAAGAATGGCAATAAGCACAGTTGCAAGGTTAGCATGCTTCTAAGGACTTAACAAGATAATAACAGTACATATTATACTAAGGGAGTAGTATCAGAAAAAGCTCATGCATCACCGATGAATCCCTTCACCAAAGGACAATATGAAAAGGTTATTTTCTAATCTTCAGAAAATATTTGACCTGCAAGTACAGTTTAAAAGTAATTGCTTAGGAATACCATGGAGCTTTGATCTAAAAATATGCAGATGGAATCAATGTCGTTCTGTAGAGAATGCAGAAGTGAAGTACCAGGCCAACTTTCACAAACCCACAATAAAAATATTATCGTTGATTTCAACAATGCAGAAAGAAAGATATCTCGCGAAGAAATGTTTGTATGAAATAAATGAAGAGATGACTGAAAAAGAAAATCAATATGCCCTATAATTTCTTCCACAATGGAAATTTTTGCATGAAATGTCTACTATTCCAAACCAATCAGAAAAAAAAACAAAAGAAAAGCAGTTGGGGTGAAGCCTCGGGGGTTCCCCAAGGCAGAAAAAGAGTCAATGAGGAGTCAAGTGACTGGAGAATTACTGACAAGGAGGTGCATGCAGAAGAAGGTAGAGGCACCGGCGACTGCAACGCCGAGTGTACCGGCGAGCCATCCGGCCACGCGGAAGGCATAGGGAAGGCCAAGCACGCCCGTCCCCACAATTGACACCACAATGTTGCCCAGAGTCTGCGCTGACGTTGCACCGCCGGCTATTCTCCGGCGGCTCGTCGGCGGCAGGTCATCCAATAGCGGCGCCGTCGATGACGAGCCTCCTCTGATCGCCATGAACCACACAGAACTCGCCCCGATCTCGGGAGAATATGGGAGGACATCAGGCCAGTGACGCTCCAGTAGAACTTTATACCTCAAGTAATTGACTGTGCATCGCTGTGTATTGCTTCTAATAATAAGCCGTTTTTTTTTAATATTTTAAGCTGGATGAGTTATCTAGATTCTTTTATTTTATAACCCACCGCACCATCTGCGGTTCAGCAGTTTGTCAGAATATATATATTTTATATGAAAAGGATTATAATGCGCATGCAAAAACAAAATAGAGTTTTAGGTTAAGATCAACTTGATAAAAATAGAAGTATGTATTCTTATATATTGTTAGTCTTCAAAATAAATTTTGGTTTACCTGTCTTTAGTCATTTACTATAATTTTTTAATAATCTTAAAAAAAATAAAAGATAATCTTTTAAAATTTTATTTTTTAAATTATTTAAATATTATCATTTAAAATTTTTGATCAAAAAATTTGAAAATAAATATTTTTATTATTTTAAAATGAACTATGAATTTTGATTCTATATCAGTCGTAATAATTTTATTTTAATAAATATATCATCTTTATTTAAAGGAATATAAATAAGAGTTTATTTTGAATGAAATCACTTTTATGATAACAATGAAAAGTGGAGTCATTAATGATAAGTGAATTAGTAGTTTCAATCTAAGAAGTTTGTCAATTACCTTGTAGAGAGTATTGCAAAGAGAAAGAGTGTTCTTCCATCAATTATTCACTCGGCTCAAGCTACTTTTTTAAAAGGGAGAGATATTGCGGACAACGTCATACTGACAATGAAACTCTTCATGGCTTCAATAATAAAAATAGCCCGAAGAGTTTTTGTGCTAAAATTGACCTCAAGAAGGCCTTTGATATTGTCAATAGAAAGTTTCTTCTACATAGAATGCGGAGCTTGCAATTTCCTCATGTTTTTATATCCTGGATTGAAGCCTGTATTGACCAAGTCCCTTTCTCTATCATTCTCAATGGAGAACTTAGAGGTTATTTTATATCCAACTCTGGTATCAGGCAAGGCTGCCCTCTATCCCCTTATCTTTTCACAATCGCTATGGATGCGTTTTCAAGACTCCTTGACAAACCTAGTAATGAAAATGGCTTTCAGCCTATCTCCAAGCAGAACTACTCCATGTCTCATCTTATTTATGTTGATGATCTTTTGGTTTTTGAGAAAGCTGAACTACCTAATATGAGGTGTCTCTCCTCTACTCTTTGTAAATTTCATAAAGCTTCCAACCATTCTTCTAATACTTTAAAATCAACTATCTACTTTTCAAAGTCTGTTACAGATCATGACAGGGATAATTTCTGCACCATCTTAGGATTTCATTACAAGCCCCTTCCTTGTGATTACCTTGGTCTCCCCATCTCCTCTTCTATATGTAAACCAGCTAACTGTTCTAAGATCTTAGAAAATTTGCACCATTGGTTCTCTGGTTGGAAAAGAAATTTTCTCTCATGTGCTGGCAAGTTTCAGTTGATCCGTTATACATGTTGGAGCTATTTCCATTACTGGTTTCATTCTATTATTGTTCCCAAAGGCATTATAAGAAAAATTATCAGTTTGGTTAGGGACTTCCTTCATAATAACGGGAATGAGAGTAAAATGATTACTATCTCCTAGGATAAAATTGTCAAACCTTCTCTTTCTCTTTTTGGAGGTTTGGGTCTCCCTAATCTTGACTCCTCAATACCTTGAGCAAATTTAAGATACTTTGGAGAATATACAACTCTAACTCATTTCTGTCTAAGTGGTTTTTGGGGAGAATTTCTTATATTTTGAATGATTTTAACATTGCTCTAACCCCTCTTCTTAGAGAATTGAAGCTTACAGCTCTCAGGTTTCAAGGTTGTTTGTCTTTTCCGGTTTCAAGGTTCAACAAGGCCTCCTTCTTCTTCGATCCGCGGTTGGAAGGTGCATCACAGGTTAAAAAATTTGGTAATATTATTTTTACTTGATTTAACTGTTCTCTAAACACAATGTTGTGTGATGTGATCTACATCAATGCCTGGAATCTTCCTTATAATTCTCTTACTTCAGAATTTTGTATCAATTTGATACACAAAATCCCTATCACAGATAACCCTATTAACTGCTTATGGTTGGGAAAGGATTACTATATTCACAAGAACACTCATATATTCCTTTACAAAGACTTTGCTAAACCATCTTGGGTTAAATATATTTGGTTTACTGGTTATTCCCTCAAATATACTACTTTGGTTTGGAAAATCATCATGGGTGGATTAAAAACTAAAGACATTCTGGCTGACAGAAACATTAGAACTGATCCTAACTGCATTCTTTATCTCTCTGAGCATGAAATACATACTCATTTATTTTTTAAATGTCCTTACTCAATGGAAGTACTCAAGGCATGCATACCTATGGGAAATGAACTTCATATGAGCTGCACCACTTTACAATTACTTATGCATGCTGATTATATTAGTTGTAAAATTGCCAAAAGGTTTTACCTTCTAGCTATTCTTATTACTGCTCATTACATCTGGTTGGAGAGGAATCAACGTATTTTTAATGCTAATGCTGCCCCACCAAATATTATTATACCCAAAATCAAGTTCTCCATTAAACAGAAAAGTCAAAGTTGGACGCTGCAGGGGATAGTGTCAGATCCTATTCAACAGTTATATTACTAATGTTTCACTGCCTTTGCTGTTTTTGTGCCGTTTTGAGAGATTTTGGTATTCAAACTATTTATGGCATCCTTCTACAGCCTCTTTTCTTTCTTCGCTACTATGATATGGAATTGTTGGTTCATTTTGGAGCAATGATGTCACTCCAGCAGAATGTAAGGACTCACCCGGAAGTCTATTGTCTATGTGCTCATCTCGATGCCACCAATCTTGTATGCCTAATTCTGAGCCAAGTGGACAAATCCTATTTTGAATGATCTTCGGTTGACTGAGACTTTGATTTCCCTGGATGGAGTCCTATGATCTTCACGGATGGCTGGTTTAACTGAGCTCGGTTCCACCCCTTCAGAACCTTCTCTTCTATATTTCCTTTTTGGTGCTTCCCTGTTTAGTGATATAGTTTCTGTTGGTTTTGTTCTTAATTTTCAATATGCCCACAGGCATTTTAGATCATTATGCTTCTTCTTTTGACATCTGTTTTTGCCTTAGGTTCTTAATCTGTGTTCAACAGATTGTAACCTCATGGTCTTTTTACTTTTTGTCTCATTTCTCATTGCTTGTAACTATTCAGTTTAATGAAAGTTTTTCTGGGCAAGGCCCTCATTTTTCCCAAAAAAAAAAAAACTCAATAAATACAAATAAAATTAGCACAAGACTAACACCACAAACACAAAGTGGTATATTTTGTATTTAATAATGATTTATATAATGATTGATTGGACCTCATGGCTCTCAAAGTAGCATTACTATATAATAAATCTTGATTTTGACATTTTACTTTGATGGCTATATCAACCTTTATATGGAAAATATAAATTATAATTAAATTTGGAAGGCATATACACTCTTATGTGATTAGATGAGTTGGGGTCTTAGAAATGACGTTAAGTTAAAAATAGTTGGAGGTGGATTTCTTTTCGCAAAAATGATTAGTTGAGACATTTGTATATATAACAATGCAATTCAAATAAATCAAATTTTATAAGAAAATGATACAAATAAGATTTGGGCACCACTCGAACGTTGTTAAAACTTAATAAAAATCAAATTCAAGCACGACTTTGAATCCTTATAATATGAGTTTCAAAATATATTAGGTGTTACTCAAGTAAGATTATAGACAGTATTTAGGGGTTAAACTATGTTCAAATATAATTCAAATAGATTTTAAAAGTTTTATAGTAACTTAATAACATTTTTTATACTTCTACAAACCTAATTTTGCATCTAATGTTTACTCTCATATTGAAATAAATGATCAAACATATTTTGAGCAAGGACGTGACATTAAAAATAGTATTTGAATCTTATTCTTTCTAAACTCAAGGTTCTCCATTTATCTCCTTTATTATAATTTAGGATTGTTAGTATTGAAAGAAGTAATGACTCCATTCTAACCTAAATAATAAAAAATATATAATATTAATTTGATCAAGATATGCTGAGCTTGTATTGTACAAACCATTATATGACATGTCATGCATCACAATTATAGACTATGCTATATATTTTAATCATAATTGACAATACTCCTCCCTTTGAATCTCTCTGGACTATATAATTAAGTTTTAAAAATTTTGTCCATCTAATAGGGTAATCAAGTTGTTAAGCATGTTTTTACTCAAATCTTTTGAAAAATTTGAGACTTGAAGCATGTTTTTTTTTTTTATCAAAGATCATTGTGAATATTCATAAACAAATAAACATAATGGATCTTGAAGTTACTCATTAGTCACAATGAAATGCTTCCTAACTCTCTAATTGTTAATTATCTAATCGACCCTAAAATATAAAACCACAAAACCTAATAGGGTTTACCTCTATCTTTCTATGGTAATAAAAAAAGACTTCATTCTAAGGTCTCAAATAGATGAAACAAACAATGATGAAATAATTAATACAAGTCTTTGGAAAACTAACTAATGGTAAAGACTTTCGTAAAAATTATCCTTATTTTACATGTGATACCATCATAGGGTGAAATATGGGAGTTCAATATTTTTCTTGGGATAAAACTCTTATGATTTATTACATTTAGAACACAAAAAATGCTCATGATTGATGAATATACTTATTTTTAAGAAAAAGAATTGATAATGTTGTGTGATAAACTACTTTATAAAAGGATATGACTAGAATCATATAGAGACAAAGGTTTTTAAAAATAAGGATTCAACCATGGGATGATCAATGAATGTTAATGATCAAATAATTTAAACAAGAAAAATAGCCATCAAAAGTACATCAAATCACTAGCTATAAATGCTAATGAAAATATGTCAAGAAATATATTCATAGAATTAATTGAAGTCAATGATTTTCTAAAAAGAATAAAGTTCAAGAAAAGAAAATTGCACTAAGAATATCCAAAGAGAACCCAAAAGGGTAATACTCATGGAATTATAACTCAAAAGAGTGGATATTAGCCTAAAGGAAAGATGGACAACACCACAACTCATAAAGAGGAAGCTCGTTTATGGATCATACAATCCTTAGCAGGTTTACACAATTAAAAGACCTGTAATTCTATGAAAAAAAAGGTGATCAAAAGAGAATGCAACATAAAAAAGACTTTATTTGAGTGGGGATACTGTATATCTTACTTATTTATTTCTTATTGGTAAAAGAGGTTTGTAACCTAGTCATAAAGGCCCAATATAAGAAAATATTGATGTAATATCAAATATAAAAGAATGTCACCCATCTCTGAGCAAATTTAAAAATGTGTGTCATATGATCAAAAATAAAAAAACTATAACTTATAATTGTTATTATCAAAGAAGTCCACTGAATGAGGCCTTACAACTTCAACTAAGAAAGCATCCTAAGTGTATGTCTTATAAGTCTAAAAATAAAAGAACAAGCTATTAATGGATCTCATTGCCCCAAAATTGTAAGTGTGAAAGATTGATATAGATATTTGTATCTTAGACTAGAGGAAGACTAAATAAAGCTATGGAATATATATATATATATATAAAGAGAGAGAGAGAGAGAGAGAGAGAGAGAGAGAGAGAGATGAGTCAACATATGTTGATGGAGTCTAACAAATAGTCTCAAGATAGATATCCTATGCTTGTGAATCACATCCAACTAATCTTCAACAACATAATGTAGTTTATTTGGGAACATATGAATTTCGATTAATATTTAAAGTTGAACAAAAAAAATGACTAAATGGCCATGTGTTTTTGAAAATTTTGAGTTCATATAAGAAAAGTGATTAACCAAAAGAAAGGCATGAGGAATGAAAAGTACAATATAACAATTGATAAAGCATCTAGAAAGCAAAGGTAAATAATCTAGACATTCTTACATTAAAGTATAACCTAAGCACCTTAATACATTGCATCAACCTCTCAAATATAGTATAGACATTCAAAAATACAAGACAATAACCTCTTTGTACATCTTTGCATGTTTCATATATATCCTATATTATTCACATGCATCTTTACATGGCATTTAAGTACATTACATATTTCTCACATACAAATTTGCATAATATAATATGATATCTTATAAGCAACCTAAGATGTGATTATCAGTAGATTTATTATATTAAAAAAATTATTCTATAATTTACTAATATAATTATTTTTAAAGATAAATTAAAAATCAAATAATTAAAGCTCGATCTATTCATCAAAATTAAAATAGATCTAAGTTTTAAAATGCAAATCGCACATCCTAATTGAATTATGATATTTTATTCCCTTTTTAGTTTTTATTAAATTCAAAATAAATTCTATAATTTATTTAAAGCTTAAAACTAAATTTCAACAATTATAAAATAAAAAAGAAATTTTCATGTTTTTTTTGTTTATGAATTGCATTAACTTTTTATTAATTTAAATTTTATTTATGTATTCAAAGTACCATGAATTTATTATAAAGTAAAAACTCTTTTATAAATTTTCTTAATTGCCTACTAAATAATTGAATTAATGAAACTATATATATTATAACAATAGCATTATCATAACCACTAACAATCTCATACAAGGCCATGATTACTTTTACGAGATGTTTAAACTTGCTCGAGGTTTGTTCGATCTATTGCAGACTACTCTGTTGATCTTGATTGATTTGATGTTATGAAATATAAGTTTTCTCCTCTCATCATTTTATTTTACCTCTGCAGTATGTTCTTAATCTGACCCAATGACAAGGTTCCAACCTAGCATCCCACATTCGAATGATGACTAGCCCTTTTGGCTCACAGGTGTGTCCAATCTATTTGTACTTTTTTTGACCTACTAGCCACCTGACTACTAAATGGTAATTTGACTACCTACCGCCCACTCGATGACCCTCTATCATGTACATCTACTATTACAACATACCTAAGTTATTAATACAAACTTGATTTATCAATGTACAGTCATTGATTAATCTATCAGCTCATATACTAACCTATTACATTCATTTATATTGCAGGCGATATGGATATCCTATCTAATTTACATTGATGGGAAGGAGAGCTAGATCATTGAGAATCTACCTACTGAACCTTTTTCTTACTATTTGATATGACACTTAAAATACTACTAGTCGAAGCACGAATCTTGATGTCAAAAGCAAATTGATCCTAAGACTAGAGATCAAGTACTTAAAATATCATCGAAACTTTGGAAAAACTTAAATGGATATAGAGTTGAGAGTCTTGACAAGCCGGATCTAACAATCTCAGGATCACATAATTCTGACTTCATTTGAGCATTCAAATACTTAAAATACATCAAATGATCGAATGAATTATTTTGAGCCGTCCGATGGAGTGGAGTGGTTCGAATTTTGCATGATTTCGTAAACGCCACTATAATCTATAAATAAAATTCATTCTACATGAGGGGAGCGAAAAGAGAGCTCTAAAGCTTGAAAATCCTCCAAGCATAATCACCACTCCGCCGACCACCCCGCCAACCACCCGCCAACCGCCATCGCCGATTCTCATCGTCAATCTCACCGGCCACCACCACCATGTCTCGCAACCATCGTGCCGATCATCATCGCCGGCCATCGGCACCGCCATCCGACTATCGTTTGCCACCGCCGCCACCATAGTATTATCTTCGCCGATCATCACCACGACGACCTTCATCGCCGCTGACCCCGCTGTTCACCATCATCTATTACCACTAGAATCGTTATAACTCAACGGACTATATCGCGTTGTTCGATCGAGTTCCCATTGTCAGCTCTTCTCATATACAATTCTGTAATCCCGTTATCAAGAAACTTTTGTACTCTGAAACAGATACATAGTAGAAGATTTTTATTGAGCTAGGCCCCGTAGTTTTTCCCTCTTTTCGAGATTTTTTCACGTAAAAATTCTGGAGTTTTCTTATTAATTCCTCAAACATCTATGTGTGTATTGGATTTTGCAACAAAACTAAGACGTAAATTTTTATTCTACTGCAATTGATTTTCTAGCACGCAACATTAATCAAGTTACTGACTTTACTATTGACATCTCTATTGAGGCCATCCTCAATTTGCACCTCTGAATTTCATTTATTGGCTATTAATTCTCGTGTTGCTACTTTTTTTTTTCTTTTCCAATTGTTTTTATTTCTCCATAACATGAAAGGAAATTTGAGAACTCGCTTTATTGCCCTTTCTTTTTGTAATTATGATTGAAAGGAAACATCTTCGACCATTTTGGTACATCAAATAATTGATTTTTTAAATGTAATTATTACATTTATAATTACAAATTTTAATCATATATTTTGAAAGACGTAAAGCTGAATGACTATCTTTTGTGGTAAACACTTTGAACCATTCAAATAATTATCATATTATTGAAAAAAGTAATATTATAGTAATAAAATCATAACTAATATTTACTCACTTTTTAAGAGAAATATAACAACTAAATTTTTTTTATTATAATATTTAAAAAATATTACCATAGTTTAAAATTGTTTCTAAATTACCATTGGTTAAAGATTTTTTTAGGAATATTGAAAATGTAAAATAAAATAAACTTTAAAAAACCTACAAAACTTTTCACGTTTATCATCAAAAAACTCCTTTGAGCTTTAAATCTATCTAAAAGTTTTAAGTATATCAAACATAAGCATCCACTAATATAAAATTCATGAAATCTAATCCACAACTAATATAATTTGAAACACTAATTCAATCAAGAAAAATTTATATACTCCAAGTGTTTTGTTGTAAAGTTAATGGCTTTATTCCATATGACAAAAGTTGTGATGATAAAGAGAAAATTTTTACTTTAATATCACACAAAGATTTTTATGTACATTGATAAAATAAATTCATAAGAGATATTTATGGGCTTTGAAAATTCATCACCGACCTCTCGATTATGAGAGTATGATTTAAGTGCCGGTGAAATTTTCAGAAAGCAGTTGGAATAGTAAATAAGACATTACTCAGAGATTTCACCCACATTTTGTAGAGACTTTAGATCTAGTTTCAGGTTTCTTATAAGCACAAGCACCTAGAGTTAATTACCCTTCCCAATGTTGAGAGAGAACTTTCGATTAAGGCTAATCATTAGATCGTTGAATGCGTAGCAGTCGACCTCATTTTTAGAATGAGCTCTTAACCCCTCTATTTTATACATAGGACTTCTCTTAGGCTTTAAGAGTTCCTTAGTCTTAAGACGCATCTAGTGATTAGGTGGACACTCCAACCTAGCCCTAGAGGACTTAGAACAGTTAGCCATAGGAATAGGTCATGCATTAGGGGTGTTAGGAAAATTTACTACCCTTAGCTTAAACCATTCCTCTCTTTCCTCCTTTCAAGTCAAACTCTAAATCAATTCTATTTGATTTTTTTTAAAATTCAAATCAACTTCATGTGATTGAAATCCTTGATTAAAATCTATGATTCAAACCCATGATCAAAATCTACCAAAAATTCCTAAGTCCAAATTTTGCCAAGTCTCTAAGCCTCCTTAAGGACTTATACAAAATCATGATCAAAACATATTCAAACCTTTGAGATTTTCTCATACCTCATTTATATTCTCATTTATATGCACATGTATAAATGAAATATAAATCAATCAAATCAAAGGCAAAAATTAAATTCCAATTTAAATTTTCCTTAAATCCTTTAAATTTCCTTTAATTGATTTAACCTAAATCTTGATTAAATCAATTCAAACTCATGAGATTTTCTCAAAACTTGTTTGTATTCTCATTTATATTCTCATATATAAATGAAGTATAAATATGAATCAATCCAATCTAATTCAAAAATTAAATTTCAATTTAAAAATTTCCTTAAATCCTTTAAATTCCCTTTAATGGATTTAACTTAAATCATGATTAAACCACTTCAAATACTTGAAATTTTCTCATGGTCAATTTATATTCTCATTTATATTCACATATATAAATAAAATATAAATTCAAACAATCAAAACCTATTCCAAAAATTAAATTCAAATCAACTTAAAATCCAATCTAAGTCTTTCAAGTCAAAATCTTGAACTTGGCCAAAATAATTTCAAATCAAGCCAAATTATTGATTTTCTCTCATAATTCAATAAACCCTACAATCATGAGCTCATATATAAATCCAAACTTTAATCATTCAATCAAAACCCAAATCAAAAATCAAACCCAAAACCCTTTCATATTCTTCCATTGAATATGAAATTTTCAAATGGATCAAAACCTATTTGACTTCAAACTACTTGTAAATAGATTTATATTTCAATCATGAGTCCATATACAAGATCAACCAACTTCAATTCAAGCTTTGACTAAGCCATTTGACCCAATTAGGCTCACTTGACCTAAAGTGACTTAAAGTACCATTATGAGCCAAATTTTGATCCTAACTAAATTGGATTGAACCAAACTCATATTTTTCTCTCATCATGATCAACAATCATCATGTGATGATAAATCTAATATCAAATCTGAAAGTATGCTACTTATATTTTAATTATAGGCATGCATGTATAAATTATAAAGTCATGCTTAGTATAGGTTTCCTTTCTTTCTTATGTTATTATAGTTTTGAATAGGAGTTGGTAAGATGTAGGGTTCATTTGAAAAGAACCCAACACTTACTTAATTCTATACCCTATTCATTCATATGCTATCACCTAAGAAGAGTTGCCTATACATAAATTGCATAAACAAAAATGAATCCATTAAACAACTTTTGCATTTTATTTTCTATTTAATTTATTTTATATACATGTTTGTATTTAAGGAAAGTGATATATTAGTTTGGACAATCCCAAGGTTGCGAGGCTTTAAGTAGCCCTAAGTAGATTTTGTACATTACACCTCTAGTTAACAATGACGCTGTACTCACTTATGCCTTTCTTACTTTCATGTATGTATGTGAAAATTTAGATAAGGAAACTCTTTCTACTTAAGAAAAATCATGCATAATCAACTTCTAAATTTTCTTAAATGGATTACTTAGCATGCATCATAAAGTGTGCTAAATACTCTCATTTGCATGTATAGATATGCTTAGGGTCCATCCATATGTATGTTATATATGATGGGAAAGAAATGAAGTAATGTATGTTATGTGAATTTTAATTCATTTTATTTAATCCTAAAATATAATCAAAAGATGTAATCAAAACATTCACCTAAATGAAACTAAAATGTGAATCTACTTTAGAAATTACTTATTTTAGGAAAGAAAAGAGAAGTTTCTCTTCTCTTTATATCTCTTCATTACTTAGTAATTAATTGTAGGTTCCACTTAAACCAAATCAAAATATGAAATAAAATCAACCCAAAATAACTAAACAACTTAAATGAAACTCCCATCTAAGTTGAACATGTTCTTCACACTTTGAAAATTTGAACCTAAAGCTATAGCTAAGCATACCACACAAGCCTTCAAAGCACACACATTATCCTAGGTCACCACTTCTAGCTTTAGGTTAGGTCAGTGCATGATTTGATATTCATTTTATTTTGTGATATATGTTTTAGACTAGATGTTAGGGTGTATGCTCATAGAATGAATGGTAGGACATTCTTAGTCTAACTATTCTTTTCTACAGAGGATTGTGCTTAAGGGTTGCTATCATAAATAAAAATATAAATGCTTTTTCTTGTAGGTGCTTTATACCCCTAAGCATAATCCACAGGTTAGATGAACTTAGTCACCTATGTGTGGAGTGATAAGTCCAATATACATGCTTGGGATGTATGTGGTGTGATTTAGCTAACCTTTATTTTGCACGTGTTAGTTATATTATCATCTCTTCCTTTTCATGTAAAAATTTATATAATTTGGATTTTAGAATGATTGTTATGGGGATTAGAATAAACATTGGTCATAAGATCCTATCTTATGCACCATGTGAAGCCTTGGAGCATCTACCACCCAACCATCCAAAAGAAGGAACCAAAGAAGAAAGAAGAAAGAAGAGAAGAAAAGAAGAAAGAAGAAATGAAGCTTGAAGACCCCCAAAATGATGAATTCCTTACTCAATTATAATTTAATTCATTTATAATCCGAGTTGTTAAGGGTAGAGTTCGGCTACCCATGTTTGATATTTTTAGGTTTGTGCAGTGGTGCCCGACCACAATAGTGTTTTATTCTTTTTACGATTAGCTTTATAAATTGATTGATGATTTATTTAACTTTTGCATTAAGCGACATGATTTTCCTAATTTCTTCCTTGCTTTATGTATGGACTGGATGTGAATTAGGCTCTTTAGGAAAAAATAAATCTTTTACCCAACTTAACAACTCAAATGAAAATTAAATAACTCATAACCTCACCTAAATCTTAGATTTAAAATCAAGATAAAAGAATTAGCAACCCCTTAGCTGGATGAGCATTTCTTTATAATATCATGCACAAATGCATCTTATTTCACTCTTGATTGGAGGGCTTCCACCTTTGCCAGAGAAACTCGGCTTGACCTTTGAGAGCCATGGTGAAAACTCACATCCTCCCTTCTCACTAATTTTGGCCAATAATCTTCTTTCTCATGCATTAATAATAAAAATCCTACGAGCCTGAGTCAAAATAATTGTCCAAAATGAAAATAAAATGAAATTTGAATTGCATTAGATTTAGGTCATTTGAAGCATGTCCCTTTACATGATCTAATATCTTTAGGGAGTGAGTTTAAGGACTTAATCTATTTCTAAATGAATAATAACCTAACTATCTTGCATAAGCACAATGACTTGCCTACATATATTAAAATCGTAGGAGGAGTTAGTTGGTGGCCACCCCCAAGCGGTTGTAAGTCCAAGCTGTCGGGTGGTTTATCCTCTCTTGTGGAGACAAACCCATTACCCATTTTTTTCCTTAGATTTAGGTTATGCTTCCGGCCCTCGTCGAAGTTCCTTAGATTTAAGTTCTGAGATTGCTTCTCCCTTTTGTGGGCCATAAGCCTAATTCCTCACCTCTTAGGCATTTCCTTAATCTTATGTTAAGGAATCTTAAGTCATAAAATTCTAAATGAAAAATGTAACTCAAACAAACCAAATCAATTTCTAAAATGTAAAGCCCAACTATAGGATAGTTTGAGATGCTCGCTAGGTTTCCTAGCATCGTGGGCATCTCCTATTTATCTCCCATTTTGGCTTCAATAATAACTTCCTCTTTTGATCAATCCCATTTTGATCTTCAAATATAAACCAATTGATTGTTAGTCATTTCCTATTAAAATCTTCAAAGATAACGATCATTTACCTAAATCGAGAGTTTTCCTAAGGGATCCCATCCCTTAGGATATAATTAATTCTGAGGGCTTGCCCCTGTAGGAAACTTAATGAGCCCTGTTTAAAATAAACCCTACTTTACTTTTCCATGTAAAGTAGGGGAAGAATCTCTGATACATATGCAGACCCATCATCCTTAAGAGTCCTTATTGAGATGATTATGTCCATTACAGGGTAGTGACTTCTGTCTCTTGAGATAGTACACTATTTTCTTGATGACGTACTCGATCACCTGAATAAGTACATCTGCAGATCTATGTGGCGTCCTAACAAGATGAATTTCCTTTCATTTCTCACCAACATATTGGAAAGGCGACTCCCGATCCTACATAGAAATTTTTCTCCATAATAGCATATAGTAATAGCATATGGAGTTTAAAATTTATGCTTATGAAATTTATCATATTAACATAAAGTGGATGGTTAGGGGAACGATGATGTGCCCGAACAAGATCTCATAGTTCCATTATCCCTAGTTATCGTGGTCCCTATCCTACTTAGTCAGAGGAGGTAGTCGACCCAACCTAATCAAAGGATCCTTGTCAGCAGTCATGGGTTGCGTCATCTAAAAAAATCTTGTAGACCTAGGGTGGTGTTTATCTAAGGAGACATGCTTAAATCCACCTTAGCTAACATAGGAATTTTTTCCCTATCAAATGCATCATATGGTTCATAACTCAAAGAATAGAGCAATTGAAGAACATATGGGCTACAGTCATGACTGTAATATAATTGTAGCATTTGGCGGCAACCACCCGGTCAGAGAACTATGGTCGTATCTATATCATATGTGGAGCCTATTGGCCAAGCCACATAGCCAGAGGGCATGAGTCATGTCTTTATTGACATGAGATTGATTAAGAGTAGATATAGTGAAACACTTAATTTGATTTTGGCTCCTTTGTGAGCTAGAGTTTTCTTAATTTGCCATCTACGACAAATAATTATGGAAGGTTGATGAATTAAGTTTTTAGAGATTGAATTTAATTTAAGCATTTATAGCTTAATGACATATTAGATTTTTTATTCAGATTGATATTTAATTTATATTAACTTGATTTAAAATTTTAAACATTTATTGATGGTAGTATCCCTCCGGTTGAAATCTCTATTCAACACAACCATCATTGAGGTATATAAATCCGCTTAACTATTTAGTTTATTATTTCAGATCTTATCGACTCTATTAATTTAATAAGAGAGGATAAGATATATATCTATATTTTGAGAATTTTGAATTTGATATTATTGGATATAAATATCTTAGATATTTTGATAATAATGACCCATCCAGCTGATATCTTCAATCAACCCAGACATTATTGGGGAATTGATCATTCATTTTATTATTTCAGATCCTATCAACTCTATTAATTCAATAATAAAAGATCAGATCTAGATTTATATTTTGAAGATTTTGAATTTAAGAATATTGAATATAAATATCTTAGATATAATGATAATCCCTTAGATTGATATCTTCAATCAACTCAGTCATCACTAGGGAATTAGGAGATAGTCGTTATACTATCATATGCCAGAATTAGCTTCTCAGAGATTTTCTCAAATAGAGAAAGCTATAATGATAGTATTATATTTTGTTAAACCGGACCCAGTCCGTAGACCCAATCGTGAATCAACCTGTGTAGCATCCTCAGACACTATATTCAAGCATTCATCCTAGTATCGGAGCCCATGTGGGTTATTAAGAATACTTGTTTGAATTTTGAAAAGATCAAATTGAATTGAAGATTGCTTTGTATTTCATACAAAAATTCATTTCTTTCAAATGATTGCATAAATTCTGAAGCACTTAAATTGAGTGATAGTTGGCTTGATAATTTATGCAAAATTGATATATTTGAAGCTTACTTAGAAGTTAAATCAACATCTTCTATCTGCTAGCATTAATGTGGTGCAAATTTAGTGGCATTTTAAATTATTCTAATAGTTCGTTAGATCCCTTGGAATAACATCCAATTACTTTCTTTTATTCAAAAATTACTAGTCTTTGAATGTTCAATAGACTTTCATTTGTATCTATTGATGATCCTCAAATTCATCACAAACTCTAATCAATTTCTCTGTGATTCGATTCAAGTATTTAATAAGACAAATGACATGCTTCAAATATTCTCTAAACTTGATTATGCTTATTAGCAATCCTTCGATCTCATTAAGAATCTCTTATGAATTCTTTGATTTTCTTCAATTTATTTAGAGTGAATTATATTTGAAAGCTATATTCTAATTCCAAGGGGATCTTTTATGCTCTGATTACATATTCAATCAGATTATCTTTCAAATCAATTGAAATGAGATATTGAAGTGTTAAGTTTATATTTATTTGCCAAAATATTCAATTCATTTCAATTGCTTCATGATCAAGTATTTAAATATTTCAATATATTGCATATTTCAATCTTAAAGATGATAGAAATTTTATTTTGATTATTCAAATATGAATTCCAAAATAATTCAAATATTGAGGGAGAGATGTTTATTTATTTGAGAGCAGTTGACCAATTCTTGATTTCAATTATAATCAAATTTTGATAATTTTGTTTATTTTAAAATTTAGTAAGCTCAAATTAAATTTTAAAATTAATATAATATTTAATTTTAGACTTAAAATTTTTAATTTAAACTAATTTATTTGAGTCTTTGTCAATATAAAATCTAGCAGTATTTCGGCAGCCTCCCTCGGGGACTACTTTGACCCGCCCGCCATGCACTTCTAAGCGCAGTGGTCGGTGTCTTGCAACATTGCGGTCATAGTCTTCAATCTCATCACGCTCTTCTAAGCATAGTGGGGTCCGTGGTGGGGACTTCAAATATCTACATAAAATAAAATATACATACATATTTTTTTGAATATTGTTAACTTTGATTTATTATTTTCATTTAAGTTGAGCTTAAGCTCATTAGTATTTTCATTTGATTCTCTTTAAACTTCATGTCGGTCCAAATTCGGCAGCCTTCCAACGTCTTCCCCACATAGGGGGTTGCATCGAGGACTACTTTGGCTTACCCGCCACGCTCCTATGCATAGCGGCGGTGTCATGCGACATCGCGACCGTACTCTTTAAACCTGTCGGCTGTCACACTCTTCTGAGCACATAGGGGTCTTCAAATGCCTAATTGGATTAGCACTAAGAGCACCAAAGTTTATTCTTACTGCAACCTAAAGGGAAGTTGATTGTGCTCTAATTATCATTTCTCCCACAAATACTCTAGAAGCATCATTGATTGTTACAGTTGTCCATAGAGTGGTATCCAAGTAGAGTTGAAACATTGGATATGAACTTCTAGAGTTAGAATTCCCATAAACAAATGTAACACAAACAAGGTATCATCTTCTTTATGTAGTATTCAATGTATAACAGTACTTTTTGTTGTCCACAGGGAAATATTTGTAAAAATTATATTGAGGACTGATTTCATTTTTTGTCTTAACTTCTGCTACACTCCCATGCCTAATGAATGTCGCATATGATACCCAATATAAGCCAATTTTTTTAGTCAGAATAATTGTTCATGCATCCACAATCTATGCTAACAAATTCATCACTAGGAGATGAGGCCATATGATGCCATGTCTCGAATCTGCTCACATCAACAAGTAAAAGTTCTTTCACTAACTAAATTATGATTGTTTCAAAAACTTCATTTATATTCCTTTCGAGCCACTGCTTGTCCATGACCGTGAAAGCTACACAATACAACAAATTGAAGGCCTATTCATCCTCTGCTAACATTTGGATGAAAACTATTCTAACAAATCTTCTTGGCTTTGAAAAATGCAAATCTAACATTTGCATGATCATGAATGTGATATTGACACTAGCTATAGTAAAAGGGTACTCCCAAGCTACTCGCTTACCACCTTGCTTATTCAGCAACCTCCTGCCAACCTATTTGTTTATGCTGCTTAGAGATCAATCCATGAAGCTCTTGATCTAGATATGTAAAAGCCCAAAGAGCTCTTAGTGCTTCCTTCGCCACGTCTAGCTTCTCTTCCTCGATGGTTTCGGGTATGAGCTGAGTCAAAGGACAAAAGGATAAGGGTTTCAAACACTACTTAGCTTGTGTGGCTCGGAGGAGGGAAAATATTACGTCCGGAGTCCGCACGTAGCTTTACGTGTGGACTCCAATCGGATGATGACGCATACGATAAATGGCCAAAAAAATGACAAGTAAGAAACGGCGCTATTTTCCGGTTTAGCGCCACCCAATCTGGGAATGAGTATATGCACGGGAGAAATTTAAAATATCTTCATTTAGGCTGATTTTTTATTTGCAGAGCATTACTTAAAGAGATGAAGAAGAAGAATGAATCGGAAATGGAGGCGTGAGGAAATAGATGATGTAAATAAAATGGATCTAATCTTTTAAGGAGTTGTATATGTAAAATGATGGTTTGTAATTTATTTATTTAAGTTAGATTTCCTACACGCTTAGAGTTCTCTCAGAGGACTTTGCATGCGGTGAACTGCTTGTAGTACTCGTCGACCAGCCATTTCATATTTATTTTCATCATTTTTGGTCTATTCGGAGAAAACATATTCGTAATCCTTCAGAGGAAATTGGTGGTCTTTTGATTAATTTTTAGTGCTTATTTACATATGTACTCTCTGCCTTTCAGTATGACGATTTTTTTCTAGTTTTGTTTCACTTCAGTAGCTTGTTCAGATCATGGTAACTAAATCCCAATCAAGAAATGAGGTGGTACGGAATTAATTTAGAGATTGCACCTCTACCTCCTGCATTCTTACCTGTACCTTTGTACCTCTGTGCACTCCTGCACTCTCAGATTCCTCTATACTGTACCCTCTAGACCGGCTATACCTTCTGTACTGCTATACCTCTATACCTTTGTACCCTCTATACCTTCTATACCTCTATACCCTCTCACACTGCATCTCCTGTACTGTAATGACCTATACCTTCTGCAAATCAGAGCTTTGTGAAATGTATGAAGGATGGTTTGCACTACTTGTTTTAAATTCAATAAATTAATTTATAATTGTTAAACTTAAAATCAACTTATTGGTGATGATAAATTTTATTATTAGCAAGGTCTCGAATGTTTTATAAATCATTAGGTGATGATAAATTTTATTGAAGCGTTGGCAATTGAGAATTAGCTTTAAAAAGACAAAAATGAACATAATGTTGACGTTATTAAAATAAATAAATTATTAAATTATCAATCTCTAAAATGAGAGAACTTTCTCTCATAAGCGCTCTTATACGATCATTTCACGTAAGCCTAATGTTAATTTTGAGAATTTGAATAGATATTGATTATTTGTATTAATCAAATTAGTATTTTTTTAGTGTAGCATTTTAGTAGTACAAGTCAAAAATTTTTTAAATTTATCGGATCATGTTGAATTTTTATTATTATAAGCTATTTATTAAGCATCTAAGCATTTTAATAATTTTGTTATCAGACAACCTAAAATTATCAAATTTATCTTATGTAGATACTCGATCTATCCATAGAAATATAATAATTAAAATTTATATAATACTTTCATCAAAATTTTCAAGAGATCTCATGTGAACGAAATTAAATTTGACTATATATTTAATAAAATCAAAATTGATGATTCTAAATTTATTCAAAACTTTTAATTGAAGATATGCAAATGATTTTTATTTAATTAGATTTATTTTTTAATTACATACCAATATTTATTTTAAAATTTTAAAATTTTAAGTAACTTTTGGTTAATTTTTTCACCTAAAATAACCATTTGTGTTTTGGAAGCTAATATTTTTGCCATGATTCCTACTATGTGTGCACTGTAAATGCTTATTGTGTTAGTTTTTCCTGGAGTTATCAAGGGCAAAAGTCCTGCTGCTATGAACATTGCTGCTGTTTTGACTTATGATTCGGCCATAGGTAGAGTTGCAAGATGCTATTCAAGATGTTAATTCAGACAAGAAAATTCTTAATGAGACATGGCAAAATCTATTCAAAGAGGATTCAAATTGTAGTGCTTTTATTGTGGTAAAGTTTCAAGACTTTACTAAAGTTAAAATGAAATGAAAAAAAATACAAGCATTATGACTAAACGAGAAAAAAAAAAAAAATGCCTTCTTGGATAATATCATGCATCAAAATGCCGTCTTGTAATAATATCCATCATCAGCTTAGTGTACCCTTCAGCATATTGGTTGATTGATGAGGTCGAACTGAATTCCTATGGTACAACATTGTAGTAATGGTACAACATCTTAGTAATGGATGAATGTTTGATGGCATCAATGTGAAATATTCTAGGCTTACCTGTGAAAAGCACTGGGGCATAACAGATTGCTCATTCACCACATTCATCTGTGAAAATATAGAGTCCAGACAGTTCACAGATAATAGAGAGTACAGATGAAACAGAGAGTACAAAGAGCATAGAGGGTAGTTAGTCGAGAGTACAACACAAAAAATACCCAAAAATCATTCTCAAAGCACCACCAAATTGCAACTATTAAATTTTAATTACCATGATCAACAGCTACAAAATGAACCTAAACCTGGACAAAATCAGGAGTGAGAGGGCACAGAGGCAGAGGTACAGAGGCAGAGAGTATAGGGCACAGAAAGTATAGATTCATTATGGAGGGCACAGAGATAGAGGGTATGAGGCACGAAGGCATGAGGGCACAGAATAGGGGATTTAAGATATAGAGATAGAAGGTATGGGTCAGAGGGTACAGAGTATAAAGCAGACATAGAGGGGGCTGAGGGCAGAGGCAGAGGTACAAAGGCACAAAGAGGCTGAGGCACAGAGGTATAGAGGTACATAAATACAGAGGCAGAGGTCTGAGGTACCAGAAATCTCCTAAAATTCATCAGAACAGCCACCTCATTGCTTCGATTGGGATTTAGTTACCATGATCTGAACAACTAGGCTACAGAAAGTGAAACAAAACTAGAAAAAAATTATCTATACTCAAAAGACAGTACAGAGAGTACATATGTAAATAAGCACTGAAAAATTAATCAAGTACCAATTTTTTCTCCCGAAAGATTACGAATATGTTTTCTCAAGAACAAAAATGATGAAAATAAATGAAACCGACATGAGAGTACCGTGCAAAGTTTCATCGACATGTAAAGTCCTCTGAGAGAACTCCAAACAAGATAGAAATCTAACTTAAATAAATAAATTACAAACTATCGTCATTTTACATATACAACTCCTTAAAAGATTACCGATCCATTTTATTTACGACATCATCACTATTTCCTCAACGCCTCCATTTCGATTCATTCTCCTTCTTCATCTTTTCGTAATGCTCTCACCACCGCAAATAAAAAAATACTGCACCGCCAAATGAAGATATTTTAAAATTTTCCTGTGCATATACTCATTCCCCGTAGTTTTGGTAGCTAAACTGTGGAAAATAAGACCGCTTTACGCCATTTTTTGCCCATTATCCGTACACGCTCGTCATCGATTGAGTCCGCGTAAAGCTACGTAACTCGGATGTAATATTTTCCCTCGGAAGGAAGGAGAATCGCTGAGGGAGTAGAGAGGGGCTTCGATTTGACCTTTACATGAACGGATGAACGGCTGGCTGCAGGCACGATTTGGGATGGTGTTCAGCTTCGTCATGGTAGCAGAGACGAGAGGTTTGGATATTTAACTACTGCTCGATTGGCCCTTGATTGGGAGAGAATGTCGAGCAGACGAGGGAGTTGCAAGGGATGGACAAACAGGAGAGACCAAGCTGTTCGGCGAGTAGTGAACCATAACGGGATGTTCGACCGAGAGCCCCTCTTATGCGATGCGTGTAATAAAGTCAGGGCTTAATTAAGTGAAGTGGTATGGAAAGAATGTCGTGATGGTCTATTATTGGTTGAATGGAAGTTTGAGGCATGAGAATGGGTGGTTGAGAATTTCAAGGCGTTGATTGGGCGTAATTAGAGGATAATTATATAGATTTATCTCAAAATGCATGTTAATTTTGACAAAATTTTTAGTATGATAATCTTAGTCAAATTAGATGTCTATTCTAGATAATTTTGATGTTCCAAATGGAACTGCACAGTCTGTTTCACGATCTAAAATTGTTTGGTTTAATTTGGCAATGAATTGAGCCAATTTCAGTTTAAAAATATGCATTATCACTTCCAACGACTCAACATTCACGTAGACTCGTCATAATTGAGTATAGACAGTCTCATTTGATAGATTTCAATATTTCAAAGCTAATGATGCAGTCAATTTTACAAACAAAAGTCATTCAGGCATCATCTCAGCCTCCCAACTCGATATGTTTAACTGATGACCCTCCTTGATCTCGCCGACAGTGTGATGTATATTCTGATCAATTTTAATATTTTGAATGTGATGGAGAAGTTCGTTCATTAATTGGAGATCATTTCGATTGATTTGGGTGATGCCCGATGCATTTCAGCCTTGATTTACGAAATGTTGCATTTGAAGTTCATTGAATTTGGCTTGTGAGCTCAACTCAAGTTATGTAGTATACATTGAGGCCAACAATATGCACTAGAGTTAATTTCTCTATAAAATTTTTGAAAAGAAAAACTCATAAGGCCTAACTCAGTTGATATACTCTACTATGTGAATAAGATTGCATAAGTCAAATTATATTATTTATTAAAAAGAATATAATTATAAAGTATAAATTACCTTCAAAATCTTCTCTGAAAGTTATAGTGATGTTGGTTAATAAATCTCTATATAGGGAGTTGCCTTTCAAATATGTGGAGAAAATAAAGAAGATATCTTATAGAAATTCATCTTAGTAAGATGTCACATAGATCCGTAGATGTACTTATTCAAGTGATCGGATACGTCATCAAGGTATAGTGTATTATATCAAAAGACAAAAGTCACTACCCTTTAATGAAACCAATCACCTCAATAAGGACTCTTAAGGATGATGGGTCTGCATATGTACCAGAGATTCTTCTCCTACTTTACTTTTTTATGTAAAGTAGGCTTTATTTTAAACCGAGTTTGTTAAGTTCCCTACAAGGGCAAGCCCCCATAGTTAATTACATCCTAAGGGACAGGATCCCTTAGGGAAACTCTCGATTAAGGTAAATGATCGTTGTCTCTGAATATTTCAATAGGAAGGACTATCAATTGATTGCTTTATATTTTAAAGATCAAATGGGATTGATCAAGAGAGGGAGTTATTATCAAAGCCAAAATGAGAATAAGTAGGAGATGCTCACGATGCTAAGAAACCTAGCAAGCATCTCAAGCTATCCTGAAATTGGGCTTTATATTTTAGAAATTGATTTAATTTATTTGAGTTGTATTTTTCATTTTTAGGACTTAAGATTCCTTAACACAAAATAAAAAAATGCCTAAGAGGTGAGGAATTATGTTTATGGCCCGCAAAAGAGAGAAGCAACCTCAGAACCTAAATCTAGGGAGCTTTGGCCAGGGCTAGAAGCACAACCTAAATTTAAGGCAAAAATAGGTAATTAGTTTACCTCCACTAGAGAGAATAAACCACCCGATAGCTTGGACTTATAATCGCCTAGGTGTCACCGCCAACTAACACCTCCTATGATTTTAAATACATGTAGGCAAGTCTTTATGCTTATGCAAGATAGCTAGGCTATTTTTATTTAGAAAGAGACTAAGTCCTTAAACTCACTCTCTAAAGAGACTAGATCATATAAAGGGCATGCTTAAAATGACCTAAATCTAATGCATTTCAAATTTCATTTTTATTTCATTTTGGGACAATCAATTTTGATTTAGGCTAATAGGACTTTTATGACTAATGTATGAGAAAGTATATTATTGGCCAAAATCAGCGAGAATGTAGGAGGTGAGTTTCCACCACGTCCCTCAAAGGTCAAGCTGGGTTCTCTAGCAAAGGTGAAAGCCCTCCAATCAAGAGTGAAATAAGATGTTATTATGCATGATATTATAAAGAAAAGAACTCATCTAGTTAAGATGTTTCTAATTCTTTTATCTTGATTTTAATCTTAAGCTTTAGATGAGGTTATGAGTTATTTAGTTTTAATTTGAATTGTTAAGTTATGCCTAATCCACATCCAGGCCATATATAAAGCAAAGCAAAAATTAGAAAAATTATGCCACTTAATACAAAAGCTAAACAGATCATCACACAATTTATAAAGCTAATCGTAAAAAGAATAAATGACCGTTTGTGGTTGCGCACCACCGCACAATCCCCTGCAGAAAAAAATAATTAGACTAAGTATGTCCTACCATTCATTCTACAAGCATACATCCTAACATCCAATCTAAAACATTCATCATAAAATAAAATATAACATCAAATCATGCACCGACTTAACCTAAAGCTAGTAGTGGTGACTTAGGCTAATGTATGTGCTTTGAAGGTTTGTGTGGCATGCTTAGCTTAGGACTTTAGGTTTGAATTTTCTAAGTGTGAAGAACATGTTCAACTTAGAAGGGGGTTTTATTTAAGTTGTTTAAGTATTTTGGGTTATTTTTTATTTCATGTTTTAATTTAGTTTGAGTAAAACCTATAATTAATTACTAAGTTACAAAGAGAGGGAAAGAGAAGAGAACTTCTCTTTCCTTCCCTAATCCTTAAGTAAATTCTAATGTAAGTTCATATTTTAATTTTATTTAGGTGAATGTTTTGATTACATCTTATAATCAATCTTAAGTTTAGATCAACTCTAAACAAACCTATCCAAAAAGAAAGGTATTTTAAGATTAAGAAAAATGAATCAAAATTCACATAATGCACATTACTTCAATTCTTTCCCAACATATATAACATGCATATGGATGGACCCTAAGCATATCTATACATACAAATGAGAATAAGTAACACACTTTATGATGCATGCCAAGTAATCCATTTAAGAAAACTTAGAAGATTTAGATGCATGATTTTTCTTAAGTAGAAAAGATTTTTCTTATCCAAAATTTAACATACATGCATGAAAGTAAGAAAGGCATAAGTGAGTATAACACCATTGTTAACTAGAGGTGTAAGGTACAAGACCTACTTAGGGCTACTTAAAGCCTCGCAACCTCAGGGTTTTCTAGACTAATATACCACTTTCCTTAAGTACGAGCATGCATATAAAAGAAATGAAATGAAGAAGGAATATGCAAAAGTTGTTTAATAGTTTCATTTTTTTTTTCTGCAATTTATTCATGCAAACAAAGGCAATCCTTCTTAGATGATGGCATAGGGATGAATAAGGTATAGAATTAAGTAAGTGTTGGGTCTTTTCAAATGAACCCTACATCTTACCAACCCTTATTTAAAACAATGCTAACATAAGAAAGGAAGGTAAGGCTACACTACACATTACTTTATAATCTTTCACATGCAAGCTTATAATAAATTATAAGAATAGCATACTTTCAGATTTGAGGTTTCATTTATAGATTTTGAAAATACTTTGGATTTAGTAGTGATAATAGCCACTCATATTTTACTTTATCCAACACATGCACATTAGACATAAAGTAAACAATTTCATTTTAAAATTTTGAAATATGAAATTATGAATGCATGAATCATATGGAATACAATTTAGCATGTTGGGAAAGATATAAAATAATGAAATCATATAAACAAACTCACTTTACTTAAATCCTAAAGATATTCTTAAAGAATAAAAAAATTTAGAATAAATCAAAGTGAATTTCAAAATGATTTTTGTTTGTTTAAAGTTTGATTTAATTTTGAAAAGGAGAGGTGAGTTTGCTATTCCTAACCTATTCCCACATGTGTTATATATATATATATATTTTAATTTTTAGATAATTAAATCAATTTTAAACATTGATTAGATTAGGGTATGAATTAAATGGCTTAACTAACCCTTATCCACACCACCTTAGAAAAATTAACTAAGTAATTATAAGCCAATGAGATGACATAAAACCCACAAGGTATGTAAATTTATAATGCACCTAGTAATGAAAAGGCCTAATACAATTTGGCTCACAATTAAAAGTTAATTAAGCTAAGTGGTTTAGCTTAAGTACTTTAATGATTTCCTTTCACACTTATGAAAGGGGTTTTAATTTCCTTAATTAGACTCAGGCTATTAAACACCTAAGCATCTATCCAAGGTAGATTAATTAAGTTCTGGAGATTTTTAGAATTTTTAAAAATTATTTAAAGGGACAATTAATGAATTATCCCTTAATTAAGAAGGGATTAAGAAAAAAATGGGGTTTAGGGAATAGCTCAAGGGAAATGCCCAAAATTATTTCATAAAATTTTTACTCACTGGATCTAACCTTAATCAAACTTAATCCAAGGGAAAATCCACTAATTACACCTTAATTATCCTTATTTACATGAAGGGAGTAATTAGGGAATGAGCTAGCAATTTCTCTAATCAAAGCATCAATAAATCTCAAAAAAATTAGGGGAGACAAAGGTCATCACCTAAAATGAACCCTAGAAATTTTAGATTAATACGTGGCTTAATTAAGGAATAATTAGCTAATTAACATTCTCAAAGAAACCCAAATTCAAAGAAAAGGAGAAATAAAAAATTATTGAAAATATTTTTTAAATATTCTAGATGAAATTATCTATCCATAGCATTTTTTTTATATTTTCTGATTTTTATTGAAGGAGTTATGATTTTTTGAAGTTATTTGAATTAATTAAGAATTATAAATAATCCCTAACTAATCCCTGTCTAATACCCACTCACGGCGCGACGCATGGCAGCAGCGGTCAGCGTGCTTTACACGCGTCATGTGATGAGCCCCTTACTTAAATTGTTAAATCAGGGGGACGGTGGTGGCGCACGTGCTTTTATCTTTAACCGTCCGATCAAAGATCGGACGGCTAAGGATATACCCATAGTTTTAAATCGAATAACAGATATATAAACGTGCCTAATAATCTCAGCCGTCCATCTAAAATGTGCGGATGGATGGCTGAGATGGGCTGAGTTCTTCTGTGAGGATGAATGTGAACTGTTCACTATCCAAGGGGAGATCCAAGCCTTATCTTGCATAGATTCTTTCAAGACTCAACCCACACCATTTAAAGGACCAGAGCGACCAATCCAACGGTGGATTTCACATATAATGGAAATTTCTTTCACAAAGGACCAACACCTCTTAGCCTAAGTGATCGAAAAATTACTAACCTCATCGGAGGTGATCATCAACACTCAGGATTGATGAGATAGCTTTGTCTAGTTGAGACGAAGCCCTCTTGAAGTTCCAAGGTCTTGAGGTTGAGTGGATGAATGGGTGGACCAACTCCTCTTGATCTCCCTTGCAGATTTCTTGTTGTGGGAACTCAATTGGATGCTTGGGCAGGCTCGACTTAGCTCTTAGACCAAGTGTGCAAGAGGAATTTAAGTGGGATCAAGTATAGAAGAAGTTGAGAATTCAATGGACATCCTCTATTTTGCACTGTGCAAAACTGAAGAATCAACAATCCAAATCCTCTCTAGGGGCCTTGGGAAAGCTCTCTGATGTTTGCTAACTCTCTCTAAGCTCCAATCGATCAAATGGAAATGAAAATTTTAGTGGATTAGGGGGAGTATATCTCCCCCTATTGCAATCGGACGGCTGGCAATGAGCTTGCCATTTTGATCCAATTGTCCATATAGGATGGGTTGTTTGGGTTATTTGGTGTGCACATGGTCGATTTGGCCAAAAGAGTGGAAGGCTAACTCCCATGTGCATCCAATTGAGCTTTGGGGGGAGTTTGAAAATTGAATTTCAAGCTATGGGGTAGGTTTTGTTCCATGGGACAAATGGGTTGACCCAAACCTATTGGGTTGGGTGAACCACTCATCACTAAGTTTTCTTGAGCTTTTAGGAGAGCCTCAAGTGATTGAAATGAGTGTATGACCAAAATACCCATGGGCTAGACCAAAATTTGTTCTATGGCCTAAGGGTAAAATGATCATTTTGCTATTTTTTAATCTGGGTATGTTTAGTATGTTGAGAAAATAGGTTGGGCCAAGTTTCAATGGATTTGGAATCCATTTGATAGGGTTTGGCTCATGTTGAACCATTTAGGTCAAAATAGGTCAACTTGGGTCAAGTTGACCAATAGGTCAAATTGGGTCAAACTAAGGGTTGGGTCAAGTTCATATGACCATTTGAAATGTTTTGGTGCCTTTGGTTTGGTTCAATTTGGATTAGATTAGGTTTTGGCTCATATGACCCATTTAGGTTAAATGGGTCAAGTTGACCCATTTGACCCATTTGACCTATTTGGGTTAGGTCAAGTGTAAGTCTAGGTTTGGTTAGTCATATGGAGTGGATTGGTATCTTTGTTTCCAATCAATTTGTTAGTTCAATTTTGGCTCAACATGACCCCTTTAGTCATGTCAGTCTAAGGTCAATTGGGCTAGGTTGGGTCTAGTTGGTCAATTGAGGATTTGCTCAAGTTCCACAAGTGATTTGAGATGGAGTTGACCCATTGGTTTCAATCAATTTGGCTTAGATCAAGTTTTGACACATTTTGGCCTTTTCAGGTCAAAATGGGTCAACTTGGGTCAAGTGAGCCAATTGGGCTAGGTTAGGCTCAAATGTTGGCTTGGTCAAGTTCAAACATAAGTCATGAGTGAACTTAGGGCCCATGGTGGAACTTGGTTATGTAAAGTTTAATTTTAGGCTAAGTGTTGACTTGGTCAACCCATATGTTTGACTTGGTTTGACCCAATTTGATTGATTGATCATCCCATGATGATTGTTGATCATGATGAGAGGCAAATATGAGTTTGGTTCAATCTAATTTGGTTAGGATCAAAAGTTGGCTCATAAGGGTATATTATATCACTTTGGGTCAAGTGAGCCTAAGTAGATCAAATGGCTTGGTCAAAGCTTGATTTGAAGTTGATTGATCTTGTATATGGACTTATGATTGAAATATAAATCCATTTATAAGAGGTTTGAAGTCAAATGGGTTTTGATCCATTTGAGAATTTCATATTCAAAGGAAGAATATGATGGAGTCTTGGGTTTGATTTTTGATTTGGGTTTTGAGTGAAGGATTGGAGTTTAGATTTATATATGGACTCATGATTGTAGGATTGATTAAACCATGAGAGAAAATCATGAGTTTGACTTGATTTAAAAGTAATTTGGCTAAGTTTAAGATTTTGGCTTGAAAGGCTTAGATTTGATTTTGATTTTATTTGAGTTTGATTTTTCGAGATGGTTTTGATTGTTTGAATTTATATTTCATTTATATATGTGAATATAAATGAGAATATAAATTGATCATGAGAAAATTTGAAGAATTTGAAAGAGTTCAATCATGATTTGAAGTTAAATCCATTAAAGGGAATTTTTAATTAGAAATTTAATTTTTGAATTGGATTTGATTGATTTATATTTATATTTCATTTATATATTATAATATAAATGAGAATACAAATAAGTTTTGAGAAAATCCCATGAGTTTGAAAAGGTTTTATCAGAGTTTAGGTAAAATCCATTAATGAAAAGATTAAGGGATTTAAAGGAATTTCAAGCATTTTAAATTTATAATTTTAATTTTTGAGTTTGATTGGATTGATTTATATTTATATTTCATTTCTATATGAGATTATAAATGAGGATATAAATAAGTTTTGAAAAAATCCCAATGTTTTGAATTGATTTGATCAAGGTTTAGAGTTGATCTTGGCTAAGTCCTTTAATGGAAAATTAAAAGGATTTAAGAAAATTTTATGAATTGGTTTTAAATTTTGAGTTTAGTTGGATTTATATTTTATTTATAAATTTGAATATAAATAAGAATATAAATGGATTATGAGAAAATACATTAGGTTTGAATAGGTTTGAATCATAATTTTGGCTAAGTCCTTAAGAAAGGGTTAAGGGCTTACGAAATTTGAACTTAGGAATTTTTTTTTGATGGATTTTGATCATGGGTTTCAAACATATCTTTCAATAATGGATTTCAATCATGGAATTGAATCATGAAATTGATTTGGAGTTTTAAAAAAAATCAAATAGAATTGATTTGGAGTTTGACTTGAAAGAAGGAAAGTGAGGAATGATTTAAGCTAAAAGGACAGGAAATTTTTCTAACACCCCTAAGGCATGACATATTCTTATGGCTAACTCTTCTAAGTCTTCTAGGGCTAGGGGAGAGTATCCACCTAATCACTAGATGTATTTTAAGACTAAGGAACTCTTAAAGTCTAAGAGAAAGTCCTAAGCCTAAGATGAAGGTGTTGAGAGCTCATTCTAAAAATGAGGTCAACAAGTGAATACTAGATAAATAGTAAAAGATGGATGTAATTAGTAGAGGTTAAAGTGATGACAGATGATAAAAATCAAAAGTTAGTCATTAGATAAAGACGGTCAAACAATGATTATTAGGCAATGTTAATGGGATGATGACAATCAAATTATGATAGTCAAGTAACAATCGACAAATAATGATCACACAATAATGATTATGCAATAGTGATCAAGCAATGACAATTAAGCAATAATGGTTGGATGATAATAATTATTAGTAATGATTATCATCACTAAACATTAAACAAGGATTTGAATTTCTTTGGATCTTGAAGCTTTTATTAAGTTCTTTTCATATGAAAAATAAAAATTCATTTATAAATTGTTAGAGTTGAATTTTGTTAATTTGGATAAAATTTATAAATACTTCATTAGATGGAAGAGTTGATTCCATTAATATTAAGCTATTCCTTAAGCAACATCAACTTGATTGTTCTTTAGCTTATTCAATTTTTATTATTGAGGTGCTCATTTTGATTATGAGTATGCGAGATTTGGAAATCATCTGGCCCCTCAAAGTGTTAAGATGTTTTAGCCATGCATGTTTTAAGTGCTTATTCTAGAATCATTTGGACTTTGGTCAATACATTTTTGGTGTTAATATGTTTATGTCATCATAACATTCATTTTAATTATAACTTTATTAAAATTAAAGTTTAAATGATTCAAATTTTTAAGTTAAGAAGTTTTTTTCATTCAAATAATTCATTGAAATTTATTTAGTGATATCATTTATGCTCTATTTCCATATGATGTAGATTTTAATGTTAAAAAATATGTGGCAAATGATACATTATAAAAAAATCACTTGAATTCATTAAATAAGATATGAATCTCATAAAAATATTTGAATTAAAACTTTTGAGATTAAATGTGGAACTATTTAAAACTCAAAGTTATCATAAAAAATCATTTAATTAAGTGTGAATCCCAAAGAATATTTCTAATTAAAACTTCTAAAATTAAATTAGGACTATCTGTGGGCTCCAAAAATTTGCCACCGACCTCTCGATGAAGAGAGTTATTTGAATATCAGTGAAATTTTCAAAAGGTTGATGGAATAGTAGATAAGACACTACCTAGAGATTTGGCCCTCATTTTGTGAGGACTTTAGATCTGGTTCCAGGTTTCCTATAGGCGCAAGCACCTAAAGTTAATTACCCCTCTCAATGCTGAGAGAGAACTTTCGATTAAGGCTAGTCGTTGAATGTGTAGCATATAGTAACAGCATGTGGAGTTTTAAAATTTAGATTTATAAAATTTATTATATTTAACATAAAGCGGATGATTGGGGGAATAATGACGCACCCGATCTAGATCTCATGATTTCGTCATCATGGGCTATCGTGGTCCCTAGTCTGCTTAGTTAAAGGATGTAGTCGACCTAACCTGATAGAAGGATCCTTGTCAGTAGCCATGGGTTGCGTCGTCTAAGGAGACCTTGTAGACCTAGGGTGGTGTTTGTCTAAGAAGACATGCTTAAGTCCACCTTAGCTAACAGAGGGTTTTTTGCCCTATCAAGTGCACCATATGGATCACAACTCAAAGGACAGGACCATTGGGGAGCATACGAGCATATTATCATGACCTTAATATAATGGTGTTATTTGGCGGCAACCACCATATCAGAGAACTTTGGTCGTAACCGCATCATATGTGGAGCATATTGGCCAAGCCACACAGTTATAGGACATGGGCCACATCTTTGTTGGCATGAGATTGATTGAGAGTGAACATAGTTGTGTACTTGATTTGTCATTGGCTCTTTTGTGAGCTAGAGTTTTTTTTATTTGTCACCTTCAACAAATAATTGCGGAATCTAAGTTAAATTTTGGCTTTAAGTTTTTAGAGCTTGAATTTAATTTAGACATTTATAGCTTAATAGCATATTAGATTTTTCATTTAGATTGATATTTAATTTATATTAACTTGACTTGTAATTTTAAATATATGTTGATGATAATATCCCCTCTGGTTGAAATCTCTATTCAACGTAGCCATCATCGGAGTGGTTTATTATTTCAGATCCCGTCAACTCTATTAATTTAATAATAGAGGATTAGATCCAATGTCATATGATGTAATTAGCTTCTCAGATGTCTTATTGAGTTTGAATTCTTATAATAATATTATTAAATTTTTTAGGTTTTGTTAACCCAAACTCGATCCTAAGAAGTGTAGTATCGGGGTCCATACGGGTTGTTTAATTTCAAATTGATTTAACTTTAGAGATTTAAATAGTGTTGCCTATTTTGATTGAATTTTATTACAAGTTTATAATTTTAGATAAAATTTTGATGGCATTTCAGCAGTCTCCCGACGTCATCCCCACATAAGAGGCTACAACGGGGGCTGGGCCTAACCACCATGCAAAGAAAGGCATGCATGATTGGTGTAACCACCACGACTAAATGTGTCATCCCACCATGCCAAGAAAGGCATGTACGGGTCTATGAAGCACTACATATAACACAAATTTCTTTGCCATGTCAAGAAATGCGTGTATAGGTGTTTATATACTTGCAATGTTAAGTTAAAATATTAATTTTAGCTTCGTAGTTGAATTTTTATTAAGTTGTTTATGCCTCATGTCAATGTAAAGTTTAAGATTTGAAGATCCTAGTGTCATCCAGATAGAGGCTACTGAGTATGTTTCCCCACCATGCCAAGAAATGTATGTATAGGTGGTATAAACCATGACCTAAATGCGTCATCCCACCATGCCAAGAAAGGCATGTATGGGGATCTAAGGTACTTGCTGAAACAGATTTCTCTGTCATGCCAAGAAAGACATGTACGGGTACTTATACACCTACAATGTTAGTTTAAACAATAATTTTATATTATATCATGGCTTTATGTCAAGTTGGCCACCTTTGGTGTAGAAGTTCAAAGATCCCACATCGCCCTAGGGTTTACTGAGTATCGGTATGCCCACCACGCCAAGAAAGGCATGTATGGGTGGTATAAATCATGACATGAATGTGCCATCCTACTATGCCAAGAAAGGCATGTATGAGGCTCTAAGTAGAAGTAAAACCAGATTTTTCCGTCATGCCAAGATGTGTACTACTTATATTCAACACGGCGGCGGTGCATGCGCTGAGGCATGTGGGTTCTCGCTGCATGCATTTATGTGCGCGGGTGCAGATCTGACCGACCAACGATGATCTAATGTGGGTACGGACCGATGCGCGGGCTGAGTGCGTGAACAATAACGGGACGTAGGGGGAAGGATGGGCCCTGCTTACTTGCGGGTGCGTTCGAGAGACTCGTCGGAGGATGGGTACTATAGCACAGATGAGATTTTTGTTTGATGCGTGAGGGAACTCGGGAGCGACGACTGTGGGGATTTTTGGGGAGAAAATGAAAATTAGGGTTAGGGTGATAAGGGGGTATTTATAAGATTTATTATTATTATTATTATTATTATTATTATATATATATATATATATATATATATATATATATATATATATATAAGTTATTTTGATGTTTGAATCAGCTCATGTTTCGATCGGAGGCCATTTTGGTTCAAGTCTGTGTCAAATCGGGATCAATTTCAGTTTAAATTTGCACATCATCACTTCTGATCACTCAATATTCATGCAAACTCATCCGAATTTAGTGCGAACAGTCTCATTTGATAGGTTACGACATTTTGACTCTAACGATGTGATCAATTTCACGAATGGAGGTCATTTGAGCAACATTTTGGCTTCCCGACTTTGTTATATGCGTAGGCGCTTCGACGACCCCTTCTTGATTGGTTGACCATCGAATTGTACAATATGTATATTATGATCAATTTCGATATTTTGAATGTGATGACAGAGTCAATTCATCGATCAGAGGCCATTTTGACTATTTTTCATTGCAATCGAGTGTATTTCAGCTCTGATTTATGTGATGTTGCATCTGATTGCTTGATGTTCACGCATACTCATCTGAATTGAGCGTAAATAGTCTCATTTGATAGATTTTGATATTTCAATGCTAACGATATGATCAATTTCATGAACAGAGGTCATTTGGGCATCATCGTGGCTTCCAACCTCGATATGTGTGTCAGCGCATCGACGACCCTCCTTGATCGGTCGACTATCAAATTATGTAAGATGCATATTCTGATCAATTTTGACATTCTAAATGCGATGGCGAAGTTCGTTGGTCAATTAAAGATTGTTTTGACTAATTTTCGATGCCATCGAGTGTATTTCAGCTCCGATTTATGCGCTGAAGTTTATCGAATTCATCTTGTGAGCTCAACTTGACTTATGATGCATGCATGGAGGTCAACAATGCCTCCCCAACAAATATGATTTGTGCATATAGTGAGTCATGTTTGCTAAAAATTGGTTGACCCTTTGGGCTGGCCATAGGTCTTAGATCACTCCAACTTTCAATTTCAATGGGTTCACTCTACTTCAATGGATTCGTTGAAAGTCTCTTTATTTTGTGTCTTCAAAGATTAGGATTTCCTCTAGCCCTAGCTTTGTGCCTGATCGGGTTGGATGGAGGAATTAGTTTGTTTTCTTTGAGATTTGAAATTCTTTCTGTCCTAGGTTTAAGCTTGATGGACTTGATGAAGGATTTACCTAATTTGTCTATATTGACTTGTCCGCAAATATATGTATGCCCTAAATCCTGTGCTTGCTACTTTGATGGACTCGTTGAAGGGTGCATACAGATGACCTAGCCTTTCGGCCTATATTAGTTCAATGTTGAGTTATCAGTCTAGCACTGTGTACTTTAACAGAATGAATAACCACGAAATTCTTTTAGTTTGACCATTACCTTTGTGTGAACTTTGGAATCGCTTCCTCGATCTTGTGATTTCTACTTTGGCTGACTTGATGAGGAAATTAACTTTGATATATGCTTTGTGCTTAATCAGCTCACTTGAAAAGGGATTGAAATATCACTTTCCAAGCAACACATGGATTGATTTGAGGCAGCTCTGAATTGAGAGTTTTCTCAGATTATCTTAGTCCATCGATCAAGTGGAAAGATCTCTTGGATTCTGATTGCTTGTAGTCACTAGGCGGATTGAGTATCATCATTGGACTAATGAGCAGGGGCTCTTTCACTGCGGCCCTTTCTTGTGGCTTGTTGAGTGAGGAGAGCATCATCAACTCGGCAATTTGTGGGCTATTGAGTTTGACTTTTAGAGCCTACTCGAGTCTTTGACTTAAGCTGTGATTGCTTGGAGGCTTGGTCATCAGACTAACGAACGGGGGCTCTTTCACTGCGGCCTTTTCTTGTGGCTTGTTGAGTGAGGAGAGAGTCAACAACTAGGCCACTTGTGGGCTTATTAAGTTCGACCTTTAGACCTCATCCGTGTCCTAGACTTGAAGATGTAGAGGTTGATATTTTTCCAATTTTGTTGATTGAAGCTTTCAAAATTAGGAGTACTTCTCACTTGATCTTCAATATTTGATGAATCTTGGAGTGAAACTTTTAACATTTAGGACTATATTTTCTTTCATTGAAGTAGAATCTTTTTTGTTCTTGTAAGACCTACAACTTTAATAATAATAGTTATATATATATTCAGGGATCTTGGCATAAAGCTCGATGTCAACCCGAATGCATATACAGGAAGATCTCCTGTTTCAAAGGAAAGGATTGAACTGCTTTGATTTATAAAAACTAAAAAAATGTCCCCTGTCTAATAGGGGGAATGCAGACTAGTTTAGAAATGTATTACATAGTTTGAACTTCTTTAATATAAATAAACGGAGCTCATTCTGATTATTATATATATTTATCTTAGGATCTCGGCTTGAAGCATGATATCAACTTAGCTAAATATATAAAAACGCCCCCTGTCTAACGGGGGGAGGCTTTCGCAGTAACTTGAAAATGCATTCTCATTTTACGAGAGAATCTTCAAGTGACATTACATGTGTATTTGGCATAAAAGCCTTACTAGTGCAAGATTTATTTAAGTATTTATATACTTATCCACAGTTAGTTGTGATATTTCTTGAGATATCTACCATTGATTTATGGCATCGATCATTGAGCATTCGTGTCAATAAGCTGGTAAGCTCCTTTTTCATACACATTCTATATGATGTAAGGATCTTCCCAATTAGCTTCAAATTTATCACCGATCTTGCGATGAGAGATGATTGGCCTTCTTAGCACCATAATAATTCACCTTTCTAGAATGTCCAAGGACGTACTGAATTATTGAATGCTTTGGACATCCTTGTTCGATAAATTTCTAAACTTTGTTGAGCTTGGAGTCTAACTCCATCAAGCGCATCCAACTCTTCTATTTGCAGGCGAGTGTTTTCATCTTGAGTAAGATTGAATTGGACAACTTCTCAAAGTGATGGTAGCTCAACTTCTAGTGGCAGAACAGCTTCAACTCTAAATGTTAGAGCATAAAGATTGGCCTTGGTTGGCATTTTGTAAGTTATTTTATATTCCCAGAGTGCTTCTATCATTTAGTGTGTCACTCTCTTTTATTCTTCGTGAGAATCTTTTTGAGCAACTTCACTAAGATTTTATTGAAAGCCTCTGCCAAACCATTAGCCCTTAGATTATAGATTGATGAGTACCGCCAATCAATTTTGTGCTGATCAGCGAATCTATATATCTTTGTATTCTTGAAAGTCAAGCCATTGCTTGAAATGATTCATCGTGGTACCTCGAATCTATAGACAACATTGTTGGTGAAGAAGCCAATGACTCGATCAATAGTGACTTTCTTAAATGGAACAGTTTTTGCCCATTTGGAGAAGTAGTTAGTAGCTACTAAAATGAACTGATGTCCGACTGATGATGGAGGATCAATCAATCTGATTATGTCCCTGACCCAACTTTTGAATGGCTAGGACACTATTTTTGGGTGCAGAGGATTCAGAGGTTGATGAATGAGATTCTTGTGGACTTGGCATTCATGACACCTTTTGGCATGATTAATACAATCTTTCACCATCGATGGCCAACAATATTCTATTCTCTTGATTTTCACTGTCATTTTAGGACCTGATTGATGTGCCACACAAAGTCCTTCATGAATTTCAAACATAACTTCGTTGGCTTCATCCGTCCCTAAGCATCGCAACCACATTTATTCAAATGATCTACGGTATAATGTATCATTAACATAGGCATATCGTATGATCATTTTTTGTAATTTGCGTGGCTAGTGATTTATTGCTCAAAGATTTACTTTCATTGAAATAATCGATGAAGGGTTATGTCCAATCATCAAACTCTTCCACTATGAGAGCTTCACATGATTTATTTATAGTACTTTTGAGTTTTTCTCTTTCTTGTATTTGTCGTTCTTTGGGAGAGTGTGGAGTAGTTTGAATTGCTTCCTGCTGGCTTGAGTTTGATGTCCCCTCTACCTGCGGGGAGTATGGATTTACTGGTTGCAGAACTCAATGAGTAGACACATCAATTAACACATCGTCATCATCCGTGTTCGTCATTTCTTTTGTTAGCTTGGCCAGACAATTTACTTTACTATTCTTCGATCGAGAAACTCAAGCTAGTTTAATATTTAGAATTTGCTTCGTGAGCTCAAGCACTTGTTTATGATAGTATACCAATTCAAGTTTATTAATCTTATAAAGACCCATCACTTGGTTGATCACCAATTGAGAGTCCACAAAGATTCTTAAATTTTTGATGTCGATAACAACAGCTTCTTCGAGACCTGTCACCAATGCCTCATATTCAGCTTTATTGTTGGTTCTTGGCTCAGTCAGCCTATATGAATGCCTCAATATGCCACCTTCCGGCATTATGAAGATGAGGCCGACGCCAGCTCTTGCTTTTTGTAGATTTAGTGGTTGAGTAGGCTTAATAGATGATGCACCTAGAAATACATTTCCCATATTTACAGCCTTTGTCTTTCATGAATAAGCAGAATTTGTTCATCAGGTAAATCATCATTGACTGCTGAATTTGTTGGGATAGGATGCGCGGCGAGAAAATCTGCTAGTATTTGTCCCTTAATAGCTTTCTGAGATACATATGTAATATCAAATTGTAATAGGAGCACTACCCGTCGTGTCAAATGACTTGTCAATGCTAGTCTTATCATTAAGAACTTTAGTGGATAGATCTTTGAGATGAGTGTTATCTTATGTGACAACATGTAATGTCAAAGCTTCTAGGTAGCGAAGATCATTGCAAGATAGTGCTTCTCGATCGGAGAGTAATTTGCCTCAACTCCTTTCAATCTTTTATTGATATAGTACAACACATTTTCTTTATCTTCTTCATTGTGATGTGCAAGCAATGCTCTGAGGGATTCTTCTAGTGCAGCTGTATACAAAATGAGAGGCTTTCCCAGGATTGGTGCTGTAAGAATTGGTGGATTTAATTGGTATATTTTTATGAAATCAAATGCTTCTTGACATTCATCATTCCACTTAAATGGTGTATTCTTCTTAATCAATTTAGCAAATGGTTGACACCTGCCTGATAGATTTTATATGAAATGTCGGATGAATGTTAAATGTCCTTGTACAGAACAAAGTTGACAAAAATTCTTCAGAGGTGACATATCAACTATCGCTTTGATTTTATTAGGGTCAATCTTAATTTCTCTATGTCGTACTATGTAGCCAAGGAACTTTCCAAATGAAATCCCAAATGCACATTTGAGAGGATTCATCTTGAGATCGTACTGCCTAATTCTTTCGAAGACCATCCTTAGGTCATCAAAATGATCTTCTCAATCTATGCTCTTAACGATGAGGTCATCCGCATAGCATTCTACTTTCTGATGAATCAACTCGTCGAAGATGCGTGTCATGGCCCTCTGATATGTAGCTCCAGCATTCTTCAATCTAAAGGGCATGACTGTGTAACAGTATATACCAATAGAAATCCTAAATGATGTATGATTCTCATCTTCAGAAGCCATCTTGATTTGATTATTTCCTGATGATCTGTCCATGAATGAGAACATATTCTAGTTGGAAGTATTGTCCACTAGTAGTTTTGATATTGGAAGCGAAAAGTCATCTTTTGGGCACTCCTTATTTAGATCTCGGAAGTCAATGTAGACATGGATTTGATCGTTCTTCTTCCTAACTGGGATAATGTTGGCTATCCAATCTGCATACTTCTCATCCCGGATGAAGTCTGCTTCGATCAGCTTCTTTGTTTCTGCAATTACTTGTTCTTCAATCTATAATCTCATTCGCCTAGGAGCTTGCTTAACAAGCGTCACATCTGGTCTAATGACAAGTTTATGAACTACCACCTCAGGGGATAAGCTTGACATTTCAGAGTATGTCTGAGCAAAGCAGTCCCTGAAGTCACATAGCAGAGCTTTCATTTCTTTAACCTTTTCATTAGGTAGAAGGGTAGTGAAGAAAGTTGGGTGAGGATCATCCTCTATTCCCAAGTTGATTTCTTTCAACTCATCTATGGTAACTATTTGTCCACCATCTTCAAGCTCTTTAGGTGTTGGCTTGGCTTCTACTTCTTCATCATTTGATATGTTGACATCAAAAGGATCATCTTCATGTTCAGTGTCAGTGTCAATCTCTTCTTCTGTTATCGCATAACAGGTTTTTCTTCAACGGTGTTTATGTCGAATGTATCCAAAACCTTTAGATGTATGATTATTATACTTTCACAAGGTCTGTGAATTTTTTAGACCCCATAAGGTATCAAAGAAGTGAGCTCATCAATTATCTGTTCCAATATCGACTCCCAATTTATACATCATCTTGCGAATCCTTAGAGGATAATATTTTGGCATTCTTGTTAGAATCATATCATAAAATTCATCAAATTGCATGAATCAATCAGAATCCTGGTGATAGCACTCCTCAGACTTGTAAAATGAAATTCCATGTTCCTCACTTCTAGGCAAAGGAGGCACATCAAAAGTCATTAACTCTTCAACAATGTGGATTTCATGTGGAGTAACTTTCTTGAAGTGTTGAAAAGGAACTGACATGATCATAATGAATCTTCTGATATCAACAGGTTTGTCGTCCTTCTTGAAAAGATACACTGAACTTTACTTTCATAAGTATCATAATCATGGTCTGAGTACTCTAAAATTTTCTTTCCTTTTACCATAGATTTGTTTATTCCCTTGGGTCCGATAGAAGGATCATCCTCTTCTATGTCACTGCCTAGATGAGGGACTAGCCTTTTCAACTTAGGTGATGCACTAGATGCTTTAGAAAGAGTCAACATCGCATTCTTTCTTCTTTTTTCTTTATTCACTTCTTTGGATTGTTTTGCAGCCTTTGAAGTAGAAGCTTTGGATTGTTGAAGTTTGGGCTCCTTCAATAAATAGTATTTTGCATCTTTGTAGATTTTAGCTTCATGAACTGCGAATGACTAAAGATTGCCAGGAATTTTGTGTTCTTCCCCGTCTCTTATGTATTTCATGCATTGGTGCAAAGTAGATGGGACTATTCTGTACACATGTAGCCAAGGATGACTCAACAAGGCCCTGAATGAGATGTTAGCATCAATGATTTGGAAATTGGCTTCTATGTAAAGTTATCCAAATCTTAGTGGCAAGGTAAAAGATCCGAGAGTCTTTTGCTCTTTCCATTGAAGTCGTGGATCATTAATTTGTCTATTCCTAGTTGTTGAATGTAAAGAGACAATCCTTTCAATGCTCTCAGACTCATGAGGTTGATAGATGAACCTGGATCAATTAGAATTCGATTGACTATGACACCATCACTCTTTATAGAGACATATAGCGGGTGATTGTGTTCTGATGTTCCAAGCATAAGAACCTCCTTATAGAAGGTGATTGTCAGAAGGTCTTGAGATTATAATACTTCAATCATACACCACTCGGTGAAATACGCTTCATATTTCTCTCGATTCTTAAGAGCCTGAATCAAGGTTTCACGGAGATTCTATGATATCAAGAGGGCCTCATACACACTCAATTATGCAGAGATCTTCCTCAAGTGTGACAAGATATTGTAATCGACTCCTTTATCCACGTTATGAAAGCTAAATATTAATTATGATTATATAAAGGGATGAATTAGAAATATAAATATGAAAAATTAGTCAAAATATTCCCACTAAATTTTTTGTTAAAACAAAATTTAAATGTATTGAATTTACTTTAAGATAAGTGCAACATATGTTTTGACTGATTATTCATATATTGCACTAATCTCAAAGCAAATTTAATAGTTTAAATTTCATTTAAATCATGTTTTTGTCAAGGTATCCTAATACGAAATTTTTTCAAAAAAAAAAAAGGAAAGATTACCGTGCGATGATTGAGATGGATAAAATTTGGGTTAGCATATCAAAAGTAAATTTCAAACTGTAAGATTCAAAGGAGTGCCCTGTGGGAGGTAACCAACACTTAACTCCTGCTTAGCTTTTCCCTTACTTCAGATCTAAGAAACACCAACTTATTTGATTCCCTTGATTAGTTTTTTGGGATTTGCATTAGCCTTAAAGGGATGATTCTTATGTTGTCCTTCACATTAAACAATTGGATTACTTAATGGAAAGAAAGCTCCCATCTTTTGCTTGTTGCAATGCACATTCTATGACTGATTTTCCTCCCCTTCACAGTGATTTTCATTAATGCAAACCAATATATTTTCATAACATTGCAATACGGTTGATTAGTAACCCACGGCTCAAAACTTAATTCCTTATTATTGCTCTGGTGATCAATTTCCTAACATAAGCAAAGTCATTCTATTTTTATATTTTCAAATCTACCATTTTATATAATCTTCAAACACAGGATTGAACAATTCAACTCATCTGCAGCTGAAATCTAGTAGTAAATCCAGTTTTAACAAAATTTGTATTGATCTAACCTTCCTTTCAGTATGCATAACAAGTGAGAAAAATTGGATTGCTTATAGAAGTGGACATTAAAAATATGTTTTTATTCATGCATTCTGCAGATTGATGTGGTGAAAAGCTATTAACATCATAAGATAGAGCCACCCTAAAACATGTGAATTGAGGGCCATCCTCTAGTTCAACAAAGGCGTAATCTTGATTTCATAAAGAATAAAAAGGTAGGAAATAACCAATACAAATTATATTCTTTATCATTCAGATGAAGATAGCAAACATTCATATCCCACATACATACAGAAAATAATCTCATCAACTCACAAATCCAGACAAACCAAACTACTTATATTCCAAATCAATCTAATTTGATGCATGATGCTTAGCTCTCATACTCAGACACCTTCCTCTTACAATGTTATCGATGAGTGCTTCTCCAATCCCTTCGCCAATTCCTTTAATAAGGTCCCCTATAATCTCAAATATCACTTGAGAAGCAAGCTTTAACGTTGAAGCCCCCATCATCATTTTACTTTTCTTAGGTGGCTTAATTCCATGCTCATAGAGGCCATTAATCATTTCTTTTGCACAGATTGCATGAATGTGATAGCCACAAGAAGCTCTGCAATGGTACATTAATCCAGGCTTCTTTCTACAGCAGCTCCCACACAAAATGCTCGAATCACTGTTTATTTGTTGTGAAATGATCATCGGGTGCTGATGGATTGGAAAATTCATTTCCCAGTTCAACATAGCACAGCAAGGATGCATTGCAAATCCACATGATGTGCATCCGAATACATATCCTGCTGCTGACTTGCTACAGATTTGACATCTTGAAGGAAGAAATCCACCTTGCAGTTATGAAACAGAAAAATTTATCAGAAATAGATGATCAAGACTGCTCTATATGATCTGAAACTGAGAAATTACTCCTTTTGATTTACTTGAAGGGTGTTAGGTTCAATGGTATTATTAAAACATCCTTGTTATCTCTCAAATGCCGCATGTTTTGCTCAATGTTAATTTTTTAATGTTGTATGATTAAGTATTTGGATAGCAACATATTGAGTTATCATTACTTTAAGCAAAATCATGATGTTTTAGTGCAATGCTTCTTGCACCCATAAAGAACACACATTTTCCAAAGTTACGCATGCAAAATGTTATCAGCCAAACTAGTATGGTGCAAAGTGTTTGGTTTACAGATGTTGAACATTTGTTGACATAGAGGGGGGTGCAAAGAGAATGAAAGACTTGGTGAGTAACAATTTGGTTGCTTGAAGTTCGAAAAATTATAATGCAAAATGGTGAAATTTGCCAGATTCATCATTTGGTTTGATGTATGTCAAAATCAACATTGATTTTAAATTCCTCCACTCAAAAACCCTCGATTATGATGATTTCATCTCGCATCTAAAACAAGAAGAAAAACGAAATGATAATTTTTCTAGCAAAAACCTATTTTTCACATGCAAGCAACCAATGAATCCTTAAAGGTGTCATTCATCATACTATTATTATTTTCTAATAACTATTAGGATGCAAAGATCAAGTTCAGTGAATCAATTCTCCATAATGGCATAAGAAAATCATTGCACGAATCAATTTATATTAGCAAAATAAGGCAAAGCTCTTGCTTAAAAGATGTTAGTGAGTCAAAACAATTAAAATTTATTAATGTTATAAAAATACATAGCACGTATCAGTGAAAACCAAACACTCTCTGCATTCAATAAAAATGCCTGCATTGTTCTAAATGTTTACCTGATTTGGTGTAAAAAACGAGCTGGTGATTATGGTGGAATGGATGATTAGTGAGAGAAGCAGGAGCGAAGGCGCAGAAATCATGAAGCATAAAATCACATATTAGACATTTCATCCTCTTCCCCGCACCAAACTCCTTGCATCCCATGCAGGTAAAAAGGTAGGGCGAATTCACCAGAACTAGAGGATGATGAGGATGGCTGAAATGCAATAGAACTTCCTCTTGGTTTGGTTTTGGAATGGCTTGAAGTTCCATTAATGGAGATTTGTATGAGATGGGCTTTTGTGATCTTTTTGATCCTCTCATTTTGATTTGTTGTATACATCAAACATATGTAGGGAATTTATACTGAGAAAAGCTGTTTGCTTGTTTGATGATGTTACATGTTAGTCTTGAAGAGGAAGCCAGTGGAAGTTGTGAATTATTGAGCCAGTTTATCAACAGCTGGAGATAGATTCTTCCGAAAGCCTGTGGTAATACTTTAAGGCATGTGATTATGTGATATGAGATGCATTTCTATTACAGTTTTCTTTGATAAAGTAATGCAAGTAGAGGAGCATTTTAGGCCGTTCTATAAGTTATTACAGAGATTTTTATCTGATTGGGATTTTGGTTTGGCAAATATATAGAGAGTTTATAGAATGCTTAATTATTAAAACATCTGAACGTCCATTTGATTTACTTGCGGATGGAAAAAAATATTTTAGAAAGTGGTCATTTTGCTTCACTTATTTTGATAATGCAATAGAATTCTTATTTTTAAGAAATTTTGAAGGTATTTTGGATTTCCAAATCAATATTGATTTCGAACTATATCCAACCAAATGATTGAATCCAATAAAATCCATCTTTCAAGTAACCAAATGTGCTCCAAGGAAAATATGAAAAAGAAAAGTATTCACATAAAAATTTGCTCATTGCAGGAAAGCATTGGAGGAGGATCATTTTGTGATTTCTTTTTTGATGACCAGTGATAGAGGATGAAGAAAGAAGTCACTTGATTCAGGAATCCAACCTATAACAAGGTGAAAGAAAACCTAAGCTTGGATTCTCAAAGTGATTTGAAATGACGAGAAAATTACTTTAGGCTCACTAGCTTTCTTTTATTTTCTGTTGCTTTATGTTCCTCCTGTGAGTTGTAAAGCTAAAGGTTTTTATATATATTTTTTATTTTTTTAATGTTATAAAATGGATTCACTTTTCTCATTTGACTTTCTGATCTTTCTTTTTCCTTTATATGAAATTTTGATTGGCGCATATTGATTTTCTTTTGTTACTGGGAAGCTATTAAATACTTTTTGACATGAACTAGCCAACTTGCAAATAAGGTGCCAACATAGGCGTCCAGATTATTACAGTGAGCATATAAACTAGTTAAGGAGAAGCCATCCAAAATCATGTTTTCATGGCTAGGGGAAACTTCTTCTGAACTTTGGATTGATTTCTGCTAAAACTCTGCTGAAATTGCTTAATTTTCTGTCTTGTTTGCAACCAATTTCAGCAGTTTTGGTCTGAAATTAGATCAAAACAGTAGAAATCATTGGCCTGAAACTTCTGAAACTCATCCTAATATATTTAATTTATGAATTGAAAAATATAAAGATATATTTAAAACTCTTTAAAATAAAATTTATGCAAGCGATATTATTTTTCACCCTGTTAATGAAAGTTTATATGAAGAATTAGACAAGAGCTTGCTGAGCGAATCGGAAATCAGCATGAAAGGAGAATTAACATTCCGTCAAATTACAAATCAAGCAACACATTGAATCTTCATAAATTTTGCCAAACATACAAGTTTTTTCTCATCCAAGGTGCTTGCTCATCAATAATTTAGACAAAACTAAGGAGGCATATTATTGTGCTATACGCAAAATATTAGTCATCCTCATCATTGTCATTTAAATTCTAAACCTTAAACTCTAAAACTCTATACAGCGAGTACTGATTAGTTTGGTCAGTAAAGGCCATACAAGTTATTGCCAGGCCTTACATTCGAATCTCACGTATGCTATAATAAAATATCATCTTACGGACTTGGGTGAGCCATATATATATATATATATATATATACATATATATATATATATATATATATATATACATATATATATATATATATATATACAGATATATATATATATAAACCCTAAACCCTTACTTTGTCTAGCATTTAGTTATCCATTTCTTGATAAACTTATCTTTGTATGAATTCAATTTGTCCAAATTTTTGCTCTATAATAACATAAATGTCTTAGTTATTAACATTTCTTCAAAATTTGAAGAGCAAAAGTTATTGGTTAAATCTCATTGTTGAGACTTTATGAGAGAGAAAGAGAGAAAGAGAGGGAGAGAAGTAAAGAGCACAATCTAACAAAAAAATAATAAAAAATAGAACACCAGAAGATTTTCATGGTTAAGCGTCTTGCCTACGTCTGCAGCCGCACTAGGATCTCATTATATTTTTCTCTTACAATGAGCTTAGGAGAAGATACAAATTTTTTGGATGCCTCTTCTCATGAATTTCCTCCTCTTTTATAGGCTGAGATGAAGGGATAAGTTTAGAGGAGAAATAATTTTAAATGATCATCTAACCACCAATTTTGATTTTTCAAGTGTGAAACAATTCAATTTTGGTGGCTACTTAACTTTGACAAAAAAGAAAAACATATGTGGAATTTGACTCCACATTTAACAATCTTCCACTTTGGGTCATTTTTTTTTTTCATATTTAATGCATTGGCTATTATGCTTGAACATTTCTCTCAATATTTTTTTTCATATATATCCACTAATGCTCCTAGTGCAGCGCCTCCATCATCATGATTTATGAAGGCCAACTGAGGTTATGCATAATCTCACTTTTGAGATGGTCATCACCTTGGTCAACATATCTGTAGGATTCTTTATTTCATGAATCTTCTCCAGGTGTAAAGTTTCATCATCAATTAGTCCTCTGATATGATTATATCGTAACTATATGTGTTTTTGTCTTTGCATAAAAACTAGATTCTTTGCTAGGTGGATGACGCTTTGACTATCACTGAAGAGAATGCTACTAGTATGCTCTTTTCCTAACTTCTCTAAAAAATTTTTTAGCCATATCATCTCTTTGTCTGCTTCTAAAACTATCATATACTCGGCTTTAATGGTGGATAGCGGGACACTCTTCTGCAATTTAAACATCCAACTAATTACAGTTCCTCCAAGTGTGAACACATAACCCGATGTGCTCTTATAACAATCTAAATCTCTTTCCAAGTTAGCATTTGAGTATCCCTATAGAATTAGTTAGTTTTTATTAAAGTAAAGGACTGTACTTGAAGTACATTTTAAGTATCTTATGATCCACTTCACGACTTCTCAAAACTCCTCTTCTGGGTTAGACATAAATCTACTCACAACTCTCACTACATTAGTTATGTATGGTCTGATACATACCATAACATACATTAAACTATCTGTTGACCTCTATATATGTAAAAGTCGAAACCCACAAGTCGAATTGATGGACTTGGAAATAATGCAGGGCTCAAAATGCACTGAACGTCACCTAAAATGGTAAAAACGACCTCCGATTGACGAACGGACTTCATCGGCGCGTTCAGAATGTCGAAATTGATCGGAATAAAAGTATTGCATAATCTAACGAGCAGCCGTCAAGCGTCGAGTTCGATGTGTCGCGCATATCGAAAGTGGCGATGTTGAGCGACCTGTTCGTAAATTGATCACGTTAAACTCAAAACACTATCAAATGAGATTATCGTGTTTCAATTGGACGGCGTGCAAATGTCGAATGATTGGAAGTGATAGTCGCAAATCGGTAAATACTCATCAAAATCAGCCAAATGATCTCCGTCGATGAGCGGACTTGTGTTGTGTTGAACTGAACCAATCGAATATAAATATTATATTCGATGATCACCGATCAAGCGATTGAATTAGTCGCTGCAGCCTGCGTATATCGAGATCGGGCCGGCCACAAAATAAAACAACTCCGTTCGAAATTGACCTTAGATTGAAATGCCAAAAACTATCAAGTAAGATTGTTCGTACTCAATTCATTCTGAGTTTGCGGAGCATCAGTAGTCAGCGGCGTATTTTGACTTCGATTTGATCATTGAGCCGAAATACGATTGCGAAGCGGCGAACGAATCTGTATTCGAAATATCGGAATAACCTTACATTGATATATATTTTGATCACCTAATCGTGTCAATATAAAGTTCATATTAAAGAGAATTAGCTAATAAAAAATATTATAAAACGGGCTAATAACCTAAAACTGGCTCAACTGACCCCCTAAATCCCTAAACCATCCTAAAACCGGCTCAACCGACCCCCAAATCCTACTCCACGCAAACCCGAACCCGTTAGATCCGCACGAGAGCCTCCTCTGCACTCCCTCATGCACGGACGATCCGCACGAAGCCCTCCTCCTCGATCAATCCTCCCTCCTTCAAGCACGGGATTGAACCGCACTCCCTCTTCACGCGCGCTCCATGCTCGTCCCTCTTGGCCAACCGCTTCCTCCTCTTCTTCAAACCGTTCCCACGATCTACCCCTTCAAACCGAATGGAAAGGGGTTCGTTCCCCATTCTTCTTCCCCTCTCCAAATCCGAAACCTCTCCTCCTCCAAAAAAATTCAAAAAAAGAGTAAGGCTCCTTCCCCTTTCTTCTTCTCCCTTCTTCTTCCATTTCTTCCTCCAAACTGAAAATTACAGATTTTTCCCCTAGCCAAATTTCTGTTTTTCCTATTCGTTTCTTCCTCCCAGCCGTGCGAGTCAAACAAGAGTCGAGCCCCTCCATTCTCTTTCTCCCTCCACTTCTCTCATCCGGAACAGAAAACAAGAATGCAAGGGACAATTTGTGAATGAGTGAAAATAATTATTATGAATGCTAAAATACATATATGTTTGAGTCTCTTTGTGCAGGTTCAAAGACACTGTCTACAGAACGGGTTGAAATATTAATGTGAAAATATATATATAGTCTCTTTTTTGGTTTGAAAGCTAACATGGGTGTAATTAGGTCGAAAAGTGTATCATGAGCATCATATATCTTCATAGAAGCGTCTTGCATAACGTCTGTTAGATGTCATTTAAATTTGGCTAATCGAAATTTGTGAAATTTGGGACTTAAACAAATTCTAATGGAAATCGTCTAAACTCAAATTAAATAAGAAAATGCATGATAAACATGAAGATAAACATTAAATCAAAGTGGAGAATGCCTAAAGGAAACAAAACAAAACAAAGAGGAAATATAATAATAAAGTGAAATACTTATTTTAAATGCAAGCAAGTTCCCTTCCTTTCTTCAAAATCTTTAAGGGCTATGAACTTTTCTTTTCAAGCAAATGATGTGAAAGGTAAGACCCCCACCACCCCCCGGCCCCCTCCCCCAGCCTTATTTATAGAAAAGGAAAGCCATCTTTATGGGACTCACTTATAATTAAACTAACAACATATGTAAAACTTATCGCAACAACCTTGTTCCATGTTTGTTATCAAGACAAATGCAAGTGAAACTTAAGGAAGTTAATACTAATCTCATAACAAATTTGCAATAAATTTGAAATCTAATTTTCAAATAAATAGGAAATTTGATATAAAGTTAAGGATAAATCTAAATTTAGTCTAACAACTCTTGTTCTAAAAAATGCGAAGAGTCCTTAAATGATAAAATTATAGAGGCTTGAAGCTTTTTTTTGGGTGAACTTCGAACATATAAACTTATATGAATCTATGCGTAGTATCTTGCACATATCTTATAACGGTCACTCCTTTGGGTCAAATATTCCCAAAATACATGCAAATGCTTGAATGAAAATAAATTCATTACACATATCTAGAATGAATATATTCTTATTCCAACCTTGTACAAACATTCAAATAAATGCCACCGAACCCGCAATACTTAAATGCGAGCGGGCAGAATGCACCATTAAAAAATTCAAAATAAATACGCCACTGGATTCACAACATATCGTACAAATAAACAGAAGACGTTAATTAAGTCATTCTTAAATACACCTGCATGGGCCCCGACACTATGTTGAATGTTTAGATTTAAGTGTTTGAGAATGCTGCGTGGGTTCTACCCAGTTTAGTCTTAGGACTGGGTCCAGGTTAACAAAATTTAAAAATCTATTATAAAAATTTCAACTTAATAAAATATGGCTGATTACAAGGTGTGATCTAATCCTCTTTTAGCAGCTAAACAGAGTTGACAGGATCTAAAGCTCTTAAACATATTCAAATTAATCAAATTAACTCAAATTAAATATCAATCTAAAAACTGTTTAAATGAAACTATATCATTAAAAGCTTAAACCAAAACTCAATCTATCCATCTTCCGCAATTATTTGTCGGGGGTGACAAATTAAGAAAACTCTAGCTCACAAAGGAGCCAATGTCAAATCAAGTGTTCTACTATGTTCACTCTCAATTAATCTCTTACCAGTAAGGACGTGACTCATATCCTCTAACTGCGTGGCTTGGCCGATAGGCTCCACAGATGATGCAGTTACGACCAGAGTCCTCTGATCGAGTGATTTGGCCAGTTAGGCTCCATTATATTACGATCATGACCATAACCCGTATGCTTCCAAATGGCTCTGCCCTTTGAGTTGTGAATCATAGAGTATACTTGATAGGGCAAATAGTCTTCTGTCAACTAAGGTAGACTTAAGCCTGTCTCCTTAGACAAACATCACCCCAAGTCTACAAAGGTTTCTTGGATGACGTAACCCATGTGTTCCTGATAAGGATCCTTGTTGGGTCGACTACCTCCTCTAACTAAGTAGACTAGGGACCATAACAGCCAGGGATGACAGAACCATGGGATCTAAATCGGGCATGTCATCATTCCCCCAACCATCTGGTTTAAGCTGAGATGATGAATTTCATAATCTTAAATTCTAGAACTCCATATGTTGCTACTATACACTACGCATTAAGCGACCTAACGACTAGCCTTAATCGAAAGTTCCTTCTCTGCATTGAGAGGGGTAATTAACTATAGGGGCTTGCCCCTATAGGAAACCTGGAACCAGATCTAATGTCCTCACCAAATGTGGACGAAATTTTTGGGTAGTGTCATATCTACTATCTCATCTGCCTTCTGAAAATTACACAGACACCTCAAATCATATCTTCAAATCCATATTGTCAAGAGGTCGGTGGCAAATTTTTTGAGCCCACAGATTTATGGCGACTCCGCTAGGGATAGGATTATCTTTCCATTTTTAGCTAGTCATATATGTGTTATAGTAGTAATAAAATATTTAAAAATTCAAAACAAAAAATAGTGATTTAAATGTGTAATAAATTAAAACTACAATTGTATGAGACTCTATCAAATGAATTATTCTATTGAGCATACCTTTATTACACTTTTATTTTGTCATGTAGTACCTCCGCATCTTGATAGTATGGAGTGAAATAATAATTACTAATTACTAATCCCCATATTTCACTTTTCCAAAATGTATCTACAGAGCACGCCTTTCACCGTTCAGCTAAGGCGTGGTGCGAACCTCTGCCTAGCCAACGTCGTCATCAACACAGGAGATGTTGGGGCCATAATTCAATTTAGTAGCTTGAGTTTCCCGACTATCATAGCCACAACTCCTGAAGTACCCACCCATGCTACATTCGACCAAGGCTATGCTGGAAGGCCTCAAGTTACTGAAGCTTCTACTAGCCCTGTTTGCCAATCAGTTCAGCAGCCAACTATTGTCAAGGAGTTCTCCCAACAGAGAACTTCAAATTTTAAAAGGCTAGGTCAATCTGAAGCCCCCGCGATGAAAAGAATCGTTAGTGGGAAAATGTGTCTTTAATGCCTCGTGGTACAACTGCTCCACCGATTGAACCTTTTGTACCTAGAAAGCATGGTCGTGAAGCTTCCTAATTAGGAAGCAAATTAACTAGAAGGCATGGAAAAAGAAGAAATGCTGAGCTGAGGGCTCAATAGATTCCCTTCAAACGACCTAATGAACAAGCGATATTGCCTCCAGAAGCAAGAATTCCTACCCACAACAATTTTGACAATCTAAAGTGGGTAAAAAGGAATAGCTCTAATGGTGAAGTAAAGCAGTCCTTCTGGAACCAACCACGTCAAGCTCCACCACCACAAAGAAGATAGCCTAATATACTATCTGCCATAATACATAAAGTTCTCAAAGTAGCCAAGGACAGAGGCTTAATGAAAAGAAGATTTTAGAGGCCTATGGTGATTGCAAATACTGAAGCTCCACCAAGGAGGTTACCATCTCTTCTAGTAACCAGTCATCGAGCCAAGTATGCTTCGCACGGTGAGCATCGGAGCATGACACTCGGATCGCATGCCCAAGAATCTGCTGCCGAAAGGTCTCGACAAAGGATAAGTATATATGGAGGCCAAGACCCCGTAATGAAACTTTGAAGAATAGAAGAGGTGTGACATTTGATACATATACTCAAAAATCTTCCTAAAAATAACTCATCATAAGTGGATCCCCAAAAAAAGAGATATCATTGATGAAAGACATGATGGTCGACACCCTGGAGAATCCTCTAAGGGATCCCATCATAGATCAGATTCACCCTCACAAGAGAAAGTTGACTTTGATCACAGTCCTTTAATGGAAGAAGTATTTGTTCCACACAATGAACCAGAGATCCAATGAAAACGTTGATCAAAAAGTCATGTGCAAAAAGAAGGTGATGAAGAGGACACTATGAAAGTAGAAGTCGTCTATATGGTCAGAGATATAGATGAACTCTCCGCTCAGTACCATCACCAGCAACATGGATCTAGGGAACCTGAACTTGAATTTGATGCTCATGAAGAAGAGTCTTCACAGAAGCAAGTAGAAGATGGATCTTCAATTTTTACTGAAGAGAAAGAAGAAGTTGATCAAAATGAGAAAGAGATCATGGGTGTCAAAGTTATTTATATGGTTGATCTAGGAAATGATCAGCTTGGTACATACTTTTATAATCAGCGTTGTCGTTTATCCCTATCAATAGCTGTCCCTACAAATGCCCAAGGAGAAGGACAATCAAGTTCCTCCCCTGATAATGAGCAAGGAGCAGAACAACAACAAGAAATAGAGAAAGAAGAAGAGCCTGTACTTGTTGACGTTATGGCACTAGCTAGAGAGCAAAGGGAAATACAACGTCAAATGGAAGTCAAAGACAAAGAAATTGTGGAGCTCGGTTCTAAGATGAATGACATGATGGATATATTGCAGAAAAATATCACATCAAGTGCAGTACCTATTTTGTCTATTAATCAATAGGTAGATAATAATGCAACCTCTATACCACCAGTCACTCTGGCACCTCAAGCTTCTAGAGTGCACATTACAATTGAAGCGAGGGATGAAGTTAACCAACTACCTCTTCAATCGATAATTCAAAATCTGGCTTGCACAACAGGAGCAGTAACAACTGTTTAACTGGAAACGATAATTAATGAAAAGATAAAGGCAATCATGGCCTCAGAGCAGGCTGAAAAGCTGGTGAGTAAGGGTCACCCATACCCAACTGAATATGATCAAATGTCGTACCCAAAAGGTTACTCAGTACCGAAATTTAATACTTTTAGTGGGCTTGGTAACTCAAAGCAACATCTAGCCCAATTTAAGGCTACTTGTGGTAACATAAGGGAGAATGATGTGCTTCTCTTCCGTCAGTTCGTCAGTAGCCTGACCTCAGCTGCTTTTGAGTGGTATGTAGAATTGTCAAATGATTCGGTTAAAACTTTTGCTAAATTAGAGGCAATATTTGTGAAAAGGTTCACCAGTGCAACTAAGAAAATAACAATCGCTGACATTGCCTTGCTGAAAAAGATAAAAGATGAGTAAGTGACAAAATTTATAAGTCGTTGGCGTAACCTAAGTATGAAGTGTGAGCAACAATCGGAAGAAGAACACATGATCCAATTGCTAATAGGCAATATGGATGATAAAATTGTATCATTTTTATGTATGACGTCAGTTGCAACATTCCAAGACTTACTCGATAGGGTGGCTAAACTTAAAAAGCTAAATTGCCCTAAGTCTGAAATCTATGCAGATAAAGCAAAGAGAAACAAACCTTCAAACTCAAGAAGAAACGAAACTCATGCCGCTTCCTATAGCTCAAATGGTGAAAAGCGGGTGATATATAATGTAGATAAAAGAAAACAACCAATGTACAATGATGATAAGGGAAAGAAGCCTGTCTATTCTAATCCACAGCCAAAATTAGTATTGGGAGGCAATGATAAACCTCAGACTTTTCCAAGTGGTGGGGAGCGTCCAAAATAAGCAATAAGAAATGATGAGCAAATTCGGCCATCTCTTAAAGAAAAGATGAACAAAGATTAATCCTTTAGAAGAGACAGCGTGGCCAAATTATTTCGGCAAGTAGTCAAAGCTGGTTTGCAATTATCAGAAAGTAAAGGCCTGAAGAAGATGATCAAGTTAATAATCCAAATTACTATTCCTGTCATTGGATGATCAGTCATCCTATTGAAGATTGTTATGTCTTGAAGGATTGGCTAGAAAAGAAGTATCGGCGAGGAGAATTTACATTATCCGACAGTGTTCTAATCAACCCAAAAAGAGAGTCTACAATGATGATTATGTCCTCTTTCGCATCATCCAGCAAAGACAAAAGGAAAGAGAAATCAGTTCAGACTGAAGAATGAGAAACAATAGTCTCCAAAAAGATCGTGAAAATGCTGAAACAGCTAAAAGGCGTCCCTAGTGTTAAGTGAAAATCACCATTTGAACCTATATTGGACTTAAAAGAGATACCTAAACTAAAAATTTGGGCTTCTCAGTTGCATTCTAATAAGACTACTTTATCACAGCATGAGGAGCAACCAACCAAATGCCCTCATAAATGAAAAAAGCCAGCTAAGAAAAAGAAGATCAAGAAGAGAACTACAACTCAAAAGATTACTATCAATCTAGAGGAGTATCACCAGCCGGCAAGGCAACCATTTAGGCTTGCAGACTTTATGCCTAAACTTTACATTGATGAATCGAATGAAGAAGATAACAGTGAATCTTGTCCAGTAGATACATGCTAAATCATTTATGAGATATCAGATGTTCTTCAGCATCAGTTACTCCAAAATGACAAGGGTAGTTAGACAAACTCAACCAACCTGTCAAAATTCTTATCAGGAAAGCAAGAAGAGCCTGAGGAGTTAACATCTAAAATTTGTTTAATGACTCAACAATATGATAATATTTCAGATGAAGATCTATGTTTTCTCGAAGGAGAAGAGTCAGACTCATCGATATCATCACGCATGAACTTGAAATATGAGCCTAGGCTTTTTGGTCAATCCTCCAGAATAAGAAGGAAATTTAAAGAAACTATCTCTTCAGAAGAATCTTAGCAAGATAAGGTGATTCAAGTTCAGTTGAGAAGTGGTAAAGTCTTACCACCTTCATCAAAGAAGGGAAATGTAAATAAAGATAAAGGCAAATAAATTGAAGTCAACAAAAATATCATTTCCAAAAATCCTAGAATGAAGCCTAAATCAAGTGAAAAGATAAATTATAATATTCTATCACATCTAAGAAAGATCCCTACACAACTGAGTGTGTACAAGGCTCTCTTGATGTCAGAAGATCTTCGAGAAATTTTGATACAGGATCTCAAAGATCTAGAGAGTTATGAAGCTTACTTTGTTAAAAAATGCATGACTAAAGCATTACAAACTTATGATCTCCCTGTAATCACATTTTTTGAAGAAGATCTTATGTTGGAAATAATGAATCACAACCATTCTCTATATATTACTGCAGAGAGTGACGACATCTTAATCAGCTGAATATTGATTGATCTAGGTTCTTCTATCAATCTTATGATTTTAAAGGTATTAAGAGGATTATCACCTGATATCCAATATCTTTGGAGAGACAAGTTGATGGTTCATCATTTCAATGAAAAAGGGCAGAAAATCCTAGGTTCTTTTATTCTCCTGCTCAAGTTCAAGGATTTATATACAGAAGCTAAGTTTCATGTAATCGATGTTGATACATCATTTAGAGCTCTCTTGGGCTGGCCGTGGCTACATGAGTATGGCATGGTCCCATCAACTATGCATCAGTATATAAAGTACCTAAAAGAAGGAGAAGAATTCAAAATTCTTGGTAACCTACAACCATTCTCCATCCATGAAGCAAAGATTGATGAAGGTGCGAAATACTTCATCCTTAAAGAGCCTAAGCCAACAGAGCCTCTTGAGGCGGTAGCATCCACTTCAGAAATTAAAAAGCAACTTCACAAAGTGAAAGACCAGAAGCAAAGAGGAAGAAAGAAAGCAATGTTGACTCTCCCTAAAGCGCTTGATTTTGTACCTAAATTAAGAAAATCAATTCCTCATTTGGGAATTGACATAGAAGAAGAAGAAGAAGATATTCTTGTCAAGCCTAAGGGAACTTATAAGCTTTTAAGAAAGACAAAGTATGAAATAAGTGATTCTGATTCAGACTATGATTTTGAATCTGCTTATGGAAATAGAGTTCAAATGGTCGCATTAAGAAGGATAACTCACTTGGCAGAGTTAGATGACTCACTCAAAATTATACCCATTCCTCAATAATACTTCAAAGAAATCACTCCACTAGAGGTTCATAATATTGAAGAATTGATAACATTCTATGTGCTACCGGTGAGTGAGAGTGGCAGAACAGGAACTCTATTCTACAAATCTGAAGAGTCTCAGCCTTACAATTTTGATCGGCCTACTCAACATGAGAATTCTGATTGATAGTGTCAATAAGAATACCAATATACTATTCACAAAAATTATGAAGAATGATGCTTAAGCTTGGAATTCATATTGAAACTATTAAGCATAGAACTCAAAACTTTAATAGGATGTGGAGCCAAACAAGTCCTCAAGCATCATGAAGAAGTGATAAGTTTATCACTAAAGGTTTTGGGTTCATCCACAAATCTCATCAAAATAATGCTTGTTATAATATAATAGAAGCTGAGATCAAAACTAATAGTGACGAAGAAGATGATCTTCTCACAAACGATGAAGAAATAGAAGCCAAGCCTGCACCTGAAGAACTCGAAGATGGTGGACAAACAGCTACCATGGATGAACTCAAAGAAATCAACCTAGGAGCTGAAGATGATCCTTGTCCAACTTTCGTCAGTGCCCTTCTACCTGATGAGAAAGTTGAAGAGTTAAAAGTGTTACTTTATGAATTCAGGGATTACTTTGCCTAAACATATCAAATGCCGAATTATCCTCATGTAGCTCATAGCTATTAAACCAAATGTGATGCCTGTTAAGCAAGCTCATAGTTGAATGAGATTGGAGATTGAAGAATAAGTAATTGCAAAAACTGAGAATCTATCGAAGCAGGCTTCATCCGCGAGAAGAAGTATGCAGATTGGATAGCCAACATTATCCTAGTTAGGAAGAAGAATGGCCAAATCCGTCTCTGCATTAACTTCCAGGACCTAAATAAGGCATGCCCAAAAGATGACTTTCTGCTTCCAATATCAAAACTATAATGGACAATACTTCCAACTATGACATGTTCTCATTCATGGAAGGATCGCTGGGATACAACCAAATCAAAATGGCAAGTGAAGATGAAAGGCATATATCGTTCAGAACACCAATTGGTATATATTGTTACACAGTCATGACTTTTGGCTTGAAAAGTGCTGAAGCTACATACCAAAGGGTCATGATGCATATTTTTGATGAGTTGATTCACCATAAGGTGGAATGTTATGTTGATGATTTGATGGTAAAGAGCTTAAATCACGAAAATCACTTTGAAGACTTGAGAATTGTATTGGAGAGAATCAGAAAATATGATCTCAAGATGAATCCTCTAAAATGTCCATTTGGGATATCCTCTGAAAAATTCCTTGGGTATATCATACGTCACAGAGGAACTGAAATTGATCCTACTAAAATTAAGGCAATTATGGAGATGCCTCTACCAAAGAGTTTACGTCAGCTTCGTTCTTTACAAGGACAACTCACATTCATCCGTCGATTTATATCAAACCTATCAGGATGATGTCAACCATTTGCAAAGTTGATGAAGAATGATGCTCCATTCAAATGGGACAAGGAGTGTCAAGAAGCCTTCAATAGCATTAAGCTACCAAAATCCTTGGCCTACTCGGAAGCCTCTCATTCTATACACAGCTGCATTAAAAGAGTCTCTTAGGACATTATTGGCACAACACAATGAAGAAAATAAATAAAATGCTCTTTATTATATCAGTCAAAGATTAATAAGAGCATAAATGAGATATTCTCCCATAGAGAAGCAATGTTTGGCATTGATCTTTGCAATCCAAAAGCTCCATCACTATATGTTATCTCACAGGATTACCCTCATCTCAAAGATTGATCTGCTGAAGTACTTGATGATAAGACTAGTGTTGACAGGTCGCTTGGCAAGATGGGTAGTACTGCTTTTACAATTTGATTTCATATACACTCCATAAAAAGCAGTGAAGGGACAAGTCTTAGCAGATTTTTTAGCTACACACCCCATCCCGATGGACTCTTCCCGTAATGATGATTTGCCCGATGAGCAAATTATGCTCATCTATGAAAGAGAAAAATCATAAATTTGGAAAATGTACTTTGATGGAGCGTTATCGATCAAACAAGTCAAACCTCTAAATTTTCCAAGAGCAAGAATCGACATCTTCATAACACCAGAAGGAGGGATAATGAGACGATCATATGGGTTGACTGAGCCAAGAACTAATAATGAAGCCGAGTATGAAGCATTAGTGGCATGTCTTTAAGAAGCTATTTTCATAGGCATTCAAAATTTACATATTTTCAGTAATTCTTAGCTTATTATAAATCAAGTACTTAGCATCTATAAAATCAACAAGCTTGAGTTAGCTTTCTATCACAAGTGAGTTCTTGAGCTTATGAAGCAGATACCAAATATCACACTAACTCGAGTCTCTCGATCCGATTGCTTAGCTTAAATAGGAGATGGCAAGTATGAATGATTATGTCATGATCGATATTTACTAGAGCCAAAGAAAGTATTAATCCTCGTAGGTAGAGGGGTTATCAACTTTGACACAGTAGGATGCGACTCAGGTTGCTTCTCATACTCCCTAAAATTAACAAGAAGTTATACTTAGAAGAGCTAAGCCTGACATTGCTTCAGAAAAGTAGTGAGAAGTCTTTATTGTAAAAGAGCCACATGATTGGAGGTAACCCTTCATCGACTACTTTAAAGAAGGCAAATTACCAAATAATAAATCATTGGCAGCTCAAATTGAGAAGAGGATGTTGTGTTATGCTTTTATCAACAACACTCTATTTCGTAGATCCTTTGAACAAATGTGGCTACGATGCCTAAATAGAGAGGAAGCTAGCAAAGTGATGGTTGAAGATCTCGAAGGACTTTGTGGTGCACATCAGTTAGGTCCCAAGATGATTGTAAAGATCAAAAGAATGGGCTATTATTGGCCATCTATGGTGAGAGACTGTATCAATCATGTTAAGAAGTGTCATGAATGTCAAGTACACGGGAATATAATCCACCAACCTCCAAATTCACTACACCCAACAATAGCATCTTGGCATTTTGAATGTTGGGGTACATATGTAATTGGACTAATTGAGCCACTGTTGTCAGCTCGACACCACTTCATCCTAGTAGGGATTGATTATTTCTCTAAGTGGGTTGAAGCTACCCCATTTAAAGAAGTTACTACTGACCAAGTGGTCAACTTCTTCATGCATAATGTGGTATATAGATTTGGAATGCCGTGTCGAATAATTTCTGATAATGGCACAGCTTTCAAAAGTAAAAAGATTCATAAATTTATTGATCGACACAAAATTGATTGACGATACTCTTCAATATATAATATAAGAGCAAATGATTTGGCAAAGGCCTTCGACAAGATATTAGTCAAGCTGCTCAAGAAGATCCTTACTAAAAATAAGAAAAAATGGCATACTAAGTTAATAGAGGTATTATGGGTGTATCAAACCACTTATAAAATGACTAAAGCTACTCCCTAATCATTGGTATTTGGAACTAAAACAATTTTGTCGCTCGAAGTTGAGTTACCTTCACTTAGAATAGCTATCCAATACAATCTAACTAAAGATCAAAATGCACATCTGAGGATGGAGGAACTCGACGTGCTTGATGAAATTAGATTGCAAGCTCATCAAAATCTGAAAGCTTAATGAACAAAGATGTCTAGGGCATTTGACCATACGATGCGGCTTTGAATATTCCAAAAAGGGGAATTAGTCCTCGTGCTAAGAAGACCCATTATTCCCAATCGAAACTTTGGTGAAAAATTTGAGCCTAATTGGGAAGGCCCTTTTGTCATTGAAAAAGTGTACCAAGAAGGGGCATACCAACTCACTAACCTAAAAGGTGAAAGACTAATGCCACCAATTAATGGTCGATACTTGAAAAAGTAATATACATGATGATTACATTTTAGAGGTACAATATAAATCCCTCTGCAAGATCGGGGGCATTTTTTTAAAGTATATTTATTTAGGTTGACATATAGCTTCATGCTGAAATCCTTAAAGAAATATACTCACTCTATATGAAAAAACTTTTTTGTGAAAATTCCTCTGTTATATAGGGGGCATTTTAGATTTCTATATATAGATGAAATCAATGTTGTATGTTAAAACCCTCTTAAGTGTATATCAATTCAAATATTGATGTATTTGCATATTTTCATCTTGAAAGTTCTTATAAGTGTTCTTTAGAATTCCCCCTGCAAGAGAGGAGGCACTTTTTAGTTTATGTCAAGTTTATTTGAGTTGACATCATGCTATAAGACGAAATTCTTGAATATATTCTGATTCAGATTGACATCGAGCTTTACACTGAAATCCTTAAATATATCTATAATTATTATTGTTAAGTTGTATGTTCTTACAAGGAAAAAAAAAGAATCCATTTCTATGCATGAAAAGATAACCCTAGATGTCAAAATTTTATCTCCGAGATTTGCCAAATTCTGAAGATCAAGTCAGAAGAACTACCAATTTTAAAAGTTTCAATCAATAAGTTGGAGAAACATCAACCTCTACATCCTGAAGTTTAGGACATGAATGGGTTCTAAAGTTCGGACTCAACAAGCCCAAACGTGGTCAAGTTGCTGATGCTCTCCTCACTCAACAAGCCGTAAGAAAAGGTCGTAGTGAAAGAGCCCCTATTCATCAGTATAAGGACAAAACCACTAACCTACTATAGCTTAAGTCGAAGACTCGAGTAGGTTCTAAAGGTTGAACTCAATAAGCCCAAATGTGTCCGAGTTATTAACGCTCTTCTCACTCAACAAGCCGTAATAAAAGGTCGCAGTGAAAGAGCCCCTACTCATTAGTCCAATGATGATAGTTATTCAATCTTAAACCAGATCAAGCTTAGTGATTACAAGCAACTAGAGATCTCTTGATAATCAAATCAAGACAACTGAAAACTCTGCCTCAAATCAATCTTTATATTGCCTATAGGGTAATATTTTAACTTATTCTCCAATGATCTGATCAAGCTCAAAGCACAGATCAAAGTCAATCTCCTCATCAAGTTCATCAAAGCAGAAAGCACAGGACTGAGGAAGTAATTCCATAGTTCATACAAAGCTGATGGTCGAACTAAAGGAATTTTGTGGTTATGTGGTATGTTAAAGCACACATTGCTAGACTGATAACTCAATAAAGACCTAGTATAAGCCGAAAGGCTGGGTCATCTGTATGTACCCTTAAATAAATCCATCAAAGCAGTAAGCACAGAAGTCATGGGGTACATACATTTCTTGACAAGTCAATATGGACAAATCAAGCCAGTCCTTTATCAAGTCCATCAAACTTAAGGCTAGGACAGAAGAAATTTCAAATCCGACCAAGCATAGATAAACCAACTCCCCAGCAGAGTTCTTCATCAAAATAAATAAACCAATTCCTCCAACAAACCCAATCAAACACGAAGCTAGGGTTAGAGGAAACTCAAATTTATAATGACATAAAAGAAATGGATCTTCAACAAAACCATCAAAGTAGAGAGTAGATGGTGTAAAAATTCCTATCTACTCGACAAGTTGATTTTGACAAATCGGTCAAGCCCGTCATTTAGTATGTCCTAAACAAGGCATCATACTAATGAAAAATTTTATCAAAAGCTCCATAATCTAGTGTAATCGATGCTAAAATGATTCAAGTTCTGTATCCAACACACAAATTAAACCCAAAGCACAAAGCATACAAATCAAAGCTGATCTTCTCATAAAATCCCCCAAAGACAAAAAGCACAAGAGTAACAGAGGAATGCTGATTTCACTAATACAATAAGATAATACGTGACCGATGGAAAGAAAAATAAAAAAGAAAAAAAAAGTACATCATGGGAGCCTAGATTGTAGCTCCTAAAGCTGTGCTAAATAAGCTGCTAAAGACAGCTGCTCACTCTCAGCCAGCTGTAAAGTGTCAGTAGCTCTGATCAAAATAACCTCAACATCTACCATAGCTTGGTGATGTAGTTGGTAACTGTCGCTCGCCTATAGCGAGCTCTCCGTCTGCTCAACCCGCACTCGATCCTGGCAATCAATCTATCTAATTCAGTAGAAGGATCTATCGAACTCTGACGGTCATGTTGTAGAGCTTCAGCACTCTCCTCAAACTCATCATGCAGTCGCCGCCTCCCCTACGAAGCGACCGCTCTTGAAGCTCTAGTAAAGTGTCGAGCATAACATGAGTGATCTCATCTCGGTGGATCAAGAACTCTACGCTCTATAATGAGTCTGATACACGAGAACCTCCTCCAAGAGTACGAAGCTAAAGATCGAGAATGCATAGGATGTGAAGTCCGTGACTCGTGAGTCCAAAGTAAGCTGAGAAACCACATCCCTCAAAAACACCAAGCTGCAGTCCTGCATGCCCTTGTCACATGGATCTAGCCTACAGGGATATCGATGGTAGATCTCGGGCTCATAACCTACATCAGGCACTGCAAGGAACAAATCAAAGCAGTCAGTATAAAATAGAGTCGTAAATGTAAAGAAGTGAAACCAAAGAACAAAGAGAGGAAGAAAGTACCTGAACATGGAGAATCTGGCTGAACTGGTGTATCATAAGCAATGTAATCCTCGAGGACCCTCACTATCTGGTAAGCTCCAGGACTATGTGCTGGCTAAACAAAAACCCTACTAGGCATGAGATCTCTCACCTCAGAAGTCTCCCCAGGGCAATGGGCAGAGTCAGGCTTGGTAGAGAAAAGTGGCTCCATAAAAGGAGTAGCAAAATCTGAAGTGGTAGTATCAAAGGCCAGCACACGCGCCAGCCCAACTCCAGAGTCCTCAATAATATCACTAGTGCTACTTGACACCTGCGACACCTCATCAGAAGTCATAAACTACTGTGGAGGTAAATTCATGGAATAATCAACTGAAGCCCGCACAGGCTCTGTAGGCTGGATACTCTTACGTCTGCGAGCTAGTGAAGATATCTCAATGTAGCTAGGAACAGAATCCCGAGCTCTAACTCTGCTATGAGGAGGGGTGTCCTCAGCTCTAACTCAGTCATCAACCATTGTATTTATCATGAATCAAGCTACAAGATCATATGCATTTGAATTTATTTTAATGATGCAACAAAGAAGATGGTATAAATATTGAAAAAATAGCAATTATACCTCTCGCGCTGCTGTGTCCTGTTGGTGGTGATTGACGTCAAGGCCTCTGACCTTGAGGAACTTCTAAAGATCTCACCCTCTATTCATATCTCCTAGCACCATACTCTAGAAAAGGACCGAAAGACAGCCGTACCCAGGTGATGTAGGTATAACTAACCTCTGTGTGACCCTGCGGAAGAAGTATCCAAAAGTGAGCACCAGTACTAAGCCTCAGTAAATGTAGCCAAATAGCTGAAGCAGTAAAGTAATGTGTCTTGAGGGGAACCATCCTGATCTTTCTAATGTCTACTACACAATAGATGAATGACCTACCATCATGAGTAGTCGACTGAAAGAAATCAAACTACCGTGCAACTCGGTTGGGCTGATAGCCCTCTATAACAACTGACTACCCAAATCGATAACATAACCATCCTGGAAGTATATTGAAAAGGTACTCAGCCACACTTAATGTCTGATGACCATGAAGCAAGGAATATTTGACATTCTCATCAAGACTGTCAATAAGATCAACCCTAATCAAGCCAGATGATAAGCCAAATATATTCGGCTGGTGAACCAACAAAAATTGATCTTTGACCAAATGAGGAGCGAAGAAGAACATGAGAATCCGCTCCATCTCTAAAGTAGATGATGCTCAGTATAACTACAAGACTGTAGGATATCCTCGCCTTGAAAAGAATGCACGATACTCAAAACAAACAAATGCACCATGTATGTGGAGGTGAGCCCAAGCATACAAGTATTGCCACGACAGAGTCACATCTCATAACTCTAAAGAACCAACCTCAAAAATCACCCCCCAATATCCTATAAATCCTAGCTCTAGAGAAATTCGCTCACCTCGAGAAATTCTACTAGCTGCTAATAAGGCACCTGGATGAACTGATCCCTCTGTAATGGGAAGCACAAAATTGTAGAGCCATGTCACTATAAAGTCAGCTAAAAACAAATCCTTGCTCAATCCCTGTAAAGCTGAAGAAGTCACTCTTGCTAATAAAATAGGCTCCATAGTCTTCTTAGATAAGTAACTGCCATCAGACACACCCAATCGAAAAGAGTCATGTAGTGCTACAGTCTCCTCAGATAGAGCATAATTCTGTAAGAAGCTCTAAATCCATGTACTCACAGGTAGTGCAGCTCGTGATCATCTAGAACATCCTGACACCCTAAAAGTCTGGTGATAGTGGTTTAGAAGATCAATATAAATAGAAGGCATAGCTAGCCTACCTCGTCAGTCACAATCATCAAGGCACTGTGAAATAACTCCTCATCGGGTGGAACACACTCCTGTGATAACCAAGTATCGGAGACCTAAAATAGCTAGTCCCAAAGGATAACTCACGAGGGTGACAAGTGCTACTACTAGCATCCCAGAACTCCGCTACTCCACGAGCCCAAGAAGAAGGCATACCTCCAAAATCAAATAAAGACACATATACTGCCTCAAAAATGCCAGCTGTTCGTAAGGTGTCTCTGTAAGCTTGCAAGATGTATCTAGCCCATGTCACGTATCCAGGTGGAAGACTAGGAATCTGGCCAATATATGAATCTTGAAGAAAGTTTGATGAGCTTATAACTATGGTGGCTCGAAGTCTAGGCTTCCTCAATCTTTGTCATAAGTAGGCTATAAAATATCATAGTATCAGTGACTACTCTTGTGATATCTGAGAATTATAGTCCCCACATTTGATGGTAGCCATCATTTGGATCCTCGGCAACAAAACACAGTATAATTAGGAAGTATGGAAGAGCGCACAAAGAAGTTTTGTTAAAAGTCACGTCCCCTTAACATATCGGTGTGTTGCTTAATTCTATCCTTGATACCAGCACCTCCACGAGGATCACGTCTGTCAATCTCTAACCAAATAGCCCCTTCAGTAGGCTCAGCAGATGACAAATCATCAGATCTTCTCCAGCTGAACATTCTCCTATCAACTGATAAGAGAAATGACACATAAAAATTCAAACGACAGCATAACAAAGCATCAAAAAAAGAGGGAGTTATATTAAGAAGCAGTAAAAAGAAGTGAAATAAAAAGGGAAGAAAGAATAAAACTAATAGGTCAACTAGTTTTCAATAAATGTGACTCGCTCTAAGCACGAATCACATTTGTTGGGCGACATTTGTTGACCTTCATATGTGTGTCATAAGTCGAGTCAAGCCCACAACTCGAATTTGATAGACTTCGGAAGTGACAGTGCATAAATCGGGGCTCAAAATACACTAGATGTCACCTAAATGGTCAAAATGACCTTTGATCGATGAACGGACTTTATCGTCACTTTCAGAACATTGAAATTGATCAGAATATAAGTATTGTACTATCAAACAAGCAACTAATCAAGCGATCAAGTTATCAATGTGTTGACACGTATATCAGAGTTAGGAAGCTATGATATTATCCGAACAACCTCTGTTCATAAAATTGATCATGTTGTTAGCTTTGAAACATCAAAAACTATCAAATGAGACTGTCCATGCTCAATTCAGATGCGTCTGTGCAAATGTTGAATCATTGGAAGTGACAATGTGCAAATCGAGGCTGAAATACACAGGATGTCACCAAAATCAACCCAAATGACCTTTGATCGATGAACAAACTTCTCCATTACATTTAGAATGTTGAAACTGGTCAAAATATAAATATTTTACAACTCGGTGATAAATCAATCAAGTGATTGAGTCGTCAATGCGCCTGCATGTATATCGAGATTAGGAGGCGCCGACGCAAACCAAATGACATCCGTTCATGAAATTGGTTAAGCCATTAGCCTCAAAATGTCTAAAACTATCAAGTAAGACTATTTGCACTCAATTTGAACAAGTCTGCGCAAACATCAAGTAGTCAAAAGCAGTGACACATATTTTGAGCTGAAATTGACTCAATTTGATGTCGACTCGAACCAAACGGCCTCCGAATTTCAAAATGGACTACGTCGTTGCATCTGAAATATCAGAATAACCTTGAATTGATATATAGTTTGATCACCTAATCGTGTCAACATAAAGTTCATATTAAATAGGATTAACTAATAAAAAATATTATAAAATGGGCTAATAACCTAAAATTGGCTCAATTGACCACCTAAATCCCAAAACCATTCTAAAATCGCTTAACCGACAGCTAAATCCTTCTCTATGCAAACCCAAACCCGCTAGATCCACAGATGAGCCTCCTGTATTCTCTCTCACACACGGACGATCCACACAAAGCCCTCCTCCTCGCTCGATCCTCCCTCCTTCACACATGGGATCGAACCACACTCCCTCTTCACGCACGCTCCACGCTCATCCCTCTCGGCCAACCATTCCCTTCTCTTCTTCAAACTGTTCCCACGATCAACCCCTTCAAACTGAATGGAAAGGACTCCTTCTCCATTCTTCTTCCCCTCTCCAAATCTGAAACCTCTCCTCCTCAAAAAAAAATGAAAAAAGAGTAAGGCTCCTTCCCCTTTCTTCTTCTCCCTTCTTCTTCTTCTTCTTTCTCTTCTTTCTTTTCCTTCTTCTTCCATTTCTTCCTCCAAACTGAAAATTACAAAATTTTCCCCTAGCCGAATTTCTATTTTTCCTATTCGTTTCTTCCTCCTAGCCGTGTGAGTCAAGCAAGAACCGAGCCCCTCCATTCTCTTTCTCCCTCCACTTCTCTCATCTGGAATAGAAAACAAGAATGCAGGGATAATTTCTGGATGTGTGGAAATAATTATTGTGAATGTGAAAATACATATATGCTTGCATCTCTTTGTGTAGGTTCCAAGACCCCGTTAATGCCCCATAGGGCGTAGCGAGTGCGAGGAAATGTGAATTTGAAAATACATATATGCTTGTGTCTCTTTTTGCAGGTACCCCGCTAATGCCCCATAGAGCATAATAGGTGTGAAGACGGTTTTGATGTCGTAAGATACCACTCGCTATGCCCAATAGGACGTACCGAGCAAGCCAACATTTGTTAGATGTCTCTCCATATAGCCGAAATGCTGTCAAAATTTCGACTGAAATTTGGAACTTAAACAAATTCAAATTAAATAAGAAAATACATGCTAAACATGAAGTTAAACATTAAATTAAAGTGGAGAATGCTTAAAGGAAACTAAATAAAATAAATAGGAAATATAATAATAAAGTGAAATACTTACTTTAAATGCAAGCAAGCTCCCTTCCTTTCTTCAAAATCTTTAAGGGCTATAAAGTTTTCTTTTCAAGAAAATGATGTGAAAGGTAAGACCCCCTCCCCTCGTCCGCTCAATGCTGTCATAAGCAGGCAATAAAATATCACAGTATCCAGAGCTGACCTAAGCTACTGTGATATCTAGAGAATTATAGTCCTCGCATTTCAGCTTAATGGTAGCCACCCAATCTATTAGATCCTCAGAAGCAACAAAACCTGAAGTACAATCAGGAAGTATGGAAGAGCGTACAAAGAAGTTCTGTTAAAAGTCACATCCCCTTAACATATCAGTGTGCTGCTTAATCCTATCCTTGATACCAGCATCTCCACGAGGATCATGTCTGTCAATCTCTAATCAAATAGCCTCCTCGGTAGGCTCAGCAGATGACAAATCATCAGATCTTCTCCAGCTGAACATTCTCCTATCAAGTGATAAGAGAAATGACACATAAAAATTCAAACGACAGCATAACAAAGCGTCGAAAAAAGAGGGAGTTATATTAAGAAGCAGTAAAAAGAAGTGAAATAAAAAGGGAAGAAACAATAAAACTAATAGGTCAACCAGTTTTCAACAAATGTGACTCGCTCCAAGCGCGAATCATATTTTTTGGGCGACATTTGTTGACCTCCATATATGTGTCATAAGTCGAGTCAAGCCCACAACTCGAATTCGACGGACTTCGGAAGTGACAGTGCATAAATCAGGGCTCAAAATGCACTAGATGTCACCTAAATGGTCAAAATGACCTTTGATCGATGAACAGACTTCTTCGTCGCTTTCAAAATATTGAAATTGATCATAATATAAGTATTGCACTATCTAACAAGCAACTGATCAAGCGATCGAGTTATCAATGTGTCGACACGCATATCAGAGTTAGGAAGCTGTGATATTATCTGAACGATCTCTATTCATAAAATTGATCATGTCGTTTGCTTTGAAATATTAAAAACTATCAAATGAGACTATCTACGCTCAATTCAGATGTGTCTGTGCAAATGTCGAATCATTGGAAGTGATAATGTGCAAATCGAGGCTGAAATACACGGGATGTCACCAAAATCAACCTAAATGATCTCCGATCGATGAACAAACTTCTCCATTGCATTTAGAATGTTGAAACTGGTCAAAATATAAATATTTTATAGCTCGGTGATAAACCAATCAAGTGATTGAGTCATCAATGCGCCTGCATGTATATCGAGGTCAGGAGGTGCCAATGCAAACTAAATTACTTCCGTTCATGAAATTGGTTAAGCCATTAGCCTCAAAATGTCTAAAACTATCAAGTAAGATTATTTGCACTCAATTCGTACAAGTCTACGCAAACATCAAGTAGTCAAAAGTAGTGACACATATTTTGATTTGACTCAATTTGTTGACGAACCAAACGGCCTCCGAATTTTGAAATGGACTACGTCGTTGCATCTGAAATATCAAAATAACCTTGAATTGATATATAGTTTGATCACCTAATTGTGTCGACATAAAGTTCATATTAAACAGGATTAACTAATAAAAAATATTTTAAAATGGGCTAATAACCTCAAGCACCACCTAAATCCCAAAACCATTCTAAAATTAGCTTTCATCCTTCATGCAAACTTCTAGATCCACACATGAGCTATTCTCCCTTCCTGCAGATCCACATGAAGCCCTCCTCCTCGCTCGATCCTCCCTCCTTCACGCATGGGATCGAACCACACTCCCTCTTCACGCACGCTCCACGCTCATCCCTCTCGGCCAACCGCTCCCTTCTCTTCTTCAAACCGTTCCCATGATCTACCCGTTCAAACTGAATGGAAAGGACTCCTTCCCCATTCTTCTTCCCCTCTCCAAATCCGAAACCTCTCCTCCTCAAAAAAAAATGAAAAAAAGAGTAAGGCTCCTTCCCCTTTCTTCTTCTCCCTTCTTCTTCTTTCTCTTCTTTCTTTTCATTCTTCTTCCATTTCTTCCTCCAAACTAAAAATTACAAATTTTTTGCATAGTCGAATTTCTATTTTTTCTATTCCTTTCTTCCTCCAGTAGTGAGTCAGCAGAAGCCCCTCCATTCTCTTTCTCCCTCCACTTCTCATAGAAAAACAAGAATGCAAGGGATAATTTGTGGATGTGTGGAAATAATTATTGTGAATGCAAAAATACATATATGCTTGCATCTCTTTGTGTATGTTCCAAGACCCCGCTAATGCCCCATAGGGCGTAGCGAGTGCGAGGAAATGTGAATGTGAAAATACATATATGCTTGCATCTCTTTTTGTAGGTACCCTGCTAATGCCCCATAGAGCATAGCGGGTGTGAAGACGGTTGTGGTGTCGCAAGACACCACTCGCTACACTCAATAGGACGGTATCGAGCAAGCCAACATTTGTTAGATGTCTCTCCATCTAGCCGAAATGCTGCCAAAATTTTGACTGAAATTCGGGACTTAAACAAATTCAAATTAAATAAGAAAATGCATGCTAAACATGAAGATAAACATTAAATCAAAGTGGAGAATGCTTAAAGGAAACTAAATAAAATAAAGAGGAAATAAAATAATAAAGTGAAATACTTCCTTTCTTCAAAATCTTTAAGGGCTATGAAGTTTTCTTTTCAAGAAAATGAAGTGTGAAAGGTAAGTCCCCTCCCTCCCCCCTTATTTATAGGAAAGGAAAGCCATCTTTGTGGGACCCACTTATAATTAAACTAATAACATATGTAAAACATATCACAACAACCTTGTTCCATGTTTGTTATCAAAACAAATGCAAGTGAAACTTAAGGAAGTAAATTTGAAGTCTAATTTTTAAATAAAAAAAAGAATTTGATATGAAGTTAAGGATAAATCTAAATTGGGTCTAACAACTCTTGTTGTAGAAAATGCAAAGAGTTCTTAAATGATAAAATTAGAAAGCCTTGAAGCTTTCTTTTGGGTGAACTTTGTACATATAAACTTGTATGAATACAACTGCATGAAATATTCCCTCACACATATCTTATAGCGATCACTCATTTGGGTCAAATATTCCCAAAATACATACAAATGCTTGAATGAAAATAAATTCATTACACATATCTAAAATGAATATATTCTTATTCAAAGCTTATACAAACTTTTAAATAAATGCCATCGAACCTGCAATACTCAAATGCTAGCTGGCAGAATGAACCATTTGAAAATTCAAGTAAATATGCCACCAGATTCGCAACACATCGTACAAACGAACATAAGGCATTAATTAATGCATTCTTAAATACACCTGCATGGGCCTTAACATTATGCTAAATATTTAGATTCAAGTGTCTATGGATTCTGCATGAGTTGCTACCCGATTTAGTCTTAAGACTAGGTCCGAGTTAACAAAATATAAAAATCTATTATAAAAATTTTAACTCAGTAAAATATCTGAGAAACTGATTCTATCAGGAGATAGTAGATCTAATCCTCTGTTAGCAGCTAAATAGAATTAACAGAATCTAAAGCTATTAAATATATTCAAATTAATCAAAATTTTAAATCAAATTAACTCAAATTAAATATCAATCTAAAAACTATTTAAATGAAACTCTATCATTAAAAGTTTAAAGAAAAACTCAATCTATCCACCTTTCGTAATTATTTATCGGGGGTGATAAATTAAGAAAACTCTAGCTCACAAAGGAGCCAATGTCAAATAAAGTATTCTACTATGTTCATTCTCAATCAATCTCTTGCTAGTAAAGATGTGGCTCATGTTCTTGGCGGCAGTGGCTCCAGATGATGAGTTCTGATCGAGTCCTTTGATTAGGTGGTTTGGCCAGTCAGGCTCCATTATATTATGATCACGACCGTAGCCCATATGCTCCCTAATGGCTTTGCCCTTTGAGTTATGAATCATAAGATATACTTGATAGGAAAAATAACCCTCTGTCAGCTAAAGTAAACTTAAGCATGTCTCCTCAGACAAACACCACCCCAGGTCTACAAAGATTTCTTGGATGACATAACCCATGTGCTGTTGATAAGGATCTTTCAGTCAGGTTGGGTCGACTACCTCCTCTGACTAAGTAGACTAGGGACCACGATAGCCCGGGATAATGGAACCATGGGATCTAGATGAGGCACATCATCATTCCTACAATCATCCGGTTTAAGCTAAAATGATGAATTTTATAATCTTAAATTCTAGAACTCCATATGATGCTACTATACGCTATGCATTAAGTGACCAAACGACTAGCCTTAATCGAAAGTTCTCTCTCTACATTGAGAGGGGTAATTAACTATAGGGGATTGCGCCTATAGGAAACCTGGAACTATATCTAGAGTCCTCACCAAATGAGGACAAAATATATGGGTAGTGTCCTATATACTATCACATCTATCTTTTGAAAATTACATCGACACCTCAAATCATACTCTCTTCAACTTCATATTATCGAGAGGTTGGTGGTGAATTTTTAGAGCCCACACTATCAACTACATATGCATATGGTACCTTCTCCATGTGTTTCTGCTCTTCATCAAATTTTTGTGACTGCTCTTTAGATAGCTTGAAATGGCTACCCAAGGGAGTCTCTCTTGGCTTCACATTCTAAACTCTGAATTGATTTATAACCTTCTGGATGTACTTATCTTAGGATAACTCTAAGGTCCTTTTAGATTTATCCCGAGTAATCCTCGTGCCAAGGATTTGGTTTGTTGCTCCAAATATTTCATTTCAAACTCCTTTGATAGTTATCTCTTTAACTTATTAATTTCTATTATGTTTGCTCCTATAACCAACATATCATCAACATAAAATAACAAAATAATGTAGGACTTGTCTAATCTCTTGATGAAGCAGCAGTGATCCATTTCACATCTAGTAAACTCATTCTTACACATGAAGTCTTCAAATTTTTTGTATCATTATCTTGTTGCCTGCTTCAGCACATATAAGTTTTTTTGAAGCTTGCACACAAATTTTTTTTTCTTGGAATAATAAACTCTTCTAGTTGTTCCATATATCTCTTCTTTGAGATCTCTGTGAATAAAAATAGTCTTCACATCTAGCTACTCTAGATATAAATCTTTAGTTGCAATAATACTCAAGACTATTCTAATAGTAGTCATCTTTACCATTGGTGAGAACACCTCTGTGTAGTCGATCTCACATAGTTGCTGACATTCTTTGACTACCAATCACTCTTCTTTCACTTTATACACCCATTTATTCTGCAATAATTTTTTTATTTTTGGGTAGTAGGTGTAACTTTCAGGTTTTATTCTTTTCTAGAGAGTTCATTTCCTCATTCATGATTTTCTCCCATTGGATTGAATCTCTCTCCTACAATGCTTTCAAGTAGTGCTCTGGCTCTCCATTATCTCTCAATAGTAGATAATATAAAGATGGAGGATTATGGTGTTAATTTTTAGATGTGGGACACCACACAAATCTTAGGGGTACTTATTGAAGTGATCGGGTATGACATTAAGGAATGATGTACTATCTCAAAAAATAAAAATCATCGCCTATAAGGGACCTAATCACCTAATAAGGACTCCTAAGGCATGATGGGTCTTTGAATGTACCAAAGATCTTTCCCTAATTTACATGAAAAAATATAGCAAGATTTATATTAAGCTAGGTTCATTAAGTTTCCTATGGAGGCAAACCCACATAGTTAATTACATCCTAAGGAATGTGAATCCTTAAAAATACTCTCTATTAAAGTAGACAATTAGGGTCTCTGAAATCCAAGGCTATGACTATCAAATGATTAGCTATTTTAGAAAATCAAATGGGATAAATCAGGGAGAAGATTATTTTTGGAATCCAAAGGGAGAAAGTAGGAAATGCTCATGATACTAGGAAGCCTAGTGAGCATTCCAATCTACCATATAATTGGGCTTTATATATTTAAAATTGAAGAGAATTATTTGTTTGAGTTAAAACCTTATTAGATTGTAAGGGCTTATAATCCATCAACACAAGATTATGGAAATGCCTAAGAGGTGAGGATTTATACTTGTAGCTCAAAGAAAATCATAACCTCAGATCCTAAATCTAGGGAGCTTTGGCATAAGCTAAAGTAAGATCTAAATCTAAGCAAAGATAGGTATAAGGTTTACCTCCACAAGAGAGAGTAAACCACTCGAATTCTAGACTTACAATCACCTAGGTTGGTAGCCAACTAACACCTCCTATGATTCAAAACCATGTAGTCCGGTCTTATATATTGCAAGATAATTGAGCTCTTATTTAATTAGAAAGAAACTAAAGTCCTAAACCCACTCTCTAAGAGACTAGAGCATGAGTGGTATGAGTAATGACTTAATTTACACATGCAATTTCAAATTTTAGTTCAATTTTGACACTTCATTATGACAAAGGCTTTAGGATTTTGATGCCTATATGCATGATAAAAATAGGTTATGGGCTAAATCAACTTGAAGAAGGTGTTCTCAACCACAAGGGATGCCCTCACAGGTCAAGCATTCCCTTATCGTGCAAGGATTGAGATCCTTCATGTTCAAGAGAGAAAGAATATGTATGCATGTTATAAGACATTCAACCATTCAGCTAAGGGATTGATAAATCTTTAACTATCTTGTTTAATGCCTAAGCTTTATGGTGAGATTATGAGTTGTAGAAAATTTTAGTATGAGTGATTAATTGGGGTAGAAAAATTAATTTTATCCTAAATGCCTACCGCATCTAGGCCACACATTCAAACATCAAACATGAACAACTAGAAAAATATTTCATTTTTATTGTACAAACTAAACACAATATCAAACAATTTTATAACATTAGTGCAAAAGAATAAAAGGCCGGTGCGGTCAGGTTTTGCTGTACACCCCGAAAAGAGAAAATGGGTAGCCGAGCTCTACCCTTATGCAACCCAATATATAAAAGAATAATTACAATTACAAATAAGAAATGCTAGGGGGGGGTATTCAAGTATTCATTCTTCATGTATCCTTCATTTCTTCATATCTTTGCACCTTTTGATGTGGTAGGCTTCAAGGCATCACATGGCACCTAAGGACTAAGCCTTCTAGCCAATGCTCATCTTAAACCCCAATAGCACTAATCCTAATTCCTAATACAAAATTACATTAAAAATAAGAAAAGTAAATCTAACTACACCTGTAAAATAAGTGTTAGCTAAACATAAACACACATACAACCCAATCAGTTATATCATAATTTGGACTTAGCACCCTTTACATGGGTAGCCAAGTCTACCTGTCCTAACTTAGATTATGCTTAGGGGCATAAGCAACCTGTAAAGAGAGCATTTATATTTATTTTTAAGCAGCTCCTTTAAACATAATCCCCTGTAAAAAATAAGATTAGGCTAATCACGGCCTACCATTCGGTCTATGAAGCATACACCATAACATCTAGTATAGAATATTACATCACAAAACAAAACATACACCAAACATACACCATCCTAACTTAGGACTAAAAGTGATAACTTAATTCTAATGTGTGTGTTAAGGCTTGTGTTGTAAGTCCTAACTGGGCATTAAGGTTATGATTTTCTAAATGTAAAATGATGTTTAGTCATTAGAGGTTGATTTCACTTTAAGTGATTTAATTGATTTAAGAGTTTTACTTGGTATTTTCTTTTATTTCGTATGCCTTACACTTAGCAACTATGAGTTATAAAGAGAGGAAAGAGAATTGCTCTCTTTCATCCCTACCCTAAGCCACTTTCTAAAGCATGTTAATTTAATTTTTCTCTTTAGTTAATGGTTTATTACACATTTTAAATCAAACCTAAGTTTAGGTTCACTTTAAATGATTACATTCAATATGAAAGGCATCTTAAAATTAGTTTGAATGAACTATTAACACTTGACATACATCACATTATTCCTTTCCATCACATGTAACAAGCATATGATTGAATCCTAAGTATGACTAATACATGCAATATATTTATTTTAACACATTTTAGATGAAAGATGCATATGTGTATTTTATAGAAAATTAGATTTTCACTCATTAGCTAAATGCACACTCAAGTGTATAAAAGTTTTAAGCAAGTACTTTACCATTGTTTATCAAGGGAGTGAGGTAAAGACCTCCTTGGGGCTACTTAAAGCCATGCGTCCCCGGAGTGTCCAGACTAGATATACCCGCTATTCTTAAATACACATGAATGTATAAATTACTATAATAATGGAAAATCATGCAAAATTTGTATCTTTCTTAATTGAATTTATTTATACATATGAGTTAAAGTTCTATCTAAATTATAATATAGAAATGTGGGAGGATGAATTCAAATAAGTGTTGTGTCTTTTTAAATAGACTATACACTTATGAATGTTCAAATTTATGCAAATCTATATGTGAATTAAAGAAAAAGAACTCCACATCATATGTTTAAACTAGAAGACATACAAGCTTACATATACTTATGACTAATATCACTCCAAATATTGTAATTGATTTATAAGCTTTTGAAAATAATTTTTGATTTAATAGTGATAATAGCCATACATATTGTAAATTAAGTTCAACACATGCAAGCTCAACATAAAGAAAACTTCATTTGATTTAATTGATTTTCAAAAAAGATGAATGCATGATTACAAGTGACATACAACATTTAATATGATTGGAAATAAATAAGCAACATAAAATGCATGACTTCATTCAACAAATTAATTTCTGAGGACAATCATATCAAATACAATCATTTAAAATAAACTAAAGTTTTTTGTTAAGTTAGTTTTGGATGTTTGATTTGATTTAAAAAAGAGAGGAGATTCAATCATTTGTTGCTCCTAAACCATTTCCATATTGGTTAATTAATTTGGTTCAATGAAAAGAAGTTAAGTTGATTTTATGAGTTAACTAGGTTGTAATATGAGTTAAGTCCATTAATTACCCTTACCTATGTTACCTTAAAGTAATTAACAAATTAATTATGAGCCAACGTGATATGCACATCAATTGAAATGTAAATCAGTAATGACTCTAAGAAATAAAATGCCTAATCAATTATCTCACAATTAGTGGTTAATTAGATTAAGGAACTTGATCAAGTACTCTTATGGCTTCCCCATACTTGTATATTAGCCCTAATTACTTTAAATAGCTTTAGGTTATTAAATACCTAAAGATATACCAAAGAAACTTAATTAGATGAGTTCTGGAATGATTATGATTTTAATTTGATTAATTAAGCTATTTTAATTAATGAATTAAACCATTAATCCCAAATTAATTAATTTCCATTCAAATGAAATGAACTTAGAGTAAAAGATTAGGAAAGAGGTCTCAATCTCATTCCCTATGCCCATTCACTATTATACATGATTGACAAGCTTAATTAGTGATTTCCTTACTGTTTAGCATGTTAATTAATCACCTAATTAATTAAGAAAGTAATTAAGGCTAAGATAATCAATTTGCCTAATTAACTAAGCAATAAATCCCAAGAAACTTATTGGAGGTAGAGGTCATCCCATTAATCAACCTCAAAATGTTTGAAATTAATTACTTGAGTAATTAGGAAGTAATTAAGCTAATTAAGTTTTTAATTAAACTTAAATTAAGCCTTAATTATTATTTAAAATCAATTTAGAATATTTTTATTAAATTTCCTTTGAAATACCTTTAGAATGAATGTTTATTTGTATTTTTATAATTTTTTTATGACTTGTTATAATTTTTCAAAGTTTCAGTTGATTTAAGTGATTTTTCTATGATTTTTTTTAAAGTCCATTAATTTATTTTCACTATTTGAACTTTATAATTCAATATCTTCCAATCTAGAAATCCTTTTAACTTGCAATTTTTATGGTGGGTCAAAATATTTAGTAAAATTTATGAATTTTAGGTTTGTTGGATTCCTCTCGGAAAAACAAATCCAATGAGCTATTATTTGTAATTTTTCGTTTATTATTTTATTTTCTACAAATTTTTAAAATTTTAGGTGAATTAGATAATTTTCAAAATTAGAAAATCCCTAATTTCCTACTTAACACGGTCAATACTGCGGCGCTGATGCGACAATGCGGTGCCACATGGTGCCACACGATTGGTCATGTGGTGCTGATGTGGCGCCATGTGATTGGCTGGCGCTGTGTTGCATCAATAAAGGAGCGAGAAAGTGTGAATGAATAGGAAAATGATCTGCGGATCAGATCCGATTGTCCAACTGCCGAGATTTGATTCGCGGGATCAGAAAGGTAGAAATGGACGATCGACGTACAATTTGAGCCATCTAATCCTGCGAATCGTGGGATCGGACGTCTGCTATGTGTTGTGGCCAATAGAACGATAAACCGAGGGATTCTTGTATTTTTTTCAACAAAAAAACTTCATTTTATGCTCGGTTTGCTTGCGATCTTCGTCGAAAATCACTCTAAAATGTGTGGGGATGATGTAAAATAAGAAATGCAAGGGTAATATAGGGGAAATTTTTAAAATTGAACAAAATCCATCACAAACAATAGCCCCTAAGGCCGGCTACGATTTGATAAAATTACCTCGCCAGGGATGGTTTATGGCAGCTGTGAAGATCCAAGCAAGCTCTTGAGTGTGAGAGGGAGCTTTGGAATAAGTTCAAATCTATGCCTCCCTTTGGAACGTCATATTCACCAATGGCCGCCGCCTCCTCACTGAAAAAGCTTCAGTTTGATATTTTTTGGCTCAAATCAAGTGGGGGAAGGTTGCTCCTTATTTGGGGAAGCTCCTGGAATGTGTGTGAGCTCAGGAATTATTGGAATGAGGCCTCTTTCTCTCCTTTCAAGGGGGTGGCCAAAATTTTTCATTATGGGTGATGGGGAGGTGGTTGTGATGGTGATGACATGATTGAGGACTTTGGATTTAGCTCCAAAGTCTTCTTTTTCAGCTGTAGGATCAGCTCCATTGAATGTAAAAGATGGGGAGAAGTGGACTTTGTTGTCTTTGGGTAAGATCATATATGGGATGTCATTTCTAAGAGGGATTACCTTAGGTTTGGCTCCAATTGGCTTTGGGCTGATTTTGGGCAGATCCCAAGTGGTTTCGGGTCAGTTTTGATTAGCTCCCAATGGGTTATGGCTTTGTTTCAAAGGATTTGGCTCAATTTGGGTCACATGAGTCACATTGGGTCATGTTGGGTTCGGTTGACCAATTGATCAAATTGGGTCAAACCAAGCCTTAGGTTAGGTTCAAATGATGATTTGAAATATTTTAGTATGATCAATTTGATTTAATTTGGTTTAGGATTTATTTTGGCTCATTTGGAATCAAATGGGTCAATTGGATCAAGTTGACCAATTTGACTAAAATTGGCCAAATTAGCTCGGGTTATGGGTTGATTCATATTCAATTAGATAATTAAAGATAAATATAGTCTTTGGTTTAAATCAATTTATATTTAATTTAAATTTAGGCAATGGCTCAATTGGACTCAATTGATCAAATTGGGTTCAATTATGACTTTGGTCAAGTTCAATAATCAATTTGGAATGAACTCGAGTCATTAGTTACAATCAATTTAGGTTAGATCATGATTTGACCCAACTTGGTCCTTTAGGCCAATTTGGGTCAACTTGGGACAAATGGCTAATTGGTTTAGTTTTGGCTTAATTTAGGTTCAGTTTGACTTATATGTGAGCCTAGGATTGAAATATAAATCCAATTACAGTTAATTTGGAGTCCAATAGGTTTTCGCTCAATTGAAAGTTTCAAGTCAAAAGGGCTAAGTTGGGATTGACTTGGATTTGATTTGATGATTGTAGGATTCATTTATATTTGGATTTATGATTGAAGAAATGATTGATTCAAGAGAAAATACATTGGTTTTGACTTGATTTGGATAAAATTTGGCTAGGTTCAAAGAATTGGCTCAAAGGGCTTAGATTGGGTTTTGATTTGATTTTGGATTTAGTTTTGGTCATTTGAATTTAGATTTCATTTAAAATTTCATTTAAATTTATGAATATAAATGAAGGAACAATTTATTTATAAGAAAATTGATTGATTTTGGATTGGTTTGAAGGCTAATTTGGTTAAGCACATGGAGGTAGGTCCATCTGGCTTAAATGGGTTTTGGTTTGGTTTGATTTAGTTTGATTTAGCTTTGATCATTTGGATATGGATTTAATTTATATATGTGAATATAAATGAAGGAATAACTGACTTATAAATAAATCAATTGAATTTGATTTGATTTAAAGGGGGTTTTGGCTAAGCTTATGAAGGTAATTTAGATGGCTTAAGAAGGGTCTTGGGATTTGAACTTGATTTTGGGTTTCAATCATTTGGAGTCAAATTTGGAATTAAATTTGGAATTTGAATTTGAATTTGAAGTTTGGTTTTGAGATTTGAATCTGGGTTTGATTTGAGAATGTGCATATGGATTGGGTTTAGGCTATAGGATAGATGATTTCCTTAAGCCCAAAGGTATGACCTAATCCTATGATTAACCCTTCTAAGTCTCTAGGCTTAGGTTAAGTGATCACCTAATCACTAGAAGTGTCATATGACTAAGGAGCTCTTAGTGTCTAGAAAAGTCCTAAGTCTAAGAAGAGGATATTGAGAGCTCACTCCAAAAGTGAGATCAACAAGAATACAATTATGTAGGTCAGGATTGTCTAGCAGATTTTCTCAATGTCATAAGAGTAGATGACTCTTGAGTCTCTTATATAAGAATTTTTGTATTAATATTAGAATATTTTGAGTTTTTATCATTATTATTAATATTGATATCATCAAGAATGACTTTTTGATGCTTCTCCTCATGCTTCGTAGCTATTTCTGATATATTTTTACATAGCTTATGTTCATCAAATGCTATATTTTTAGCTCTTATGATTTTTCTATTTTTGTCATCTCAAAATTGAGAAATAGAGAATTTTATTTTTATCATCGTATTAGTATATTTGAAGTTAAAGAAGCTTAAAAAAATAAAATGTGGAAAAATAGCAAGACTTGATGATATTCCAATAAAAGTGTGGAAATGTTTATGAGATGAAGGTATTTCTTGGCTTATAAATCTTTTTCATGTTATTTTAAAGACTAAAAAGATGCTAGATGAGTGGAGAAGAGTTTATTGGTTCCTATATTTAAAAATAAAGGTGATGCACAAGAGTGTGCAAATTACAGAGGAATTAAGTTAATATGTCATACATTAAAATTATGGGAGAGAGTAATTGAGCGTAGATTACAATGAGATACGAAAGTTTCTCACAATCAGTTTGGTTTCATGTTAGGTAGATCTACTATGGATGCTATACACTTGTTAAGAGGTTTGATGGAGAAGTATATAGAAAGTAAGAAGGATCTACATATAATATTTATTGATTTATAAAAGCTTATAATAAAGTTTCAAGAGATGTTCTTTGTAGAGTTATAGAAAAGAAAGGAGTTGATATTGGCTATATTCAAGCCATTAAAGATATGTATACTAGAGTTATTGCTTGTGTCCAAACACAAGGAGGATTGACAAAATATTTTCCTATTTCAATTGGATTACATCAAGGATCATCTTTAAGTCCTTATCTTTTTTGCTTTAGTTATGGATGTTCTTACTAGGCATTTACAAGAAGATGTACCTTGGTGTATACTTTTTTTTGATGACATTCTTCTTATTGATAAGACTAGAGAGGGAGTCCAAGAGAAATTTGAATTATGGAAGTCAACTTTAGAGTCTAAAGGTTTTCATTTAAGCATATGTAAAACTGAATATATGGAGTGTAATTTTAGTTGTAGAAGTTATAGTTGTAGTGTTGTGACATTGGGTGAACAAGTCATTAAAAAGAGTTAGCAATTCAGATATCTAGGCTCTATTGTTCAAAATGATGGTGAAATAGATGGATATTTATTAGTAGAATTCAAGTTGGATGGTAGAAGTGGAGGAATGCATCTGGCCTGTTGTGTGATAGAAAAGTATCGCTTAAACTTAAGGGAAAATTTTATAAGATGGTGGTAATACTTGCAATGATTTATGGTTCAGAATATTGGCCAATAAAAGAGAAGCATAAGACTAAGTTAAGTGTTCCTATGGTATTTATTTTTAGTATGTGTATGGAGGAAACCACGCAGATCTAAGGGCATACTTATTGAGGTGATTGGGTGTGACATCAAGGAATAGTGCACTATCTCAAAAGATATAAATCACAACCCTATAATGGACCTAATCACCTAATAAGGACTCCTAAGGCATGATGGGTCTTCGAATATACCAGAGATTTTTTTCCAACTTTACATGGATGAATAAAGTAGGGTTTATATTAAACTGGGTTCTAAAGTTCCCTATGGGGGCAAGTCCTCATAGTTAATTACATCCTAGGGAAGGTGAATTCCTTATAAACACTCTCGATTAAAGTAGGCAATTGTTGTCTCCAAAGATTTTAAAAATGGGACTATTAATAAATTAGCTATGCTAGAAAAATCAATCAGGATAGATCAGAAGGAGAGACTTATTATTGAAGCCAAAAAAGATGAATAGAGAATGCTCATGATACTAGAAAGCCTAGTGAACATTCCAACTTATCCTACGATTGGGCTTTATATGTTTGAAATTGAAGAGAATTATATGTTTGAGTTGAAATTTATTAGAAAGCTATGACTTATAATCCCACAATACAAGATTGTGGAAATGTGTAAGAGGTGAGAATTTATGCTTGTAGCTAGAAGAAAATAACAACCTCATATCCTAAATCTAGGGAGCTTTAGCGAGGGCTAAAGCACGTCCTAAATTTAAGCGAAGATAGGTATATGATTTACCTTCATAAGAGAGGGTATATCACTCGACTGCTGGACTTATAACTGCTTGGAGTGGCAGCCAACTAACTCTTTATACACTTTAAAATAATATAGGCAAGTCATATGATTTTGCAAGATAGTTAGGTTGTATTATTTTAAAAGAAACTAAAGTCCTTAAACTCACTCCCTAAGAGACTAGGAATGAGTGGTATGAATAATGACTTAGTATAATGTAAATATTTATAATTTTTATTTGATTTAGGACTCTTCATTTTGACAAAGGCCATAGAATTTTTATATGTCTAAATGCATGATGAAATGAGATTATTGGCTAAATTAGAGAGAAAGAGGTGTTTTCCACCACATAGGAGACCCTCAAAAGTCAAGTCTTCTCCTATCATGCAAGGATGGAAATCCTCTCTTAGAAAGAGTGAAATAATATAGATGTATAATATTAAGCATATAATATTCAGCTAAGGGGTTGTTAAATCTTTTAATTATCTTAATTTAATGCCTAAGCTCTATGTGAGATTATGAGTTATTTAGAAAATTTAGTTATGAGTTGTAGTTGGAGTAGAAAATTTATCTTTCCCTAAGAGCCTAATCAAATCTAGACCACACATTAAATCACCATTCATAAAAAAACTACAAAAAGACATGTCATTTCTATTACGCAATTATAAACAAAACATCAAATAATTTTATAAATCTAACACAAAAGAATAACAAGCTGGTGCGGTTGGGTACCGCCGCATAACCCGAAAAGAGAAATGGGTAGCCGAGCTCTACCCTTATATAACCCGGTATATGAAAGAATAATTACAAATTATACAAATGAATAAATGCTATAGGGTGTCTTCTTATCTTCATTCTTCATGTCTCCTTCATTTCTTCATTTAGATTTGCTTACTTCAAAGGCATCACAAGGGCCTCCTAGGACAAGGCCTTCTAACCACCGCTCATCTTAATCCCCCATAACACTAGTCCTAATTCCTAATATAAAACTACATTAAAAATAGGAAAAGTAAATCTAACAATACTTACAAAATAAGTGTTAGCTAAACACACCATATAACCCAAGCAGTTATATGAATAATTTGGACTTAGTACCCTACACATGGGTAACTAAGTCCACATATGCTAATTTAGATTGTGCTTACAGGTTAAGCAACCTACAAAAGAGAGCATTTATATTTATTTTAAGCACCCCTTAAACACAATCTCCTATGAAAATATGATTAGGCTAATCACGCACTCTTCTAGTCTCTATACACCCCATCATCCTAAAATAATACATCATAAAACCAAACATACATCACTCCATACACCGCCCTAACATAAAGCTAAAAGTGATGACTTAATTCTAAAGTGTGTGTATTAAGGCTTGTGTGGTATACCTTAACTAAGCTTTGTTGTAATTTTCTAAGTATGAAAGGATTTAATTATAAAATATGGTTTCACTTTAAATGACTTAATTGATTTGTAAGTTTTACATAATGTTTTCTTTTGTTCCATTTAGTTTACTCTTAAAACTAAGTGTTATAAAGAGAAGGAAAGAGAGGATCACTATCTTTTATCCCTACCTTAAGCCATATCTAAAGCATATTAATTAATTAATTCTCTTTAATGAATAGTTTATTGAATATTTTAATTAATTCTAGGTTTAGGTTAACTTTAAATAATCTCATTAAATAAGAAAGACATCTTAAGATTAATTAAAATTAATTACTATTGACCTCACTTTCGGAGTGAGCTCTCAACCTCCTCTTAAACTTAGGACTCTTTTAAACACTAAGAGCTCCTTAGTTATAAGATACTTCTAGTGATTAGGTGAATACTTAACCTAAGCCTAGAGACTTAGAAGGGTTAAGCATAGGATTAGGCCATGCCTTAGGACTTAAGGAAATCATATACCCTATAGCCTAAACCCAATCCATATGCACCTTCTCAAATCGAACCCAACTTCAAATCTCAAACCAAATCTCAAACTCAAATTAAAATTCTAAATCTAATTCCAAATTCGACTCCAAATGATTGAAACCCAAAATCAAATTCAAATCCTAAGACTCTTCGTGAGCCATATGAACCGCCTTCATAAGCTTAACCAAATTAGCCTTTAAACCAAATCAAACTCAATTAATTTTTTTTATAAATTATTTATTCCTTCATTCATATTCACAAATATAAATGAAACCCACCTTTCAATGACCAAAAAAGAATCAAACTAAATTGATTGTCATCTAATCCTTTTTGACCTACATCCATGGCCTTGGTCAGATTTGCTTCCAAATCACTCCAAACTCAGGTGATTTTCTCATGAATCTTTTAGATCTTCATTTATATTCATAAATATAAATAAAATATAAATCCAAATGGCCAAGACCAAATCCAACATCAAACTAAAATCCAATTTATACCCCTTAAGCTAATTTCTTAGACTTAACCAAATCTAATCCAAATCAACTTGAAACCAGTGGATTTTCTCTTGAATCAATTATTCATTTAATTATCTATCCAAATATAAATGAAACCTATAATCATCAAATGAAATCGAAGAAGTCAAATCCAACCTAGCCCTTTTGACTTGAAAATTTCAAATGAGCTAAAATCTCTTAGACTCCAAATTGATTGCCAGTGAATTTTTATTTCAATATAGAGCTCATATGTAAGTTCAACTAAACTCAAATCAAACCAAAACCAAATCAATTGACCCACTTAGGTCCACTTGACCCAAATTGACCTGAAGAACTCATTTGAGCCAACTTCCCATCCAACCTAAATTGGATTGAACTAAGCTCACCAAATCCTTCCACCATGATTGTTGATCACCTTAGGATGATCAATTACAATCAATTATGTCAAACCAAGTCAACTTAGGCATTTGACCAATCAAACCTTAGCCCAAATGAACCAAAACTAGCCAAAACTCATCATACATCAAATTGATTAAAACCAATGATTTGAATCAACCCAAAATCAATATTTAAATATGACTTGACTATCAATTGAGCCAAATCAAGCCCAGTTGGCCATTCGATCCAAGTTGACCCAAATTAGCCTAAATGATCAAATTGGATCAAATCATGATCTAACCCAAATTGATTGCAGCTAATGACTCAAGTTTATTTCAAATTGATTATTGAACTTGACCAAAGCCATAATTGAACCAATTTGATCAATCAAGCCCAATTGAGCCATTTAGCTCAAATTGGCCTAAATGGTCAATTTGGCCTAAATCCAAATTAAATCTAAATTGATTTGAACCAAAGACCACATCCATATTCAATTAGTCAATTGAACATTAATCAACCCATAACCCAAGCCAATTTGACCAATTTTGATCAAATTGGTCAACTTGACCCATTTGACTCATTTGATTCCAAATGAGCCAAAATCAATTCTAAGTCAAATTAAATCAAATTGGTCATACCAAAACTCTTCAAATCATCATTTGAACCTAACCTAACTTTGGTTTGACCCAATTTGACCAATTGGTCAACCTGACCCAACTTGACCCAATATGGCCCATATGACCCAAATTGAGCCGAACCCATTTGAATCAAGTCAAAACCCATTGCAATCTGATCCAACCCATCCTAAACCCACTTGGGATCAGCTTAACCCAATTAAATCCCTCATGGATCCTCACCCATATAGGATTCTACCTAATCTTATTCAATTATCCCCCATCACTTGCATTCAAACCTCCCCACCACTTGCATTCAATGGAGCTGATCCTATGACATTAAATGAAGACTTTGGGAGCTAAATCCAAAGTCCCTAATCAGTTATTATCTCCCAACCATCTCCCCATCACACTTAATGATGGATTTTCATCTATCCACTTGAAGAAAAGAGAGAGGGGTTAAAAGCTGAGCATATTCTTCTCATTCCGCCCTCTTGGAACCCCAAACCTATCAGCAACCACATCCCCACTTTTCTTAAGCTAAAAACATCAAAGTTGGGTGGATCTCGGTGAGAAAATGGCAAGCACCAGAAGATATATCGTTCCAAAGTGAAGGAGAAGGTCTAGGCTCATTCCAAAACTTCTTCTTCCACTCAAGAGCATGCTTGGATCATCACCGCCGTCGAAAACTATCCCCGACGAGGTAACTTCATCAAACCATAGCTAACCTTAGGATCTTCCATTTGCAAAAATGTATGCTTGATTATAGGAATTTCTCATAGATTACCCTTACATTTTTTATTTTACACCATCTAAATATGATTTGGAGTGTTTTTCGGTGAAGGTCGCCAAAAAATAAAGCCCAAAATCACCCAAATGGGTGATTTTTGAGCTCAAATAATCCTTGTTTTCGGTTGGCCCGGTAGTAGGTGTCCGATCTGATTTAGAAAAATGGACGGGCGATCAACACTTGATCGCGCCCGGATCATGTCGATCAGGGTCGAATCCGACCATCCGATCACGATCGGGATGCGGATCGCGCGTCTGCGCATTTTCCCCGCCGGATCGCGAATCGGCTGACCGTCGATGCGTTTTGCCCTTTAGATCTGATCCATGAGTTTTGCCCTTCGGATCCACGGATCATATCTGGACCGTCCGATCTGCAATCGGACGATCGGATCTGATCCACACATCGCTATCCCGCGCATGGTCTTTCCTGCGTGATTGGCTAACGCAACACCGGCCAGCCAATCACACGTCGTCGCATGGCGTCGCGTGCCACACGTAATATGTTGATGGGCGCGCCTATCAGCGCGCAGCATCTTGGCGGGTTAAGTGGAAAAATTGCCTATTTTCTGATTTTAAAAATTATTTATGTTGCTTGAAACTTTGAAAATTTATAACAAAATAGAATACTTAATGAAAAATTACAAATAAAGGCTCGTTGGATTTGTCTTTCTGAGAGGAATCCAAGGAACCAAAATTCCTCAAATTCCACTAAATGGTTTGGGCTTAATTTAAGTTTTAGTGAAAAAAATTTCATTAATTAGTCTAAAAATACAAGTCGGATTGAGTTGAAATTTCCAGGAATTGAAATTAAAGTTAAAACACGCATATCATAAAAATATCAAATAAAAAAGACTTATGGATTGGGAGAAATTAAATTTTGAAGTTCAGATTGTCTATTTTAATAAAATAAATCAAATAAAAATCCAGAAATTTACAAAAATCTTCAAAATAACTTAAATCACTTCATTTGACATATAGGACTCTTATGAAAATAATGTGATTTTCTGAATCCTAATGAACCCCAAAAAAATACTTAAGATTAAAGTTTAATCAATTAAGGAATTGATTAAAATATAATCTAAAAATAATTTAAATACCAAATCAAAATCAGAAATGATGTAATACCCAAATGATTGGTAATAAAACCTTAAATCAGAAAACTATCATGTATCCCTCAAATGAAATTAAATTTAAACATAATTGAACCTAATTGAGTTAATGAAATTCAATTAAATTATTAGATTTTTAAGTTAAACTCATAATTAAATAAATCAATCAAACTTTAATATAAAATCAAACTAATCTTGTTAAACCAACACCAAGTATTGAATCTTAATTATATGAAACAACTTAATAAATTAAAATAAATTGAACATTAATTAATCATTAAATAAACTAAAAAAACAAATTGATTAATAAACCAATTCAACATATAATTAAATCACTTGCATTTGGAATAAGATAATTAATTAGCCATTAATACATAAACCTAACAATTAAATCAAATATAAATTCATAATTAAAGCATTAAATGAAATTTAATGAACATAATGAATGAAATCAAACTTAACTATAATTATGAATAATTAAGTTTAACTGAAATAAAAATAAACAATTAACTCACTTAATCTAATCAAACACTTAATTAAATAAAAATTAAGTAAAACACTTAATTAAACTTATTAAATCAAACCATTCATATGTGGGCAATTAAGTCATTAATTTATAATTAAATAAATCTTTAATAAATCTGATAATTCAAAATTCAATTACCCTTAATCAAACTTAATTAATTAAATATCTAATTAATGCAAAGTTAATGAATTAATCCATCATCTTAATGAACCAAATTGATTTAAATAAATCACATTAAAATTAATTCTTAAATCAACCTTAAATCAAATCTTTAATTACTCCACTAATTAATTTAATCACAAATCTTAAAATAAACCAATTAAGTTAATTAAAGTAAGCTTAAGCTAACATGAATTTGAACATAATTAAAATGCAATTAAATAGTAAACAAATCCTAAATTAAATCTAAATCATTATGTCATTAATTATATCATTAACCTAAACAAATATGAAACAAAAAAAAATTAAACAAATTTTTTTATTTAATTTAATAATTACCTTAAACACACTTCTTAATTAAACTAATTATATAATCACATTGAACCTAAGCAAACCTATAAAATAATAAAGCTAATCAAATCAAATTAAATCAAATAAAGAAAGACTCTCATCAATTTAATACATGATCAAATTAAATCTAATTCAACCTACCTAAATAAGATAAACTAATTAATTATTAAAATGTGTAAAATCAAAACATAAACTAAAATCTAATAAGCATGATTAATGAATGAAATTAAAAAGAAATTCTAATCATAAATAATCAAACTCAATTAAATCAAAGCAAACCTTTAATTCATTTTATCTGGTCGAACTATAAATAAATAAGCCATAGTCAAATCAAATAAAGATAAAATAAAATATAAACTCTAAAGTTATTAAATCAAATCCAATTACTCTTAATTTCAAATAATATCAAAATAAGTCAAACAAAAATAAAACTCAAATAAAACAAACCTATTGAATTAAGATAAGAGATTAATCATCAAACTGAAAAGATAATCTATACATAAACTAAACGGCTAAATTCAATAAGTTAAACCCTTAATTGAAATTCAGATAAAAGAATACATTAAACTTCAATTAAATCATAAGTAAGTTAAAGTACATTCACCAATTTAAATCAAACTTAAATAGAATAATGAAATTAATGAATTTAAACAACATCGAAAAAATATTAATAATATGAAATTAAGGAATTAAATTAAAATCTAAGGGAAAGAAACAAGAGATTGAATTAAAGGATATTGAATTATCAAAATTTAATTAAATTAAAACATCTAATATAAAAATTAATCAATCAAAAATACATGGATTTAGACAAACTTATACTTCATTAGATATTAAGGATATTGAATTATTAAAATTTAATTAAATCAACACATTTTATCCAAAATTAATCAATCAAAATACATGAAGAAAACAAACTCAAATTCAAAAATCTAAATAAAATCAAGTAAATATTAATCAAATCAAATAAATTACACAAATTCAAATGGGCTAATTAAGATACTTAAGGACCTTAGTTAGACTCTTTAGGAGTTAGGATGTAGAATAGGGTGAGTTTCGTCTCCAAATGGAATTCATTCTACTCTTCATTCTTGAAAACCTAAACATCACTTTAACCAAATATAAGTGAAATAAAAAAACAAAAAATAAATCATTAAATCATTTAAATTGAAATCACCCAAAGGTAAAATTTAAACAAATTCAAACTTCAAATTGAAACTTAAACTAAGGAAGCCTAATAAAGTCTTGCTACCCAAGCCTTCTTTTCACACACTAGAATACTAGGTCACCAACTCTAGAATTAGGCTAGGTCGATGTATTGATTGTATGTATGATGTTGTGTTTTATTTTATGATATAATATTTTTGACTAGATGTTAGAAAGTATATTTAGTAGACTGGATGTTAGGCCATTATTAGCCTAATCATAGTTTCTGCAGGGGGTTGTGCTTAATGGGCCATTGTAATAAAAAATATATAAATGCTTTCAGTGTGCAGATTGCTTAGCATCTAAGCATAGCCCGCATTAGGACAGCTGGGCTTGGTTATCCATGTGTGAGGTACTAAGTCAGAATTATTCATATAACTGCTTAGGTTGTATAGTGTGTTTAGCTAATATTTATTTTGCATGTGCACCTAGATTTACTTTTTCTATTTTTAATGTAATTTTGCATTAGAAATTAGGATTAGTGTTATGGGGATTAGAATGAGTAGTGACCAAAAGGCTTAGTCCCTGGGGTGCCCTGTGATGCCTTTGGAGCAAATCAAATCAAAAGGAAGAGAATGAAGAAATGAAGAAAAGAAGACCACCATAACATGTATTATTTTTTTTTAATCCGGATTGTATAAGGGTAGAGCTCGGCTACCCATCTTTTTTCTCTTTCGGTGTATGCTGGAACCCGACCAGACGCCTTTTATTCTTTTACGATAATCTATAAAATTATTTGATGTTGTGTTTAGATTGCGTACTAGAATTGCATGATTTTCCTAATTTCTTCATGTTTGATGTTTGAATGTGTGGCCTCGATGCGATAGGCTCTTGGGATGAAATTAATTTTTCTATCTCACTAACAACTCATAATTAACATTTTAAAATAACTCATAACCTCGTATAAAAGCCTAGAAACAAAATCAAGAAAATAAAATATTTAATAACCCTTTAGCTGGATGATTGTATCTATAATAGCATGCATGTCATATTCTTCTACTCTTATTAAGAGGGGGCTTTCATCTGTGAGAACCTTTGATAGAATAACACCCCTTTCTCTTTTAATTTTGCCCATAATCAAGTTCTCATGCATTTAGGCATACAAAATCTCATAGTCTATGTCAAAATATAGAGTCCAAAAGAATCAGATAAATTTGATAAAATTTATATTAGATTAAGTCATGATGTCATACTACTCATGCTCTAGTCTCTGAGGGAGTGAGTTTAAGGACTTAGTCTCTTTCTAAATAATAACTACCCTAGCCATCTTGCAATACATAAAACTTGGCCACATGAATTTAAAGCATATGAGGAGTTAGTTGGCGGTCACTCTAGGTGGTTATAAGTCCAACAATCGGACAGTCTATCCTCTTTTGTGGAGGTAGACCATTATGTCCACCTTTCGCTTAGATTTAGGACGTGTTTGTGGTTTATACCAAAGCTCCCTAGCTTAGGATCTGAGGTAATTGTTCCTTTGGACTACAAGCATAAATTCTCACATCTTAAGAATTTCTACAATCTTATGTTGTGGGATTATAAGCCATAATAATCTAATAAAATTTCAACATAAATAAATAATTCTCTTCAATTTTAAATATATAAAGCCCAACCATATGATAGATTAGACTGCTCACTAGGCTTCCTAATATCATGAGCACTCCCTACTCATCTCTTTTGGTTTCGATAAGTACTCTTCCCTTTTGATCTCTCCCACTTGATTTCCAAAAATACAACTAATCCTTTGATAGTCCTATCTTTGAACTCTTTAAAGACAACAATCGTCTAATTTAATCGAGAGTATTCTTAAGGGATTTACTCTTCTTAAGATGCAATTAATTATGGAGGCTTGCCTCCATAGGGAACTTAATGAACCCAGTTTAAATAAACTTTGATTTACTTTTCCATGTAAAGCAAGAAAAAAATCTCTGGTATATTCGAAGACCCATCATGCCTTAGGAGTCCTTATTAGGTGATTAGGTCCATTATAGGGTAGTGACTTCTATCTCTCGAGATAGTATACTATTCTTTAATGTCGTACTCAATCACCTTAATAAGTACATTTGCAGATCTGCACGATGTCCCACATCTCAAAAATAAACACCATAATTACTATCACATAACACATGTCTATTTATTTCTTTCCATCATATGTAGCATACATATGACTAAGTCCTAAATATATCTATACATGTAATATGTGTTGACATACTTAAATGATGAATATGAACATGTACATTTAAAGTTTATATTTTTCCTTTTGATTGAATTATTTTTATCATATTGATTTAAAACTCTATCTAAATTCTTATGCAAAAATATATAGGAATGAAGTTAAACAGGTACGTGCCATTATTAACCACGGAAGTAAGGTAATCAAATGACCTCATTAGGGCTAGCTAAAGCCTCGTATTCCCGGGATGTCCTGACTTAATTAGGAAATAAGGCCCTAAGCTTATCTCTTGAGTTCACCCACTATTAAGGAACATTTAACTACTTAATTAATTAATCCATTACTATTCATATGCTTAATTAAATATTAATTAAATTAAGAGAGAAATTAGAGCTTAATTAATCAATTCTCCTAATTTGGCAAGCAATAAATCCCAAGAAAATTAAAAGAGGCAGAGGTCATCCTTAAACAATCTTAAAAATTTTAGGATCAATTACTGAGTGATTAGAGAGTAATTAAGCTAATTATATTTTAAATTAAACTTTAATTAAGCTTTATTTACTATTTAAAATAAATTTAAATTTTTTATTAAATTCTCCTCTGAAATACCATTAAAATGAGCATTATTTGTATTTTTTGGATTTTTCTACAACCAGTTATAAATTATGAAAGTTTCAGCCTTAAAATCTATTATTTAACCTTAATTAAACCTAATCTAGTCTGTGCCATGTGGCGCGCTGACGCGACACACTTTCCATGTGGCATCGTGAGATTGGTTATTTAAGTTGTCACGTCCGCACTTTGAGTCAGCTAGCGGCGGACGCGTCATCGATCTCTGCCATCCGATCTCAGATCGGATGATGTAGATCATACCCGCGGTGTAAAGGGGAGAAAATAGATGGATCTAATGTGATCTGATCAGATCCATTTGTTCTAATCATGCGGAATGGACGGTCCGTGATCCTCCTTCTCATGAGTGACGAATGAAAGAGTCTGTCTGCCATGGATCGCTCGATCCGAGCTCACCCGATCTCAGATCCACTCCAAGCACAACCCACACCTTTGCGTGAAGGTTCCACAAGGATCCAACAGCTAGGATGAGCTCAAATGCAAATTTCCTTCACAAATGACAAACCAAATTTTCTTATATCTACAGTTTTGAGAAATTACCTCACCGGAGCTCAAGATCGGTGGTGGGATCGACGGAGGTAACTTCGTCTAGTAGAGACAAGGCCCTGTTGAGAAGCAATAAATTCCCCTTGGTTCGCTCGGTGGATCAATTTTCGTCACTTTGGAGCTCGGTGGCGATTGAACTCCTTGCTCCGGTGGGTTTGAAACTTGGGGGAAGCTTCGGGTAACCTTGACGAGGTATGGAGATGGTGTAGGAATGAGTAATTGGTCTTTGGTGGCAAATTAAGGGAGCTTGGATCGAAGATTGCCTCCCATGTTTTGGTTCTGCACGATAAGAGGGAATGCCAAAGGTGAGATGCTTGGGATTGCTCTAGAACTCACAAGGAAGCTCGAAATTATGTTTGGAAGCTCACACAAAGTGAATTGATGCATATCTCGTTCGAATTGAGGGGGTATACTTATTGATTTGCTGAGTTGGATGAATGGGATGGCTTCCCATTTTTCGGCCGGCCAATCGCCGTCAGAGCATCTGAGGGGTCTCAATCGGGTCCACGTGGCTCGATTGGGTTGGAGGAACTCATGGGAGGTGGTTCAAGGTCTGATATGGAGAGATCTCCTTGGCTTGATCCCTTGGGTGCTTGACTTATATGGGAGGTGAGTTGGCTCACCTCCCTTTGGTCCATGTCAAGTCCTACTCCCTTTAGGGTGGGCTAGGAGGCTTAGGGATCCCTCATTTGGAAGTTGGTTGGCTTCCAAGGTGATGGGAGAGTGGACTTTGCCATTTATCGGTGAAATCCTATGTGAAGAGGGCTTAACCAATGGATTATGATTTAGATGGAGCCCACTTGGCTTTTGAGCTAACTTTGGGCTGACCTAGGGTAATTTTGGGTCAGGTTTGGTCAGCCATCAAAGTCCCATGGTTAGTTTTATGGGTTTTGGCTTCATTTGGACAAATGGGTTCATATGGGTTCATATTGGGTCGGGTTGACCAATTGGTCAAATTGGATCAAACTAAGGCTTAGGTTAGGTTCAAATGATGTTTTGAAGAGTTTTAGTTCAATAGTTTCAATCAATTTGGCCTAGGTTTGATTTTGGCTCACTTGGATTCATATAGGTCAAATGGGCTAAGTTCACCAATTTGATCAATTTGACCAAATCGGGTCAGGTTAATGTTGGTTCAAGTTCAATTAGTCAATTGAAAATGATTGTAGGCTTTGGTTTGAATTAATTTGGATTTAATTTATATTTTGGCCAATTTAACATTTTATGTCAATTTGGGCTAGGTTGGGTCAAGTTAACCAATTGATCAAATTGGGCTTAATTATGATTTTGGTCAAGTTCAATAGTCAAATTGGAATGAACTTGAACCATTAGTTACAATCAATTTGGGTTAGATTATAATTTGACCCATTTTGGCCTTTTAAGCTAATTTGGGTCAACTTGAGTCAAATGATCAATTAGATTTGGTTTGGCTCAATTGAGGGTCAAGTCATGTTCAATTATTGATCATGAGTTGGCTTGAATCAATGATTTCAATCAATTTGGTGTATGGTGGGTTTTGGCTAGTTTAGGTTTTATTTGGGCTAAAAGTTGACTTGGTCAAAGGACCAAGTTGACTTGGTTTGACCCAATTCAAAATGGTTGATCATCCTAGAGTGATTGTTGATCATGATATGAGGCTTGGATGGGCTTAGTTCAATCCAATTTGGGTTGAATTAGAACTTGGCTCAAAAAGATCCTTTAGGCCACTTTAGGTTAAGTGGACCTAAATGGGTCAATTGGTTTGGCTTGATTAAAGTTTAATTAAACTTATATATGAGCTTTGGATTGAAATATAAATCCAATGACAATCAATTTGGAGTCCAATGAATTTTGGCTCATTTGAAGTTTTCAAGTTAAAGAGGGCTAACTTGGGCTTGACTTAGGTTAACTTCATTCAGTTTGATTTGATAATTATAGGTTTTATTTATATTTGGATAAATGATTGATTCAATAGAAAATTCATTGGTTTTGGCTTGATTTGGATAGGATTTAGCCAGGTCCAAGGAAATGGCTTAAAAAGGCTTAAATTGGGTTTTGGTTTGATTTTAGCCTTGGTTTTGTTAATGTGAATTTATATTTTATTTCTATTTGGGAATATAAATGAAGATATAAATGATTCATGAGAAAATTACTTGAGTTTAGAGTGATTTGGAAGCAAATTTGATCAAGCTTAAGAATGTAGGTCAAAAGGGCTAAGGAGGAAACCAATTTAGTTTGATTTATTTTTTTGGTCATTGGAGGGTGGGTTTCATTTATATTTATGAATATAAATAAAAGAATAATTGATTTATAAGAAAATCAATTGATTTTGGGTTGATTTGCATGAGATTTGGCTAAGTTCATTGAGGTAGATCTATATGGCTTAAGAAGGGTTTTGATTGGATTTAGATTTAGTTTGGTTTAGTTTTGGCTATTTGAGTTTATATCCCATTTATATTTGTGAATATAAATGCAGATATTAATGATTTATGAAGAGATCAATCAAATTTGGATTGAATTAGGTGGAGATTTGGCTAGGTTTATGGAATTCAACCATAAGGCTTTAAGGGGGATTTTGATTTGGATTTGATTATGGGTTCTAATCATTTGGTTTGGAATTTGGATTTGGATTTGGTAAATGATTGAGGGATTGAATTGATCTTGGAGAAGGTTAATTAAATTTGGATTGATTTGAATTTAGTTAAGGTTAAGTCCATAAGATGAAATCAAAGGGCTTATGAAGAATTTTGATTTTGGATTTGATTATGGGTTTCAATCATTTGGTTTGAAATTTGGATTTATATTTGGTATTTGAGTTGAATTTGAGGTTTGGTTTGAAAAGGTAAGCATAGGTTTGATTGAGGCCATAGGATCGACAACTCTCCCAAAATCCTTAAGGCACAACCTAACACTTATGGCTAACCCTTCTAAGTCCCTAGGCTTAGGTTAAGTGTTCACCTAATCCTTAGAAGTGTCTTAGTACTAAGGAGCTCTTAGTGTCTATAAAAGTCCTAGATCTATGATGAGGAAGTTGAGAACTCATCCTAAAAGTGAGGTTAATAGTTGCAGAGTTGAGGGTGCTCAGGTGGATGAGTGGCTTTACTCTTAGAGATAATGTGAAATGAGTATGTTTGGGAAAAAGTTATAATAGCTCCAGTGGCAGATAAGATTAGAGGGAGTCACCTTAAAAGTTTGGCCACATAAAGCATCGGTCGTCAGATAACCTGGTTAGAAGAGTAATTGCATTAGATTTGCCTTATGTCAAGAAAGATAGAGGTATACCTAAAAAGACTTTGTTAAAATGTATAAAAAATGACCTTAGCATACTTGAATTAAATGAGAATTTGACAAATAATAAGACACAATGGAGACGAAGGATTTATGTAGCCGACCCCTTTTAGTGGGATAAAGGCTTGTTGTTGTTGTTGTTGTTGTTGGTCATCTCAAAATCGATAACTAAAATGTCCCGAGTCATATCTAATGAGGTAGCACTTCTTTGCTTTTGCATCAAGCTTATCTCTCGATTCATAATCAATATGCACATATGAAATAAAACCAAAAAAATTTAAGCGTGAATGTCTTATCTCTTTTTCACTCCACTCTTTTTTGGGGATTTTGAAACGCAATGGAACATATGATTCTCTATTAATTAGGTAGGTTGTTCTGTTGACTACCTTTATCCAAAATATCTTACGCAAATCAGAATACAATCTCATACTCCTAGCATGCTTGTTCAGAGTTCTATTTATTCTTTCGGCAACATCATTATGTTCTGACATTTCTGGAATAGTTTTTTAGCATACGAATTTCATGTTTTAAGCAATAAGCCTTGAATTCACTACTATCATACTCGGCACCATTGTCGGATTTCAAACATTTGACTTTCAGTCTTTCGTAAGTCTCCACTTCCACTTTTCACTTCTTGAAAGTAGCCAATAATTTAGATTTATTTTTTAAAAAATTAACTCAAATCTTTCTTGTTGAGTCATCAATGAATGTGATGTAGTACAATGAGCCACCAAAAGATCGAACAGGAGCTCGTCCTTAGACACCAGAGTGTACTAATTCAACCTTCTCAAATTTAGAGGTCATTGAGTTTTTTCAAAAAAACTGACATTTTTTGTTTGCCAATAACACAATTCTCGTACAGCTCCAAGTTCACAAACTTTATATCTGAAAGCTTCCCCTTTGATGTTATGATCTGCATTCTCTTCTCCCTCACGTGTTCAAGCCTTTGATGTCATAATACTGAGCTCTCACTTTCAACAACTGCCACCTAGCCTTTACATTATGAGATCATATATAATGTTTCTATCTTCTTATCTCTAGCCATGACCAATGGTTTTTTAGATGCCTTCCAAGATCCATTACTAAATATCACGATGTATCCACAGTTGTCAATTTGGCTCATTGATATCAAGTTTCTTTTGAAGCCGGGAACATGTTTTACCTCATGTCAGACCCACTTTGCTCCATTTTTAATTTTAATCTAGGCTTCTCCCTTTTCTATGATCTCTAGCGACTCATCATCCACAAATAAACTTTGTCAAATTTTTCTGCAGCATAGTTATATAGCAATTGACGACAAGGAGTGGAATGTAATGATGTACCCGAGTCAAGAATCTAAGACTCAATGGGACTCTCAACACAACATACTAGTGCTTCAGAGTCATCTTCAATTACTGAGTTAGTGGACTCCTCGTCTTATTGCTGATTCTTTTTCTATTTAGGTGATTTGCACTGACTTGAGAAATATATTTTTTTCTTACAATTCTAGTAGATAATATCCTTACAATTCTTAGACGTATCTTTGGACTTTGACCTTTTTTAATTTTTTTTTTCTATTATGGCTTCTCCCTCTACTCTCAATGCTAAGAGTTGAACTTGAGAACTTGAGATATAACATCCTCCAAACTATCTTCTACGAATGTCCTCACTTAGAATCAGGTCTCAAAAATTATTTAGCTTTAATTTGGTGCTACTCGATGAACTACTTACTATAGTCACCATTGTAGACCAACTCTCTGGCACGAATGCCAACAATATAAATGCTTTGATCTCATAATTGAATGCAATATCTATGAAGCTCAATTGAGTCATAATCATATTGAACTTGTTGATGTGGTTAGCAATAGATGCATATTCTCTTATTTTTAAATTAAATAAATGACACTTTAAAAATACCTTATTTGATGCTGATAGCTTTTCATATATGTTGAATATAGCTTTCATTAGATCAGCTATCATCTTCTCCTTGATGATGTTGAAAGCAATATTTATTGCCAACGTCAAACGAATCACACCCAGTGCCTGATGATTTAGCAACTATCACTATTCTTGGCTCATCTTCTTTTGTTTCCGATCTAGAAGAGGTTTATGTAGCTTCTTCTGATACATACAATCCTCTATCTGCATCTTCCAAAAATTGAGGTCTTTGCCATCAAATTTATCATTTCAATAACCATCTCTGTGAGAGTTTATGAGAGAAGAAAGGGAGGGAAAGAAGTAAATTGAACAATCTCGCACACACAAAAAAAGAACATAAGAAGATTTGCATGGTTTAGAGTCTTGCCTATGTCCACAGCCGCACTAGGATCTCACTATATTTCTCTAGTTACAAATTTTTGGCATTCCTCCTCCTATGAATTTCTTCTCCTTTATAGGCTAAGATTAAGGGGTAAGTTTGGAGGAGAAATAATTTTAAATGATCATCTAGTCACAAATTTTGAATTTCAAGTGTGAAATAATTTAATTTTGGTGGCTACCTAACTTTGAAAAAAAAGTAAAAGCATGTAGAATTTGACTCCACATTTAATACTCATCACATTTATATGCTAACCATGTGCTCATCACATGAACAATCTTCAGCTTTGAACCATTTTGTGAGTTGCATTTAGTTTTTCTGCATAAGAAGCTATTACATTCAAGAAGATACAATATAATTAAGAAAATCATAAAGCCAATAAGCAATTGATGCAACTATATGAATCTAAAAAAAAAATAAATTAGTAAAGAAACATATTTGCTTTTGCCTTTTTATATAAACTCAACCGCACTTAGGCTCCTTTAAAAGGCCATTTTTCATCGTCAATTTCCTTTCTTTACCACATCTCTATATGTAATCTTGAATGCAAATGCTTCAGCTGCAATAATATAGAAGAAACATTAATTATATGGCTCAAAGATCTATATTGAGACTCACTTTCCATCAACTAGTCACCAATGCATCTTCACCAATGCATCTTACAAGAGAACCAACTCTTAACTTGTAATCACTCATAATTTAAGCTTGAGAACATAGTAACGATCTTACATGTATACTTTAGTTAATTTCAATGCTTTTGACTAATTGACATTGTGTAGCAGAAAAGGAATATGTAATCTACATTTGAAATTTTCTATTTGAATTTAATACTTTTATTGTCACAGTAAACTTATTTTACTTGCAACTAAATACATTTTATTTAGGCTGAATCTTAGAATTTTATTAGATATTGTATAAATTCATGATTGATAAATTCTTGTAAAATTAATGCTTATCAAGCTTATGATAAAGCCATGTAAGTGATTGTTTAAAAGAAATTTGTAGATATAATTAATCTCAAAATCATTACAACAACAACAAGCCTTTATCCCACTATGTGGGGTCGTCTACATGAATCCTTCGTCTCCGTTGTGTCTTATTAAGTGTCAAATTCTCATTTAATTCAAGTATACTATGGTCATTTTTTATACATCTTAACCATGTCTTTTTAGGTCTACCTCTACCTTTCTTAACACAAGGCTAATCTAATGCATCTACTCTCCTAACCAGATCATTGGACGACCGACGTTTTATACAACCAAACCATCTAAGGTGACTCTCTCTAATCTTATCTGTCACTGGAGCTACTCCAACTTTTTCCCGGACATACTCATTTTGCATTTTATCTCCAAGAGTAAAGCCACTCATCCACCTTAGCATCCTCATATCTGCAACACTTAACTTAGTCTTATGCTTCTCTTTTGTTGGCCAACATTTTGCACCATAAATTATTGCAAGTCTCACCACCATCTTATAAAATTTTTCCTTAAGCGGCACTTTTCTATCACACAACAAAATAAATACACTCTTCTACTTCAACCATCCAACTTGAATTCTACTAATAACATCTTCATCTTTTTCACCGTCATTTTGAACAATAGAGCCAATCACAAAACCATTGATAACAAGAATATACTTAAATTGATTAGTTTAATTATTCAATGTTATTATGTAATATATTGAATGCATGATTAATCTAGATTGTTTTGAATTTAGAACTTATGAAGCAATATGCTTCATAGTGAGATTTGATTGATATCACGGCTAATGTGTGTTTGATTGTTTATAATCTATATTAGGTACATGGTTTTCATTGAGTAATAAAAGGTAAACATTCCTCTGTTATGGTTGTATTACTTGTTGCTTATGGATATGCTTTAATTGTTCAAAATCTATTTTGAATTATGCTTAATTATTTATATTATTTTACATGATTTTGACATGATGTCGTACTTAATTTTGCCATGTAACCATGTTATTGTCACACAAATTCTTAAGAAAATTTTAAATATTATTTAGATTATTGAGAAATGCCCATTATTTACATAAATCATGACATATTTTGTTATTGATATGACACTTAAAATACTACTAGTCGAAGCATGAATCTTGATGCTAAAAGCAAGCTGATCTGAAGTTTAAACTGGTCGAGATCAAGCACTTAAAATATCATCAGAAACTTTGGGATATCAGTTAAATTCTTAAAAAACTCTCAAATAGGGAGTATTTATAGTCAAATCGAGTGTCTCGACGAGTTGGTTTCAACAAGCCAAAGATCTTACAATTTCGACTTCATTTGAGCATTCAAATACACAAAATACATCATATGATTAAGGGAATCATCATGAGCCATCTGATGGAGAGAAGTGGTTCGGATTTTGCATGTATTTACAGAGACGTCACTCCTCCAATCTATAAATAGTCACTCATTCCTCATATGAGGAGAGCCCAAGCAGGAGAGAGGAGAGAGCCCTAAAGTTTGAAGATCGTCCAAGCACAATCGTGCCACCACTCGACGGTCGTCAACCACCGCCGCTGATCCTCGCCATCGTCAACCTCTGCCGGTCTCCATCATGATGACCTTCATCGTCAGTCGTTGTTCCTCGTTGTTCGCCATCATCTACTACTAGCAATTGTTACCACCTGAACGTGACTATATAGTCGTTATTTCTTTCTCATATACAATTCTGTAATCCCGTTATCGGGAAGATTTTGTACTCTGAAACAGATACATAGTGGAAGCTTTTTACTGGGCTAGGCCCCGTGATTTTTCCCTCTTTTCGAGATTTTTCACGGAAAATTTTTGGAGTTTTCTTGTTCACTCTTTAAATACCTATGTGTGTGCTGGATTTCATAACAAGCTAAACTTTTACTCATGGCGGTTTTCAAAAAATGCTTATATATTTAAAATTAGTGTTTTTTTAGTTTTAGGGTGTCCTATGAATCTTTCTATATATATATATATATATATATATTAAAATAATGTATGATTGAGGAGTTCTTTATAGAATATAAATACAAGATCTATGCAAGCGGATCTTTTTATATTTGGACATAATAAATATTTCTTTGCATGTATTACTCTTCATAAATTCGTGATATCATAAGCTCAATGAAATGGATCTGAATTCTGATGTTTAAAAATCCCATCTTTTATATATTGCTTAAAAATGTTCTTATATAAAACCCTTTTTTTTAACCTCTATTCCTTTCTTTGCTCTCATTTATGTCCATTGCATTTATGTTTATATTTAGTGTGGTCTCATATAGGCAATTTTTTTAAATTGAGTACGGTTAGAATTAGAATTAGCTAATTAAATATGAATAAAAAAAAATTTAAGAATATGTATAGTCCTTTATTGATGCCACCTTCCGTCATTTCGACGTGGCGTCTCACGTGAAAGAGTGGCCGGTTGGCTCTCGATTCGCCGGTCACCCAATTAGTGGGCGGCGGGTCTGAGCGATTGCCCACTAATTAGGCGGCGGCCCCGGCATATCTTTAGCCGTCGCCCGATCGCCATATATCTCGGTTTTGCTTGATTCGACTCAAACTCCGCTCTCGCCGTAGGAACTCCTCGACGGTCGCCTCTTGAACTTCTGGGCCGTAGATCGACCCAGCATTGCGCATCTTGTCCAGGTATTCGATAGAAACTTTTTGTTTTTCCCGGCATTCGCTTTGACGACGTTTAACTACTTCCCTCTCTCATTTATCAGCCGTTGGAAGTCAAATTTAGCTTTCGGCGACGATTCTTGCAGCTCCATTTCATTTGAGGAAAATTTCCTTTGGTGATTCTACATTTTTAGCGCACATCCTGGTTCTTCAGAAACACAAGAAATCACTTTATTTATCAATTTATTTAGGTGTTAAGTCGCCAAAAGTAGTATTAATTGGGTGTTAATATAAAATTCTCATTATTCATATAACTTGTTTTGCAAGAATGAATAGAGAATTTGTTTGTTTGACTCTTTTTGATGTGATGATTGAGTCCAACTTATGTGGATCGGTTAAGGTTCAACGTCACAGTACCTTACTGGAATTGAAGTAACGAATTATGAGAAGCTTGCACATTGATCCGGAGTGCCACACAATCACTCTTGCAGGTCGTTATCCAGTGGGTAGCGGATTTATAGCGTCTGTCATATCTGGCGATGTCGTTTGCGAAGTTACACTTGACAAAGCTTCCCGTCAGATGTTGGTGTTGTATGTCGAAGTGGAAGATGTTAATATTGCATCCACATCAGCTGATCCGGTAGTAAGGTCAGTAGATATACCGCTAACACATACATAGGATTTCATCGCACAAGCACCTCCGGGGATATAACGCAGCTCTGATGAGTTGATTCTCAGGTAGTATATCATCATAATTTATCTGATTATACTTGTAATAATTAATATGATAATTAGTTGCTGAACTTATAAGTTATGTGATGATGATGAGTCACCGTTGGGATGAATCGTATGTGCCTCGAGTGTCGCAGTTGGAGATGAGTATCGACTATGTAGTGGCTCAAGTAGTGAGAGTCGGCGGTATTAGTGATGATGACTGTTGATCGGGTTAAAGCCACGTACTTGAGAATATAAATCATAATCTGGCGAGAAATCACTCATTTGCAATATTGATAGTGAGAGTCATATGTTGTCCACAAACAGTATGTCCTGGATGTGTAAAACTACGGCGATGGACAACGATGTTTACTTTGGCCCATCTAACTAAACGCCTAAATGATGAAATTGAAATTCCAAATGACATTGAAGGTATGTGTTTTGCAAGTAAACGGGTATGCAATTTGCTATTGTTGGATGGTCCAGTAAATAATGTTCAATTCAAGCTACCTCTAATCAAGAACTACATGGTTGTATGTATGCGGCATGATAGTCCTAAGGCCCTTGGCATTTACATTGTAGCGGCAGGGGGATTGTGCTTGGAGAATATCAAAAGTTGGTGAAAATCATAGATGTGTCAATGCATAAGTTCATCGGTCATGGCGGTCAGTTCAAATTTCATAGTCTATATCAAACCCGTGATCGCACCCATTGATTTGAAACCTAGAGATTATTGGTAGAATGGAGTAATTCAATGTCAAAGTTTCAGATATGAAAGCATGGGATGCAAAGTAATAAAAGCAATATTCTATGGAAGAGTCCTATATGACTCTCAGTCTTTATATGCAATCAGTTTCTACTACTTTACCTGGTACAGTCTACAGAATTCAATCTACCACTACGCAATATTTTTAGAGACTTTTTTGGGCTTTTGGACCTTCAATAATGGGATGGAGTTGCTGCAGATTATGAGAAATAACGGATCAGCAACTAAATAAAAGTAGAAGATTAGTTTTTGCTTTTGTGTGCACCCAATTTCACATCTGTCGATTTCCAAATAAGTTCTATAAGCCAAATCTTAACTTGAAAGGAAATATAAAAAAACTAAATTCTAAATAACATAAAGTTCTGTTATGAAGCATAAGAACTTACATAATAAAACTAAGATTCACATTTAGAAATATAAATAGTGACAATTCACACTTGATTTAAAAGTGCATATAACAATGAGTTATATACTATTTAATTGTGATATAAACCTATATGTAGCGGTTGTTTGGTAGCTGGATTTGAGCAGAATTTAACCTAAATCCTACCAAAAGCAAAATTGACAACTCTAAATCCCGTTTTCCATCTGTTTTACCTTCGATCCAAGATTACAAATTCTCTGCATTGCGCAGATTTAACTTAACATAATAGCTTGACCCAATAAGCAAACAACCCCCTCTCTTCCCCATCTAGCAACCCTAACAAAGAAGCATTCGAAAGCGTACACGAGAGGCAAGAATGGAGAAGAAAGCGAGAGAGGAGATCGAGAAACGACAACAGTAAAACAATCAGCGGTGAGACCGCCGGCGGTGAAGTTCCGAGAAAGGGGGGAGGACCGTGCTCGGGGGGCGGACCGTGGTCAGAGTTCCCACGAGCGGAGAGCGGAGTTTCGGGGGCCGAATCGAGCAAAGCAAGGCGATAAGGCGTCGAGCGATCGGCCTAAAGATATGTCGGGGCGGTCGCTCAATTAGTGGGCGGCTCCCCTCTGGCGATCGCCCACTAATTGGAGCCGATATCTGAAAGATCGCGATCGCCACCTTTCGCAGCACGCCCGTACGTCAAACGGCTGGCGCGTCGTCAATAATTAGCATTATACTATTCTTAAATTTTTTTTTATTCATACTTAATTAGCTAATTCTAATTCTAACCGTACTCAATTTAAAAAAATTGCCTCTCATATATTGGGTTTCTTTCTTGCAAACTCACACCTATTATTTTTCAAATTTCAAGTTAGTAGTTGTGCATCCTAAATGAGCTTCTAGGCTTAAACACCATCTATATCATTATAGATGGATGCTTAATGTTATAGTTATTTAATTGATTCAATAGTATAATTAAATTTCATTTGCTTTAAGATAGCCAATTAATAAGTGTGATTGGATTTAGATGCTTGGCTGAGCTCATTAATAAATTGATATTGTGGAGATCATTTGCATTTACTAATTGAAATTGTTTCTTAATTTTTTACTCACACAATCTACTAAATTTCTGTAACTTTCTTTCAAACTGACAAGTAGTCAGTGACAAAATAAATATTCAATCCAACAGCCAATGATTTTTTTTTTTTTACAATTGAGTTAATTTAATCACAAACTCACACATATAATGCATGTGTAAGAACTTGAATTCAAGACCTCTTGGTTGACAGTCAAAGCTCTCAACTACTAGTCTAAGATGTCTTACACACAACTAATGGTTTAAAGATATGTAAATGATTCACAATAAATGCTCATTCTATCAATATTTTTTAACTTGACAAGAAAATAATTGAACTATCACATCAAAGTCATTGCATTAATGAAAGCAAGATAAACTATTGTTCTAATTTAATTTGACCTAAATCCAAAATAAATCATTTTAAGTAAAATTATGACCAAGATTATTTGCCCTAAAGAGCTTTGTGCAAATTTCAAAGCAAGGTTACTTGAAAATTGATTAACATCAATTCGCACTATAGGCAGTTATATGTATATTTGATATCAACATAATTTTATGCCGTTATATAGCTATATAAAAATATTTAATATATATATATATATATTCATTAATAAATAAATTTCATGTATAAATGAAATATGTACAAATTTTTTTTATTTGATTTGAGAGTGAAAAACCATATTATGAATCTTGCTTTGATAGTCTTCAGCCAACTCCCCGTCTGATCGGAACTCATTTACTTTAAAGAGGGCCGGCTCAACTTGAACCGCTCTGGCCCATTCGCGAGCCATGGTTTCAATTTCCCGCCCAAGCGCAAAAGGACAAAATTAAAGAAAACATGCCTGTCGATCTTCTTCCACTCCGAGCTGGGAAACATAGGAGATTGGGGTTGAATCGGCAGAGGAGAAGACTGTACTAACCGTGACCATGAACAACTACCATGTATACGAGGCCATCGGTCGCGGCAAGCACTCCGTGAGCCTCTTTCTTGCCTTCTCTAACTCGATCTTTTGTTGTGTTCTAGGGTTTTATTTAGGTCCTACTGAGTGATCCTTGCTCAATTTTAATTGTTTCACTATAAAAGACTGTTTACAAGGGAAGGATGAAGAAGTCGATCGAGTATTATGCTATCAAGAGCGTCGAAAAATCCCACAGGTCGAAGGTCCTCCATGAAGTGAGCACATTTTCTAATTGCACTTTTTTTATTTAATTCTGTTTTAACCTTTTAATAAAATAATGCGGTGAGAGAATACAGTCTATTTCGCTAATTCTCAGTAGACAGAGCTATTTGTTATGTTGTTTATGCGAAGCATGAATACTAAACTTGCTTGGATGATGTGTCAGCATGTAGACTGTGAAATGCACTACGGATTAAGGGAAATTATCTGGCGGCGAATTCATCTGTGAAAAGCGTTCTGCTGTTTACGTTTTTGTTTTATATTTATTTATTTTCTATTGTTACTTGTATTACAGGTGAAGATGCTTCATGGCTTGGACCATCCAAATATTTTGAAGTTCTATTCTTGGTGAGGAAAAAGCTATAGGATGAGAGCCCCAGCATTTTACTGTACTGTATTGTGATCTTTGGATTAAGAATTTACAAGTTATTTTTCGATGGCATTGCTTCAGGTATGAAAGATCGGCTCACCTTTGGTTGATACTTGAATACTGTGTTGGTAGAGATCTCATGAGTTTACTGAAGGAGGTATGCGGCTAATGTTAACTTGTCTAATGAATTGCTGATTTTTTCTAAATTGCAAGCCGATTTCCTGCTTTCTGTTTTTAATCATTGTATACCTTTGATACTGAGCTTATCATGTTGAATTTCTACCTTCAACTAAAGTTAATGTTGTTATATTTCAAAAAAAAAAAAAAAAAATCCTAAAGTTAAGGTTGTTTTCTGGAGTTAATAATGTTGTTTAAAATTAGAAGAGTACCTCTAGAATATCGTGTGTTAAGAGAATATTGTCAATATCTAGAAGAAAATTTTGTGAAGTTACAGTTAAATTGGTCATGTTATATGGGTTTATGCGTTGGGTGATAAAAAATCACTTGTGCCAAATTAATTGTGGTCAAAATTGGAATATTAAGATGGACAGATGAATGTACTATAGAAATATCCATTACATAATTAGTTGATATTTATTGTTCTCTCAAACAAAAAATTTGTTGATATTTATTGAATGGTGTATCAATATCCATTACATAATTTTGCCTCAAATTATATAAATGTGTATCGCTTGTGTAGTTTAAATATTTTGATCAATTTGTATGCCAAAATCACTGAACCTCTTGTAAAGCATAGGCCAAGCTTAATGAACTATTTTCATCAATTATTGTTACTAGCAGTTGTATTAAAGTTTGATTTGAAGATGATAATATCATATAAATTTAATTACTTTATGTACATTATGAACATGGTGGATCTCATGCTTCATTGATATTCTGAAATTAAAAGTTTTATTACATTTGGTAAGGCTTGGAGAGAATATAAGAGATGCAATGTAAAGAGAACGCAATGCAAAAAAAAAAAGTAATGTATTTTGAATACTTTTGATTGTTTGGTTTATTGAGTTTTCTTGGGTTAAAAGTAATGCAAAGTAAAATAGATGATTAGCAATAGTGATGGGTTGTGGCGGATTGTGGGTGGCGGCGAGTGATGAGCATAGGAGGTGGTGGTAGTAGGTAGTATTTGGTTTCACTTTACGCCCAATTGTGTGTTTGAAAGTTGTCTAAATTAGATAAATTCTAAATATATTAGATTTGATCTAGATAGTGTATTTCAAATACATTCTTACAATATTTTGCATTTTAAATGCAGTCGATCAAATAGTAGAAATTTAAAAACCCCGAGATTTACTTTGCAATACACCCAAATGCAGCCGACCAAACACTAACCAAATAACCTCTAAAGTATATTTCATTTCAACATGGACATGATTTATATGATACTAGGAAAGCATTTAATAGAAAATTATTAAATTTAGAAATATAATTACTTTCAAAATAATTATAATAGTCCATGGAATGATGAGTAGGCCCCAAGGATCCCATTGATCAACGAGGTGACATTAGAAGGGGAAGGAAGATGAATGTGGGTTCTAATTGGTGAAAATTATGCAAACATTTCATAATATCACTCAAATGAATGAATGGCTGCAATTCATTCCAAGCATGCATGATAATTTTTGAAAGATTGTCCTTGATAATCCTTGGCGAGGATGTTAGTAAATTATTCATTTGTGGTTATGAACAAGTGTAGAGTAGATCATCATCAACTTTCTTTTTTATAAAGCATTTATTAGATGTAATAAGCTTTGTACATTCATGTTGCATGCAATTATATGCATTATTGATGTTTAACTTCTTAGGACAATAAAGCTTTATATGACTTTTTTATATAACCTTTAAATCTTTAATGATAGTTTTTAGTCATAACAATTCACCTATCCTTATATCATATATTTGTGTTCGGCATTTGCATTGGATATTATTATCCTATTTTCTTTAGTTTACTTATCCAAGTTTCATGATTGCCTCCTAAAAAGTATAATATCCTAAAGTTAACCTTCTATCAATTATAAAATTTGTATACTTTGCATTTGTATAAGATTGAAGTAGATCTTCTTCTTCTTCTTTTTTAATGGGACATCACATATGATGTGGGTGATTGTTAAAATTACTTCTCTCAATGTTATTTTGTGACATTTTTTAAAAAATTGAGTGCTTTTATAGCGACAAGTTAGTGGCTCGTTCAACAATTTCATTTTTTTAGAATATATACTCACAAAAGGATTCATGTATTATTCTTTTATCTTGGAAGTATGTGATGAGAGAATGATTAAACTGATATATGATGCTGCTAGATATGATTTTTTTTTTTGGTTTCAACATCAAAATGATTTTTTAATCATTTCGATGAAAGTGGGAAAGATGGTGTATACATCACTTTTAAGTTTTAATAAAAGTTTCATGATACACAAGTGCAACAATTATTGATAAAATACACCATTTGGTCCTAGAGATGATAGGTTTAGTGAATGATACTCATATGTTATTATGAATATGAGAAAAATGGATAAGATTTCTAATGCCACTCATTGAAAAATTGGTACATTTGTGTTTTACTAGTTAAAAAAGTACACAATAAAATTCTCCAATATTGATTTCTTTGAATAATTAATGAAAAGTAGTTTTGAGAGCAATAAAAGATGGGTGGCCAAGGTACAAGAGTTGAAGCTAGATATTGTTTTTATTGAATTCAAGGGTTTATTATAGAAGAGATAATACAAAAGATTTTCTGGAGTTTTCTTAAAATTGGATTCATTAAAATGATAGAGACCATCCATTTCCTTAGCAAGCTCAAGTGTTTTCATTGTGCATTATTTTTAAAAGACATCACATTGCCACAGGAAGCATAAGGCACAAAATGCACTTGGAATCTTTAGTTAGCTTTTGAATATGTGACATGTTGGTACATAATTTAGATATATGAAGGGTATTTCGAATGTGAGGGACATTTTTTATAAGAATAACATCTTGATTGGCCACGATGGTCAAGGATCTATTTAGCATGTCTATTTTCTTGTTGGTATGATAAGAGGCATATGAAATAAATTTGTGAGAAGAGTTGGTCATATGATATGTAGTTTCTAAATCAACTATCCATAAGTTGAAATTGGGCATCTCTTAGACATTAATGACATGAGAAGAGATAAAAATTTGTGGACTACAAATAGTTGTTGTATATATATTTTTAGATGCTCTTAACAATCTTTTATCTTTTTGTGCCTTTTAAATTTCCTAGTTTTTTTACTTCCCTTTAAGAACTTACGAATTAATCACGACCACTCTATATGGTTCTTTCAGTTTAGGGGCAGTTTGGTTTGTTGAAAAAGAATGTAGTGTAAAAATAATTTAAGGTAAGTAAAATATAGTGTATTTGAAATACTTTATACTTGTTTGAGTAGATGTAAAATAAATGTAAGAAATTATTATTATTTTTTGTTTAATTTGAGATAAACCAAAGCAATGTAAAACTCAAAAGTGACAGTTGATATGCGATGGGTGATGATCGACCGGCAATAGGTTGTGGTGGTGGAGGGTGGCGGTCGGCAAGGTCTAGCGGCAGCGGTGGCCAGCGGGGTTGGGCAGTGGGCGTAGGCTACCGGCGATAGTGGTGGTGAGCGATGGTCATTTTCCTAGTATTATAGCTGTCAACATTTTTCTCCTTTAGGTTTCAAGACTGTAGTTTCATGCTTGCCTAAACTTTTTGAGTGATCCTCACAGTTGTTTCTATTTTTTAAAGTAAATGACATACAAAATATCTTCATTTACTTCACAACCTTTAGAAATCATTTACTTTCTTTAGAAATCAAATAATAAGTACTTTATTGAATCATGGAAATGTGTATATTTTAGCTTGCTTTGTAGTGATAAATTATTACATTTCATAGAAACTTATTGAAAGTAAATAAACTAATCTTCGAGCCTAAAAATGAAACCATATAAAAGTAATCTTTGCCTCTATAAATAAAAAATAAAATAACGTTTTTAGAGAAATACATTTTAGGAGCTTTAGGATTCTTGAAGCAACGGAGAAAAAAAATTTACAACTTAATGTAGGGAGTATGAGCGATTCAAATAGTTATAATCTTTCATGAGCAGTTTTTGAAAGGGAAGCAAATAATGTGAGTTCCCATCATCACCATCATTATCATCTTCATTACTCTATCATGTCATGTCTTAATCCACTTACTTTGATGTTCTCTAATGATGGTTTCACTTCGAAGTGCACTCAACACAGCTTCTGCACAACGGTTTTGATAACGTCCTATTTGATTCTTTAAAGTGTCAGGGTTTTCTTTGAGGGATGTCTTTTGTTTCTGGCATCGATTGCACGTGCATAACGACATGATTGGTGGATTCCCATTCCCTTATTTTCTGGTTTGCAATCTTCCCATCACTAATAGACCAATGGCGTGTAAAAGTAACTTATAACATTTGACCAATTCTCCACAGCCTTATCACTTCCCGAAAAGGGGAACACCAACGACAGTCACGTCACTTGTAACTAGAACATTTTACGAGCTTTTAACTTTTAATTGGATTGCCTATTTCTGAGCTTGAAAGAATTGCCTTTTTGCTGAATGATTGTTTGCTGTATGAGTGTACTATTTTTGTTCTTGGGTTCATTTGTAAATTTTTTATTTTTTATTTCTGGTTTGAAGCTTCGTCACTCTGTTTTTATGAGCATTCATACAAGCTGCTTCTTGTGCATCATACCCTTTCTATATATTGGGCAACATTTGCATCTTATGTTTGGGTGACACAACATATAACAACTTCCATTCAGCATTGAGCATGCACACGGCTTGATTTACATCTATTTGTGTTTTTTTTTTGACTCTGTCACGCACTGCTAGCCGCATTCTCTGTTTCTTTCTTCTATCTACACTTGAACTAATTTATGTCAGTATTACCGTAGTTGTTAGAATCATTCAAACAACACAGTTCAACAATATTCCCTGTGGTAACTTTTAAACAGCATATGCTTCTGATGTTGAATCATTCTGCAGGATGGGCGACTTCCTGAACACGCAATACATGACTTGGCTCATGATATTGTCAAGGCTCTCCTGTGATTGCTATCATTCCTTCAAACATGCTATTATAACTGCTTTCTTTTTAACTTTTTAACTCATATTTGCTATGATGTTGATATAATCGTTTCTAGGTTTCTTCACTCAAAAGGAATACTTCACTGTGATTTAAAGCCATCAAACATTTTACTAGATGAGAATGGACATATAAAGGTGCTGTTTTTTTAACATAATCATATTAAAATTTTTTATTTCAAGTATGGAATTTATAATTACCACATCTAAACTGCAGCTTTGTGATTTTGGTTTGGCGACAAGGCTAAGTGGAATAGAGAAGAATTCTCGTGACATGGTTGGTTTCTTTTCTCTTTGATTACACATTTGAAAAGTTCTTGATTTAGCACAAAATTTACATCAAGTGTTTGCTTTTTGGTTAAAAAATTTGTATTTTGTAAACAGGTGGTACAAGCCAAGCGAGGCACACCTTGCTATATGGCTCCGGAACTTTTTATGGATGGAGGAGTGAATTCTTATGCTTCTGATTTCTGGGCGCTAGGTTGTGTTTTGTATGAATGCTTTGCTGGAAAGCCTCCTTTTATAGGAAATGAATTTACTAAGTTGGCAAAATCCATTCTTTTAGATTCTAGCCCAGATCTTCCTAATAACCCGACCGATGCTTTTGTGGATTTGTTGAATAGTTTACTAATTAAAAATCCAACAGAAAGATTGAATTGGACTGATCTTTGCGAACATCGGTTTTGGCGAGTGAAGTTCACATCTGTTTCTCTACCTCCTCAGCCTACTTTTAGTAACCTGCTTCATTTATCTGCTAAATCATTTCTTACAGAAAGAAATGGTGAAAGACCTTCACATCAAGGCACACCTACAAAAGGCCGAGAAAACCATGCAAATGATGGAAGTTCTAGAAGGAAAAGGTATTGGAAACACCTCCTAAAAATTCAAACTTCACCCGGAAAGTCCATGTTAAAGCTGCTGATACAGCTATTGAAGATAAGCGAAAAGTGGTCCAACATACTGGAAAAGATGTCAATATTCTTAGACTTTCAAGGTTGGCAAAATTGAATATTCAAAGAGAGAATGAAAAGGAAAACTACAGGATTCCTCTTGCAAGAGAATGTGAAAACAATGCTGAAGTGAAAATTGATAACACTGACATGGAACTTGATTTTAGTGAAATCCCAGAGGATGACCCATCTGATGAAACTGATGCTTCAGAGATTCCTGCTATTTGTCTCAGTGAAAAACCTCCCGTAGATAATTTCATTCAGGATGCTGAAGCAACAGAGAATGACATAAGCCAACAGGATGCAACTTGTGATATTTGTGTGATGCCTGAAGGCTTAAAGAAATCTGAGAAGGATACTCATTCTGAAAAAAATGAAGTTGCCGCTACCCCTTCTAGCGTCCATCTTCAAAGAATGGGCCATAGCTCTAAAGCATCTTCTGAAGCTGACCTTGATACAGAGTTATCTAGAATTTCCTGTAATATTTTTGAGGTATTTGGGCATCCGACTGATCTCTCAGTCAAACCTGTGATGCCTAGCCGCAAGGGCAGCAAAACTTCAGACGTGATTCCGTCTCTTCCTTTTGAAGTTGTGCCATCATCTGAATATGTTATGTTGCGGCCTGAACAGTTAAGCGCACTTAATGCTCAAATAATTAATGGTCTCAATGCGAGCCCTCAAAATTCAGAAAAAGTTATTAAATACTTAGAAATATTAAGTTCAAATTCTGATGCTGCTAACCTAATAATGAACGGGGCAATACTGCCGTCACTTGTAAAGATGCTGCGACATCCAAAATCATCCAACGTGCGTGCGCAGATTGCTTCTGTGGTAGGTTTATTTATTCGCCATTCCACTTACATTGAAAGTGAGTTGGCAAGTTCTGGTATTATAGATGCACTCATACATGGCTTAAGAGATAAACAAGACAAAGTGAGGAGGTTCTCCATGGCTGCATTGGGAGAGCTGCTATTCTACATTTCTACACTGAATTGTGCTGTTGGGAAAGTTACCTTTGCTACCGAATCCCCATCAAAGGACAAACGATCTTCTGGTTGGCAGGTCAGATTTTTTAATGCAATCCATCATCTTTATAGTCTGTTACTCTTATATGTTGGGGTAAACCGTAAACCAAGATCAAAGTTCTGTTCAACCTAAAAGCTTAAGCCTATGAATGAGAGCCGATTATTTGATATTTCTAGCTCATCTATTTGATGTAAGACTAAACCCAATACTATTACAACAATCTCCCTATCATGTGAGAGCTTTATATATTGGCTATCATCCCTTCTTAAGCAAAAGCTTTTTAGGCTCAATAAGTGTCATGCACTTGAAGTCGACTTAATTATTTGGAACATATTTTGAGAGTCACTTTCTCTTGAACGTAGCTCAATCATGGTAGGAGTCAAAACTCATAAGAGACGGAATTCAGATAGGTCAGTCGATATCAATTGAAACATGAGCTTTTATACCATTGGTTAGAGAATGTGAATTAACGGAGACCAAAGTTGGCTAGATACATTAAAAGTCAAGCTTATTTTCAACCTAGAATCTTAAACGTATAATTGAGAGCTAACCACTTAGTATTTTGACACCAACATATTTGTCACTCATTCGATATATGATTGTGGGCTCCGAAAATTCGTCACTGATCTCTCGATGAAGATAATATAATTTATGTGCCGATAAAATTTTTAGAAGACAGATAGAATAGTAAACAAGACATTACCCAGAGATTTCGCCTTCTTTTTGATAGGATTTTAGATCTGGTTTCAGGTTTTCTATAGACGCAAGCATCTATAGTTAATTACCCCTCCCAATGCTGAGAGAATTTTCGATTAAGGCTAGTCATTAGATCGTTAAATGCATAGCGTATATTAGTAGCATTTGGACTTTAAAATTTGAGGTTTAGAATTTATGAAATTCACCATTATTTAATTTAACACATATAATTGGTGGAATGATGACGCTGATCGGCAGATCTCATGGTTCCGCCATCGACCGTCGTGCCTCTAATCTACAGAGGTAGTTAACCCAACCTGATCAAAGGATCCCTATCAGCAACCATGAGTTACATTGTCTAAGTAATCATTGTAGACTTGTGGGTGGTGTTTGTTTAAGAAAACACGCTTAAGTTCACCTTAGCTGACAAAAGAGCTTTTTGCCTATCAAATATATCTTATGATTCATAACTCAAATGGTCCATTGAGAACATATAATATAAAATAGTAATTATAAGAACTACCGATCGATTCGTCGAAATGCATTATATAGGATGTACCAAACCACGGATAGAGGACATGTACCATGTTATTACTGACATGAGATTATTTGAGTTTGAATATAGTGATTTATTTGACTTGACATTAGTTCCTTTGTGAGCTAGAGTTTTCTTAATCTGTCATCCCCAACAAACGATGGTGGAAAGGTGAATGAATTATTTGCTTTAAGTATTTAAATAATGAATTTCATTTAGTTTAGATATTTATTTAGTTGAAATTTAGTTTCATGATGAATTAATTTAGAGCTCAAGTGTCTTTTGATGATAATATTTCCTCCGGTTGAGATTTTCAATCAACACGACCATTATCGGGGTATATAAGTCTGCTTAATTGTTTAGTTTATTGTTTCAGATTTTGTCGACTCTATTAATTTAATAATGGAGGATCAAATCTAGATTTATGCTTCGAGTATTTTGAATTTGAGAATATTGAACATAATATCGTAAATATTTTGATAATAGTTATCCATCCAGTTGATATCTTCAATCAACTCAGCTATCATTGGGATAGACTTTATCAACTCTACTTATTTGCTAGTAGAGAATCGGGTCTATGACTTATGTGTAATTTAAATTCTTTAGGAAATTGATATCACAACAGACGTTGATAACTCTATTGCAAATATAGAAGATTGGGTCTTATGATCTACTATAATTTAAGTTCATTTAAAAGTTGATTAGTTAGTAGACCCTTTCAACACTATTTGACGCATAGAGGATTAAGCCTATCGTGATCATATTCTATGGAGTTTAATATTTATCTCTTTCATTGATTTGAATTAGCATATGAATAGATTCACTAACTTGCATGCATATAGTTATAAATGATTGAATTAATTTCATCATTCTTTTTTTTTTTTAAAGCCGCGCTGCATTCTCAAACACTAAGTTTAGGTACTTAAGATAGCGTCTACGCTGTTTAAGTAATTTATGTAATTTTATTTCTAAATTATGAGATTAATTTCATATTTATTTAATCTCTTTAGCTGCTTTTTTACATTAAAATTTGTATTTTAAATCTCTACGTCCGCATACGCAGTGTTTTTACTTAGAATAATTTCATCTAATTAATGGAATCATTGATTTTGAAAATCGCAATTAGAATTTTTTTTTTTTTTTTTGGATTGAAAGAAGCTCCATAATTAGTGTAACATTTAATTTAGTATGCCTTCTGCTATATCAAGAAAAGCAGCATGCATGTGGAGCAGAATTAAACTTATATTTGCACTCAAAATGTTGTATCTTTACTTGCATCTTATTTATTCATAGAATTTTCTCAACTTCAATGGTAGGCTTATGCTCTTTCGACCATTTGAATATATGATATAATATAAGCCAAAATATTCAATTAACTCTGCTTAGTCAACCAACCACTATAGTTTGCTTTAGGATGTAAACGAGTTATCAAGCTTCATATTCATTCTCTAAGCTTGATTGTATTCAATTTGAAATCATTTATTTATTTTATTCACTTAGAATAAAATGTTGTAATACCAACATTTATTGAATAAACCATGATCATGCTCAATGGTAAGCATTCAACTTATGTTTTTGCCCATATTTGAATTATCAAATTCAATCTTACCTATCTTTTACTCCACTTAATGTCCTATTTTTATTCAAAATTGGGTTTAAATGTATTACCAATCCACTATGAGTTAAGTATTGATCCCAAACTTCACTTATATTTGACTTGAGCATTTAGTTTTAACATATAAAGTAATAAACCAAGTAAATGAATTTTTTTTTTTACTTAGTGATTTTCATATGATATTAATGTTTATTGAGATCAGTTCAATTTAATTATGAATTCATTTTCTTAAGACTTTATGCTTTATATTTAACTTAATGTTATATTATTATTATTATTATTATTTTTAAGTCCCGAAAATGTGATGAAATTCTAAAAGATTGACAAGATTCTGTCATTCCCCAGTAGGGTTTACATCGAACTATTTTGCCTACCCACACGTTGATGAGTCGTCGTGACGGTGGTGTTTTGAAACACCTCAATTTCAAGCTACTGATATAACGAGACATTTAATCACCTACATAAAAAAAATCAATACAATACAATATATACACATTCAACCCTCATTTTTTTGTTTAAGTTCAAAATTTAGTCTAAATTTTGCATGATCGATCTAACAATTTTGGCTTACTCAAGATACATATCAGCTGTTCATGACACCACGGTTTTCGCACTCACTATGCTCTAATGGACATGAGGTCAAACTCAGAAAGAAGTAAGCATAAATATACAATTTTTTTTACACATTCAAGCATTTCGCATTCACTAACAACAACAATAATAATAATTTTGCGGAGTTTGATTGGGAAGAATTGAATAGGAGAGTATCGGTTGGTTATCCGGGTTGAATAGGTGGGAAGATGCTAAACCGAGGAACCCGCCTGATGACAGAATTACCTCTTGGCTGCGGCAAAGGGAATGTTCGGAGTAGGAAATTGGGAAAGTTATGCCTAGAGGAAGAGAAAGGAGGAGGAAGATGCCAAAAACCGAGAGGAACTCGCCTTATGATGGAGTTCTTTCTCGGTTGCGGCAAAGAGGACTGGACTCCAATCAAAGAAGAGATACAGAATTGTTGTAGGAGATAGTTCTGAGGGGAACCCGTCTGATGACGAAGTTGCCTCTCGACTACGAGAAAGAGTGGTTGCCGAGAGGAACCTGCCTGATGGTAGAATCGTCCTTCGGCTATACTCTAGGTCGCAGAAAAGGAAGGCGAGTGTGCTGTTAGGTATGAGGGAGGAATTGTGAAGTTTGGTAGTGGGATTTAGGCCAACATAAGCAAAACAACTTTGAACTCGATGTAACAACCTCCCTGCTACATTACCTTGTTCTAAATATCACTAGATCAATGAAGGAGAAAGAAAAGAAACTGAATTGAATATGATGCTAGTTCGTATTTTATTAAACAGTAAGGGCAACAACTTTAATTCCTATAAGATATTGTTTCAGCTCCTTTAAAACCCTTGCTCAAAATTCCAGATTTGAGAAACTCAGATAAAAGACTACTAAATCCACATTATTTAGGCCCATTATCTTTTCCATGCTTTGTGTAGTAAATATAAGAGAGGATGGTATGGGTTGAAGACCAATCAGCCGTATAACTGGGCAGGCGAGAAATCCTCCTGCACAATCCTGCCAAATGGCACTTGCTCATTATGTAGAATTGTCTGTTTTTCACGATCCAATGTCTTGTTACATCAAATATAGATGAATATTTTATAACTTTGCCAATAAATTTATTATTGTTACTTGGATTAGGTTGGTACTCTCAGTGAATTGGAGATGTTATGCATAAGAGGGGTATTGATGTAAGACAAGGAATGGCTTTTAATTCTCAAGCAACTCTTTAAGTCATCTTTTGTTTTCTTGATCATTTCTTTAGGAAGGTTTTACGATATGCGCACAAGTTAGGAGTTACCATTATTTCTTCTAGTTTTGAAGCTTCTACTTTCTTGCCATTGAACTATTGTTTAATTATAACAGAGTATTTATTACAGGTGTCGAATTCTCTTATTGGTTTGGTATCATCAATCTTGCGCAAGGGTGAAGATGATGTAGTTCAATTGTATGCGTTAAAAACAATTGACAACATGTGCAGTCAAGGAGAAGATTGGACGTCTCGTTTTGCAAGCAATGATGTTATTGGGAATCTTTGTTACATATATAAAGCCACAAGCAAGCAGGAGACTACAAAGCTTATTGCTGGTTCTTGTTTAGCCTGCCTGGCTCATTTCAACCCATTGACCATACAATTGATCTTTGAGAAGCTTTCAATCAAAGACACTGCTTCTTCTGTCGTCAAGGGCAGTCAACCTCGTGAAAACAGATTTGTTTAAACCTCCTTAACATGGCCATTCTTAATAACCATTTGTTATCTGGTATGTTACGGCATCTTTCTTCATTGATGGAAGAATTGGGTCAAGGACTAATTTTACTTATTGAACAAGGAAATGAGGTTTTACGTGGAAAAACACTTATTTTTGTGGCTCTTCTTTGCAAAAATAGTCGTAGATGGGTTTCCCGATTTCTTTGCAATGCTAGATTACTATCTGCGGTGGACAGGCTAGCGAAGGAGAAGGACAGCTTTCTTCAGCATTGCATGGAGACCTTTGTTCAGATAGTTTCTTCTACAGTGCCTGAGATACTTGAAACTGTTTCTGGAGATATACAGCAGATTATGGGAGGCAAACGACATGGGTTTATGGCTTCTGTAACTGCAAGAAACAACACAAAAAATACATCGGACCTATTTCCCGCTATTCTAAATCTTCTTGGAAGCTCTACTTTCAAGCATAGAGTAGTGAGCAGCCACGTCTTGTTCCAGCTGACAAATCTAGGAAAGCTTTTAGAATCTCCTTTCCAGGTATACTATGTGCTAGGCTAGTAGGATTTGTTATCGTTACCTCATTAACCAATGCTATGTCGTGGTTGTTACTGAGTCTTCAATAAATTGTAACATAAACCTCATCTCTAACAATTTTTAAAGTTTTTGTTGAGCTAGAGCATGAAGAATTTGAAAGTAAACTTAAAGTTTGTGCTTGTTCGTGAATGAATGCAGGGAAGAGATGATTTCCAGATAACTTTGCTGCGGATACTTGAAGCTGTCACAGAGGAACCATCTGTAATTCTTAATGATCCCAAAATTTTCACTTGTCGAATTCTTCCCGGCCTTGCCACTTTATACAGGGGTAACAAAGATGGAGATGCTAGATTTTTGTGTCTGAAAATATTGTTTGATGTAATGATGGTGATTCTGATCGACACATCAGATGCCTTGAAAAGTGATGGCCAGGTTCTGACGGCATTGAAAGTGATATCAGAGGAACATTTTCTCCCTCTTTATCCCAATTTTATTGAGGATGAAGATCCCATTCCAATGTATGCTCAAAAGCTTCTGGTGATGCTAATCGAGTTTAAGTACATCAAGATCTCTGATATTTTGAATCTCGAAACAGTTTCAGAGTGCTTTGAGTTTTTGCTGAGTGATCTGTCTCTTGCAAATGTGAATAATGTGAAGCTCTGCCTTGCGTTGGCATCTGCTCCTGCGATGGAGACTAGGATGCTATCTCATTTACAAGTTGTTAGAAGGATTGGAAATCTTCTTGAGTTTGTGAATGCAAATGGAATGGAAGATTTCCTAGAATCAACACTTGGACTTTGCAAGGCATTCCTTCTGCGTTGCATAGGAACCAATAAAGGATTAAATATTTGCAAGGAACCAGCTCTCCTAGATCATACTTCCTTTGACACAAGCCTTGATGCTGATCACCAAAATTGCATCGAGGATATATCTGATTTCAGTTGTCACGTTAGTGCGTTTTTAGAACTGATCGGTAATTCTGATACACAGATTTCAGATTTGGCATCTGAATGTGTTGTCTTGCTGCTCAAAGCAGCACCGAGAGAAGCTACGATGGGTCTTTTGACGAATCTTTCTAAAATAAGCGGACTATTGGAATGTTTGAATGAGGCAGTCTCTATGTTGAAGGTGCGGTTGTTGTATGCTCTAGCTTTTGCCTGTAAGCAATACTTGTCACAAGCAATGATACTTTCAATTTCTATGCCAGACGTGATAAAGATAGAAGTTCTGCTTGCAGATCTTAGAACTCATGTGTTCCTAATATTTCAGATGCTGCTTTAAATTTAAGCATAGAGTTGCAGCGATTGCCTCGATGTGTTTGAACTGAATATATCTTGGTAAAGTTGCTTACAATGACACTGTTTTTTTTATTGTTCGTATCTTGCTCTATTCCTTGTGAGTTTGGCGTACATTTGGTTCCTGAAGAGGTCATTGACATCTTGGCGGAACAAACAAGCCTAAATGCAATTAGTATGGTCCTGTGTTAAATGGTTACTAGTTGGATTATAGCATAGAGATGGTGTTCAAATTGCATTGATGTCATGGATTTGGAGAGCATTTTTCATGTTCAAACCAATGCTGAGGTACGAGACTAGAATATATTAGGTAAATGTGCTGAGTTACAAGAGAGGGTAGAGAGAGATTATAGGGATAGAGAATGATAGAGAGAGCAGTGGATGTCTCTATCACTGTTTCTTTTTTTTTTCTCAATAATTTGTCACGCTCACTAGTGTATTGTATGACATATACCAAGTGTTTACTGAGGAAAACGAGAGTATAATAATATATAAATTAGCGAAGCTCCTCCTGTCATTCACAGTTTTGCGTGTGATCAAACTTAATGTCTAACAATCTGCATCATTGACTCGACTTTTTCACAGGTCAGTATTTTCTTTTCTTATTTATTTTATATTGAATTTCTATGCTATATATGTTCTCCTGGGTTTGAATATAATTAGAAAATTTCCTTAGCAGATATTCCTTCGCCATTCAAACTATGGGAAATATCTCTGTTTCTTCTTTTGATAATATTAACCATGCAGGTTTAGAATCTCATGATCTAGTTATTCAAAACAGTATGGATATAATAGAAGATCTATATAACTTTTGTTTTAGCATTAATTCATGATTGGCAATTTATTTGAAGCCCAGAGTCTTGTTCATCTACTTTTAATTAAACCCTCAATAAGCTATTTGAAGTCAGCCATATGGATTATATTTTCCGACTTTCAACCCTGTAAATTTGGCATGTACTTTTATCCTACTTTGCATAAGCAAATTGTTTGTGTGATGCGTGAATGAAGCCATATGACTTGTGATGCTTTATGACACCCTTGGTTTTGATTCAGTTCTACTAACTTCTTAACATTTTTTAAATCAATTGATGGTCTAGAAAGATTTTAATAGTTCATTCTTCTGTTAAATATAGAGTCAAATTCTATATATTTTTTTTGGTCAAGATTAGGTAGTCATTAAAATTGAATTATTTTACACTTGAAATTTCAAAGTGATGGTTATATAGTCATTTAAAAATATTTATTCTCCAAACCTACCACTTCATTTTATCCTATAAAAGGGGAGAAAATTCATGTGAGAAGGCATTCCAAAAGTTTGTATATTTTTTTAAGCTTCTTGTGAGATAGAAATATAGTGAGTTCTTAGTGTGGCCGTGGACGTAGGCAAGACATCGAACCACGCAAATCTTTTTGTATTATCTTTGTGTGTGTGAGATTGTGCTCTCTACTTCTCCCTCTCTTGTTTTCTTTTCTTAAACTCCCCAACAACTGATATCAGAGCGAGGTTTCGCTTAAAAGAGAAAGAGATGGCTAACGTAAGGAAAGTTCGAATTGATAAATTCGATGGCATGAATTTCAGTTTTTGGAAGGTGCAGATAGAGGATTATCTGTATCAGAAGAAGTTGCATGGCATCAAAAGTTAGAGAAAATGAGTTAAGAGTGGGTGTTGCTAGATCATCAGACATTAGGTGTGATTTGCTTGACGTTGGCAAGAAATGTTGCTTTTAATATTATCAGGAGACGACGACGACCGATTTGATGAAAATTCTATCCTACATATATGAGAAACTATTAGCATCAAATAAGATATTTTTAATACGTCATTTATTTAATTTGAAAATAGAATAAGATGTATTTATTGTTAACAACATCAACGAGTTTAATGTGATTACGACTCAATTGAGCTCTGTAGATATCACATTCAATGATGAGGTCAAATCACTAATCTTGTTGTTATCCTTATCGGAGAGTTGGTCTTCAATGGTGAATGCAGTGAGTAGTTCATCGGGTAGCACTAAATTAAAGATAAATGATATCTGAGACCTTATTCTAATTGAGGATATTTGTAAAAGACAGCCTGCAGAATGTTCTATCTCATGTTCTACTCTTAGCATTAAGAGTAGATGGTGGAGTTGAAATTATGGTTTTGGTTTTGGTCAAGTTTAATAGTCAATTTGGAATAAAATTGAACCAAACCAAATCTAATTATGGTTTTGGTCAAGTTCAATAGTAAATTTGGAATGAAATTGAACCATTAGTTACAATTAATTTGGGTTAGATTATTATTTGACCCATTTTAGCCTTTTAAGTTAATTTGGGTCAACTTGAGTCAAATGATCAATTAGATTTGGTTTGGCTCAATTGAGAGTCAAGTCATGTTCAATCATTGATCATGAGTTGGCTTGAATCAATGATTTCAATCAATTTGGTGTATGGTGGGTTTTGGCTAGTTTAGGTTTTATTTGGGCTAAAAGTTGACCTGGTGAAAGGACCAAGTTGACTTGATTTTACCCAGTTCAAAATGGTTGATCATCCTAGAGTGATTGTTGATCATGATATGAGGCTTGGATGGGCTTAGTTCAATCCAATTTGGGTTGAATTAGAACTTGGCTCAAAAAGGTCATTTAGGTCATTTTAAGTTAAGTGGACTTAAATGAGTCAATTGGTTTGGTTTTGGCTTGATTCAAGTTTAATTAAACTTATATAGGAGCTTAGGATTGAAATATAAATCCAATGACAATCAATTTGGAGTCCAATGAATTTTGGCTCATTTGAAGTTTTCATGTTAAAGAGGGCTAAATTAGGCTTGACTTAGGTTAACTTCAGTTTGATTTAATAATTGTAGGTTTTATTTATATTTGGATAAATGATTGATTCAATAGAAAATTCATTAGTTTTGGCTTGATTTGGATAGGATTTAGCCAGGTCTAAGGAAATGGCTTAAAAAGGCTTAAATTGGGTTTTAGTTTGATTTCAGACTTTGTTTTGGTAATGTGAATTTATATTTCATTTTTATTTGGGAATATAAATGAAGATATAAATGATTCATGAGAAAATTACTTGAGTTTAGAGTGATTTGGAAGCAAATTTGATCAAGCTTAAGAATGTAGGTCAAAAGGGCTAAGGAGGAAACCAATTTAGTTTGATTTATTTTTTTGGTCATTGGAGGGTGGGTTTCATTTATATTTATGAATATAAATAAAAGAATAATTGATTTATAAGGAAATCAATTAATTTTGGGTTGATTTGTATGAGATTTGGCTAAGTTCATGGAGGTAGATCTATATGGCTTAAGAAGGGTTTTGATTGGATTTAGATTTAGTTTGGTTTAGTTTTGGCTATTTGAGTTTATATCTCATTTATATTTGTGAATATAAATGCAGATATAAATGATTCATGAAGAGATCAATCAAATTTGGATTGAATTAGGTGGAGATTTGGCTAGGTTTATGGAATTCAACCATAAGGCTTTAAGGGGGATTTTGATTTGGATTTGATTATGGGTTCTAATCATTTGGTTTGGAATTTGGATTTGGATTTGATAAATGATTGAGGGATTGAATTGATCTTGGAGAAGGTCAATTGAATTTGGATTGATTTGAATTTGGTTAAGGTTAAGTCCATAAGATGAAATCAAAGGGCTTATGAAGAATTTTGATTTTGGATTTGATTATGGGTTTCAGTCATTTAGTTTGAAATTTGGATTTAGATTTAGTATTTGAGTTGAATTTGAGGTTTGGTTTGAGAAGGTAAGCATAGGTTTGGCTGAGGCCATAGGATGGGCAACTCTCCCTAAATCCTTAAGGAACAACCTAACACTTATGACTAACCCTTCTAAGTCCCTAGGCTTAGGTTAAGTGTTCGCCTAATCTTTAGAAGTGTCTTAGTACTAAGGAGCTCTTAGTGTCTATAAAGTCCTAGATCTATGATGAGGAAGTTGAGAACTCACCCTAAAAGTGAGGTCAATAGTTGCAGAGTTGAGGGTGCTCAGGTGGATGAGTGGCTTTACTCTTAGAGATAATGTGAAATGAGTATGTTCGGAAAAAAGTTAGAGTAGCTCCAGTGGCAGATAAGATTAGAGGGAGTCGCCTTAGAAGTTTGGCCACATAAAGCGTCGGTCGTCAGATTACCTGGTTAGAAGAGTAGATGCATTAGATTTGCCTTATGTTAAGAAAGTTAGAGGTATACCTAAAAAGACTTTGTTAAGATGTATAAAAAATGACCTTAGCATACTTGAATTAAATGAGAATTTGACACATAATAAGACACAATGGAGACGAAGGATTTATGTAGCCGACCCCTTTTAGTGGGATAAAGGCTTATTGTTGTTGTTGTTGTTGGTCATCTCAAAATCGATAACCAAAATATCCTGAGTCATATCTACTGAGGTAACACTTCTTTGCTTTTGCATCAAGCTTATCTCTCGATTCATAATCAATCTGCACATATGAAATATAACCAAAAAAATTTAAGTGTGAATGTCTTATCTCTTTTTCACTCCACTCTTTTTTGGGGATTTTGAAACTCAATGGAACATATGATTCTCTAGTAATTAGGTAGGTTGTTCTGTTGACTGCCTCTATCCAAAATATCTTGCGTAAATCAGAATACAATCTCATACTCGTAGCACGCTTGTTCAGAGTTCTATTTATTCTTTCGGCAACATTATTATGTTCTGACATTTTTGGAATAATTTTTTAGCATACGAATTTCATGTTTTGTGCAATAAGCCTTGAATTCACTATTATCGTACTCGGCACCATTGTCGGATTTCAAACATTTGACTTTCAGTCTTTCTTAAGCCTCCACTTGCACTTTCTACTTCTTGAAAGTAGCCAATAATTTAGATTTATTTTTTAAAAAATTAACTCACATCTTTCTTATTGAGTCATCAATGAATGTGATGTAGTACAATAAGCCACCAAAAGATCGAATGTGAGTCGGTCCTTAGACATCGAGTGTACTAATTCAAGCTTCTCAGAGGTCATTGAGTTTTTTCAAAAAACGACATTTTGTTTGCCAATAACACAATTCTCGTACAGCTCCAAGTTCACAAACTTTATATCTGAAAGCTTCCCCTTTGATGTTATGATCTGCATTCTCTTCTCCCTCACGTGTTCAAGCCTTTGATGCCATAATACTGAGCTCTCACTATCAATAACTGCCACCAGGCCATGACCAATGTTTTTTTAGATGCCTTCCAAGATCCACTACTAAATATCACAATGTATCCACAGTTGTCAATTTGGCTCATTGATATCAAGTTTCTTTTGAGGCCGGGAACATGTCTTACCTCCTATCAAACCCACTTTGCTCCATTTTCAATTTTAATCTAGGCTTCTCCCTTTTCTATGATCTCTAGCAACTCATCATCCACAAATAAACTTTGTCAAATTTTATGCAGCATAGTTATATAGCAATTCACGACAAAGAGTGAAATGTAATGATGCGCCCGAGTCAAGACTCTAAGACTCAATGAGACTCTCAAAACAACATACTAGTGCTTCAGAGTCATCTTCAATTACTGAGTTAGTGGACTCCTCGTCTTATTGCTGATTCTTTTTCTATTTAGGTGATTTGCACTGACTTGAGAAATATCTTTTTTTCTTATAATTCTAGTAGACAATATCCTTACTATTCTTAGACTTATCTATGGACTTTGACCTTTTTTAATTTTTTTTTTCTATTATGGCTTCTCCCTCTACTCTCAATGCTAAGAGTTGAACTTGAGATATAACATCCTCCAAACTATCTTCTACGAATGTCCTCACTTAGAATCAGGTCTCGAAAATTATTTAGCTTTAATTTGGTGCTACTCGATGAACTACTTACTACAGTCACCATTGTAGTAACTCTCTGGCACAGATGACAACAATATAAATGCTTTGATCTCATAATTGAATGCAATATCTATGAAGCTCAATTGAGTCATAATCATATTGAACTCGTTGATGTGGTCAGCAACAGATGCATATTCTCTTATTTTTAAATTAAATAAATGACACTTTAAAAACACCTTATTTGATGCCGATAGCTTTTCATATACGTTGAATATAGCTTTCATTAGATCAGCTATCATCTTCTCCTTGATGATGTTGAAAGCAATATTTATTGCCAACGTCAAGCGAATCACACCCAGTGCCTGATGATTTAGCAACTATCACTATTCTTGGCTCATCCTCTTTTGCTTCCGATCTAGAAGAGATTCATGCAGCTTCTTCTGATACATACAATCCTCTATCTGCATCTTCCAAAAATCGAGGTCTTTGTCATCAAATTTATCATTTCAGACTTTCCTCTCGTCAACCATCTCTTTTTCTTTTTAGCAAGACCTCACTCTGATACCAGCTATTAGGAGTTTATGAGAGAAGAAAGGGAGGGAAAGAAGTAAATAGCACAATCTCATACACACAAAAAAAGAACATAAGAAGATTTGCATGGTTTAGAGTCTTGCCTATGTCCACAACCGCACTAGGATCTCATTATATTTCTCTAGTTACAAATTTTTGACATTCCTCTTCCTATGAATTTCTTCTCCTTTATAGGCTAAGACTATGAATTTCTTCTCCTTTATAGGCTAAGATTAAGGGGTAAGTTTGGAGGAGAAATAATTTTAAATGATCATCTAGTCATAAATTTTGAATTTCAAGTGTGAAATAATTTAATTTTGATGGCTACCTAACTTTGAAAAAAAAGTAAAAGCATGTAGAATTTGACTCCACATTTAACACTCATCACATTTATATGCTAATCATGTGCTCATCCCATGAACAATCTTCAGCTTTGAACCATTTTGTGAGTTGCATTTAGTTTTTCTGCATAAGAAGCTATTACATTCAAGAAGATACAATATAATTAAGAAAATCTTAAAGCCATTAAACAATTGATGCAACTATATGAATCTAAAAATAAAAATAAATAAATAAAGAAACATATTTGCTTTTGCCTTTTTATATAAACTCAACCGCACTTAGGCTCCCTTAAAAGGCCGTTTTTCATCGTCAATTTCCTTTCTTTACCACATCTCTATATGTAATCTTGAACGCAAATGCTTCAGCTGCAATAATATAGAAGAAACATTAATTATGTGGCTCAAAGATCTATTGTGAGACTCACTTTCCATCAACTAGTCACCAATGCATCTTACAAGAGAACCAACTCTTAACTTGTAATCACTCATAATTTTAAGCTTGAGAACATAGTAACGATCTTACATGTATACTTTAGTTAATTTCAATGCTTTTGACTAATTGACAGTTGTGTGGTAACAGAAAAGGAATATGTAATCTACATTTGAAATTTTCTATTTGAATTTAATACTTTTATTGTCACAGTAAACTTATTTTACTTGCAACTAAAAACATTTTATTTAGGCTAAATCTTAGAATTTTATTAGAAATTGTATAAATTCATGATTGATAAATTATCGTAAAATTAATGTTTATCAAGCTTATGATAAAGCCATGTAAGTGATTGTTTAGAAGAAATTTGTAGATATAATTAATCTCAAAATCATTACAACAACAACAAGTCTTTATTCCACTATGTGGGGTCGTCTACATGAATCCTTCTTCTCCGTTGTCTTTTTTAGTGTCAAATTCTCATTTAATTCAAGTATACTATGGTCATTTTTTATACATCTTAACTAAGTCTTTTTAGGTCTACCTCTGCCTTTCTTAATACAAGGAAAATCTAATTCATCTACTCTCCTAACAGGATCATTGGACGACTGACGCTTTATACGGCCAAACTATCTAAGGCGACTCTCTCTAATCTTATCTACCACTGTAGCTACTCCAACTTTTTCTCGAACATACTCATTATGCATTTTATCTCCAGGAGTAAAGCCAATCATTTATCTTAGCATCCTCATCTCTGCAACACTTAACTTAGTCTTATGCTTCTCTTTTATTGGCCAACATTTTGCACCATAAATTATTGCAAGTCTCACCACCATCTTATAAAATTTTCCCTTAAGTTTAAGCGGCACTTTTCTATCACACAACAGAACAGATACATTCATCTACTTCGACCATCCAACTTGAATTCTATTAATAACATCTTCATCTTTTTCACCGTCATTTTGAATAATAGAGCCAATCACAAAATCATTGATAACAAGAATATACTTAAATTGATTAGTTTAATTATTCAATGTTATTATGTAATATATTGAATGCATGCTTAATCTAGATTGTTTTGAATTTAGAACTTATGAAGCAATATGTTTCATAGTGAGATTTGATTGATATCACGGCTAATGTGTGTTTGATTGTTTATAATCTATATTAGGTAAATGGTTTTCATTGAGTAATAAAAGGTAAACATTCCTTTGTTATGGTTGTATTACTTGTTGCTTATGGATATGCTTTAATTGTTCAAAGTCTATTTTGAATTATGCTTATTTATTTATATTATTTTACATGATTATTTTGACATGATGTCGTACTTAATTTTGCCATGTAACCATGTTATTGTTACACAAATTCTTAAGGAAATTTTAAATATTATTTAGATTATTGAGAAATGCCCATTATTTACATAAATCATGACATATTTTGTTATTTATATGACATTTAAAATACTACTAGTCGAAGCACGAATCTTTATGTTAAAAGCAAGTTGATCCAAAGTTGAAACTGGTCGAGATTAAGCACTTAAAATATCATTAAAAACTTTGGGACATCAGTTAAATTCTTAAAAGCTCTCAAATATGGAGTGTTTATAGTCAAATCGAGCGTCTCACGAAAGTTCAAAATCCAAATATCTTACAATTGACTTCATTTGAGCATTCAAATACACAAAATACATCATATGATCAAGGGAATCATCATGAGCCATCCGATGGAGAGGAGTGGTTCGATTTTGATATGTATTCTGAGACGCCACTCTTCCAATCTATAAATAATCATTCTCATGAGGAGCCGCGGAGAGAGGGAGAGTAAGCGAAGATCCTTCACCACTGTGGTACCACCACCGCTGTCTTCGTCGGTCTGATCCTCGCCGTCGTCAACCTCGGTCTCCCTCATGACGCGTTCATCGTTGTTGCGTCCGCATCTAGCATTGCCACTTGAGCGTGATCAGTAGTCGTTGTTCCTTCTCTATATCATAATCCACGTTATCTGGAAGATTTTGTACATGGAAGCTTTTTTTGGGTATCGCATGATTTTCTCTCTTTTCGAGATTTTTCACGTAAAAATTTCTGGAGTTTTCTTGTTTTAAATACCTATGTGTGTGCTAGATTTCACAACAAGTCTAAGGCGTAAACTTTTACTCTACCTCAATTGATTTTTTAGCACGCAACAGTTATATATTTAAAATTAGTGTTTTTTAATTTTTTTAGTTTTAGGGTGTCCTATATATATATATATATATATATATATATATATATATATATATATATATATATATATATATATATATATATATATATATATATATATATATATAATGAGGAGTTCTTTATAGAATATAAATACAAGGTGTATGCAAGCGGATCTTTTTATATTTGGACATAATAAATATTTCTTTGCATGTATTACTCTTCATAAATTCGTGATATCATAAGCTCAATAAAATGGATCTGAATTCTGATGTTTAAAAATCCCATCTTTTATATATTGCTTAAAAATGTTCTTATATAAAACCCTTTTTTTTAATCCTCTATTCCTTTCTTTGCTCTCATTTATGTCCTTTGAATTTATGTTTATATTTAGTGTGGTCTCATATATTGGGTTTTTTTCTTGCAAACTCACACCTATTATTTTTCAAATTTCGAGTTAGTGGTTGTGCATCCTAAATGAGCTTCTAGGCTTATAAACACCATCTATATCATTATAGATGGATGCTTAATGTTATAGTTATTTAATTGATTCAATAGTATAATTAAATTTCATTTGCTTTAAGATAGCCAATTAATAAGTGTGATTGGAGTTAGATGCTTGGATGAGCTCATTGATAAATTGATATTGTGGAGATCATTTGCATTTATTAATTGAAATTATTTCTTAATTTTTTACTCACACAATCTACTAAATTTCTGTAACTTTCTTTCAAACCGACAAGTAATCAGTGACAAAATAAATATTCAATCCAACAGCCAATGATTTTTTTTTTACAATTGAGTTAATTTAATCACAAACTCACACATATAATAATGTGTCTTTGAAAATTGACCTTTTCTCAACTACTAGGCTAAGATGTCTTACATACAACTAATGGTTTAAAGATATGTAAATGATTCACAATAAATGCTCATTCTATCACTATTTTTTAACTTGACAAGAAAATAATTGAACTATCACATCAAAGTCATTGCATTAATGAAAGCAAGATAAACTATTGTTCTAATTTAACTTGACCTAAATCCAAATTAAATCATTTTAAGTAAAGTTATGAGCAAGATTATTTGCCCTAAAGAGCTTTGTGCAAATTTCAAAGCAAGGTTACTTGAAAATTGATTCACATCAATTCGCACTATAGGCAGTTATATGTATATTTGATTTGAACATAATTTTATGCCCTTATATAGCTATATAAAAATATTTAATATATATATTCATTAATAAATAAATTTCATGTATAAATGAAATATGTACAAATTTTGTTTATTTGATTTGAGAGTGAAAAATCATATTATGAATCTTGCTTTGATAGTCTTCAGCCAACTCCCCGTCTGATCGGAACTCATTTACTTTAAAGAGGGCTCAACTTGAACCGCTCTGGCCCATTCGCGAGCCATGGTTTCAATTTCCCGCCCAAGCGCAAAAGGACAAAAATTAAAGAAAACATGCCTGTCGATCTTCTTCCACTCCGAGCTGGGAAACATAGGAGATTTGGGTTGAATCGGCAGAGGTGAAAACTGTACTAACCGTGACCATGAACAACTACCATGTATACGAGGCCATCGGTCGCGGCAAGCACTCCGTGAGCCTCTTTCTTGCCTTCTCTAACTCGATCTTTTGTTGTGTTCTAGGGTTTTATTTAGGTCCTACTGAGTGATCTTTGCTCGATTTTAATTGTTTCACTATAAAAGACTGTTTACAAGGGAAGGATGAAGAAGTCGATCGAGTATTATGCTATCAAGAGCGTCGAAAAATCCCACAGGTCGAAGGTCCTCCATGAAGTGAGCACATTTTCTAATTGCACTTTTTTTATTTAATTCTGTTTTAACCTTTTAATAAAATAATGCGGTGAGAGAATACAGTCTATTTCGCTAATTCTCAGTAGACAGAGCTATTTGTTATGTTGTTTATGCGAAGCATGAATACTAAACTTGCTTGGATGATGTGTCAACATGTAGACTGTGAAATGCACTACGGATTAAGGGAAATTATCTGGCGGCGAATTCATCTGTGAAAAGCGTTCTGCTGTTTACGTTTCTGTTTTATATTTATTTATTTTCTATTGTTACTTGTATTACAGGTGAAGATGCTTCATGGCTTGGACCATCCAAATATTTTAAAATTCTATTCTTGGTGGAAAAGTAGGATGAGAAATGAGACTGCATGTATTGTATTGTGAGCTTTGGATTAAGAATTTACAAGTTATTTTTCGATGGCATTGCTTCAGGTATGAAAGCTCAGCTCACCTTTGGTTGATACTTGAATACTGCGTTGGTAGAGATCTCATGAGTTTACTGAAGGAGGTATGCGGCTAATGTTAACTTGTCTAATGAATTGCTGATTTTTTCTAAATTGCAAGCCGATTTCCTGCTTTCTGTTTTTAATCATTGTATACCTTTGATACTGAGCTTATCATGTTGAATTTCTACCTTCAACTAAAGTTAAGGTTGTTATATTTCAAAAAAAAAAAAAAAATCCTAAAGTTAAGGTTGTTTTCTGGAGTTAATAATGTTGTTTAAAATTAGAAGAGTACCTCTAGAATATCGTGTGTTAAGAGAATATTGTCAATATCCAGAAGAAAATTTTGTGAAGTTACAGTTAAATTGGTCATGTTATATGGGTTTATGCGTTGGGTGATAAAAAATCACTTGTGCCAAATTAATTGTGGTCGAAATTGGAATATTAAGATGGACAGATGAATGTACTATAGAATTATGAAGATAATTTAGGTTAGGTATGTTAGAGTGACATTAAAAGTATCACTCATTTTAATATAAGGGAGCGGAGAAAGACTTTAGTGGTTTATACTAATACAATCGAGGATAAGAGATCCACCAATAATATGAGCTGATAAATTCAATGAAAAATGGTTCAAAAGAAAAATAAGTAGATTAAAAGTAACTTGTGTATGAGATGTATATAAAAAATTATATCAATAGATTTAACACATTTTGTGACATTATACACTCAACTAGAATGCATGGATTAGGATTCATATTGTTGACCCAAAATAGTTGTGATGAGGCTAAAATGATGATGATGGCAATAAACTAGAGGATATACTATGAGTTAAGGGTGAAGGTAATGAGATATCATAGAATGAATTGTTCTCTCAAACAAAAAATTAGTTGATATTTATTGAATGGTGTATCAATATCCATTACATAATTTTGCCTCAAATTATATAAATGTGTATCGCTTGTGTAGTTTAAATATTTTGATCAATTTGTATGCCAAAATCACTGAACCTCTTGTAAAAGCAAGCTTAATGAACTATTTTCATCAATTATTGTTACTAGCAGTTGTATTAAAAGTTTGATTTGAAGATGATAATATCATATAAATTTAATTACTTTATGTACATTATGAACATGGTGGATCTCATGCTTCATTGATATTCTGAAATTAAAAGTTTTATTACATTTGGTAAGGCTTGGAGAGAATATAAGAGATGCAATGTAAAGAGAACGCAATGCAAAAAAAAAAGTAATGTATTTTGAATACTTTTGATTGTTTGGTTTAACAAATATTGGAGTTTTTTCTTGGGTTAAAAGTAATGCAAAGTAAAATAGATGATTAGCAACAGTGATGGGTGGTGGCGGATTGTGGGTGGCGTCGAGTGATGAGCAGTGGAGGTGGTGGTAATAGGTAGTATTTGGTTTCACTTTACACCCAATTGCATGTTTGAAAGTTGTCTAAATTTGATAAATTCTAAATATATTAGATTTGATCTAGATAGTGTATTTCAAATACATTCTTACAATATTTTGCATTTTAAATGCAGTCGATGAAACAGTAGAAATTTAAAAACCTCGAGATTTACTTTGCAGTACACCCAAATGCAGTCGACCAAACACTAACCAAATAACCTCTAAAGTATATTTCATTTCAACATGGACATGATTTATATGATACTAGGAAAGCATTTAATAGAAAATTATTAAATTTAGAAATATAATTACTTTCAAAATAATTATAATAGTCCATGGAATGATGAGTAGGCTCCAAGGGTCCCATTGATCAACGAGGTGACATTAGAAAAGGAAGGAAGATGAATGTGGGTTCTAATTGGTGAAAATTATGCAAACATTTCATAATATCACTCAAATGAATGAATGGCTGCAATTCATTCCAAGCATGCATGATAATTTTTGAAAGACTGTCCTTGATAATCCTTGGCGAGGATGTTAGTAAATTATTCATTTGTGGTTATGAACAAGTGTAGAGTAGATCATCATCAACTTTCTTTTTTATAAAGCATTTATTAGATGTAATATGCTTTGTACATTCATGTTGCATGCAATTATATGCATTATTGATGTTTAACTTCTTAGGACAATAAAGCTTTATATGACTTTTTTTATATAACCTTTAAATCTTTAATGATAGTTTTAGTCATAACAATTCACCTATCCTTATATCATATATTTGTGTTCGGCATTTGCATTGGATATTATTATCCTATTTTCTTTTGTTTACTTATCCAAGTTTCTTGATTGCCTCCTAAAAAGTATAATATCCTAAAGTTAACCTTCTATCAATTATAAAATTTGTATACTTTGCATTTGTATAAGATTGAAGTAGATCTTCTTCTTCTTCTTTTTTAATGGGACATCACATATGATGTGGGTGATTGTTAAAATTACTTCTCTCAATGTTATTTTGTGACATTCTTTAAAAAAATTGAGTGCCTTTATAGCGACAAGTTAGTGGCTCGTTCAACAATTTCATTTTTTTAGAATATATACTCACAAAAGGATTCATGTATTATTCTTTTATCTTGGAAGTATGTGATGAGAGAATGATTAAACTGATATATGATACTGCTGGATATGATTTTTTTTTTTTGTTTCAACATCAAAATGATTTTTTAATCATTTCGATGAAAGTGGGAAAGATGGTGTATACATCACTTTTAAGTTTTAATAAAAGTTTCATGATACACAAGTGCAACAATTATTGATAAAAGACACCATTTGGTCCTAGAGATGATAGATTTAGTGAATGATACTCATATGTTATTATGAATATGAGAAAAATGGATAAGATTTCTAATGCCACTCATTGAAAAATTGGTACATTTGTGTTTTACTAGTTCAAAAAGTACACAATAAAATTCTCCAATATTGATTTCTTTGAATAATTAATGAAAAGTAGTTTTGAGAGCAATAGAAGATGGGTGGCCAAGGTACAGGAGTTGAAGCTAGATATTGTTTTTATTGAATTCAAGGGTTTATTATAGAAGAGATAATACAAAAGATTTTATGGAGTTTTCTTAAAATTGGATTCATTAAAATGATAGAGACCATCCATTTCCTTAGCAAGCTCAAGTGTTTTCATCGTGCATTATTTTTAAAAGACGCCACATTGCCACAGGAAGCATAAGGCACAAAATGCACTTGGAATCTTTAGTTAGCTTTTGAATATGTGACATGTTGGTACATAATTTAGATATATGATGGGTATTTCGAATGTGAGGGACATTTTTTATAAGAATAACATCTTGATTGGCCACGATGGTCAAGGATCTATTTAGCATGTCTATTTTCTTGTTGATACGATAAGAGGCATATGAAATAAATTTGTGAGAAGAGTTGGTCATATGATATGTAGTTTCTAAATCAACTATCCATAAGTTGAAATTGGGCATATCTTAGACATTAATGACATGAGAAGAGATAAAAATTTGTGGACTACAAATAGTTGTTGTATATGTATTTTTAGATGCTCTTAACAATCTTTTGTCTTTTTGTGCCTTTTAAATTTCCTAGTTTTTTTACTTCCCTTTAAGAACTTACTAATTAATCACGACCACTCTATATAGTTCTTTCAGTTTAGGGGCAGTTTGGTTTGTTGAAAAAGAATGTAGTGTAAAAATAATTTAATGTAAGTGAAATATAGTGTATTTGAAATACTTTATACTTGTTTGAGTAGATGTAAAACAAATGTAAGAAATTATTATTATTTTTTGTTTAATTTGAGATAAACCAAAGTAATGTAAAACTCAAAGTGCTGATATCATGGGTGATGATCGACCGGCAATAGGTTGTGGTGGTGGGCGATGGCAAGGTCTAGCGGCGGTGGTGGAGCGGGTGGGTTGAGGCTACCGGCGATAGCGGCGGTGAGCGACAGTCATTTTCCTAGTATTATAGCTGTCAACATTTTTCTCCTTTAGGTTTCAAGACTGTAGTTTCATGCTTGCCTAAACTTTTTGAGTGATCCTCACAGTTGTTTCTATTTTTTAAAGTAAATGACATACAAAATATCTTCATTTAATTCGCAACCTTTAGAAAGCGTTTACTTTCTTTAGAAATCAAATAATAAGTACTTTATTGAATCATGGAAATGTGTATATTTTAGCTTGCTATGTAGTGATAAATTATTACATTTCATAGAAACTTATTGAAAGTAAATAAACTAATCTTCGAGCCTAAAAATGAAACCATATAAAAGTAATCTTTGCCTCTATAAATAAAAAATAAAATAACGTTTTTAGAGAAATACATTTTAGGAGCTTTAGGATTCTTGAAGCAACGGAGAAAAAAAATTTACAACTTAATGTAGTGAGTATGAGCGATTCAAATAGTTATAAGCTTTCATGAGCTGTTTTTGAAAGGGAAGCAAATAGTGAGTTCCCATCATCACCATCATTATCATCTTCATTACTCTATCATGTCATGTCTTAATCCACTAACTTTGATGTTCTCTAATGATGGTTTCACTTCGAAGTGCACTCAACACAGCTTCTGCACAACGGTTTTGATAACGTCCTATTTGATTCTTTTAAGTGTCAGGGTTTTCTTTGAGAGAAGTATGTCTTTTGTTTCTGGCATCTATTGCACGTGCATAACCACATGATTGGTGGATTCCCATTCCCTTATTTTCTGGTTTGCAATCTTACCATCACTAATAGACCAATGGCGTGTAAAAGTAACTTATAACATTTGACCAATTCTCCACAGCCTTATCACTTCCCGAAAAAGGGGAACACCAACGACAGTCACGTCACTTGTAACTAGAACATTTTACGAGCTTTTAACTTTTAATTGGATTGCCTATTTCTGAGCTTGAAAGAATTGCCTTTTTGCTGAATGATTGTTTGCTGTATGAGTGTACTATTTTTGTTCTTGGGTTCATTTGTAAATTTTTTATTTTTTATTTCTGGTTTGAAGCTTCGTCACTCTGTTTTTATGAGCATTCATACAAGCTGCTTCTTGTGCACCATGCCCTTTCTATATATTGGGCAACATTTGCATCTTATGTTTGGGTGACGCATCAATATTTGGTACATACAACAACTTCCATTCAGCATTGAGCATGCACACTGCTTCATTTAGATCTTTTTGTTTTTTTTTTTCTGACTTTCTGTCACGCACTGCTGGCCGCATTCTCTGTTTCTTTCTTCCATCTACACTTGAACTAATTTATGTCAGTATTACCGTAGTTGTTAGAATCATTCAAACAACACAGTTCAACAATATTCCCCGTGGTAACTTTTAAACAGCATATGCTTCTGATGTTGAATCATTCTGCAGGATGGGCGACTTCCTGAAGACTCAATACATGACTTGGCTCATGATATTGTCAAGGCCCTCCTGTAATTGCTATCATTCCTTCAAACATGCTATTATAACTGCTTTCTTTTTAACTTTTTGACTTCATATTTGCTATGATGTTGATATAATCATTTCTAGGTTTCTTCACTCAAAAGGAATACTTTACTGTGATTTAAAGCCATCAAACATTTTACTAGATGAGAATGGACATATAAAGGTGCTGTTTTTTTTAACATAATCATATTAAAATTCTTTATTTCAAGTATGGAATTTATAATTACCACATCTAAACTGCAGCTTTGTGATTTTGGTTTGGCGACAAGGCTAAGTGAAATAGAGAAGAATTCTCGTGACATGGTTGGTTTCTTTTCTCTTTGATTATACATTTGAAATGTTCTTGATTTAGCACAAAATTTACATCAAGTGTTTGCTTTGTGGGTAAAAAATTTGTATTTTGTAAACAGGTGGTACAGGCCAAGCGAGGCACACCTTGCTATATGGCTCCGGAACTTTTTATGGATGGAGGAGTGAATTCTTATGCTTCTGATTTCTGGGCGCTAGGTTGTGTTTTGTATGAATGCTTTGCTGGAAAGCCTCCTTTTATAGGAAATGAATTTACTAAGTTGGCAAAATCCATTCTTTTAGATTCTAGCCCAGATCTTCCTAATAACCCGACTGATGCTTTTGTGGATTTGGTGAATAGTTTACTAATTAAAAATCCAACAGAAAGATTGAATTGGACTGATCTTTGCGAACATCGGTTTTGGCGAGTGAAGTTCACATCTGTTTCTCTACCTCCTCAGCCTAGTTTCAGTAACCTGCTTCATTTATCTGCTAAATCATTTCTTACAGAAAGAAATGGTGAAAGACCTTCACATCAAGGCACACCTACAAAAGGCCGAGAAAACCATGCAAATGATGGAAGTTCTAGAAGGAAAAAGGTATTGGAAACACCTCCTAAAAATTCAAACTTTACCCGGAAAGTCCATGTTAAAGCTGCTGATACAGCTATTGAAGATAAGCGAAAAGTGGTCCAACATACTGGAAAAGATGTCAATATTCTTAGACTTTCAAGGTTGGCAAAATTGAATATTCAAAGAGAGAATGAAAAGGAAAACTACAGGATTCCTCTTGCAAGAGAATGTGAAAACAATGCTGAAGTGAAAATTGATAACACTGACATGGAACTTGATTTTAGTGAAATCCCGGAGGATGACCCATCTGATGAAACTGATGCTTCAGAGAGTCCTGCTATTTGTCTCAGTGAAAAACCTCCCGTAGATAATTCCATTCAGGATGCTGAAGCAACACAGAATGACATAAGCCAACAGGATGCAACTTGTGATATTTGTGTGATGCCTGAAGGCTTAAAGAAATCTGAGAAGGATACTCATTCTGAAAAAAATGAAGTTGCCGCTACCCCTTCTAGCGTCCATCTTCAAAGAATGGGCCATAGCTCTAAAGCATCTTCTGAAGCTGACCTTGATACAGAGTCATCTAGAATTTCCAGTAATATTTTTGAGGTATTTTGGCATCCGACTGATGTCTCAGTCAAACCTGTGATGCCTAGCCGCAAGGGCAGCAAAACTTCAGACGTGATTCCGTCTCTTCCTTTTGAAGTTGTGGCATCATCTGAATATGTTAAGTTGCGGCCTGAACAGTTAAGCGCACTTAATGCTCAAATAATTCATTGTCTCAATGCGAGCCCTCAAAGTTCAGAAAAAGTTATTAAATACTTAGAAATATTAAGTTCAAATTCTGATGCTGCTAACCTAATAATGAACGGGGCAATAATGCCGTCACTTGTAAAGATGCTGCGACATCCAAAATCATCCATCCTGCGTGCGCAGATTGCTTCTGTGGTAGGTTTATTTATTCGCCATTCCACTTACATTGAAAGTGAGTTGGCAAGTTCTGGTATTATAGATGCACTCATACATGGTTTAAGAGATAAACAAGACAAAGTGAGGAGGTTCTCCATGGCTGCATTGGGAGAGCTGCTATTCTACATTTCTACACTGAATTGTGCTGTTGGGAAAGATACCTTTGCTACCGAATCCCCATCAAAGGACAAACGATCTTCTGGTTGGCAGGTCAGTTTTTTTAATGCAATCCATCATCTTTATAGTATGTTCCTCTTATATGTTGGGGTAAACCGTAAACCAAGATCAAAGTTCTGTTCAACCTAAAAGCTTAAGCCTATGAATGAGAGCCGATTATTTGGTATTTCTAGCTCATCTATTTGATGTAAGACTAAACCCAATACTATTACAACAATCTCCCTATCATGTGAGAGCTTTATATATTGGCTATCATCCCTTCTCAAGCAAAAGGTTTTTAGGCTCAATAAGTGTCTTGCACCTGAAGTTGACTTAATTATTTGGAACATATTTTGAGAGTCACTTTCTCTTGAACCTAGCTCAATCATGGTAGGAGTCAAAACTCATAAGAGACGGAATTCAGATAGGTCTAGTCGATATCAATTGAAACATGAGCTTTTATACCATTGGTTAGAGAATGTGAATTAACAGAGACCAAAGTTGGCTAGATACATTAAAAGTCAAGCTTATTTTCAACCCAGAATCTTAAACGTATAATTGAGAGCTAACCACTTGGTATTTTGACACCAACATATTTGTTACTCATTCAATATATGATTGTGGGCTCCGAAAATTTAACACCGACCGCTCGATGAAGAGAGTATGATTTATGTGCCGGTAAAATTTTTAGAAGGCAGATGGAATAGTAGATAAGACATTACCCAGAGATTTCGCCCTCTTTTTGTGAGGATTTTAGATCTGGCTTCAGGTTTTTTATAGGCGCAAACACTTATAGTTAATTATCCCTCCCACTACTGAGAGAGAATTTTCGATTAAGGCTAGTCATTAGATCGTTAAATGCGTAGTGTATAGTGGTAGCATGTGGAGTTTAAAATTTGAGGTTTAGAATTTATGAAATTCACCATTATTTAATTTAAAGCATATAATTGGTGGAATGATGATGTGCTTGATCTAGATCTCATGGTTCCGTTATCTCGGGCTACCGTGGTACCTAGTCTACTTAGTCAGAGGAGGTAGTTAATCCAACCTGATCGAAAGATCCCTGTCAGCAACCATGGATTACGTTGTCCAAGTAATCCTTGTAGACTTGGATGTGGTGTTTGTCAAAGAAGACAAACTTAAGTCCACCTTAGTTGACAAAAGAGCTTTGTGCCTATCAAATATATCTTATGATTCATTACTCAAATAACTGAGCCATTGGGGAACATATAGGCTACAATCGTGACCGTAATATAATGGTGTTATTTGGCGACAATTACTCAATCAGAGGACTCTGGTCGTAACTGCATCATATGTAGAGTCTGTCGGCCAAACCACGCGGATAGAGGACATGGGCCATGTTCTTACTGACATGAGATTATTTGAGTTTAAATATAGTGATTTATTTGACTTAACATTAGTTCCTTTGTGAACTAGAGTTTTCTTAATCTGTCATCCCCAACAAACGATGGTAGATAGGTGAATGAATTATTTGCTTTAAGTATTTAAATAATGAATTTCATTTAGTTTAGATATTTATTTAGTTGAAATTTAGTTTCATGATGAATTAGTTTAGAGCTCAAGTGTCTTTTGATGATAATATTTTCTCCGCTTGAGATTTTCAATCAACACGACCATCATCGGGGTATATAAGTCTGCTTAATCGTTTAGTTTATTATTTCAGATTTTGTCGACTCTATTAATTTAATAATAGAGGATCATATGTAGATTTATGCTTCGAGTATTTTAAATTTGAGAATGTTGAACATAATATCGTAAATATTTTGATAATAGTTATCCATCCAGTTGATATCTTCAATCATATCATCAGTATTTTGTCAACTCTATTTATTTCAGTAGAGGATCGGTCATGACTTGTGTAATTTAAATTTCTTGAAATTGATATCACAACGTATTGACAACTCATTGCAAATATAGAGATCTTATGATCTACTAATTTAAGTTCATTTAAAAGTTGATCGCTTAGATGTTAACACTATTTGACGCATAGAGGATTAGGCCTATCTTGATCATATTTTATGGAGTTTAATATTTATCTCTTTCATTGATTTGAATTAGCATCTGAATACATTCACTAACTTGCATGTATATAGTTATAAATGATTGAATTAATTTCATCATTATTCTTTTTTTTTTTAAAACCCGCGCTGCATTCTCAAACACTAAGTTTAGGTACTTAGTATAAGTGTCGAGGCCCATGCGGATGTTAAGTAATTTATGTAATTTTATTTCTAAATTATGAGATTAATTTCATATTTATTTAATCTCAACTTAGCCTGTGGAGCCTTTTTAGATATTAAAATTTGCATTTTAAATCTTTATATCCGAGCACATGCAGGTGTTTATGACTTAGAAAATTTCATCTAATTAATGAAATCATTGATTTTGAAAATCGTAATTAGAATAATTTTTTTTTTATTTTTGGATTGAAAGAAGCTCCATAATTAGTGTAGCATTTAATTTAGTATCGCCTTTTATCTGCTTATATGAAGAAAAGCAGATTTGGTGGCGTATGTGGAGCAGAATTAAACTTATATTTGCACTCAAAATATTGTATCTTTACTTGCATCTTATTTATTCAAAGAATTTTCTCACCTTCAATAGTAGGCTTATGCTCTTTCGACCATTTGAATATAATGAGATAACATAAGCCAAAATATTCAATTAACTCTACTTGGTCAACCAACCACTATAGTTTGCTTTAGCATGTAAGCGAGTTATCAAGCTTCATATTCATTCTCTAAGCTTGATTATATTCAATTTGAAATCATTTATTTATTTTATTCACTTAGAATAAAATGTTATAATTTCAACATTTATTGAATAAATCATGATCATGCTCAATGGTAAGCATTCAACTTATGTTCTTGCTCATATTTGAATTATCAAACCCAATCTTACCTATTTTTTACTCCACTTAATGTCTTATTTTAATTTAAAATTGGGTTTAAATTTATTACCAATCCACTATGAGTTAAGTATTGATCCCAAACTTCACTTATATTTGACTTGAGCATTTAGTTTTAACATATAAAACAATAAACTCAAGCACTCGTTTGGCAATAAACCAAGTAAATGAACTTTTTTTTTTACTTAGTGTACTTTGATATGATATTAATATTTATTGAGATCATTTCAATTTAATTATGAATTCATTTTTTTAAGATTTTATATTTTATATTTAACTTAATGTTATATTATTATTATTATTTTTTTTAAACCCCGAAAATTTGATGAAATTTCAAAGATTTTGACAAAGATTCGATGTCATCCCCGTAGGGGTTTACATCGAACTATTTAGCCTACCCGCCACGCCTCGATGTGAAGCGTGACGGTTGGTGTTTTGAAACACCTCTGCCAATTTCAATTTCATACGAAAGCATAACGATTCAATCACGTGCATAAAAGAAATCAATACAATACAATATATTCAGATTCAAGCTCCATTTTTTTGTTTAAGTTCAAAATTTAGTCTAAATTTCGGCATAGGGGGCTGCATCTAACAATTTTGGCTTACTCGGTATGTCATATTGAGAAGGGCAGTGTGCGACACCACAATGTCTTCGCACACTATGCTCTGCCTAGGTATGAGGTCTTGAAACTCAGTAAAGAAGCATAAGCACAAATATACAATTTTTTTTACACATTCAAGCATTTCCGTACATTCACTAACAACAACAATAATAATTTTGCAGGAGTTTGTTTGGAAAGAATTGAATAGGAGAGAGTATCGGGTTGGTTATCTGGGTTGAATAGGTGGGGAAGATGCCGGAAACCGAGAGGAACCCGCCTGATGACAGAATTACCTCTTGGCTGCGGCAAAGGGAATGTTCGGAGTAGGAAATTGGGAAAGTTATGCCTAGAGGAAGGGAAAGGAGGAGGAAGATGTCAGAAACCGAGAGGAACTGGCCTGATGATGGAGTTCTTTCTCGGTTGCGGCAAAGAGAACTGGATTCCAATCAAAGAAGAGATACATAATTGCTGTAGGAGATGGTTCTGAGAGGAACCCGTCTGATGACAGAGTTGCCTCTCGACTGCGAGAAAGAGTGGTTGCCGAGAGGAACCTGCATGATGACAGAGTTGTCTTTCGGCTATACTCTAGGTTGCAAAAAAGGAAGGCGAGTGTGCTGCTAGGTATGAGGGAGTAATTGTGAAGTTTGGTAGTGGGATTTAGGCCAACATAAGCAAAACAACTTTGAACTCGATGTAACAACCTCCCTGCTACATTACCTTGTTCTAAATATCACTAGATCAATGAAGGAGAAAGAAAAGAAACTGAATTGAATATGATGCTAGTTCGTATTTTATTAAACAGTAAGGGCAACAACTTTAATTCCTATAAGATATTGTTTCAGCTCCTTTAAAACCCTTGCTCAAAATTCCAGATTTGAGAAACTCAGATAAAAAGACTACTAAATCCACATTATTTAGGCCCATTATCTTTTCCATGCTTTGTGTAGTAAATATAAGAGAGGATGGTATGGGTTGAAGACCAATCAGCCGTATAACTGGGCAGGCGAGAAATCCTCCTGCACAATTCTGCCAAATGGCACTTGCTCATTATGTAGAATTGTCTGTTTTTCACGATCCAATGTCTTGTTACATCAAATATAGATGAATATTTTATAACTTTGCCAATAAATTTATTATTGTTACTTGGATTAGGTTGGTACTCTCAGTGAATTGGAGATGTTATGCATAAGAGGGGTATTGATGTAAGACAAGGAATGGCTTTTAATTCTCAAGCAACTCTTTAAGTCATCTTTTGTTTTCTTTGATCATTTCTTTAGGAAGGTTTTACGATATGCGCACAAGTTAGAGTTACCATTATTTCTTCTAGTTTTGAAGCTTCTACTTTCTTGCCATTGAACTATTGTTTAATTATAACAGAGTATTTATTACAGGTGTCGAATTCTCTTATTGGTTTGGTATCATCAATCTTGCGCAAGGGTGAAGATGATGTAGTTCAATTGTATGCGTTAAAAACAATTGACAACATGTGCAGTCAAGGAGAAGATTGGACGTCTCGTTTTGCAAGCAATGATGTTATTGGGAATCTTTGTTACATATATAAAGCCACAAGCAAGCAGGAGACTACAAAGCTTATTGCTGGTTCTTGTTTAGCCCGCCTGGCTCATTTCAACCCATTGACCATACAATTGATCTTTGAGAAGCTTTCAATCAAAGACACTGCTTCTTCTGTCGTCAAGGGCAGTCAACCTCGTGAAAAACAGATTTGTTTAAACCTCCTTAACATGGCCATTCTTAATAACCATTTGTTATCTGGTATGTTACGGCATCTTTCTTCATTGATGGAAGAATTGGGTCAAGGACTAATTTTACTTATTGAACAAGGAAATGAGGTTTTACGTGGAAAAACACTTATTTTTGTGGCTCTTCTTTGCAAAAATAGTCGTAGATGGGTTTCCCGATTTCTTTGCAATGCTAGATTACTATCTGCGGTGGACAGGCTAGCGAAGGAGAAGGACAGCTTTCTTCAGCATTGCATGGAGACCTTTGTTCAGATAGTTTCTTCTACAGTGCCTGAGATACTTGAAACTGTTTCTGGAGATATACAGCAGATTATGGGAGGCAAACGACATGGGTTTATGGCTTCTGTAACTGCAAGAAACAACACAAAAAATACATCGGACCTATTTCCCGCTATTCTAAATCTTCTTGGAAGCTCTACTTTCAAGCATAGAGTAGTGAGCAGCCACGTCTTGTTCCAGCTGACAAATCTAGGAAAGCTTTTAGAATCTCCTTTCCAGGTATACTATGTGCTAGGCTAGTAGGATTTGTTATCGTTACCTCATTAACCAATGCTATGTCGTGGTTGTTACTGAGTCTTCAATAAATTGTAACATAAACCTCATCTCTAACAATTTTAAAGTTTTTGTTGAGCTAGAGCATGAAGAATTTGAAAGTAAACTTAAAGTTTGTGCTTGTTCGTGAATGAATGCAGGGAAGAGATGATTTCCAGATAACTTTGCTGCGGATACTTGAAGCTGTCACAGAGGAACCATCTGTAATTCTTAATGATCCCAAAATTTTCACTTGTCGAATTCTTCCCGGCCTTGCCACTTTATACAGGGTAACAAAGATGGAGATGCTAGATTTTTGTGTCTGAAAATATTGTTTGATGTAATGATGGTGATTCTGATCGACACATCAGATGCCTTGAAAAGTGATGGCCAGGTTCTGACGGCATTGAAAGTGATATCAGAGGAACATTTTCTCCCTCTTTATCCCAATTTTATTGAGGATGAAGATCCCATTCCAATGTATGCTCAAAAGCTTCTGGTGATGCTAATCGAGTTTAAGTACATCAAGATCTCTGATATTTTGAATCTCGAAACAGTTTCAGAGTGCTTTGAGTTTTTGCTGAGTGATCTGTCTCTTGCAAATGTGAATAATGTGAAGCTCTTGCGTTGGCATCTGCTCCTGAGATGGAGACTAGGATGCTATCTCATTTACAAGTTGTTAGAAGGATTGGAAATCTTCTTGAGTTTGTGAATGCAAATGGAATGGAAGATTTCCTAGAATCAACACTTGGACTTTGCAAGGCATTCCTTCTGCGTTGCATAGGAACCAATAAAGGATTAAATATTTGCAAGGAACCAGCTCTCCTAGATCATACTTCCTTTGACACAAGCCTTGATGCTGATCACCAAAATTGCATCGAGGATATATCTGATTTCAGTTGTCACGTTAGTGCGTTTTTAGAACTGATCGGTAATTCTGATACACAGATTTCAGATTTGGCATCTGAATGTGTTGTCTTGCTGCTCAAAGCAGCACCGAGAGAAGCTACGATGGGTCTTTTGACGAATCTTTCTAAAATAAGCGGACTATTGGAATGTTTGAATGAGGCAGTCTCTATGTTGAAGTTGGTGCGGTTGTTGTATGCTCTAGCTTTTGCCTGTAAGCAATACTTGTCACAAGCAATGATACTTTCAATTTCTATGCCAGACGTGATAAAGATAGAAGTTCTGCTTGCAGATCTTAGGAACTCATGTGTTCCTAATATTTCAGATGCTGCTTTAAATTTAAGCATAGAGTTGCAGCGATTGCCTCGATGTGTTTGAACTGAATATATCTTGGTAAAGTTGCTTACAATGGCACTGTTTTTTTATTGTTCGTATCTTGCTCTATTCCTTGTGAGTTTGGCGTACATTTGGTTCCTGAAGAGGTCATTGACATCTTGGCGGAACAAACAAGCCTAAATGCAATTAGTATGGTCCTGTGTTAAATGGTTACTAGTTGGATTATAGCATAGAGATGGTGTTCAAATTGCATTGATGTCATGGATTTGGAGAGCATTTTTCATGTTCAAACCAATGCTGAGGTACGAGACTAGAATATATTAGGTAAATGTGCTGGAGTTACAAGAGAGAGGTAGAGAGAGATTATAGGGATAGAGAATGATAGAGAGAGCAGTGGATGTCTCTATCACTGTTTCTTTTTTTTTTCTCAATAATTTGTCACGCTCACTAGTGTATTGTATGACATATACCAAGTGTTTACTCCGAGGAAAACGAGAGTATAATAATATATAAATTAGCGAAGCTCCTCCTGTCATTCACAGTTTTGCGTGTGATCAAACTTAATGTCTAACAATCTGCATCATTGACTCGACTTTTAGGTCAGTATTTTCTTTTCTTATTTATTTTATATTGAATTTCTATGCTATATATGTTCTCCTGGGTTTGAATATAATTAGAAAATTTCCTTAGCAGATATTCCTTCGCCATTCAAACTATGGGAAATATCTCTGTTTCTTCTTTTGATAATATTAACCATGCAGGTTTAGAATCTCATGATCTAGTTATTCAAAAACAGTATGGATATAATAGAAGATCTATATAACTTTTGTTTTAGCATTAATTCATGATTGGCAATTTATTTGAAGCCCAGAGTCTTGTTCATCTACTTTTAATTAAACCCTCAATAAGCTATTTGAAGTCAGCCATATGGATTATATTTTCCGACTTTCAACCCTGTAAATTTGGCATGTACTTTTATCCTACTTTGCATAAGCAAATTGTTTGTGTGATGCGTGAATGAAGCCATATGACTTGTGATGCTTTATGACACCCTTGGTTTTGATTCAGTTCTACTAACTTCTTAACATTTTTTAAATCAATTGATGGTCTAGAAAGATTTTAATAGTTCAATCTTCTATTAAATATAGAGTCAAATTCTATATATTTTTTTTGGTCAAGATTAGGTAGTCATTAAAATTGAATTATTTTACACTTGAAATTTCAAATTTATGGTTATATAGTCATTTAAAAATATTTATTCTCCAAACCTACAACTTCATTTTAGCTTATAAAAGGGGAGAAAATTCATGTGAGAAGGCATTCCAAAAGTTTGTATATTTTTTTAAGCTTCTTGTGAGATAGAAATATAGTGAGTTCTTAGTGTGGCCGTGGACATAGGCAAGACGTCGAACCATGTAAATCTTCTTGTATTATCTTTGTGTGTGTGAGATTGTGCTCTCTACTTCTCCCTCTCTTGTTTTCTTTTCTTAAACTCCCCAACAACTGGTATCAGAGCGAGGTTTCGCTTAAAAGAGAAAGAGATGGCTAACGAAAGGAAAGTTCGAATTGATAAATTCGATGCCATGAATTTTAGTTTTTGGAAGGTGCAGATAGAGGACTATTTGTATCAGAAGAAGTTGCATGAGGTCAAAAGTCAGAGAAGTTGAGTTAAGAGTGGGAGTTGCTAGATCATCAGAGATTAGGTGTGATTCGCTTGACATTGGCAAGAAATGTTGCTTTTAATATTATCAGGAGAAGACGACGACTAATTTGATGAAAAGTCTATCCAACATATATGAGAAACCATTAGCATCAAATAAGATATTTTTAATACGCCATTTATTTAATTTGAAAATAGAATTAGATGTATTTATTGCTAACAACATCAACGAGTTTAATGTGATTACGACTCAATTGAGCTCCGTAGATATCACATTCAATGATGAGGTCAAATCACTAATCTTGTTATTATCCTTATCGGAGAGTTGGTCTTCAATGGTGAATGCAATGAGTAGTTCATTGGGTAGCACTAAATTAAAGATAAATGATATCTGAGATCTTATTCTAATTGAGAATATTCGTAAAAGACAGTCTGTAGAATGTTCTATCTCATGTTCTACTCTTAGCATTAAGATTAGATGGTGGAGCCATAATAAAAGACAAAATCAAGAAAGGTTAGACAAGTTCAAGAATCATAAATATATTATTTGCTAGAATTATCAGAAGAAAAGATATTTCTCAAGTCAGTGTAAAGTACCTAAAAAGAAGAAGAATCCACAGCAATGTGAGGAGTTCACAAACTTGGTAATTGAAGATGACTCTGAAGCATTAATATGTTATTTTGAGAGTCCTATTGAGTTTTGGATTCTTGACTTAGGTGCGTCATTTCATTCCACTCTTTGCAATGAATTGCTATATAACTATATGTTAACCTATATATGTGATCCACAAATCAAATTAACATTAAGAAAATTAAATTTGTAATTAATGAGGCGACGTCAACTGATTGCATGTGAAATGATCCAATTGCGATCGGATTTGAGCAAAATCACTATGATTTGAAAATTTGATTTCATAAGCGTGTTTAAAATGTTAAAATTAATCAAATAAAATCTATTAAACTAATTAATAATTATTAAAATGAAATTACGCGCATATCAAAGTCGCGAATCCCCGACGACGTCCGAACGACCTCCGTTCGCGAAATTGACTGCGCTATTGTCGCTGAAACGTCGAAATCTATCAAACAACACCTTTCGCGATTGATTCGGCAAAATCAACGCGAACGTTGACGTCACACAATTTAAGCCTAATTTCACTTTAATCGTCGCTGACATAGTCCAAATGATCTCTGATTGCGAAACGGACATAGCCGTTGCGACTGACACAACAAAAATATCTAAAGTTGAACGGTTCCTTGCACTAAATAATTTCATAAAAATTGTTGTGCAAAATTATTAATAATGATAGCATTATTATGTCAATTTATAATTAAGATGACTAATGGTTGTTTAAACTCTCTAATATCTGCCTAATCCGCCACCCAAGTCAGCCAATGGGACTCAAATGCCCAATCATCCAATCAAATTAGCCAATTAACCCTCCAATCAAATTAGCCACCTAATTAATCCTATTGGTTGCCGCTTAGGCAGCCAATCGGATCGTTCGGTTGCCCTAATACCCTAATCGAGCTCGTTGTCCTAATTCACATGATTTTTTCCTTCCGAGCTCCTCTCTCTCGTTTTCGTTCGGTTCCCGTCTCCTTGTCCCTCGCATGAAGCCTGATTGAGCTCCCCTTTCTCGTCTCCTTGTCCCTCGCATGAAGCCTGATGACCAACAAATAGAGTTGACAACTTCCAATAGTAGTTGCATTGAAACCAATTTATCTACACACAGGCTTTATCCTACAAGTGCTTGTGTGCAGGTATATTGGTTTAAATGCATGACTCCAAAAGTAGTCATTGTTTTTTCATTTCTTTATATGTTTGTCTTCCTTATTATATTACCATGTTTACCTTTTGTCTCTTTACAATTTTTAGATCTAACTCTACTCTCCCTTCGAAGTCTAGTATTGGAATTATTTTGAATCCCTCCCTCTGCTGTAGAGAAAGCTTTCACTCTTTCTTCTTTTATTTGCTACATTCATAACCTTGATTCGCTTGTGCTTAGATTTTGAAACATGCATGCGGCCCCAACATTTGCATAACTTCTATCGATTGACTATCTGATAATGACGTTCAATTAGGATTGTACTTTGGATAGTCCTGAGTCCTGATAGCTAGTGATTCATTGCTTGATTTCCGCTTTTCCTCCTTGTTGCGGTTCAATGGACAATTGCTTTCTTTGGTGGAATTCGTGGATTGTGAGAGACGAATTGGGGTTCAAAATGGTGAGGTTTAGTATTATTATGAGTTAGACCACAAAAAGAACTAATGTGAAGAAATAATAGAATATGAGTTATCTTATTACACTCGTGCTTCACTATTAGTGAATCACATCACGCACTTGTAAGTGAGGGAAGATTATGAATCCTTTGTCATCTTTTTTTATCAGAAGCACTTCACTAAGAAAAGAGCCTTCCATCTAAGAATTTTGACATGACCCCATTGACATTACAAGAGAGACTATAGGTGAAATTCTATCATTGATTATAGTTTGATATATCTTACAGGAAAACTCTAAAGATATAGCATAGTATCACTTTTTTTTCATGAAATCTCATTTTGAATAGTCCTAATACTCTTTTTTTCATTCAATTATGCATTTCTTAGAGAAATTGTTTACATAGTGAAGTTTTGTACGGATGTATACGAGATTGTACTTAATATACAAATTGTTAGGCAAGTTATTCAGTGTTTTTTTAGTAGAAATTTCTAACTGCTATTCTTAATTTCTATGCTATTTGGGTATCATTCATGCTAATTGATGATCTTTTTGTCTTCATTAACACTACCATTGCCGGTCCTAAGTCCGAATGTGAAAAGTGGAGGGTTGTGAAATACGTGTAAAACTTGTTGAAATAATCATGACATGAATCCTTTAAATCATATGCCTCCCGGAAGCGACGACCGTATGGTTTGAATATAAGTGAAAATGTGCTGCCAGATCGCTGCCCGGGTGCAGTGTTAAATAAGCAAGGGATCCTACATTATGGACGGATGCGGTCAAAGAAGTTAGTCCATGAAACTAGAATTAGGTTAGATCTTGGAATATAGGTACTCTTACAATTAATGGAATTAATAGATATTATGGTTCATAGAAAGATAAATATTTTATGTGTTTAAGAAACTAAATGGGTTGGGGAGAAGGCCAAGGAGATTGATAGTTTATGTTTTAAACTTTGATATTGGTAAAAGTCGAACTAGAAATGGTGTGTGATTATAGATAAAAGTTTGAAGGATAATGTTATAAATATTAATAGATGTGGAGATAGAATTATAGCTTTAAATATTATTATTGATACTAAGATTATCAATGTTATAAGTGTCTATGCTTCTCAAGTAGGTTTAGAGGTAGTAGAAAAGAAAATTTTGGAATGAATTAGAGGGATTAATACAAAGATACATCTTGAAGAAAATATATTTATTGGAGGAGATTTAAATGGACATGTTGGTAGAGTGGTAGAAGATTTTAAAAGTATTCATAGTGGTTATGGATTTGGAGTGACTAATGAAGAAGGTAGGACTATATTAGATTTTGCTTTAACTTATGATTTTGTAGTTGCTAATATTTTATTTAAGAAAAGAGATGAACATATTATTACTTATAAAAATAGATCTAGTAAAACACAGATTGATTATCTTCTGATAAGAAAAATAAATCGTTTAAATTGTAAAGATTGTAAGATCATTCCAAGTGAAAATTTAAGTACCCAACATCGATTGTTAGTTTTAGATTTTAAGATGAAAGGTTGTAAGAGAAAAAATAAACCAAATTATTATCCTAGAATTAGATGGGGACATTTTAAAAATACAAATAAAAATATTTTTAAGAGCAAGCTACAAGAGATTAGAATTTGGGATGTTCATGAGAAAACTAATATTATGTGGGAAAAAATAGCAAGTGAAATTAAGCAAGTTGCTAAAAATGTGTTTAGAGAATCAAAAGGAAAAACTTCTTTTAATAAGAATAGTTGGTGGTAGAGTCAGAGTGTGCAAGAAAAGATAAAAAATAAAAAGTATTGTTATAAAACTTAATTTATATGTAAAAACTCGGAGAATTGGGAAATATATAAAAGTAAGAGATTCTAAGAAAGCGATATGATGTAAAAATTTAGCTTTTCATGATTTATACAATAGATTAGATACCAAAAAAGGTGAAAGATGTATGTATAAGTTAGCCAACCAAATAGATAGGAGAAGTAAAGAAATAGTTCAAGTGAGATATATTAAGGATGAAAATAATAAAATGCTTTTTTTAGAAAAGGATATTGAAAATAGGTGGATGGGGTATTTTGATAAACTTTTCAATGAAGGATCTGAAAGTACGATTGATTTTAGCAACCTTAATACCTAAACAAAAATAGAGAATTTCATTTTATCGTCAGATTAGTAAATCTGAAGTTAGTGAAGCTTTAAAGAAAATTGAAATGTGGAAAAACATTAGGACCGGATAATATTCCAATAGAAGTGTGAAAATGTTTAGGAGATCAAGAAATTTCTTAGCTCACAAATCTTTTTAATGTTATTTTAAAGACTAAAAAGATGTCAGAGGAGTGGAGAAAAAGTTTGTTGGTTCCTATATATAAAAATAAAGGTGATGCACAAGAGTGTGTAAATTATAGAAGAATAAAGTTAATGTGCCATACATTAAAATTATGGGAGAGAGTAATTGAGCATAGGTTACGATGTGATGCAGAAGTTTCTCATAATCAGTTTGGTTTCATGCCAGGTAGATCTACTATGCATATTATACATTTGTTAAGAGGTTTGATGGAGAAGCATAGAGAAAGTAAGGAGGATCTACATATGATATTTATTGATTTAGAGAAAGCTTATAATAAAGTTTCAAGAGATGTTCTTTGGAGTTCTAGAATAAAAGGAGTTAATATTGGTTATATTCAAGTCATTAAGGATATGTATACTAGAGTCATTTACTTGTGTCCAAACACAAGGAGGATTGACAAAATATTTTCCTATTTGGATTACATCAAGGATCACTTTAAGCCCTTATCTTTTTACTTTAGTTATGGATGTTCTTATTAAGCATTTACAGAAGATGTACCTTGGTGTATGCTTTTCTGATGACATTCTTTTGTTGATAAGACTAGAGGGAGTCTAACGAAACTTGAATTATGGAGGTCAACTCTAGAGTCTAAAGGTTTTCGTTTAAGTAGATCTAAAATTGAATATATGGAGTGTAATTTTAGTTGTAGAAGTTCTATTGGTAGTGTTGTGACATTAGGTGAACAAGTCATTAATAAGACTGAGCGTTTCAATTATTTAGGCTCTATTGTTCAAAATGATGGTGAAATAGATGGAGATGTTATTAGTAGAATTCAAGTTGGATGGTTGAAGTGGAGGAATGCATCTGGCCTATTATGTGATAGAAAAGTTTCACTTAAACTTAGGAAAATTTTATAAGATGGTGGTAAGACTTCCAATGACTTATGGTGCAGAATGTTGGCCATTAAAAGAGAAGCATAAGACTAAATTAAGTGTTACAGAGATGAGGATGCTTAGGTGGATGATTGGCTTTACTCTTAGAGATAGAATGCAAAATGAATATATTCGGGAAAAAGTTCGAGTAGCTCAGGTAGATAAGATTAGGGAGAATCGCCTTAGATGGTTTGGCCACATAAAGCGTCGGCCGTCCATGACCGATTAAAAGAGTAGATGCTTTATGTTAAGAAAGGTAGAGGTAGACCTAACAAGACTTGGTTAAGATGTATAAAAAATGATCTTAGTATACTTGATTTAAATGAGGATTTGACATATAATAGGACACAATGGAGACGAAGGATTCATGTAGTCAACCCCACCTAGTGGGATTAAGGCTTGTTTTTGTTGTTGTTGTTTCTAAGTTGTTCTTAATGTACTCTAACCGCTTAGGGCATATGATTTGATTAGAATTACTATACCAAAATCACAACATAATATTTGGCAATAGAGCATACCATATTACCAAAAAGCAAATCAAATGATTTCTTGTTCATTGTGTTAATGTTGTATGATATGATCTCGTATTCTTCATAGTAAACTTGAGAAACTAGTGTAACCATTGATTTATTCTTTCTAATATTAAGTATTCTAGGCCTCTACCTTGTTCCTTATTTATGTTATCCATTCTTCTTTGATTCTATTAATAGACAATAGCTAACTTGATGAAGTGAAAGCTTTAGAGCTCAATATTTGAGTCGTCATCATTTTTTTGAATTCCATCATTGTCTTTCATGCCATTTCTAATTTAGTCATTGTCTTCTTTAATCACCACTTGAATCTTACCATCTTCACTTACACTAACTAGTCCACCATAACATGCATCTCTTGCTTCAATGACTCAGATTTGACAATTCAATTCAAGTGAATAGAATAAGTTGGTTATATCACTTTCGAACTTCAGAAGCCTCCCTAGGGTGTCACTCTTAGTGAAATAGAGAAAGCCTTCATGTCAATGTGCTCTATAAAAGAAAGATTTTTTTTTGAAATAATATGACATCATATGAGATTTTGAATAATTGGAATTTACCTTTATATTATATTCTAATTAGGCTAAATATCTAACAAGGATTAGTCTTGAAATTGATATAACTAAACCCTGCAAAAGGGAAGTAGGAGGAGATGGGACTTTAGAAAGATCAATACCCTTTCATTAGGAATATCAATTTTCTTGCTTGAATTAACATATGCATAAGAGGCAAAAGACAATGATGTGTTCATCTCCATTTGTCATGATAATGGCTAACCAAAAGAATTATGTGGTTAATTTGATGCACATGATGCGAAAAGAAAATTTAAAAATTAAATAGATCCAACAATACAGGTAAAAATCTTTTGGCATAGCACCAAAATTAATGCACATAAATCAAGTAACAAAATAAAAGTATGAAGCAATCTAACAGGTGTAATTAATGAAAATCTAGCAAGTAGCATCAAAGCACTCCAGGCATAAAGAGAGCAAAGGATTCCTTCATATATCTAAAAATTATTAAGAAGCAAAAAAGTAAACATGATAGTATAATATGAAAGATAAACATACCCTTATTAATACAACAACAACAACAACAACAACAAGCCTTCATCCCACTAAGTGGGGTCGGCTACATGAATCCTTCATCTCCATTATGTCCTATTATTTGACAAATTCTCATTTAATTCAAGTATATTAAGGTCATTTTTTATACATCTTAACCAAGTCGTTTTAGGTCTACCTCTACCTTTCTTAACATAAAATCGATGCATCTAATCTCCTAACTAGGTCATCGACAAGCTTTATGTGGCCAAACCATCTTAGGACTCTCTCAAATCTTATATGCCAGATACTCCAACTTTTTTCCAACATACTCATTTTCATTTTATCTCAAGAGTAAAGCCACTCATCCACCTAAGCATCCTCATCGGTAACACTTAGTCTTATGCTTCTCTTTATTGGCATTCCCATAAGTCATTGTGTCTTACCACTATCTTATAAAATTTTTCTTTAAGTTTAAGTGGAACTTTTCTATCACATAGATGCATTCCTCCACTTCAACCATCCAACTTGAATTCTACTAATAACATCTCCATCTATTTCACCATCATTTTGAACAATAGAGCTTAAATATGATTCACTCTTATTAATGACTTGTTCACCTAATGTCACCATTAGAACTTCTACAACTAAAATTACACTTCATATACTCGCTTTTAGATCTACTTAAAGCAAAACCTTTGACTCTAATGTTGACCTCCATAATTCAAGTTTCTCTTGGACTCCTCTCTAGTCTTATCAACAAGAAGAATGTCATCAAAAGCATACACCAAGGTACATCTTCCTGTAAATGCCTAGTAAGAACATCCGTAACTAAAGCAAAAGATACGCTTAAAGTCGATCCTTGATGTAATCCAAGAAATAGAAAATATTTTGTCAATCCTCCTTGTGTTTGGACACAAGTGACAGCTCTAGTATACATATCCTTAATTACTTGAATATAACTAATATTAACTCCTTTCTATTCTAGAACTCTCCAAAGAATATCTCTTGAAACTTTATCATAAGCTTTCTCTAAATCAATAAATATCATATGTAGATCCTCCTTACTTTCTCTAAACTTCTCCATCAAACCTCTTAACAAATGTATAACATCCATAGTAGATCTACCTGGCATGAAACCAAACTGATTGTGAGAAACTTTTGTATCATATCGTAACTTATGCTCAATTACTCTCTCTCATAATTTTAATGTATGACACATTAACTTAATTCTTCTAGAATTTGCACACTCTTGTGCATCACCTTTATTCTTATATATAGGAACCAACAAACTCTTTCTCCACTCATCTGACATCTTTTTAGCCTTTAAAATAATATTAAGAAGATTTATAAGCCAAGATATTCCTTGATCTCTTAAACATTTCTACACTTCAATTGAAATATCATCAGGTCTTACTGTTTTTTCACATTTCATTTTCTTTAAAGCTTCTCTAACTTCAGATTTGCTAATATGACGATAAAAATAACATTCTCTATTTATGTGAAGGGTATTAAGGTTGCTAAAATCAATTGTACTGTCAGATCCTTCATTGAAAAATTTATCAAAATACCTCATCCATCTATTTTCAATATCCTTTTCTAAGAAAAATACTTTATTATTTTCATCCTTAATACATCGTTAATACACATCACTTGACATAAGCCATGCCCTTATTAATATGATATTATTTTAGAGTAAATATTGCAATACATTTGATTTGACATTGATCCTTTTATGAGTTAGAGTTTCTATAAATTATTACTTTCGACAATCAATTATAGAAGATGGATGAATTTTTCTTTAAGTTTTTAAATGATAAATTTTACTTGAATATCTTAAATATAATATCTTCTGCATTTTTGTTGAAATTTGACTTTAAGTTGATTTAATTTAGAATTTTAAGTATACTTTGATAATAATATCCCCTTTGGTTGAAATATTTATCTAACATGATCATCATCAGGGTATTTGACTAATTTTATTTTATTAATTTAGAAATTGTTAACTTTGCATGTTTGTTTGTAGAGGATTTAGTTTATAATTAGAACTTGTAATGGGATTTTCAAGTTTGACATTAAGGGTTTGTATTTTAAATATATATATATATATTTTTTATTAAGGTCTTTGATAGTGATATGCAACTATAAAATAAATCTTCACTTTAAAAACGACTGTTTAGTTTTATAATCAATCCTATTGATTCCAGTTCTTATATGAAGGATCAGACTAATCAAGTAAGATTTATGATTTCTTTAATATAGTTGGAGTATCTTACTTAAGAGAAAATGCCTGATTGATAAGTGTATGTTGATCATTGAAAAGAATATATTTCATTTTTTTTGAAAATAAGAGTTGATCATTGAAAACATTTACATGATTCTTAAGGCGAGAGTGAACTTAAGATAATCTTGATTATAACCCATGCAATATTCTCAGATTATATGATTGAGCATTCAATGCACTAGTCAGAGCACATGTTAGAATATTTAAGTTGATTTTGTAAGTTTCGGTGTACTCACGTTGCGTGACTATATGAATTTCAATGCATTTATATCATGTATTTATATGCTTTTGTTGTTAAACAATCTAAATCAATTTTATATTTAACCTCTACATCATTCTTAGGCATTGGACTTAAGAATTTAGCATATGTGTTGGGGTACATGCATGTATGATTATGCTGCATGAATCTTGATACGATTCGATGATACATTAGTTTACTTTTTTTTTTTTGCTGCTTGTTTGATGCAGTAGCACACTTTGAGATATTTGTTTGAGTTTAGAATTATCTCGTGATTCATGCATGTTATTTGAAAGTATTTCAAATTGTATAGTTTATAAAAGTATTTTGTTATTGAGGATGACATTGCATCTTGTGATTTAAGTGAATTTCATGTCTGCTAATATATGAGTTGCAACTTCAATGGTGTGAATTCTCACTTAATTATTTTTCTTGGTTTAATTAAATTTTAGTTAGAAATTTTTTTTTATCTTTTTATATTTTATTTAATTTTATTTTGAGTTTGTACGCTCAACAGAATTATCAATACGGACTTAGCTATTTGATAAGTTTAAATAAATTTATTAAAGCACGATATATAAATGAATAAGCTCTAATATTGGCTCAATTATTTATTTTTGTGACTATACTAATTTGTTTATTAATATATATAAATATATATTGCTAAGAGATTGATACAATTTTATTTTATAGTAATTTAATTATTTATTTTGTAATGTTGTGTGTATAAGTTTTTAATATTAAATCTATATTTGATTAAATTGGATTAGGCCTATCTTATTAATAAAATTAATAAATAAATGGAAGAATTACATATATAACCCTAAAATTCCTATGCATTTATTTATCTTTCAGTTAGAATTTGATATTTATATTTTAAATATTTTATCTATGCACGAAAAAGAGTATTAATTTTTAAGAAGATGATAATAGTGGCATTTTGATATGGTGTTAAATATGTAAGTGTTATGAATATTAAATGTTAAATTTTTGATGTTAGATATGTATATAAGAATTATGCGATATATATGTAAATGACCTATATAAATTTTGAATAATATTTTAAAATTTAAATTGTATTTATTTAAAATAAAATAAATGAAAGAACCTGAAATAACATTACTCTATTTATTTGTAAGATTGAATATAAATCAAATAGGATTTATTAAATTCTATAAAGTTGGATTAAGTAAAAATTTTGTGATGTTAATTGTTAAATCTTCAAAATATTTAATATCATATTTGTATAATTTGTTTAAATATTAACAAATTTGAATGTCTATTTAATTATTTAAGATTTAAATTCATATAATTAATGTTGGAATGTGATGTTAAATTTACAATTTATTTTGGGTGGCTGCAATTATTTTTAGAAGTAATATAAAAAATATTATATAAAAGGAAAATTTACATACATAGCTCGTAATTCTTATGTATAATATATTTAATACCAAAAATTTGATATTAAAAAAAATAATATTTTTTATGTATAAAAAGATGTAATTCACTCAAAAAAAATTAATTATATTATTTTTGATGTAATGTTAAATTTTAGATGCTATATTTATGTAAACATACCAATTTAAATGTTATATATATAAATATAGAAAAATTATGTGTTATATGTAAATGTCCTAAATTAAAATTTAATTCTTAGATATATAAATTCATAAGAATTACGATATATATATATATATATATATATATATATATATATATATATATATATATATATATATATATATATATATATATATATATATATATATATATATATATTCACTTTCATAATAAATTTCTTGGGATGTAAATTTTTTGTTTTTTTTATATTAATTATCAATTATCAATAATTAATTTTAAATGTGCTAAATAAAAAAAATGATAAATAGTTGGCATGTTAGTATCATGTTAAACACGTGATAAACAGCTTTGCTTCCACATTCACATGAATTATCTCCTTTCGGCACTGGTCTCTTTCCTTCTGAGATTGGGGCAATTTCCGTGCGTGGATGGCGGCGACTGGAGACTCGTCGTCGACGGCGCCGCTATTGGCTGGCCCGCCATTGACGCTCCGGCGGAGGATAGCTGGTGGGGCAACGTCGGCGCAGACGCTTGGCAACATCGTGGTGTCAATTGTGGGGACGGGGGTGCTCGGCCTCCCCTATGCTTTCCGCGTGGCGGGATGGCTTGCCGGATCACTTGGCGTCGCACTCGCCGGTGCCTCTACCTACTTCTGCATGCTCCTCCTCGTCAGTAATTTGTTTGTTTTTATGATCCCTTGTTTTCTTTTTTTCTTGATATATTCAACGAGAACTAGTTTGAAAAGTAGGGCTTTCCATGTGTTTCCGCGATTTTTTCTGATATGGAGCTGGAGCTGCTTGATTGAGCTAAAAAAAAGTAGAGAATGGGGTCTAATTTTGATTCTTCTCGTCAATTGTACCTAGCTAGTAAGCAATAACTATTAATTGCTTAATTCATTAATTAGTCCATAAAATTAATCAATATTTATTAATACCTTAATTAATTTTTTTGCGCCAGAGCTTAATTTTCTTAGGTTTTTTACTTGCTTTCTTATTGCTTAATTAATACTTGCGATCTGCCCTACTGGTTAATTAGTTATTAATTAATTAAATAATCCCATAATAAGTGCTGAATGACCCAATTGGATTATACAGTCCTTAATTACTGCTCATGTAATACAGTTGGGTTATCTGATCAGAGGATGTTCCCCATCTACTTCCAACTATAATCTTCTAATCCTTTTACTGATTAAGTTAATCCAGGTCAAACAGTCTTATTGCTAAATACAGTTTGGCAACCAAGCAATTTTGTGGATTAAAATAAACTAGATATTCATGGTAGAGATTAGCAGAATTACACTTATCTGTGCTTGTGTAATCCTACATAAATCAAACTGTTGGCATCCATTGTCACTCCATGTAGATTGAAGTATTATTATCCCATAAGAAACTATCATACTTACAAATTTGCAACCTCTTTTAACACACTTGCGAAGATTGCTGGCCTCCTTTTTCCTTAGTTGATAGTCAAGAGCTGAATATGCCTAAAGGGAATGGGGGATAAAAATGATAGCTCCAAATGCAAAATGGATAGTTTAAAATGAAAATCGGATGTGCATTTTCTTTAATTTTTTGAAGTAAATACATATCTTTCAACATAGGCTTATAGTTGCTTGATTCGTTTTTGTTCATAAACTTGGTTATATTTCATTGTTGAAGGAAGAGAAGTGCTTCATCTTTTATTGGAACGGTTTTTAACTTTTTGATATTTACATAGCTAATCTTGCATTGTTAGTAATCCTTCATGTTTTGAACCCTAACATATTAAGAACCTGTTGTTTTCTGTAGTGATTCATAGGTGTAGTTTTGTTTTTTCCTGTAACAGTTTTTTTTTTAATTTTTTTTTTATTTTTAATTTTTAATTTTTAATTTTTTTTCCTGTAACAGTTAGTATAATGTTTACTGTCCTTATCTTCTCAAGGCTTTAGAAGCATGTAGCCTTGCAACTGTGCTGTTCACCATGTGTTGGAATTACCTATGTTTTTTTGTTTTTTCATCTTGAAATTAACAAAAATTTCTGCTTGAAAATTACCTCCTTTTGCCCAATAAAAAATTAGGCTTTTTTCCTTAATTTTACAGATCCAATGCAGAGATGGGTTAGAAGAACATGATGATGAAGAGACTAGTGATGCAACCCATATACAAAGTTATGGGGATCTTGGTGCGAAGGCCTTTGGAACAACAGGCCGGTACCTTACTGAGTTTCTTGTACTAATCTCACAGGCAGGGGGGTCTGTGGCTTATCTAGTCTTCATTGGACAGAATATCTCCTCCTTGTTCGCCAATACCAGCCAGTCAACAATACCACCTTCCATCTTCATTTTCTTGCTCCTTCTCCCCCTTGAGCTATCCCTGTCCTTTATTCGTTCTCTTTCTTCCCTTTCCCCATTTAGTGCCTTTGCAGATGCTTGCAATGTCCTTGCGATGGCTATTGTTATCAAAGAGGACTTTCAGCTGTTTAACAGGTTCTCTTTGGAAAGGGGTGCATTCAATGGGACTTGGGGGTTACCTTTTGCAGGGGGAGTGGCTGTCTTCTGTTTTGAGGGGTTCAGTATGACGTTGGCACTTGAGTCTTCAATGATTGATAGGAGAAAATTTCGATGGGTGCTTCTTTTGGCATTTATTACCATAACGGTAGTATATATTAGCTTTGGGATTTTTGGATATTTAGCCTATGGTGACGAGACTAAGGATATCATTACACTTAACCTCCCCAATGACTGGTCTGCTATTGCTGTCAAGGTGCGTTTGAAATTGTTGAAACATTTGCAGTCTATTTCATGAAGTCATTTTAATTGTTTAAGAATGAGTTTGTGGAACCATAATTCACTCAGTTAAGCTGTTGATCTTGTGTCCTTCATTGATAACTGTACAATATTCATACAGCTAGCTTTACTTCTGAATAATCAGGCAAACTAGAAAACAAATCTGCCTGTCCAATTTATCAGTGGCCAGTGCAGATTTTGTAACAAAGGACTGAAAGTTTTCAGTTTTGATTTTCATGTAGTAATTATAGATGAAATCATCATCATTGTTCTTATCTTTATTGTGCTGCATGACTAGTTGCTATTATGAAAGTCAAAATGTGAAGGGAGACTCATTTTTTTAAGATTAATTTCAGATTTTTATATATTTTCAGCAAATATTCAATATACATATTGCTTTCATAAACTTATTTTGATCCCAACGCAATGCTTAGCGGTCTTGTCTTTTAAAGTATGCAAATATATACATATGCAAATGCAAGTTTCTAAGTATACTTTTTTGTGATAGTGCCGTTCACATTGTTGTCGTGAAAACTTGTAATAAGTCTTTGTTCGCGTTATTCCAGCGTGAGAAATATCTGCGATAAATGCCGTTCACATTATTCCCGTCGGCGGGAAACTTGTAATAAGTGCGCTGCGTTGTTTAAGCGTGGCGGTGAAATATCTTTATGATAAGATGCCGTTCACATTGTTCCAATGCGAAACTTATAATAAATCGCTCACGTTGTTCGCGTGGCGATATCTGCGATAAGTATTCTTCACATTGTTGTCGGCGGAAAAACTGTAATAAGTGCGCATTCGCGTTGTTCGCGTGGCGAAATATCTTTCGCGATAAGTACCGTTGCATTGTTCGGCGGAAACTTGTATTAAGTATTTGTTGCGTTGTTAACGCGTGGCGGAAATATGCTTATGATAAGTGCCGTTCGCGTTGTTCCGTCGCGGCCTTAATAAAGTGCGCATTCACGTTGTTACGTGGCGAAATATCTTTAATAAAGTGCAGGTTCGTTGTTCCGTGCGGAAATATCTTTTATAAGTGCTGTTGTTCTAACGCGGGAAGCTGTTATGATAAGTCTTTGCTCGCGTTGTTCAACGTGACAGAAATCACAATCTTGTGTTATCAACCCATGCGTTTTTCTTTGGCGTGGTGGGCAATAAATCTTCGGTAGGTGTCTCACGACACGCATCATGCGCCTTTCGTGGTGGAAGGCTAGTCACGAAGCGACGTGTCGAGGATGATGTCGGGAGGCTGTCGAAATTTTCTAAAAAAAAATAAAAAAAATGGAGGTGAAATATGTTATATATGAATGCTTAGCTTTTATTTTCATATCATGCAAGCTATCCTATTTTGTGGTAAATATGATATGAATTGATTAATTTTCTTTATGTCAAATATGAATCTTTATGTGTTGACTTACATCATAAGTTATCTTATTATGTGGTATAACATGTATTGTTTAAAGCTTATCTATTTTACATACTTGACATGCCATGAGTTATACTTGGGATATGTGCTTAAAACATGAGCTTAGTATGCCATCCTCTTTTATTTGTCCATTTATGATCTACACATATTACATGGTGAAAAACATGGGGACATATGAAATTAAACTGCAAGTGTGATATAACATCTTATAAAAAAGAAGACATCAAATAAAAAAAGTCAATAGAAAGAACTTACAAGTTAAATTAGTGGCAAATTGACTCTTCTTGTAAGATTGAAAGAACATAAACTTTGTAGTATAGGGGAGAAGAGAGGAAAGTAGGAATGATGTTTCGAGAGATGAATCCCCTTTATTTATAGGATTCATTTCTCCTCTTATCATTTATTCATGTCGTTGACTTGTGGTCTTTGTGTTAAATGCAGATTTTCATCCAAATTTATGTCATTTGTCATATAACGTACATGGACATGCGCGTCAGCTATTTTATCACTTCCTTTTGAAAAAAATAAACTCTTTTGTATCTTCTTAATAAATTTAATGAGTAATTGTCACGTTATGAGCTGCATTAGGAGGTGGATTTTAATTAATCCACTTGTCTCTTAAATGACATGTGACATCTACTTATATCTTTTTGTCTTCCCTACCAAAGTATGGGTGATTGATCATATAGGCAAAATGATTTATTTCACTTTTATGTTTCTTGATTTGTCACATAGAAAGGGTTAGCTTCAATCAGTCTAAATTCATTCCCAAGATCTTTATATTTGATCATATGAGTTCAAAATGATTTATTTCTTTATGTTTCTTGATTCTGCATAGAAAAGGTTCTTGGCAATCAAGTCTAAGTTCATTCTAGGCATTACTTTATATTTGATCATATGAAACTGAAATGATTTATTTCTTTATGTTTCTTGATTTCACATAGAAAGGGTTCTTGCAAATCAAGTCTGCTAAATTCTTAGGCCCGTATATATTTGATCATATGAGTTTAAAATGATTTATTTCATTTTATGTTTCTTGATTTATACATATAGAAAGGGTTTCTTAACAATCTATATCTATTTGTCCACTTCTTGTGATTGACTTTAAAACTTTCATAATTTATTTTATCTCTGATTTGTATAAAGGAGATTTTTTACAAAATAATATATGTCGTATTCCAAATGAAAAGCTTAAGTCATGTTTGGTATTACCTTACATTTGATCAAATAGCTTCAACATAATTTATTTATTTTACTTCTGATTTGTGACATAAAGGGGTGGTAAAATATTATCATATCATTAATGAAAAGAAGAAGTCATGTTTGGTATTACTTTACATTTCAACTTGACATTTTACTCGTATACAAATTTTTTTAAAAGAGCATCTTTGTATGTATGTTGTAATCATCATCGTCAAAAAAAATAAAATACAAAAGATATCTATACTTAGGTTTGGTGCTGGGCCGAGTCAAGTTAACAAAACTCAAAATCAAAATTTGACATATAAAATTCAACTTAAACATCTTAATGTCCGACTCACAGATATCAGTATCGTGTTGAAGTAATTAAGTCAAATATAAAGAAACGAATCTTTACATAATTAGGTTTGGTCTTGGACCAAGTTAACAAAACTCAAAAATTAAAATTCACTTCTTAAACGTTCAATACAATTCCGAAACAGATATCAGTATCGTGTTGGAGTAATTACTAAGTCAAATATAAAAGAGATCTTTATCTTCCTTGGTTTGTGCTTGGGATAACAAAACCTAAAAAAAATGACATTGAAACTTCATTAAAATCATCTTAATGATTTTCAAAACAGATATTCATATCGTGTTGAAGTAATTATTAAGGTAAATACAAAAGAATCTTCATAATCCGTTGGTCTTGGATAGAGTCCGTTACTTAAAAATTTGATATTAATTTCAAATTAATAATATCTGATTTAATAATTAAACAAGATATGAATCAACATACTAAAATTCAAATCCTCGGAAGAAAAGTCTCCGATCCCATATGTTATTGGAGTGAATGAGGTTTTGAAGGATTATCTTCTTGAGATAATGACGATCCTCAGAAAAGCGGACGAGTAGCGAGTTATCGATTGATAATCTATGATCGAAGGGTAATTATAATTAAAATTTCGATGATAAATGATCATGTATTCAAATCTAAAATCAAGAAATGATCAAAATTCAAAGAAAATAACAAAAAATAAATAAAATAAATCCACCCAGATTGTTTATCTTGGTGATTAAGAAAATTTTTGCTCAGTCGATGTCAAATCAAATGCTTCACTCAAATATTCCTAAAACGTGGGGCGTGACCGTGTCTCTGTTGTGTTTTTGATACCCAAATAATGATTCTACGACCGCTCTGACCGTGGTGGTTGTGATATGACATTAAATTCTTATCACTGCGCAGTATGTTCAGCAACGCTCTTTTGAGCTGATAATAGAATGTGGTTGGTAAAAAAGCCATATGTTAGAGGTTGACTTATATTTGTCCTTAAACCACCTACAATCTGGGACGTAACATATGGAATCCTTGAGGTTGGGTGTCCACTCCTCGACTAGCGGGGGGGGCATGACGACGGATGGGAACCATGGGATCTAGGCGTCGTTCCCCACAAAAGTTTTAAAATTAAAATAATAAATTTCATAAGTTAAACTCTACTTTGTTATTATATTATTTAATTTCGATTCGTTTAGCCTTAATCGAAAATGTTCTCGGTATTGGGAGGATAATTAACTATACTGCTATAGAACCCAGACAGATATAAAAGTTCTCACCAAATGAGAACAAAATCTCTGGGTAGTGTCTTATCTACTATTCATCTGCCTTCTGAGATTATCACTGACACTTAAATAACTTTTTTCTTTTTCGAAAGAGGTCGGTGGCGAATTTTCGGATCTCACATGTCTCTTATTTTTGAAACTTGCATTTAACTATTTCATTATCATGGCTCTTTCCTTCAAACTTGTATCATCATTTACTTGATCATTTCAGGTCTAGTTCATTGCCATTAAATTTCAACCTCAATAAGAGCCACAGGATTCTGGCTTCCACTTAATCACACATCTTTAGGTACTGGTCTCTTATAGTTGTAGATCTATTGATCTCTTGTTATCATCAACCTTCAACGATTGTACTTGCTCACTAATAGTTAATGTTTTTATTGCATGAATCTTCCTTCGTTGATCATCGATCTCCTATAGCTATAGATCTGTTGACTTATTTTTTCCAACATGGTCTGTTGATCTCCTGCAACCACCTGATGTTCTTGATCTTCAGAATTTATCAACAATCATATTTTTTGGTCCTTTAACTGAGTGTCTCGTTGTACCTTTTCTTCTATATGATCATATACAATATTTTCATTACAAGACATAATTTTACTCGTTAGATATGGACCTTTTAGTAAAGAACAAATGGATTCATTTCATAATACGTTCAATTAGTCACAAAATTATTTTGTCCTTATCCCCACCATGATTGATATAGGATCATGGCCCAACATGTAAAAAAAAAAAAACCAAGAGTTATGGATTGTATATTCTGTATCTTTGAACTTATGAAGTATGGCATCTTAATTTTAAAACATTATAGATCATGCAAATATAAGTGTTGAAATTGATAATGCAAAATATTATTTGAAATAAAAATATAAGTGTTGAAACTGATAATGCAAAATATTATTTTATCTCAATTCTTGGTGTTTATTTATCAAGTTAGGGAATAGTTCATCAAAATTTATTTGTTGACATACTATAACAAAGTGAGATAACTGAAAGGAAAAACTAGACATGTTGAGGTGGTTGTATCATTTATATTTGTTGCACATATTTTTGAATAGTTTCAGGAGAATTTGTTTTAGTTTGAACATATCTTATAAATAGAATGCATTTTCGTAATCTCAACTTTAAACTTCTTACAAAGTTGATGTAACACATCTTGGGATTTTAGCTATTTTCTAAATAAAAAGAACTCTAAATCAATATTTAAAAGTAGGGCTAATTAAAAACATAACACTCAAAACTTATATATTTACAGAATTAGCACTCAGTTTATTTTTTTTTGAACTAATGATCCCATGTATTTGTATGTGCTATGATCAAATTGCTACGAATTTGATAAAAGAGAAAATATGAGTTGGAGTTTTAATGTGAATTTTAATATTTGAGTGTGAATTTGAAAAAATAAAGTAGGCGGTGCTATTTTTGTAAATATGTATGTTTTGAGTGCTATATATGTAATCTCTCCGTAAAACCTAATATTAATTATTAATGCCACCCATAATCTTGAACGTGTATCATCTATTTCTATAATGACTAAATCAAAACCTAAATATGCATTTTTAAAGAATCAATTTACTACCCAAACTAAAAAGAAGGATCGAAGGCTCAAGCGCAGATGAGGTAACAAAGAACAAGGTTTAATGGTGAACTTTTTGCGAAGGAATAAGAAAATTAAAATTGTTATAATGGACTCCAATGAGGCAAGGAAGTTAATTATACTTTTTGATAATTCTCTATTTTGGAGTTAAGAAAAAAGAGTGTAGAGAACAAGTACTTACAGAGGCTAGGGTGGAACCATCATAAAAGTATATTGGCAATAGTGAGTAAGATTGAGGGAAGGAGAATCACACTCAATGAGAAAGAGAGCAACATTGATGATAAGGCTCGTGATAGGGAGTTGCAGCACATGAATAATCATCATAGAAGGCAAGGGAGAGATGACTTGTGCCATGGTTGCTTAGTCGCAGGCAATAGCATAAGAGGTGGGTTTGCAATTGATAGCTTTCAATTGAACCACAAGGAATAATATGTAATGTGATGCCCTAGCTTTCCATGTCCTTAAATTGTGGCTAGAGGCAATAGGCGTGAAATTTCCTTTGTGAGACGAAATCAATGTGAGGAAAGGCAGCTAGGTTGTGGGATGCTTACGGCTAGTTTTGGGATTTGATTCGGGTCTTCTTTTCATTCATTACATTCTACCCATCTTAAAATAATTTGCTCCAAAATTCATATTGTTGTTTTGGAATAGTTTTCGGCCAAGGGTACTACATGACCATTTCTATGCCTGTAGTCAAAATATCATCTTTGATGCTCTTGAATTAAATAGTCATTTCTGAATGAGTTGAATCTTCTTAGTAGGGATTAAGTCATGATGATATAATAAATTTTAAATTTATTAATTATTACTTAAATAACATGATAATGATGCAAATGTGACACAAATTAAAGAAAACTACTTATGAGATATAGAGCATAAAATGAAATATCTTGTATACTTTTAGATTCAAATACTTATATTTGAAGGACTGATTTTGTTCTTTTGTAGTTATAATTGGAATTCATATAGTTCATTGAAACTCTTCTATTTTCTTTAATCAGAAAATTGATGCTCTAAAAACTAATTTAGGAATATAAAATTTAATATCAACCAAAAGATATATAAGTAAAAAAAAATTGAAATAAGATAGTGCTATCGAACTAAATTACATAAATATATTGTAAATTGTATGGCATTGTTTTAGGCATCATTGCTATTTAACAAATTTCATTTTTATATATTTTGCTTTAAGATTAATTTTTAAAAATTTGATAAAAATGAATGGTGATATCAAGCATAAAATTTGATCATGGAATGAGCCAAACACTTCAACCGATCCCTGAACAATTTACTGATTCAATGGAACCTTCGGTTTATCATAATTTTTCTTTATTCTTGTGTAAAATGGTTTTAGTGTTGGATCAAACTAGCCTGGGAACTAGTTCACGATTAGACCAATTATAGTCAGTTTGGTTTGATTTTTAAAACCATTGTTGAGGGTTTTCTATTGCTAACTTCAAGCCAATATAACGAGATCTGTATTCCTATTTTAAATGGTGTCATACTGATACCAGCTTGAAAGATATTATTATGAGCGAATTCTATAAGTGAAATGCAATACCACCGGCTACTATCAAAGTCGAGAATACTAACTTTCAATGAATCTTCTATGGTTTGAATAATATGTTCTGATTGATTGTTTGTTTGAGGATGATTTTGCTAAAGTCTAATTAAGGCTTGAATAGTACAATTTTGAACTTAATTATATAATCTATTTCTGTAATGAACTTATTCAAAATCTTAGTTTTTTTTATATATAAAGAATTGAATCGCTTTTTATACCTCTTAAAATGATAAAAAGGATGAAGGCTCGAGCAACATTGTGTGCCAAAAAGAAAGGTTTGATAGTGAATAAATAAGAAAATTAAACCAATTGCAATTGCATTAAATGAGACTATGATGTTAACTATAGTTTTGATAAATTTCTGTTTTGGTGTTCATGTGAGACGCTTCAAATGAACCAAAATTTAGTTCTTATGAAAAATGAATAGGTTACCCAAAAGTCATTCCATGATTGATGACTTTATATATATATCTCATAATTCAAGTAATTGGACAAATATGTCTGCAATAGTTTTATTTAGAGAAATAAGATCTCATTTTTGACTAAATTACCTCTGTGAACATTCAAACAAGATAGTTGGTCGAACAACTGTCTTTCAAGCTTTATCATCTTCCTCCACGCAACATCTCTCTTTGACATTGAGTAATCCCTTTGTCGTAAAGCATTATTGCAATCATCTTCAAATGAACCATAAAGGAGATAACCACATTCAAATTTATATTACAAAAATATATATATATATTTTTGGTTCATTTGAAGTGGCTTGCAATGAAGATTTATAGCAGTGTGATCACTCGAAGTCAAATAAAAATGTTGCTTGGAAGAAGATGATGACACAGAAGAGCGATATTTGTGCAGTTATCTTGTTCGAAGATTTGCATTATCACTAAGAACTATGCTTACAATTTTTTTGTTGTAAGGGTACTTTGGTCTAAATGAGGTTTCGGTCATATTTCTCCGAATGAAAGCATAATGGGTAACCTTGTCCAATCATGGGTATTATAAAGACATAAATTAAAATTTCCCTTTTGCCTCTACAAGAGTAAGAATGCATTGGAATCTGATTCCTGTAGATCTCAAATTGATATCTGTGCAGATGACACCTCTCTTAACATCAAACAGGTATTCCTCTGCTTCATATAGCAGCGCAGCTGAGTTCTCGCAAACAACTCTATTTCTTCCATCATGTATGATTGCTTTTATAAATGATCTAGTTTAAACAATAACGTTTGAATTTGGATGATCTTATCTTTTAAAACTAAATTTATTAACTTTCTTCATTGCACTCTTGAAACAGGTTGGACTCTGTGTAGCTCTTGCATTCACCTTCCCAATCATGATGCACCCAATTTATGAGATTGTGGAGATGAAGCTGACATCAATCAGATGGTTTCAGAAACTGCGTTGCAATGCTTATGGCGAGCGCCTTAGCCTCCAGGGAGCTCGCATGCTAGTGCTATTGATCGTTGCCATCATAGCCTCTTGCATACCTGGTTTTGGAGCTTTCATCTCACTTGTGGGCAGTACACTTTGCGCTCTGCTTTCTTTCGTCTTACCAGCCACATTCCATCTTGTGCTCTTGGGTTCCAATCTAAAGCTTTGGCAGAAAGCTGTAGATTATCTTATTCTCCTTGCTGGGCTTGCTTTTGCTGCCTATGGTACATTTGATGCACTCAGTGATCATACCATGGGTTCTTAATGGCAACCACAAACAAGGGATGGTGGTGCTATTCCTGCTAGCACTTTTTTTCTTGTTGCCACAGCCTCTTCTCTAGTAGCTATACTGAACAATGAGAAATCTGCTTTCCTCAAATTTTGAGATCCTTGTCGAGGAAAATTTTTTCAGTTTTATTCAGTTAAATCTGATCAGTTGCTAAGGATGCATTTCTTTGCAGTACTGCTTCCTGCAGAGAAATGCCATTGGTGTTCCAGCCTTTAGCTATGGTATTCTCTCTCTTTTTTTCTCCCTTGGAATACAGAAAGATCTTATCTCTCATGTAAAGCCTCCCTTGCGCTTCAGCACTTATTTTTGCCTATGATGTTATGCACCATGTGCTTAAAAAATCTATCTTGTTTATTTTTAGGTACTCTCTTGTTGTATTGGGAGAAACTATTTTAGCGTTGAATTGGATCAAATAGTGTTTATGCTGCGTGGATAGACTCTTTATTGTTTATGATTGTTCTTATTTGATCCTAAACCTACATACATCAAGGGCTCAAAAAGTGGGAGTGTTAACAGAGGCAGTACCACTGCTGCTGTACTTTCAAATGAAGCAATCAGAATTTTCGATATAATAGCAGACAATATTCTATGCTAAGAAATTTTTCTATTAAACAATCAGAATTGTTATATATATATATATATATATATATATATATATATATATATATTACATTCTATCATTTTATTTTTTTTAAGATTAATATTATATTTTTATTAGAGATGTATATACCCTTTTTTTTATCTTATGATTTTTCATATCAAGAAAATGTTTTGGGGTTCCCAAAATTTTGATTTCAAATTTATTTGCTAAGATTCATTTGAATATCTTAATTTCTTTCTCATAATTGTGTAAAGATAATATCTTTGATGTAGATTATATATATATATATATATATATATATATATATATATATATATATATATATATATATATATATATATATATATATATATATATATATATATATGTGATAGTGAATCTCTCAAATCAGGCTATTAGAGATTGCTTCATGTCCTATAAATTTTTCTCAAATTTATAAATATTACATTTTTTGTTGGTGGTCTCGAATTTATGAAGATATATTAATAATACATTTTTTTTTATATCTAATTGGTGAAGATGCCAATCAAGATTCACAATGACAGAGAGAATGATTTAGAATTAACATTAGTGTGAATGTTTCTTAACAATTAATGCCATATGTTTTGAGTAAATCTTTTTGCAATCAATTTAGCTTTAGAAGGTGAGCTTCGCTTAAGGTCAATGAGAGACAAAGGCTTAAAGGGGGAGATGAATACAAAACTCTTATTCATAAATTATAATTTTTCTCCTGAGTGTGAGTTTTGTAGTATTTGTTATACTTATACCCTTCTTGATGAGAAAACTTCATAGCTTTTTGGGTTAAGTTTGTTTTATTTATGAGGCGTGGTGTGATGTGCGCATATGCATATAGGGTTGTTAAAAAAATCGTCATGAACAATGAAATGTTTTAGAAAATGCTGTTCTGTCATTAACTAAACTTCAATACCAACAAACATTTCAAACTCGATATATAAACGAGCTGAACATAAACAACTATTTGTTCGATCGTATTATGCTCAATTTAGCTCGAAATAAAAAATTATATTATATTATATTATATTACTATTATTTTTATTTATTACTATTATTATTATTATTATTGTATTACTATTATTATTATTATTATTATTATTATTATTATTATTTTATATACATACGAATACATTTATATATCACAAATGACACTTTAATGGTTAGAATTTTTGTGAAAAGATTAGGGAATCTCCTCTAAAACTTATTTATAACAGTTCGTGTTATTAGTTAAATGAAGAAATAACACTAATGTATTTCGATATATAAGCGAGTACATAACAAAACAATTTTAAACGAAATAACACAAACAAAATTTATTCTCATTTCGCTCATTTACACCCCTATATATACGCACACACATACACACAAAATATTAAAAGATTTTTAAAGTGAAATAATGGAGTTGAGACTATTTATGAGATAAGTTTTTGAGGATGCTTTATGGCCATTCAATTAAATTAGATATGCCATTTGGACAATCACTTTTCAATAATGATTTGAAATATTTCTAGTGATCATGATAGACATTCAAAGGATGCATATTTTTTTTTTCTTTTGGCAATTACATTCTATTAAAGAGTATATTTATAAGAGCTTTGAAGTGCAATCCCTTGTTGAAAATTAATATAAAATTATCATATTTAAATACATTAAATTTGCCCTTATTTAATACCACAACAAAAAAAAAGAGCTCAAATCAAATAAATTAAAGCTTTCAATTTTGAAATTGTAGTAAAAGAGATTATCCACACAATTATAATTATAAAATTGAATCAAGGATGAAAGATAAGCCGACAAATGGATTCCAAAACAATGAGTTAAATCCAACACAAATTTAAAATAGAGAGAAGCACATGAACAGATTAAAACTCAATTCCATCCTTGTATGCATGTAAGAGATACAAGTGGGGATGCATCACTTTACTTTAAAAATTGAATTAAAATATAATTCACATGGCTCATTGAACTTCGAAATCAATTCAAGGATTGAAGAAAGACAGCACAAGATCCTACCTGATTCAACAGAATAGGATCATAAATTTCTACTATCATTAGCATGAATAACAAAAAACAAAAAACAAGTTCCTTTCTCTCCTTCAACAAATGCAGCATATTATCCAATTATGACTTAAGAAGTAGAGGTTAAGGGAATAGTTACAGAGCTTTCTAACATGGAATGAATGGTTCTTAAACCCTCAATGTCAGTTGATCTTGCCATGAGACCTTCCTCTTGCCCGGCCGGTTTGAGCCGATCCTGCTATCTCTGCAGATTGAGAGCATAGAATCATCAGCTCCTCCTTCCCTTGAAAATCTGCTTAATCTGTCCGCATTCAGGAGCCTCTCTTCCACATTAAACCTCTCCATTTCTTCGCCAGCCTGAATAAACAGATCAAAGAAACACTACTATAAACATAACTGTTTTGACTGTACTAAATGGCGCTTTAACTAACCAAGTGGATTCGAAGAATACCGGCAAGAAAACCTGGTTCAAATCTAACAATGCAGGGGAAGTTGGAATAAGAATTCGTTTCAGTTTTTGGTTCCTAGTATTCAAGGGAAGCTCAGTCTGAAGCAATGGATTATGAGGTTGGACTATACAGACAGAAGGGGAAGGTAATCTGTGGGGCTGCTTCTTCAATTTGAATTGTGCAGTCTGAGTAGTTGATAACTGTTGGAATTTTCGTCGTAAAAACCTGCAACATTAACAGAAAAGTGTTTTGTTAGAAGCTGAACACAAGCAGCATTAAAAAAGACAAGGAGACTTACATGACTTCAGCCAAGAGATGAGATTTCTTCTGCAGCATCTTCTCCAATCTCTCCCTTTTTTCTTTAGTTTCCTGAGAAATATATAAAGTGCTTTTAAGTAAATCATTGATAGGTCATGTGATTCCTAAGATATCACAAATATTGTTGTATTGACAAGCCAAAATGCCTGGAAAGACTTGCAGCAGGCTTTCCCAGAAACTAAAAGGGAGAAATAAGAACCAAAAGGAATAAAGAAACTCGAAATTTTGATGGTAAATAGAAGATGAAACATTAAAACAAATATAATTAAAGAATAACTCATCCACATGTTTCCTAATCTGCAATTTAAGAGCCTTAGAAGAATGAAACCATGGATCACAGATCTCTAAGTCATTTATAACATCAGGTCAAGCAGAACAACACTTTTCATGGAGAACAAAATATAATACCCTCCTTAATAAAAAGAAAAAAAAAAACAAGCCATGGGATCGTAAAATCAGCATAGCGGTAGAAAAAACATCAAAGAGAAAAAAACCCTGGATCTATAAAACACAGAAATCAGATCAACCAAACAGGAACAGAAACAATAGATTCAAAATAAATAGACGATGTTTGAGAACAAGATCTCACCTTTAACAGCTCCTGATAATCCTGCAAGAGACAGCAGTACTTAAACCTCGCCCTTGCCTCCTCCCCAATAGGGAAATAAGAAGTCAAAGCCGACGATGGATCCTTGGAAACCCTAATTTTCTTCTTCATCATTTTCCTAGATTCAAAAGAGAGGCAGAGGAAGACGAAAAAGAGGGATAGAAAAGGCTAGAGAAGAGGAATAGGAAAGAACCAGGTGGCACAAGGGCCGCCGTGCAAGGATGACAAAAGATATATGGACAAGAAAAGGAAGAGGTAAGAAAAATAGAAGGGTGAGAGAAGATAATGGAGAAATAGGGGTTGTAAGAGAAAGCGAAGGTTCCTTCCCCTGTTTTCTCTCTCTCGCCCCTTGTAGGATCTGACCGGGACAAAACACCAAAGAGCCCCATAAAAATCGGGAATATGAGAGGAATCCTACTTGACGGAAGAAGAGAGATGAGTTTTCCCCTCGCCTTCTTGGCGATGGAAGTCATCGGGGTCTGTTGAGGGGCATTTCTGGCACCCACTTCGCAGCTAACTTTTTCTCTCTTACTGCCCCTTTTCCTAAGTTCCCTCCTATCCCTCATAGCTTTCCTTTCACAAGTTCCCACCTTCCTCACTCGATTTTCTTCTCCCTTCACCTTCACATACATTTGGTCCACCTGGGCCATTTGCACTAGAGATTGACTGATGATCTACATCAACGGAAGAGAGAGAGAGAGAGAGAGAGAGAGAGAGAGAGAGAGAGAGGGGATGGAGCACTATTCAGACATTAATAATGGCTACAGTTTCCGTGATGCTTAAGAAGTGGTTGGCAAGATGCTTACCTTGCAGCCAACACCTTAAAAAGGATGATCATGGTGGACGCTGGGATGAGAATTTTATTTCTACTATAATCAAACACAAATTTTAGATATGGTCTAAAATGCCACTGATCATTTGCATATATTCATGAAGAAGATGCCGCCACAGAAGGGTTAGGGAGGTCAAATAAAGAAAATGAATGCATATGAAAAAAATATACACCGGATTAATAAAATAAATCTCTATAATTATTTTATAGAGCAATAGTAAGTCAATAATTGATCCATTGATTTTGACAAACATTTTATTTATACATAACTCTTATTACAAAAATTACAAAATACTATATTTTGTGTTTTATTTCATATATTAGTATCTATTTACCTCAATAAATTATAAAATTAATATATTTATAATCTTAATGACTATATATTTAAAATTTTACGTGAAAAATTACATCATTGTTGCGTCTTTAGAAAACGTGGGGAGTGAAAGTTCTGGCACGCTTGTTGTGAAGTCGTAGCGGGGTAAAGCGAGAAAACGAATTTTTAGCGTGGAAAGCGCCGAAGAGGGAAAACCACAGAGTAAAAGCTTCCTATGTATCTGTTTGACAAAATCTTCGATGAGGATTCTGAATTCATATGAGAGGAATATGTGTAACAATGATCGTTATGTATTCGCGATGGTGGAGATCTTGAGTAACTTCGTGAGAATCTGATCTGATGGTGGCAGTGGTAGGTGGCGATGGTTGATGGCATGCGGCGGGCAATCTTCTTGGGGCGATTTTGCTTGGAGGATCTTGCTTGAGCTCTCTCTTCCCTCACAGCTTTTCTCTTGCTTCTCCTTCTTGGCACTCCTTGGACTCTTCCTCTTCTTTTCTTATCTTCTTCCTTACTTGGACTCTTCCTCTTCTTCCTTGCTTGCGGATTGTGGTGACAAGGATCGGCGGCAGCGGTGGCCGGCGGTGGTGGTTAACGACGTCGGCGGTATTCTTCTTCACTTGTTTTGCTCTCTTGGCAGCTTCTTCTTCAGCCTCCCACGTGTGAGGAATGAAGGTCTATTCTGAATGGGAGGAGGGTATTCTTGTAAATTCATGTAAAGCGTACCACTCCCCTCGATCAGGGCTCGGGATGAATCTCCAATCATTTGATGTATTTTGAGCATTTGGATGCCCAAATGAAGTCGAATTATGAGATCTTAGGCTCGTTAGATCCTCGTCGACGCTTCGATTTGACTATAAATACTCCATATTTGAGAGCTATTTTGGGATTTAATTGATCCCAGATTGATATTTTAAGTCTTTGATCTCGTCGGTTTTGACTCAAAATCATATCGGCGTCAAGATTTGTCTTTTGAGTCGTATTTTGAGTATATCAATCATAAATGCAAATATATAGATAAAGCAATTTTTTATATCAATAGTTAAATTAGTTAATAAGAAAAAAATTAAGAACTTTAATAACAATCTTTTTAAAATTAATTACCATACTTAAAAAAATTAAAAAATTAATTATTTTCTCAAATTATTTACATTTAAAATTTTAGACAGTGATGAAACATGTCACATCAAAAAAATTTAAAATTTAAAATTTATTAAACCTTACTGGCCGGCTATACCCTGTATACTTACCTCTTTCTACCGGTTTAAATGATGTCCTATCTTCCCTTTCTCTCTATAAATACATGTAGCTATCTCTAACAAATTATTAGTTAAAATAATAAAGCTTCCTTGTTTTTAATGTTTTAGGAACACTTTCTTTATTTTTCCTCCATCACCGAAAAAGATAATATTATTGATCCTTTTCCCCAATATTGTCTTGCCAAAACCATCCCATGAATTTGACACTTCACCTATCACTAATCACGAAAATTCCACCACTTTTTTTTTTTTACAATGGCTTTCCACGGAATACTTTACATCTTGTGTATATTATCGAGAACTTACGTCATTCGTATGCGTGTATCGAGTCACTACTTTCCCCATCTTGGGTATAAATGTCTCCCGGAGGATTTGACTCAATCCGGTTAAGTCCATTCGCCATTTTTAGAGGCGGTGGGTAAATTCCACCACTTTCATTAATGCATTCGAAACTGAGTTGCATCTTGATGAGAGAATATTACGTACTATATTTGAATACAATTTTATATCTGGATATCAAATCAGGTGCAGATATCTGACTTCTGCTATTTAATTTATATTTATCAGATATCTACATTTAATTGATGTCGGAATGAATCCTAATTATATTTTTTTCTATTATTACAGATGATAGTAATCCCAAGAGATCTTCAGGAATTCAAACGCTCCGTCTTCGTTAAAGGATTACAACTGCAGCTTACTTTTACATGAAAATAAGGATCAGATTTTCCCTCTCAATAAAACTGATTTGCAAACACATGTGCAAACATCCCCTTCCAAAATTCCTATCTTGTGATTCATTTTCAAGTGCTTACAAGTCTTTTATCTGAAATGAATCCTCCCAGTTTGAGCCACAACATTACCATCAAGCTGTGACGATATCTGAATGGAAGAGAGTCATCGACATTGAATTAGATGCTCTTGAAGTAAATAATATTTGGTCCATAGTTACTTTGTCGATAGGAAAACATACTGTATGTTGCAAATGGAACTACAAAGTAAAATGTAACTCTGATGGCTCCATTAATAAACACAAAGCTCGCCTCAACGCAAAAGGATATACCGAATAGGAGGGTGTTGACTGTTTGGAAACATTCTCATCTATTGCTAAAATGGGCACTATTGAAACTCTATTAGGTTTAGCATCAAGTCACGATTGGATTCTTGCTCAACTTGATCTTAATAATTCTTTCCTGCATGGAGATTTGTTTGGCGAAGTTTGCATGGACCTTTCCTCGGGTTATACCAAAAAGGGGAAGGAAATACCTACAAATGGCACATTGGTTTGTAAGCTGAATACACAACCCAACTCAAGTAAGTAAACGGTCGTATCAAGATGGGTCACATCATGTCAAGAGATAATAGTTAATTAAATATCCAAAATCTATTTGAAAAAAAAATTCTTTTTCTTCAATTATACAAAATGGAGTAACTATTATTATCAAAATATCATAAAATAAAAATAATTATATCAAATAATATCACAATTGTATATCAAAACAATCATTGTATGATTTTTTTTACCAACAAAACATGTATACTATCAGGGCTGTTAAAAAGCATATCTAAAGTAAAAATATACTTAAAACTAGACTCTTAATAGTAACCAAAAGCCTCTACTCAATCCGACCCTTACCATTTCCTAAAATAACATATGTAAACACGACAAGGATGAACAGTCATAGCTCAGTATGCTACATGAAATATATTATAGTTTTCAATACATAAAACATAAAAGAATAGATAGTTGCCAAAAATATCATTTTATAAATAATAAAATGTGCCTTAAATAAATTAAAATAATGTTTGAATAAATTACATGTGTCTATCAAGTATAATACTAGTATAAAAATTAATATATGTAGAAAGCATATATCAATCAATAATATAACAATATGATACCAAAAATAAAATAAGACAATATGAAGTAATAATTAATATTTTTATTTAGATTATTTTATAATTTTTCCACTTGTTCATATTTCTTCTTTCTTATATCTCCATTTTCACTTATACTTCCACTTGTTCATATCTATTCAGAAGTATAATACGCACAAATGGATAATTTTATAGGTGCACAAGATCTTATAACTCCACTTGAATGCACATAATATATAACCATCCAATCACCTACATTTCCCCACTTTTTTCCCCATTATATATATATATATATATATATATATATACTTTAATACTTAAATATTGAATATTATCATTTTCAGCATATATAAACATTATCAAACATATTACAAAAATATATAAATATATATTAGTGAGTACAACTAGCAGTAGAAATTACAGATATATTTATGTGTGTATGTCAACAATCATAATTTATAAAATCATTAATATATAATATCCAGAATAATATTTTGAAATTTTTCTTATTTTACAACAATTTTTGTCAGGCAATATACTCACAAAAATACACAAAATGATATACAATACAAAATATTTGGTGAAAATTTTATTTTTCTATATACTCACAAAAATACACTACCATTACCGGTCCCAAGTCCGGATGCAAAAAGTGGAGGGTTGCGTTAGGTAGTCGACAGCCAGCGTAAAATTTATCGAAATAATCAGAAGATGTACCTTGGTGTATGCTTTTTGCTGATGACATTCTTCTTGTTGATAAGACTAGAGAGTCCAACGGAAACTTGAATTATAGAGGTCAACTTTAGAGTCTAAAGGTTTTAGTTTAAGTAGATCTAAACCGAATATATGGAGTGTAATTTTAGTTGTAGAAGTTTTAGTGATAGTGTTGTGACTTTAGGTGATCAAGTCATTAATAAGAGTGGCGATTTAGATATTTAGACTCTATTGTTCAAAATGATGGTGAAATAGATGGAGATGTTATTAGTAGAATTCAAGTTGGATGGTTGAAGTGGAGGAATGCATCGGCCTATTATGTGATAGAAAAGTTCCAACTTAAGGGAAAATTTTATAAGATGGTAGTAAGACTTATGACTTTATGCAGAATGTTGGCCAATAAAGAGAAGCATAAGACTAAGTTATGTTCTGAGATGAGGATGCTCGGGATGAGTGGCTTTACTCTTAGAGATAGAATGCAAAATGAGTATGTTAGGAAAAAGTTGGAGTAGCTCCAGGTGGTAGATAAGATTAGGGAGAGTCGTCTTAGATGGTTTGGCCACATAAAGCGTCGGTAGTCGATGACCGTTAGGAGAGTAGATGCATTAGATTTCTTATGTTAAGAAAGATAGAGGTAGACTAAAAGACTTGGTTAAGATGTATAAAAAATGATCTTAGTATACTTGAATTAAATGGGAATTTAACACATAATCGGACACAATGGAGACGAAGGATTCATGTAGCCGACCCCACCTAGTGGGATTAAGGCTTGCTGTTGTTGTTGTTGTACATCAATATATCCAACATAGTTCATTGTACAACATATCAAAAGTTACAAAATAAAAAATTTGTAAATTTTTATATATGTGAGTTTGTACGAAATCCAACCAAATAAAATGTCAAAAATACATACACAAGTGATGAAATTGAAATATGAAGTCTACTTAGAGCTGGACAATTTTTCCAATTGGCCCGACAGATGAAATCAGCTATACGGCCTGCGGACCGCACTTTCTCTCTCCTCCCCTCTCTTTCCTCTCCCTTCCTCTCTCTTAAACTTTTCTATTTGGGAAATGATGAAAATGAGGGAGTGGGTAGGATATTTATGTTAAAAATATTTTATTATTAATTAATTAAAAAGAGGTATAATGATAATTATGAAAATTATTATATTTTAATTATAATTTTATATAATTTCTTTCGCAGTTTAAGGCAAAATTGATCCCTATTATTTATGAAGAATTTAGTCTCTAAATTGATTTGGTCCTATTATTTGATCAGTTGTCCTTAAAATGCATGAATGAAAATGAAAAGAGGGTAGGGTTTATTTATCTTCTTATTTTTATTTTTTGTTATTCAAAATCGTAGTATTCATTATTTCTCATAATTTTTAGTTAAATTTCAAGGAAAAGACTAAACTCTGGTCGAGGATAATTCCTATTAGTCTAATTCTGATCCTTCATAAATAGTTGAGGGACTAATTTGGTCTTAAACCCCATCCCTTTAAATATAAGAGTCTAAAAATTATAGAAAAAGAATCAATAAATCCACTATCATGTGTATAATACTCTTGTGAAAATGGTTTGAAAAACGGACATATGATGATGGCAAAAAACTCGCTTTTATAAAGAGGTACATATTTCTTAAAGAAGGCAAATTCAATAAGAAGTTTTTTTTCATACTTATGATGCTTATAAAAATAAATAAACATATGTTTAAAATAATGTAAAGAATGCTATAGAGTGTGATGAAAACGGTTTATGAATCGAGCATAAAACAGGTCCTGAAAATTTAATTAAATACAATAAGATATATCTTGGCGCATTAAAATTCTATACAATCAAAATTTATGCAAAAATCTATAAATAAACTAGACATAAAATTAACTCTACAACTAAAAGAAAATTAGTGAACACATAATTAATATACGAGTCTTACCAGATCAAATTATTATAGAATAAGTTATTACACTGCATAAGTCATATACGACCTCAAACAAGCCGTCACACAATGGTATTTATAATTCTCTACGTGCTTAATTCACCTTGGCTTTATTCAATCCAAGACAAATTATTCCTTATTGACGAAAGAATGCGGTGCTGAGAATTTTTGAATGTGGGCTCAAATATGAATTTAATTATACATTATACGTTATCTTATTTTTATGCTTATTAATTTTGTGATCAAATAAAGATTAATTAATTTTAGGCTTTTGATACATCTTATTAATTTTATATGGAATTATCATGTGTAGAGACCGGGTATTTTATTTTATTTTAATGATTGGCTAAAATTAAATGAAATGCACTCAAGTATAAATAAGGTCATAGTTCTCATTCTAAAAGTGGTTCTTATTTTTTCACATCCCATCGAGTGAAAAGAGGCTCTCTCAAGAACTCTTTTTTAGAAGTGGAAGGCCAAAATTCTGTAATATTTTTTTTTTATGGATTATGCGCTACGATTAAATCTTCGATGATTTGGCGTGAGATCCAGGAAAGATAAATTTATTATATCTTCATATGTTTTAGTGGTATGAGGCTTATCATGTTGAATCGAGAAATAATTTTCCGTTAATCTATCGATTTTGAAAATTTTAAATCAAAGTAAATGATTTAAAATTTTTTTAGATAATAATTTGGCAATGCGCATGAAATATCGATATCCTTTAGATGGCTTCTATATTATTGATTTTGAGTAAAATAATATAAAATTTAAAATTTATCTTTGTGATCACAATTTCAATTTTTTTATTTATGTGATCAATGTTTCTCTATTACGATTTTAATTTGAGAAATAAAATTCATATTCGGTCATATGAATTTGATTCAAGCATGCTTAATCTTTCATTTTTTTTTAAATTTTAAAAATTTTATAAGATTATGATTAATGCTTATAATTATTTTTCTTATTATTATATTAAAAAAATGAAAAAAGATGAACCATTTTTTCCAAAATCGATATTTTAAATCCTGTAAAGATGAATTCTGCATTTGTTTGATTTTATGAGTAATTAATGATAATTACTTATGGTGCATCTTAAATGTTTTTGTTTATTGCATTAAGATAATCATAAATATTATATTTAATGTTTTTATAAAATAAAATATTTTATTGCATTAAGATAGTTATAAATATTGCATTTAATGCTTTTACAAAATAAAACGTTTTATTATAGAGTCATAAAGATAATAGTTAAAATGAAAATATTTTAGATTATAATTATGAAATGTTCTGTATAACATATTTCATTTAAAATAATTATATCTTTACATTGAACATTTCAATGATAACATTTGATAGTAATGTTAGAAATATTAAAGACTACTTTTATGTATTTTATAAATATTTTTATATAATTATTTGAAGACAAACTTATTCATTATTATATTAATACTTCTGTTCCCAAGTCTCTTAATTGAATTTATGAGATCTTATTGCAAAATATAATTAAATTAACTAATATAAACTCAAATTAATTGTTTTGATTGAAACAATTATTAAAGTTTATATTATTGTCAAATTATTTGAATTTAGTATAAATTTGAACAATTACTAGAATGACAGTTGATATTCATTATTTCAAAATAATTTAGATTGAAATAATATGCGACCAAAGTGACATCTATTATATCAATTTATTTAATTTTGAAATATATGAATATTATTTAGGATTATATTTAAATCTATGTGAAAAATAATCGGCCCAATGGAATATTATTTTTTGGCAAAATTTTGTGCATTCTGAATATCTGTCAACAACAACAACAAACCTTTATCCCACTAAGTATTGCTATGAATCCTCCTCCATTGTGTCCTTTTTGTGTCAAATTCTCATTTAAATCCAAATATACTAAGGTCATTTTTATACATCTTAACCAAGTCCTTTTAGTTCTCTCATTTCTTAACATAAAGGCAAATCTAATGCATCTACTCTCCCCGGATCGGACGACATTTTATGTGGCCAAACCATCAGAGACTCTCTCTAATCTTATCGCAAGCTACTCCAACTTTTTCCTATACTCATTTCATTTTATCTAAGAGTAAAGCCACTCATCCATCTAAGCATCCTCATCTCTGTACACTTAACTTAGTCATGATTCTCTTTTGTTGGTCAACATTCAAAGATAAGTCATTGCGGGTCTTACCCATCTTATAAAATTTTCTCTTGTTTAAGTGGAACTTTTATCACATAATAAACCGGATGCATTCCTCCACTTCAACCATCCAACTTGAATTCTACTAATAACATCTCCATATATTTCACCATCATTTTGAACAATAGCTAAATATAATCGCTCACTCTTAATGACTTGTTCACCTAATATCACAACACTCACTAGAACTTACACCTAAAATTACACTTCATATATTAGTTTTAGATCTACTTAAGCAAAACCTTTAGACTCTATTGACCTCCATAATTCAAGTTTCTCTTGGACTCTCTCTAGTATTATCAACAAGAAGAATGTCAAAAAAGCAAAAAATACATCTTCGTAAATGCCTAATAAGAACATCCATAACTAAAGCAAAAAAGATTAGGGCTTAAAACTGATCCTTGATGTAATCCAATTGAAATGGGAAAATATTTTTTCAATCCTCCTTGTGTTTTGACACAAGTAATAGCTCTAAGATACATATCTTTAATGACTTGAATATAATTAATATTAACTCTTTTTTGTTCTAGAACTCTCCAAAGGACATCTCTTGAAACTTTATCATAAACTTTCTCTAAATCAATAAATATCATATGTAAATCCTCCTTACTTTCTCTATACTTCTTCATCACCTCTTAACAAATGTATAACATCCATAAAAATCTATCTGAAACCAAGATTGTGAGAAACTTTTGTATCACATCATAACTGCTCAATTACTCTCTCCCATAATTTTAATGTATGACACATTAACTTAATTCTCTATAATTTGCACACTCTTGTGCATCACCTTTATTCTTAAATATAGAACAAACAAACTCTTTCTCCACTCATCGATATCTTTTAGTCTTTAAAATATTAAAAAAGATTTATAAGCAAATTCCTTGATCTCCAAAACATTTTCACACTTCTTGGAATATCATCGGTCTCCTTTTCCACATTTCATTTTTTTAAAAGCTTGATTACTAATGACAATACAAATAAAATTCTTTATTTTTATTTAGATTAAAGTTGCTAAAATCAATCGTTCAGATCTTCATTGAAAAGTTTATCAAAATATCTCATCCACCTATTTTCAATATCCTTTTCTAAAGCACTTTATTATATTCATCCTTAATACACTTCCACAGGTCTTTTCTTGTTCTTTGGTTAGCTAACTTATACATATATCTTTCACCTTCTTTGGTATCTCTGTCATTGTATAAATCACTAAAAGCTAAATTTTTTGCATATATCTCTTTCTTAGAATCTCTAGAGCCACTTTATATCTAATTCTCCAAATTTTTATATCTAAATCAAATTTTATAATAATGCTTCTTATTTTTTATCTTTTCTTGCACACTCTGACTCTACCACCAACTATTTTTATTAAAATAAGTTTTTTCTTTTGATTCTCTAAGCACATTTTAAGCAACTTGCTTAGTTTCACTTGCTATTTTTTTCTCACATAATATTAACTTCTTTATGAACATCTCAAATTCTAAGTTTTTATAGCTTGCTCTTAAAAATATTTTTATTTATGTTCTTTAATAATCCTAGGACAATAATTTGATTTATTTTTTCTCTTACAATCTTTCATCTTAAAATCTAAAACTAACAATCGATATTGGGTACTTAAACTTTCACTTAGAATGACCTTACAATCTTTACAATCTAAACGATTTATTTTTCTCAATAGAAAATAATCAATCGTGTTTACTGATCCATTTTTTATAAGTAATAATATGTTCATCTCTTTTCTTAAATAAAATAGCAACTATCATTTAAGGCAAAATCTAATATAATCATACATTCTTTATTAATCACTCTAAATCCATAACCACCATGAACACTTTTAAAATCTTCTACTACTCTACCAACATGTCCATTTAAATCTCTCCTAAATATTTTCTTCAAGGTATTTTTGTATTAATCCTCTAATTTATTCCAAAATTTTTCTTTTGAGCTTACGTCCAAACTTGAAGGCATACACTCATAACATTGATAATCTTAGTATCAATAATAATCTTTAAAGCTATAATTCTATCTCCATCTATTAATATTTATAACATTATCCTTCAAACTTTTATCTATAATCACATATATCATTTCTAGTTCTTACTGAATACCAAAGTTTAAAACCTAAACTATCAATCTCTTCTCCCCAACCCATTTAGTTTCTTGAACACATAAAATATTTATTTTCTATGAACCATAATATCTATTAATTTCATTAATTTACTTATAAGAGTACTATATTCAAGATCTGTAATTTTAGTTTCATGGACTAACTTCTTTTGCATCCGTCCATAATGTGGGAACCCTTGTATTTTAATCCGATCACTTACATTTTTTCACTTTTATTTGAGCCATATAGCATCACTTCCAGCGATGCCTAACATTGATTTAAAAGATTCATGTCATGATTATTTAGATAAGTTATTTTTTATGCGACTATTCATACCCTCCACTTTTCACATCCGGACTTGGGACCAGCAATATGTGATAAATTTGTATTAATCATACATACAATATGTCGATCCAATGATAGGCATATAGTTGGCAGATTTTATTATCAATATTTGTTGACTATAATTTTAAGAGTATCATTTACAAATTATTATTTCTGTCCAACGATTAAATTACAATGTTATGATATGTATCGTATATGTGCTCATCTTATTGAACATTTCATTTCAAGCAAGTATTTTGTTGATATTTTGTTTATATTATATATGCATAAGGAAATTGTAATATTATTAATTGTGAGTATTTTGTTATATTCAGTTAATATTTTTTCTATATATGTCAATTTGAATAATATTTCGATGCTCAACGACACTAACTTTAAGAAATAGAAAGAGCATATCATCATTATTCTTGAGTGTATGGATCTTGACTATGCGATCCGGACTGAACGTCCTTCCGCCCTTACTGTAGAAAATATTATTAAACAAATGACTAACTTTGAAAAGTGGGAGCGTTCTAACCATATGAGTCTTATGATCGTGAAGCATTCCATTCCAGAAATCATAAGAGGTGCAATGCTTGAAGAGAAATATGCTAAAAAATTTATAAGCCAAATAACAGATCGTTTCATTAATTCTGAAAAGATCGAAGCGATAACTATTCTTAGTAAACTCATTTCAATGCGATATAAAGACAATAGAAACATAAGGGAGTAAATTATAAAAATGTCTAATTTTATCACTAGATTGAGAGTACTAAAATTAAAGATGTCTGATGACATTCTTCTGCACTTAATTTTGATCTCTTTTCCTGTATAATTTAATCCTTTTAAGATAAGTTATAATACTCAAAAGGAAAAATTAACTCTTAATGAGCTCATTGCTCAATGTGTGCAAAAAGAAGAGATATTGAAATATGACAAAATAGAAAGTGCTCACTTAGCTACTTCCTCTCGTGATATTGTTATTAAAAGAAAAATGACTTATAAAAGTAAAGGAGATGTAGACAAAGGGACTTCACAGCATAAGGTGCAACAGAAATAAGATAATATTATTATTTATTTCTTTTGCAAGAAGGTTGATCATGTGAAGAAGGACTGTCACAAGTATGCAAATTGACTAGTGAGAAAGGATAAACTTCTCAACTTTATTTATTCTGAAGTTAATTTTATCCTTAGTACCAAATTACACTTTGTGGATAGATACAAGTGCAACTACTCACATAAGTGTGACTATGTAGGGTTGTTTAAGGAGTCATCTATGTGAGAAATGACAATAATACTCATGTTAAAGTAATATGCTTATATAAATTATATCTAGAATTTAGTTATATTTTGAATTTATATGAGACTTTTTATGTACTGTCATTTAGATGAAATTTAATTTCAATTTCTTGTTTTGACAAATCTGATTATTCTTGTTCATTTTAAAATAAAAAGTTTAGTCTCTTTCAGCATTCAAATATTATTGGTACTGGTTCTTTGGTTGATATATATATAAATTAGACATTTCTGCTTCACAAATTAATAAAATATTGCATGTAAACAGTTTTGGTACAAAGCAAAAATTAATAAATGAGAAGTCATATATGTTATGACATAAGCGTTTAGGACATATTTCTAAACATAGAATTGAAAGACTTGTGTCAGAAGGAATTCTTGATTCTCTTGAATTTTCAGATGATAAACTCTGTATAGAATGTATTAAGAAAAAATAAATAAATATCAAGAAAGTTGGTGCTAATATGAATTTAAAGCGTCTTGAATTTATCGATATTTGTGGTTCATTCCTACACTTGGAATGGTCAACAATATTTCATTACTTTCATAGACGATTATTCTCGTTATTGATACTTATACTTGATTTATGAGAAGTCACAATCACTGGACGTATTTAAAATTTTTAAAGTTAAAGTTGAAAATCAACTTGGAAAGAAACTAAAAGTTGTTAAATCTGACTGTGGTAGTGAATACTATGATAGATATGATGGATCAGGTGAACAATGTTCAGGCCCTTTTGCCAAATATTTAGGAGAATGTAACATCGTTTCTCAATACACCATGCGAGAGACTCAAAGTCAAAATGGTGTAGCTGAGAGGCGAAATCAGACCCTTATAGATATGGTTAGAAGTATGATAAATCATTCTTCCTTACCATAATCACTTTGGGGAGAAAGCTTAAAGGCTGCAGTTTACATCCTTAATAGAGTTTCAAGCAAAGCAGTAGCTAAAACCCATATAAATTATGAATTGGAAAGAAGCCTAGTATTAGGCATCTTCATGTTTGGGGATGTACAGCTGAAGCTAGGCCATATAAGCCTAATGAAAGAAAATTAGACTAAAGAACTATAAGCTATTATTTTGTTGGATACTCAGAAAGGTCGAAGGGTTTTAAGTTTTATGACTCTTCAAATACATCCTTTTTTGAGACGGGCAATGCTAAATTTATTGAGAAAGTTGAATATGATGAGAGTAATAAACTTAAGAATTTTATATTTGAAGAGTAATTTATTACTCTTCCTATAATTACAATAGAAAATGATCAAATAAATTTACCTGATCTTATTCAAGTTATAAATACAGATAATCAAAATATTCTTGAGTTAACTCTCACTCATACTGAGGAATCACAACAATCTCAAATTGAAGTGTGATTAAGAAAACCCAGTAGGGAGAGGAGATTAGTAATTTCAGATGATTATATTATGTATTTCCAAGAACATGAGTTTGACATTGGATTAGAAAGTGATCCAATCTCTTTTAGTCAAGTCAACAAAAATATTAACTCTCATAAATGGATAAAAACCATTGAGGATGAGATGAAATCAATAAAATACAATGATATTTGGGATCTTGTTGAATTGTCTAAATCAGTAAAACTCATTGGTTGTAAATGAATTTTAAAATCAAACAGGATTCAAAAGGCAATATCGAGAGATATAAAGCACGTCTAGTCGCTAAAGATTTCACTCAAAAGGAATGCATTGATTATAAATAGACTTTCTCTCCAGTTTATTCAAAAAACTCGTTTAGAATTATTATGACACTAGTAACTCATTATAGTTACATCAGATGGATGTAAACACTACATTTCTCAATGGTGACATTGAAGAAACTATATATATAGTACAACCAAAAAAATTTTAATTTTCTAATTCAAAACACCTGGTATGCAAATTAAAGAAATTCATCTATGGTTTAAATCAAGCTTTCCATCAATGGAATAAGAAATTTGATCAAGTAATTACTTTTTTTTTATTTTAAAGAAAATAATGTTGATTAATGCATTTATCACAAAATAAGTGGGAGTAAATTCATCATTCTAGTGCTACATGTTGATGATATTCTACTGGCAAGTAGTAATATAGGTTTTTTGCATGAAACCAAGAAATTTTTTTCAAATAAATTTGAAATAAAAGATCTTGGGAATGCATCTTTTGTGTTGGGTGTACAAATTCATCGAGATCATTCTTGTGGTATACTTGGTTTTCACAAAAGACATATATTGATAAAGTTCTTAGTAGATTTGGTATGAAAGATTGTGCACTAAGAGATACACTCATCGCTAAAAGTGATAGATTCAGTTTGCTTTAATGTCCAAGAAATGAACTTGAAAAGAAAGAGATGGAAAAGATCTCATATGCATCTGCAATAGGGAGTCTTATGTATGCTCAAATTTATATGCATTCGGATATTGCGTACGTTATTGAAATGTTTGGCAGATATTTAAGTTACCTAAGAATGGATCATTGGAAAGCAGTAAAACGAGTTATGCGGTATCTGAAGAGAACAAAAGACTTTATACTCACATATCGGAGATCAGATCATTTGGAGATCATGAGATACTCCGATTTTGATTTTGCTGGTTGCCTCGATAGTAAAAGATCTACTTCAGCTTATATTTTCTTATTAGCTGGAGGAGTTATATCTTGAAAAATTGCTAAACAATCACTTATAGCTTCTTCTACTATGGAAGCAAAATTTATAGCTTGTTATGAGACATCAAATCATAGAATATGGCTATAAAATTTAATCACTGGGCTAAATATTTTTGATGAAATAGAGAGGTCATTAAAAATAAATTGTGATAATATAGCTACTGAGTTGTATTCAAAGAACAACAGGAGTTTGTCAAAATCAAAATATATTGACATAAAATTTCTTATTGTAAAAGAAAGAGTTCAAAGTTCTCAAGTATCTATTGAACATATTACAAATTCATGATTCTGATTTACACAAAAGGTTTACCACCAAAAGTATTTCATGAGCATGTGGCTCGTATGGGAGTAGTTTACTTTGATGATATGCTAGTATAGTGGGAGTTTACTTATGATGTTCAATGATTGTAAATATATTTCTCTGATCATAATAAAGTATTGTTATTATCTTATAGTTAAAAATTCTGAAATAAAATTATGTAGTTTCAATTACAGTTTAGCATAAATAAATAAAACTATATTTATAACTCTTTTGAGTTATAATATAAGACCACTTGAAAATAGACATGATATATAATCATATTACATGAAATTTTCATGCTACTTGATCATACTTTTGGTCATATTGATTTAGTGATTGATGGGCTTTATAGAAAAAATTATAATAAAAATCACTTTGATTGTATGTCAATATTATTAATGAACCAGATTATCTAAAGATATTTCTCTTTGAAGATAACAAATATTGAGCTCTTAAAGTATTTAATAATATATAATTGACAAGCAATATATATGTGACCCAAGTGGAAGATTGTTTAAAATTTTTGAATGTGGACTCACATATAAATTTAATTGTACATTATGCGTTATCTTATTTTTAAGTCTATTAATTTTGTGATCAAATAAAGATTAATTAATTTTAAGTTTTTGACTTATTAATTTTGTATGAAATTATTATGTATAGAGACCGGACATTTTATTTGATTTTAATGATGGGCTAAAATAAAATGAAATCTCAGTATAAATAAGATTAAATTACCAATTCTAAAGGGTGATTATTTTCATACATTTCTTGAGTGAAAAGAGTCTCTCTCTCTCTCTCTCTCTCTCCCTTTTAGAAGTGGAATGTCAAAATTTCGTAATAGCTTTCTTGTATTGTATTGATGCCAGATTAAATCTTAGCGATGATTTGATATGAGATCCGAGAAAAATAAATTTATTCTATCTTCATATATTTCTAACAAGCGAAGCCCCTTTCATAACATTATTGGTCTACATTGACGATATCATCGTCACTGGACCATCACACTCCAGCATTGACTGATTTTGTCATTTTGAGATACTTATTAGGACTTGAGATCACTCGATCAAGCACATGTATCATTTTGACCCAATGCCACTATACATTACAGCTAATGGAGGATATAGATACCCTTGTCAGTAAACCGAGCAAAACTCCAATGGATCCTAACATTCGTTTAAACGACACTGAAGGTAAATTGTTACCTGACGGTTCTCTGTATCAATGTTTAATTAAGCGACTGCTCTACCTCATCCTACCCCAACCTGACATTACCTTTGCAGTGCATAAACTAAGTCAATTCACTGCTACGTCGTGATTAACTCATCTCACCCCCGCGTATCATCTCTTATGTTATTTGAAATCGAGGACAAGGCATATTCTTCCCCACATCATCTTCTATGCAACTAAAATCTTTCTCTGCTGCAGATTGGGGAGCTTGTTCAAGCACGAGAAGATCCACCAATAGATATTGTATCTTCCTAGAAGACTCACTAATCTCTTGAAAGACAAAGAAGCAAAACACAGTTTCAATATAATACGCAGAGGCTGAATACCGTGCATTAGCTGCTATAGTTAGTGAACTCCTATGGCTTAATCAGTTGTTACGAGACGTCAAGATTCAACTCCTCTCTCTCCTACTATTCTGTTCTGTGACAATCAAGCCACCATTCACATAGCCAGTAATCCAACTTTTCATGAGCGTACAAAGCACATTGAGATTGATGCTACTTTGTTCGAGATCATTACAGATGGCTTCGTCAAACTCATGCCCATTAGATCTATACTTACGCTCTCCGACATGTTCACTAAGCCACTACCTTCCACGTTAATGTCATCTTTACTATCCAATATTAAAAACATATACCTTCCATCTTGATAGGGGGGTTGGGATATATTAAACCCTGCTTGACCGACTATACCCTATGTACTTGTCTTTACCTACTGGTTTACATAATATCATATCTTCCCTTTCTCTCAATAAATACATGTAGCTATCTTTGTACAAATTATTAGTTGAAATAATAATGTTTCCTTGTTTTTTCTGGTATCCATTTTATCTTCTTTTCCGCAATTAAATTCTTAGACAAGATGTTTTTATTTTATTAAATATTAAATAATGAAAATATGAGAAAATATTTATACTACTATTTAAAAGTGGTATGTGATTCTATCAAACTATAATTATTCTTTTATTTTTAAAAAGTAATCTCAATTATTCATTGACTTCCACCAATATTAAATCTGTATCTTTGAATGGTAAAACATAAAATTCCAAGATTTAAATTCAAAGCAGTAAATGCTATATATTGAAATGAGGTCTTCTTATGGCATTCATTCTTCTATGAGAACAAAATTCATAAGATGGAAAAGCTGTTTTTTTTTAAAAAAAAAACCTCTTTTGCCAATTTTTTTTTCTTTTTATTCTCCACCCCTTTTTGGTACTAGAGGCTTCATAGCATATTTAGAAAATTTATCATATCAAGCACAAATTTTGATATAAAAATGGTTGCCATCATTGCTATTTTCAATGGCTCTAAATTTGATCCATCAACTCCATGAATTCATGACGTCAAAGGTTTGAAAATAATATTTTTTTTATTTAATAATCAAAGATTCAACATTAATAGCCACCATAAGTGGATCATCATAATTGATTGTTAGACCTAAGCTAAGCTTAAGAGTTAATCATGTCTATCTAAGGAAAAAAAACCATCTAATCAATTTTGAATATGTCAAGGTATGATATAATGCATTTATTATTCATAGAAAATAAGAATATTTTGGTATACTACTATATAAAAATAAGAATATGCCTTTAATATTCATTAATAAACATTAATTCTCTTCATTAGAGATACTATGAACTCTTAGAGTATAAATAATTTTAAGTCTATTAAACTCTATAATCTCTAGTTGACTATATTTTTGATCTTGGATCTTATCTACACCATTATCTCCATGTCACTTCAATGAACTCCATTTATTCATAAAAATATTCTAATTATAAAAAATGAAAAACTACTTGTCCTATATTAATAAAAAAATTCAATATCTAAGATGGATTGAGAAGATAAAAAATAATACTCGGATGCTTTATGAGGATATCAGAGTAACAATCAGGGATGGAATCAAGTTCAGTTTTCAACATGGGCAAATTTATATTTTAGGATAAAAATAAAGGGAAAAAAAATTTTTAGGATGGGCAAACGACTAATTTGATATATCATATAAGAGAAATTATAAAGTTTCAGGGGCAAAAAAAAGAAGTGGAAGTTTAGTTCTAAAAATTGATACTTTTCTTGAAGTTATTCTAAAAAAACTAATTTTGAAAGGATTTGTAAATATATAATGATAAGTTACAAGCTTATGTGAAATAAGTGTAAGTTTAAGGAAAAAAAGCACACTAAATATAAACTTATTTCAATAATTTAAAAGTAACGAAAAGTGAAAATATTAGCAATTTAGAAAAATTATAAACATAGATTTAAATAATCTATAAAATATATCAAAATAAATTTTAATAAATCAAAAATAGATTTCCGTAAAAGTTAAATTTAGTGAAAACAATTTTATCAAATGATTCAAATAAAATAGATTTTAATGAAATGAATTCCAATAAATTAATTTTAGCACGATAATTTCAACAAAATAAATTTTAGCAATTATTATGAAAGATATTGCAAATAGATTAGAATATAATGAAGAAAACACAAAATAAACCTCAGATTTGGTATGCTTATGTAAGAAAATCTGCTTTGAAGTTTAAAGAAAAATAAACATTGGTTTGAAAAATGATCAAAAAATTAAAGAAAGAAACATGCGAATAATGGGAAGGTAGGAGAGGAAGAGTCCAGCTTACCTTGGGAGTAGTGAGTGTAGCTGCGAGAGAGAGGTCTGGTAGGGACTTGAGAACCAGGGAGAGAGAGAGAGAGAGGACAGTAGTCGGAATTTGGGAGTGCGCCTGGAAGGTTTGGGGAGCGGGTGAGCAAACAAAACCCTATGTTATTTTAAAATTGTTTCTGCAAATAATTTAATATGCTGGGCAAGTTTTAAAATTTACCTTTAGTAGAAAGTGAAATAAATTTTCAGAGAATTGCCCACCTTGAATAAACCGTAGGTCTCTCTCCTGTTCAGCTACATCCACTATAAAAGGATAGCAGAATTTATTTTTTTAAAAAATTGCGAAAAAGAGTATAATGATCTCTGATATATTATTAATTTTTAATATAATGAACATTCGTTTCTTATATAGTACTCAAGTAATGTATTCTCATCTTATGCAGTCATTCAAAATCTCTTCTAAAAACTTTCTCTGATTTATGTATAATAGAAATATATTAAAATATGTCTAAAGTAATATTGTTGGGACCAGAAGTAGGATATCACTTTAGCGATATCATTTACATAAGACATACAATATCATACAAATATTAATCGGCTTTTGTATGTGATATCACTTTTTAACAAATTTTACTGTACTAAGAATTATACTATTATGCATAGAGTGCATTTATATAAATCTAATGTCATGCCATTTCAAAATCCTAAAGATTATTAAAATATTATATACAATCTTCATTGATCATGTGATCATTATAGTACTGATAGATATGATCTAATACTAAATCTATGTCATGCCAAAATGTTTTTATTGCTTAGTAAGCTTTGAGGACCCTCTTATGGATACTTCTTAGGAATTTTTTTCAGGAGTGTCTATAGGGAATTTCGCTCGTGCCTTTCTTAACAAATCCTTTTTGGAAATTCACATATCCTCCAACTTCACTCTACATATTTATGAAACTATAAATCTTTTTCAACACACTTTTGACATAGTTTTCGACAATATTAATATCAAACCTGATAAAATCTAGCATATCTCATTGCAAGCAGAACATGTACATTTAATGCAAAACCATCCTTAGTAGTCTATACATTATATTTATTATTATTATTATTATTATTATTATTATTATTATTATTATTATTATTATTATATAGAGGGCACACCTATTACAGCTTGTTCATTACTTTGCAAGAACCCTGAGATGTTGGAAATATGGGCATATTTGTTGCTTCTATCATCAACTTTACTTCATCACACCTTCACCATTAATTACTCTTCTACCTCCATTAACTTGTTATATTACATGAACAAATTTAAGTCTAAAATTTGATACCTTGTCGTATAGCAGCATAGGCCACGATCATTTGTTTCTTAATGAAGTGTCAATGAGCCCATTATGATTTAAAAATTAGATCAGAATGACCAGTTCAACTATGAACCTATCATCTAGTTGGTTTAGACAAAGTTAAAAAGTGGGGTACCAATATGGGCTTTTTAATTTAATTAGTTGATTAAAAATAAAATTAAATTAAAATTAAAAATTAATAAAATTAATAAAAATATCAAGTTGCAAAATTTAATTTAGATTTACATTCAAGCTATTTAAAAGTCAAGTGTCAATATTATATATTGAATTGATAAACATATCATTAGTACATTATTATTACGCCACCGACTCGGCCGAAATCATCGGCCATCGCCAACCATCGCCATATCTTCGCCGGCCATCACCACGACGACCTTCATCGCCATCGGCTCATTCATTCAATACTACAACTACAAGAATCGTTACAACAACTGAACGTGACTATATAACTGTTGTTGTTTGATTCTGGGATTCCCATTTTTCAGCCCTTCTCATATACAATTCTGTAATCTCGTTATCGGAGAAATTTTGTACTCTGAAATAGATACATAGTGGAAGATTTTTCTTGGGCTAGCCACGTTTTTTTCCCTCGAGATTTTTCACGTAAAAAATTCTGAGTTTTCTTATTAATTCCTCAAACATCTGTGTGTGATGGATTAACAAAGCTATGGAAATTTTATTCTACCGTAACTAGCTTTCTAACGCAATCAGCTTACGCTCGTGAGAAGAAAACCCATCAATCACAATTTCTGTGAACACCCACATCATGGCCAATAGGCGCAATACTCGTAACAACAGAGCCTCCCACTCCAACTCCCGTCACTCTCGAAATCAATCTTTGAACCAAGGATGCCAAGCCTCACTTCCCTCGATAGCGTGACCGAGAACGCAACAAGAATCTCTTTAGAAGATCGTATGCGCCGAATGGAAGAGTCTCAAAATGAGATGATCCGACTTTTACAAGAAACACGACAGTCACCACCACAGCAAACACATCTCCCCCAAGATTGATCGTTAGCTAGGGGAGGTCAAAATGCTAATGCGAGGCCTTCGCCATCGATCAAGTTCCTCGCACAAACCGCGATCTCCTCTTCGCTCAATTCGCTAATCCACCGATTATTGCTGGTAGCTTGGCATGTTCTTGTCCTGTTGACTTCACCTATCACATTATACGTGTAGAATTACAATGCTTAATGCAAGACGAATTTCATCTTAAAAATAGAAATCGTCTTCCCCCTCACCACGGCTATGAGGAGTCCTCACCTTTAGCTGAACTTATTCTTCAATATCATATTCCTGTAGGTTTTAAGCTTCCGAGCATTGATTCTTATGTGGAGCAACTAACCCATATGAACACATCGATCATTACAGAACCATCATGCATATCCAACGAGCTCCTGACACACTGCTTTGTCAAGTTTTTCCAGTCACCCTTAAGGGTCAAGCCCGCACTTGGTTCTACTCCTTTCTAAGGGGATCCATCCATACCTTTGACGAACTCACTAAGATTTTTGTAGAACAGTTCATTACAAACTGGAGGATCATAAAAAATTCCTCTCATCTCTCCGGCATTCATCAAAATGAGGGTGAATCACTTAAGGAATACTTCCAGAGGTTATCCTTAGAAGCTCGCCAAATACCTGGAGTAGACCCTGAACTATTAAGAGAAATTTTTCTTAGAGGGCTCCGTCCTGGGCTTTTTTACTCATCACTAATGTGAGATACGGTCTGCTCATATGCCGACTTGGTTCATCATGTGGAAACACAAATTTCTGTCGATGAGGCTATTAATGCCCATCGTAAATAATTTAAACAATCTACAAAAAAATGTAAGAGCACCCTAAGGAATGCGGACTGACAGTCCAATTAAAAGAAGCAACAAGGCAGTCGTGATCTCCCTTCATGGCACTCACATCAATGATGTGAACCACGACCAGAAAATAAATACACACCTCTGAACACATGTCGTGTTAACATCCTGATGGCTATTTGAGATGAAGAAATCATCAAGTGGCCACAACCACTGAAACCAAATTCAAAAAATCAGGAGCAATATTATCACTTTCATCGAAGTCGTGGACATACTACTGAGGCATGCAAATAACTCAAAGAAGAAATCGAGAGGCTCATTCAACAAGGATATCTACGTCGATTTGTGAAGAATCAATCGACTCAAACAAACATAACTCCAACTAGGGGGCAACCAGGACAATCATCATAGAAGCAACAAAATAGTCATCAAATAGTTGGGAAAGTTGAAATAATCGTAGGAGGACCGGTACTATCTAATCGAGTTCTCATTATCACCTATGAAGAGCTAGAGTTAAAGAAATCTCGTATTAATCATTCTATCACTTTTAATGACTTGTACTTAGAAGGAGTTCATGTTCCTCATCAAGATCCACTTATCATTAACGTAAGGATCGGTGACCCATACTATAATGTTAAGAGAATTTTGATTGACAATGAGAGTTATGTTGATGTCTTATTTTACTTCACATTTCTTAGCATGGGCATGGTTAGGAAAAAGCTCCAACCTGCTGCAAGGCCATTATACGGGTTATAATCATCCTGTGCGAGTAGATGGGACAATCACCCTTCCTGTTGTCCTCGGAGAATTCCCTCGACAAGTGACTCATTCAGTTTAATTCATGATAGTCAAGTCAGATTCAACATATAACGCTATCTTCGGAAGGCTCCTCCAATCAATTTTTGGTGCCGTCACTTCAGTATCTCATCTTAAGATGAAATTTTCAAACCCCGTTGGGGTTGGGGTGGTCTATGGAAATCAACAGATATTACAATCATGTTACCTCAGACAAGCTCAACCACTCCCTTCTATGACCTTCAGCATCAAATATTTTAATTTTCAAGATGAAGAAGTACCCTAGAAAGCTTTGCCTGTAGAAGACTTGCTCTCTGCTACATTATCAGATGACCAACCACTACGAACAGTGCAAGTTGGATCTCTGCTTTTAGATGAACAAAGAAAAAAATATATAGACTTCTTATGCAAAAATCAAGACATCTTTGCTTGGAGTTCGATGGATATGCTGGGGGTCGACCCCAATGTGATCATGCACTTCCTCAAGATTGATCAACATTCAAACCGATCATCCAATAGAAGTAAAGTTTTGCACCTGATCGCCTCCAGGCTATTGAACAGGAAGTTAACAAGCTCCTAGAAGCGGGATTCATACGAGAGGTACATTACCCTACATGGCTAGCAAATATTGTCATGGTTAAGAAAACAAATAGAACATGGAGAATGTGTATTGATTACACTAACATTAACAAAGCTTGCCCGAAAGATAGTTTTTCTCTTCCTCGAATTGATCAATTGGTCGATGCTACGTCTGGACATCAAATGCTCAATTTTTTGGATGCTTATTTTAGTTAGAACCAAATAAAAATGGACCCAATAGATGAAGAAGCCACAGCATTTCAAACATATAAAAGTTTATACTATTACCAAGTTATGTCGTTTAGGTTAAAAAATGCTGGTGCTACCTATCAACGTCTTATGAATAAGATTTTTAAAGACCTATTAGGGCGCACAATGGAAGTATATGTGGATGCCATGTTAATAAAAAGCTTGGAAGAATCACAATATAATTCTGACTTAGAAATATGCTTTAACCTTCTTCGATATTATAATATGCGACTTAACCCGACCAAGTGTGCTTTTGGGGTTACATCGGGAAAAATTTATTGGGTTTATGGTAACCCACCGTGGGAGAGAGGCCAATCCCGAGAAAATCAAAGCTCTCTATGACTCCTCCGAAGAATATCAAAGAAGTTCAATGTTTGAATGGACGTATTACTGCCGTATCCCATTTCCTAGCCCGTTCTGGGGATAAATACTTGTCATTCTTTAAAATATTAAAGAGAGCTAAAAATAATAATTTTCAGTGAACTGATTAATGTCAATCTGCTTTTGAGCAACTAATGAAGTATTTAGCATCTCCACCCCTACTGTCCAAGTCTATTCAAGGAGAAATATTATACTTATATCTAGCAGTCTCTTCCCACACGATAAGCTCAGTTTTAGTGCGGGAAGAAAATAGGATACAACGACCAATTTACTATGTCAGTAAAATTATCTCTGATATAGAAAGTCGTTATCCACTGGTAGATAAGGTGACTCTGGCTTTAGTTTTCTCAGAACAAAAATTACGTCCATACTTTCAAGCTCACACTATTGGTGTTTACCCTCATTTACCATTAAGGGCCATCCTACAGAAACCAGAGGCATTTGGGAGGTTAATTAAATGGTCTGTAGATTTGGGAGAGTTTTACATCCATTTCCTATCTCGACCTGATATAAAGTCTCAAGTACTCACAGACTTTATAATGGAATGCACTGCCCCAACGCCAAATGAACTATCTATTACACGCCTTTCGTCTCCTCAATGGACCCTTTATGTTGATGGAGCTTCAGGAAATATTGGTGCCAGAGCAGGAACCTTACTTATTTCTCCCCAACAGAATACCTTAGAGTATGGACTTTGCCTAAAATTTTTTGCAACTAATAATATGGCTGAATATGAGGCTCTCATCGCAGGGTTGAGACTCACCATCGATTGTGAAGCTCAAGACTTAGTGATCCACACTGACTCTCAATTTGTCGCATCTTAGGTTGAGGGAAATTTTAATACTCATAATCCCCAGCTAGCGCAATACCTCAACTTAGTAAAATCACTTTTTGCCATTTCAAGACACATCAAATCATTCACATACTACGATAGAAGAATACTCGAGCTGACGCTCTCGTTAAGCTTGCTACATCTGCTACTAGAGATCTATTTAAGAGAATGCATATTGAAGAAATATATTTTCCTAGTATCCAAGGGTCATGAGTAATACAAGCAATTAATGAGATAAATGAACCTTCGTGGATGGACCTCATCCTGTCTTTTCTACAAGAAGGGACCCTTCCTGAAGACCTAATTACTGCAACTCATCTCAGAAGATAAGCTTCAAACTTTATTATTATCGGAGGTGAACTATACAAACGAGCTTTTTCTGGGCCATACCTCAAATGTCTCTCACCATCAGAGGTCGATTACGCATTAAGAGAGGTTCACTCGGGGATATGTGGAGAACACCTAGGAGGAAGGGCACTAGCCCTTAAAATTATAAGGTAAGGGATCTATTGGCCTACGATGAAACAAGATGCCTTGGAGTTCACAAAAAAATATACAAGTTGTCAGTTGCATTCTAACCTCTCTCACATGTCGCATGCAGAGCTCTCATCCCTTCAAAGCCCATGGCCTTTTGCTCAGTAGAGAATTGATACCATGGGACCTTTTCCAATAGCATCAGGGAAACAAAAGTTTATCATTTTAACCGTCGACTACTTCACTAAATGGATGGAAGCCAAACCACTCGCTAAAATCACGGAGGCAAATGCTAAATAATTTATTTGGAAAAATATAGTATTCTCTTTTCGCAAAGATCATCACTGACAATGAAACTCAATTTACTGGAAAAATCTTTACATCCTTTTGCAAAGATCTTCACATTCAGCTATTGCATACAGTTGTAGCACATCCTCAAACTAATAGACAGATTGAAGCTACCAATAGGACTATACTCAAATGACTAAAAACACATCTTGAGAAGACTGGGGGGCAATGGGTTGATGAGCTTTCTAATATTCTTTAGGCTTACCGCACTACATCGCGAACCTCGACTGGTGAGACACAATATAACTTGTGTTTCGGCATAGAAGCTATTATACTAGTAGATATCGGAGTTCTAAGTCCAGGAGTTCAATTATTCAATCATGATGGTAATGAAGAAAAACTCCGACAGCACCTGGACTTACTCCCCAAAGCTCATGACATGGTCTTACTTTAGACTACTTCCTATCACCAAAGGGTAGCTCATCACTTCAACATAAGAGTAAAATCTCATCACATATCTGATTTGGTGTCCTGTCTAAGCCCGCAAGTGATCCACAATGCAATACTCTCTATGGGATGACCCATATGTGGTTATAGCTATGGTCAAGTTAGAACATTCAAGCTCAAGGATCTAGGGAAAAACTTTACCTTGAACAAACGAATCCAAAATATTATCAATAATCTCTGCTGCATAATTGTTGTAACTTTTATTTTGTCTTATTTGTCATTTCCTCTTTAAACTCATATCTGTATTAAAATCATCATATGATTGTATCACCAACCTTATCAGAGTAATGAATTTATAGTTTTTTTCTTTCGGGCTTGTTGCATATAAATAAACTCCTTCATTTAATCCTCCTACTTGAGAAATGTGTAACTCGTTGTATGCCGTCATGATCAATCCCAGGGGACTTGATCGGACCTCTTCCGTACAAGTAAGAAGTCAAGTAGCACTTTGGCTAATACGTAGGATAGGTCAAAAGGTCCTTGGTGGACATCTCACGACCTCTTCCATATAGGTAAGATGTCAAATAATATTTAACTAATACAGGATAAAGACAAAAGGTCACTTCCAACTTCAGGTTAGCATCAATAATATTCACCAATCATATAGGTAAAAACAAAACAAGAGCATATCACCCAAAAAAACAAAATTTATCATTGACAACACTAACATGATGATATAAGAAAGAATCAAAATGCCAATACATAGATAAAGGAAAAAATGCATCCTCAAGTGATACTACCCTCACCACTAGGAGATGCTCCCTTGGACTCACTCTCGACTCCTTCATCTCCTAAATCTGGTGAAGGGTCTTCAGATACTTGGCTGGGAGATAGATTCTCAATACTACCTCTAGTTTTGCGATGTACTAAGAGGATTCCTTTTAGAACCCTCAAATGAAGCCCTCCTATAAATATTGGTGCTCCAAGTCCTTCACTTCAACATTAAGAATATGATTACGAGCTTCCTGGACATGGTCTTCAATAGTATTGCGATAATCTAGGAAATTCTTAAAGTCTTCTACTACCTTCAAGGAGATTTCATTTATTTTCGCTTCTGACATTATAAGCTCATTCTCAGAAAAATGATCTTGTAATGATTTCTTCTCCAGTTCGAGAGCTTTCTTCTCCGCTGCAAGTGCCTTGAGTCTTTTCTCTTTCTGGCGAGTCTCTACCCTCACCTCACCACCTCATCATCGCCCACCTCTGGAGAGAAAGAGAAGTCGACATGTTCAGCTAGCTTCTACACCGCTAGTTGATCCTCCATAGTCGCCACTTCTTTGGCCTTAACACTTATCTTTCGCTCATACTCGCCTTGCAGATATTTTACTTTCATAAATTCAGTATTCCATTCATCTAGAGCGGTACCCAAATGAGCCATCAGCCCTAATATTTGAGCTACCTACAAAAAAAAATCATCACAAATGGTACATAAAGAAAAAAGGAAAAGAAGAAAAGAAAGAGGAAGAGAAGACTAATTAATTCATCTTATCAAAAGGGTGCTTTAACACCTCTTCAGGAATGTGCGGCTTCGAGAAACGAACTCCCTCATTATGAGTTAAAATTGCTAAACTCTCAAAGGCCAACTGGGGGCGAACATCTTCTCCGTAAATATTTGATGTAGTCACTTCAACATTGCACTGTCGCGGGCTTCTTGAAACATTGCTACCACCGTGATTTTGTAACGGGCTTCTTGAAAGAACCCTATGAATATGAGGAGGTCTTTCATCACCTTTACTTGACCTCTTCAGTGGAAGAGCATGAGATCTCCCTACCTGGATGGAAAGACCTACCTTGAACATTTTATCTTCAACTATATATTTGTCAATGTAACGTAACTCATGTTGTACGCTTCCTGCATCAGGAATATTAAGAGTTGCTAAGATTTCATTCTCTTCAATCAGCAATGGATATGGAAGGTCATTCAATCTTCCCCATCTCTCAGGGAGGCCCCACTCATTTTCACAAAAAAGAATCCATTAGACCAATTTCTAGATGGATCCCGTGCTGAAAATTTTATCTAATTCTTTATAGCCTGATAAGAAACACGTCCCTGAGCATTCCATGTGAATCTATACATTCAGCACGAGTATTTGATGTTCAAAGTAACACCACGTTCTCTAAGAAAGATAGTCAAACCAACGATAATCATTAAAGCTTGAAATGAAAATTGTGACAAAGCTACACAACATATTTTAAAGATCTCAATCAACTCGGGAGCCAAAGGGAATTAGTCCTACGAAGAATCATCTCAAAACAAGAAAGTATCCTGGGAAGGTGAATTCTCGGACTTTTGACAAAAATAGCTACCAACTCATTAGGGAAGTGAAATTTCCTGTGGAACACCATTAAACTATATGATGTGATAGTGGATGGTATATCGTCTGTAGTTGTCACACTATGGGTTTTCTTCCAGCCATCACCCTGTGAAAATACATAATAAATAAATAAAGAGAGAGAAAAATGACAAAAATCTAAGAATTTTGTGAAGCAACTCACTCACCCCAATACTTGAGCATATTCTTTTTTGACTCTCTCGCTCACGGACAGCTTGGTATAAAATTTTTTGCCTAGGATCTGACGAAAAAGTTAGGCATATATATGAAAAAAAAAGAATTTATTCCTCTCTAAGGATGTTCTGAAATTACCTGTCAAACTTTTCGAGTCGTTCGAATGACCGTTCATAATTAATGCTTCCTCGCCATCTTGGCAGTTATCAACTCTTGAACCATCAATTGAAGTTTCAAGAAATACAATTTCCTATAAGAAGAAGTAGGAACTACGGGCCCTGATCACCTCTGAACCTGGTCGGTCCGATGAGCACAGTTGACGCCTCTTTCGAGAGAAAACCGGAGCCTCGTCATATGAACTACGGGTCTTGATCGCCAACCCGCTGTCCGACGGACGACGCCTTTCGAGAGAAAACTGAGCCTCAGAACGACCAACGGCCGGTCTGACGAGATGACGCCTTTTGAGAGAAAATTGAGCTCGTCGATGAACCACGAGCCTTGATCGCCCAACCCCGGTCCAACGATACGCTTTCGAGGGAAAACGAACTCAACGCCAACCATCATCGCTAATCAACGCATCAACGCAACCACCATCGTTTATTGCCTGACATCGTCGCCATCTTCGCCGGTCATCACCACGACAACCTACATCGTCAGTCGTTGACCCCCGCTATTCACCATCATCTACTGCCACTAGAATCGTTATAAACGAATGTGACTATATTGTTTGTCGATTCGGATTCTCATCGCCTTCTCATATACAATTCTATAATCCCGTTATCGGGAAAATTTTGTACTCTAAAACAAATATATAGTGAAGGATTTTTATTAGGCTAGACCCTGTGATTTTTTCCCTCTTTTCGAGATTTTTTCATGTAAAAATTTTGGAGTTTTCTTATTAATTTCTCAAACATCTGTGTGTGTGATGGATTCCACAACAAAGCTAAGTCACAAATTTTTATTCTACCGCAGCTGGTTTTCTCGCACGTATACTTCTTTTTCTCATAAAGTGCACACTAGTCATTGTCTAAGGTTAGTGATTGTTAACTCCATAAATTTAAATTTATAATCGATATTTTGATAAATAAAAATATTGATTAAATTTAGTACAAGTGCTAGCTAAATTACTTCTAGTGTTTTTTTTTAGAATTTGTGCTAGATAATTAAACAAACTCTAACCTTTCTCTAACTGGCAGGAATGGTGAGCCCTAGGAAGCGCGCTCTCTCTCTCTCTCTCTCTCTCTCTCTCTCTCTCTCTCTCTCTCTCTTTATTTATATATATATTGCAAATATTTTATTATTTTATTAATAGAAATTTAGGCACAATGATAATTTTATATAAGTAGACATAAGATTAATTGTAGATTATGACATTAAGAAAACTACAAATTTTATTCCTTTGCAGGGGCTGATGAACATTTATTTAGAAAAAGTTTACATGTCGTACAAAATCCTATTACCTCTCCCTTGGGAACCATGTAGCACACTATTTGAGCTATAACTCTTTATTTTTCAAATATTTTTATAAGTGTAAATGAGTCAAGATGATTCGAGAATTGACTTAAGTTTGGCTTGTTAACTAGCTCACAAACCTAGCTTATTTAGCCAAAAGCTTGAGCTCATAATCAAGCTCGAAAAATTTTCAAGCTCAATTAGAGTTTGGTTTACCTCGGCTCAATATATTGTATATCACGATATCGGTTCTATAGTTTATCGAACTTTTAAATTTATCTAAAATTCAAATCGATCTTGAGCTCAACATTGATTAGACAAGTTTAACTCAATTAAGTCAAAACTCGAGTCATTTACACATATAATTTTGCATGTATATCTTTTTTATTATCCTTTTTAAGTGTATGTACAACTAGATTTATTTTTAAATTGACTTGTATTTAAAAGCAACTTAAAAACTAAATAACAAACTTGAAACCAAAGCAAAGCCACAATTATATCAAAGCAAGTCAAGCTAAATTAAACCAAATCAAACTAATAAGTTTGGTTCAATTTAGCGATTTAGAAACTTATATCTATTGGAATCGATTTTATGATATAAGTTCTATTATATTTGGTTCATTAGATTTCTTCTAGATTGGTAGAATCTTAAAGAGCATATAAATGTTACAATTGATCTATAAATATTAATAGGAAGCATATAAATATATAAATTTTTGAGGGATTGTGCCCCCTAGTCTCTTGTAATCTTCAAGGGATAGTATTCAAGATTCTAATTAGTGTAAGTGCTGGCTGGAACATTGGAATGATGGAACGAGAGAATAATTCAAAATTTCATGGAAGAAACAATGGTGTCAATTAAGCGTCAGGCATCGAGAAAGATTAATCAAAATCCGCTTCATTCAGTTCTAATTTTTGCCGTTTGAATAGATGGCCAGTGAGAGCTAATTGACTGCAAGACACTCACATCATTAAGTAGTGATATTTGATGACATAATACTAAATGATTTAGTAAGATGGTTCAGCTATGATGGTTGATGTCGATTGAAACATAGGTCACTATTACAATCTTTCAGGCTTGTCTTTGGCTAATGGTGATGATGACAGTAGTGTTCTTTTCATCTAATCCTATCGAATACTTTAACCTAAAACTATTCAACTGAAAGCTGGTTTTACTTATCCTAATTTTAGCCCAGAAAAGATTTTTTTTTTTTTTTGGAAAATGGTAAATAATCATCGTGCAGTCCTTAATATTGTATTGCTTGGCAGTAACTTAATTTTATACTATTTGTTCATTTGTTTTTGAAATTGCAACCATTTGAATTGGGAGTGTGGATTTCGCCACATGAAGATCTGAATTAAGATGCTTCAACCAATGTAAGTTTGTGAAGTTTGAAGAAGCCGACCACATCACCTTAAATGAGGATAGTCAACCAACCTTACCGCATCACCTGCGAACCAACTTTCACCCAATTTCAACCGACTTTTATTCAACCTTTAAGTATTATAATAAACCTTGAAAGAAGTTACTGTATGTCTTTTCAAGGTTCGAGCTTGGTCCAAGGTTTTACACACAAAGATGCGAGCAACCAAACAGGGAGTTTTTAAAAAATACAACCTTCTATTTTTGGTTATGCTAACCATAATAATCATCGAATCTGGAGTTTTTCACTTAATTTTCAGTTGGACTTCTTTAATTTGCTGAAAGTTCACTTATCTATGTGGTGTTGATATAGAATCAATGTCGAGGTTTTGAGGTTGAGTATGGAGCTTACGATGTAACAATAATATTCTTGCAACATTAAAAAACGAAGTGAGCAATTCCTCAATTGGTGTAGAAGAGCTCAGTTATACCTTCCCAGACATTTCTTTTGAAGGGATATTTGTGAAGGACGAAAACTTTTCTAAGTAATTAACTCCCCCTAGTTTTCTTGCTTGAATTTATCATGAACAGTTTTTTATTGCCCTATCGTCTTCTTCTCCTTATTCCTTTTTAAGAAGAAATTTTTAAAATAAGGGTTGTTTGCTGTATTTAACGAATAAAGGAATCAGAATTCAAAGGATTATTTTATAATTGGTTGAGATTTTACAAATTCACGACTTTTTTTTTTTTTGGTTGACAAAATGTAATGAAAGAATAGGTTTTGACGACGCGGCAAGGGCGGCGGCGAGGCGGCATGCTGGGCCACGGCCCCGCCACATCACTTATTGATTAGATTTAATTCAACCCGAATTCCAAATACACGAATTACCTATCAAGTGTATTTGTATTACATTACATTACATCAAATTTTACTTTACTGCAACCAAACGCTTGAAATGTTCAAAGCGTGAATTTGGAACGCATGCATTCCAAATGACGCTACCAAATGTACTAATAATAATAATTATTATTTCAAGAACGTGTAAAAAAAAATTAATTTATGTACAGTCGCCCCATAAGTGATCGCCACCACCATCGCCGAGGTTTAGCCGCCCCATAAGCCACTTATGGGGCGATCTCGCCAAGTTCTGTCGCCTATCATTGATGGAGCAATTATCGGGATCCACGCTCTAAATATAAACCGTGTGCGGCTTTGATAGACCCCACGTGCTTACTTTTCTTTCCCGACCCCGCGACGACAAAGTCCCACGCAAAGCTTTCGGTCTCGGGTCCACTTAGGGATTCCGGCTCCATCTTAAGTCCCGGCTCCACCGCAAAGCTCTTGGTCCCGGCTCCAGGTCCTTAAGTTCGACTCCAGCTCGCACGACCCATCCCGCAAGGTATATTTTTGGTTTCATAGAATTCAATTTTTTTGGGTGGTGTAAAAGGAGGAAGTTTTTGCAAGTGATATTTCATTTCCCTAGTATTTCATTTCTTGAAGTTGTAGGATTGCTTTTGATTAGTTCAATTTCCCTAGTATTCCATTTCCTTAAAACGTCAAACTGATATTTTTGGTGATTGTGTATGTGTTTCGAATCTAGAGAACGAGTAAGGCCGAAGTTCTTCTTTCTCTATTAGGGTTTTTGTAGTACTTTTGATGAGTGATGAGTTAACTTTTAGGATGCGTTAGAAATTAGGTTAATTTTTGTGATGCAATAAATTCAATGAGTGATGAGTTTGAAAAATATTTTAGGATGCGTTACAAATTGAGTAGATAAATTTTGAGATTAGTGAAATATCAGTTTTGCATTTTTGTTTATTCAACACTATAGGTTGGTTGCTGAGCATATATTATGATGAGTCAGGAGCTCGTTTTCTTGATTCTCTTCTATGACGGACAATTAATCGTTGATTAATTTTTTTCAAGTTATGTCGGTGACAAAAACTGTCCAATGCGAGTCTCGCGTCATGCAAGCTTAGAAGATTTGAAACAGAAAGTGCTTAGATCTCTGTGTTATGACGTTGATAACTTCATAGTGGAGCTTACGTGTCATTTTCCGTGCAATACATAGATATACCCGACGATGAAGTGCAATAGATCGGATGAAGCTTCTCGACATTAGTTCTTTATGTGGAAGTGAACAATGTACCATCAGAATGAAATTAATACTGATCTCATGCGGCATAATGTTTCATCTGATTATGCCCATGATTTCATTTGTCAAATGTTGTACCACAAAGACTACTAATGATGATTCGTAAGGTTAGTAATTACCTCAACAACAGTGTTAGTGTCTTCATTTTATGGTTTATCCTATCTTTTATTTTTTTTAAGGATTATGACTTTGTTGACACAAAACTCAATTGTCTGTTGAAGCACGATTGCATGAGCAACCTAGTCCATCTAGAGTACCGTCTGATGACGAGTACGACACAATGAATAGCGAATCAAGCGATGCATCTTATAATAGCGATGCTGAAGAGGATTCTTTCTTTGGTAATACCAATTTATGTGACACCAATGTTGGTCACGAGCTTATTCGAAATCATTCAATCTGAATTCTTCAAATGTCAATGCTATGATCTACAATAACGACTATATCTGCATAAGCCAAACCACAAAAGATTGTGATGCAGAGATTGTGTTTGATAGTCTATCTGATAGATCAAGTTTTTTAGATGACATCGAAGTTCTAGTTGAGCTATATGAAGGTATGTGTTTCTCAAATAAAAATGAGCTTCAGTTTGTAGTAACTGGTTGGTCAATACTTAGCAATATTCAGTTTCTTACCATCACTCCGAATCAAAAGAATTTTACTGTTATATGTGCACAACATAGCAATCCTATCAGTTCTTGTCAATGGCACATGCACTGTAGCAGAAATAAAATGTTGGGAGGTGCTTGGAGGATATCAACTTTAGGTGCACACACATGCACAAGACTATCGGTACATCGTCAATGTACTTTTAAGTTCATTAGTTATTTCATAATGTCAGTTATGCGATTTCAGATAGAGTTGAAACCAAGGGAGATATTTTGGAAGGATGAAATAGAAATTTAATATTAAAGTGTCTTACGTGAAGACTTGAAACCAATGACGCATGCACTGACTGCTGCGATGAGCTACTAGGTGGACATCTCATTGCAAACACTGTATATCATGACACGGTCGACCCAGCAGTCCATTCTACATTCGGATGGGGCAAGCACACGCTCAGACCTGTATGCCGCTTAGGTGGTTACACTGGACATTTTTCAGGGAGTCCTACACAGACCTCACAGATATGGACTTCAATAGACATTTACGAGCGTATGTGTTATTCCTTTTGGGGAGTTTCTTACTTTTAGATACTTCAGGGTCAGAGGTGCACTTGTAGTACCTTCCTTTGTTAGAAGATCTAGATACATTCAGCACATTCTCAGTAGGCGGCGCAGTGTTGGCACACCTATACAGTTGTGAGTCTACCAGGAGGGCCAACATGGTGGTCGATCTGATCCGGTCTTGGGAGCGACTTCATGTAGAGAGACTAATATTACATGTTCCCTACCCTAAGGATCTTGATGGGCTGAGCATCGATTTCAGGTAAGAAAACTAAACCGTTTTTTAATTGTTTTAATATATTGAGTTGCAAGTAACTGATTTGCATATGAAAATTGGATTATTCAAGTGGAACGAATGGTATGTGCAACAGATGTCATTTGTTAATATCAGAATTTTTCGAGATGAGTTTGATGGACTACTATTAAGCTAGGTACAACTCTTAAATGTTAAAACATATTTTATCTGAATTTTACCATACAATTGTTGACTTACACATATGTGTCATAAATCAAGACAAGCCCACAAGTCAAATTCGACGGACTTCGGAGGTGACAGTGCGCAAATTGAGGCTAAAAAATCCACTAGATGTCACTGAAAATGGTCGAAATGGCCTCCGATCAATGAACGTATTTTGTCATCGCATTCATAATGATGAAATTGATCAGAATATAAATATTGCAAAATCTAACGATCAATCGATTAAGCGCTCGAGCTATCAATGTGTCGGCACACATATCAGAGTCGAGTACATGCTGACGATGACCAAACGATCACCGTTTGTAAAATTAAATATGTTGTTAGCTGAGAAACATCGAAATCTATCAAATGAGACTATCCGCGCTTAATTCGGGCGAGTCTGTGCGAATGTCGAGTGATTTGAAGTGACAACACATAAATCGAGGCTGAAACACACTAGACATCACTGAAATCAACTCAAATGACCTTCGATCGACGAACGAACTTCATCATCGCGTTCAGAACATCAAAATTGGTCAGAATATAAATATTGCATGACTTGATGAGCAACCAATCAAGCGCTTGAGTCGTCAATGTGTCGATACACATATCGAGGTTAGGAGGTGCCGACGAGAATCAAACGACCTCTGTTCATGAAATTGATTACGTAATTGGCATTGAAATATCAAAATCTATTAAATAAGATTGTTTGCACTCAATTCGGATGAGTCTATACGAAAATCGAGCGAGCAAAAAAGGCGATGCGCATTTCGAGCTGAAATTAACTCAATTTGGTGCCGACCCAAACCAAATGGCCTCCGATCATGAAATGAACAGCGTCGTTGGGTTCGGAACATTAAAATTATCCTAAATTGATATATATATTGACTATATGCATTTACCGGCATGAAATCCACGTTAAAGTCATTTAGTCAATTTAAAATTAATTTTTAAAATCCCTAAATTACCCCGACTCAACAACCATTCGCCTATATTTTCAGTTTATCTAATTCAAAAAAAAACTAAAAAAATCACTCCCCCCATTTTTTTCCATTTCTGATCGTTTCCCCATTTTCCCTTCTCATTCTCTCTTACACTTCTCTCTCATGCATTCCTCTCTCTCTCACATTCAAAAAAAAAGACTCCTCAAAAGGTAATTTTCCTCTTTCTCTCACTTTCATTCGTGACTGTTTCGCATCAGATCTACACGCCATGTAATCCAGATCTCAGAATCATAAGGCTGACCTTCTCAGATACTTCACTGCTGCTTCCGCTCACAGACCTGAAGCCAACTCAATTCACTTTCACAGACTATTCTTATTCGAAGCGACTAACTGCCGGGCTGTGATCCGACCATCGACTCGGACGCTTATAGCTTGAACCCACCTCCACGCTCAGGATCTCGTGACCACTCCATTGCACGCCGCTTGTTGAGCCTGGCTCAGGCTCGGCTGCATTTTTACTAAATTAACTCGAAATTGACATCGCCTCCTCCCTAGCTTCCTCCATACGGCCCATCCAGTCTTCAAACTGACCCAAACTCGGCCCGTTCTACGCAATCTTTCTCATAAGACACCGCTTGATATGCTCATCAGGGCGTACCGAGTCTGAAGGCCTCATCATACTCATCAGGGCGTGACGAGATGAAATCCGGTTGTAGTGTTCTAGGACACCGCTCGCTACACTCATCAAAGCGTACCGAGTGATTAAAGACCTCGTCATGCTCATCAGGGTATGACGAGATGAAATCCAAATAGAAACCGCCGCCACGCCATCGTATGCATCGGTGATCAAGGCCTCGTTATGCTCATCGTATGCAACGGATTGAAGGTCGCCGGTACTTCAAAACACCAACCTTCACGCCATCGCGTGACAAGAAAGCCAAAACAGCCTGGATGTAGCCACCTGGGATGACGTATCTAAATCCGCCAAAATTTAGAATATTTGCATATATATTTGCTTTTATGCAGGTGATTCAAGGCCTCATTATGCTCATCGTGGTAACGGAAGGTCAAGTTTCAAAACACCAACCATGCTCATCACATTGACGCAGGCCAAAATAATTTTGATGTTTCACACCTGAGATGACGCCAGCGCCAACATCATGGCCAAACCTTTAACTAAAAAAAAGGGGGAAAATCAAATTTGAATAAAATATGGGGTAAATCAAATTTGAATAAAAGAGGGTGAAAATAAATTTGAATAAAAGAATGGTAAAATGGGGACTACTTTTAGGAGTAAATCTTCTTCTTAAAATAACAAATTAAATTATCCTTTGAATATATAGCTCCAAAATGCTTTCTTCGCCACCGGATCTGTAACCCTTTGTACAACCAGACAGAAGACGATACTAAATTAAATTCTATAAAAATCATAAGGCTTCCTTTAATCAAAAATTAAGAAATTTCATTCTAATTATGATTTTCAAATCAATGATTTCATTAATTAGACGAAATTGTCTAAGCTATAAATATCTGCATGTGCTTGGACATAGAGATTTTGATGCAAATTTTAATGTCTGAAAAGGCTGCGCAGGCTAAATTGGAATATATTAAATATTAATCTGAAAAATCTAATAAGATATTAAATCAATTTATAACGTCTTCTTCGCCACCAGATTTGCAACTCTTTGTACAAGCAGACAGAAGGCGATACTAAATCCAATTTTATAAAAATCATGGAGCTTCCTTCGATCAAAAGTTAAGGAATTTCATTCTAATTATGATTTTTAAAGTAAATGATTTTATTAATTAAATGAAATTAGCTATGCTATAAATACCTACATGTGCTCTGACATAGAGATTTCAAGTGCAAATTTTAATGTCAAAATGCCGGGTTGTGCTTAGTTTAGAGGTCGTTAACAAAACCAAAAAACCCATATTAAGAGTTTCAAATCAGTGAAATATTTGAAAAACTGATTCTGTTAGGTGACAGTAGATCTAATCATCTATTAGCAACTAAACATAATTAACAGGATATAAACCTTTTAAACATATTCAAATTAATCAATCTTCAAATCAAATTAAGTAGCAATCTGAAATCAATCTTATAACTCAGAAATAAAAATTGTCTAAATTCTTAAATACACTGCATTGACACTCACAATGCTTAAATTCAAGTGTCCGAGGATTACGATCGATTTAGTCTCAGGACTAGATCCGAGTTAACAAAATCTAAAAATCCATTATAAGAATTTCAACTCAGTAAAATATCTGAGAAACTAATCTTGTCGGGTGATTGTAGATCTGATCCTCTATTAACAGTTAAACAGAGTTGAAAGGATCTAAAACTCTTAATTCAAATATAAAATTATCTGAATTATTAATTACACTCGCATGGGCCCCTACACTATGTTGAATGCCTAAATTTAAGTGTTTGAGGATGCTGCGCAGGTTGCTTCCCGGTTTAGTCTTAGGACAGGGTCCGGGTTAATAAAACCTAAAAATCTATAATAAGAGTTTCAAATCAGTGAAATATCTGAGAAATTAATTCTGTCAGATGATAGTAGATCTAATATTCTGTTAGCAGTTAAAAAGAGTTGACAGGATCTAAAAACTCTTAAACACATTCAAATTAATCAAATTTTCAGCTCAAATAAAATATTATTCTAAAACTGATTAAATGAAATTCTATCATTAAAAACTTAAATCAAAACTTAATCTATCCACCTTTCACAACTGTTTGTCGGGGGTGACTAACTAAGAAAACTCTAACTCACAAAGGAGCCAATGTCAAATCAAGTATTCTGTTATGTTCACTCTCAATCAATCTCGCTAAGGCGTGGCGTGTCCTCTAACTGCACCAATGGCTCCACAGATGAAGTAGTCACACCGTAGTCCTCTCGACGGGGTGGTTCTACAACCGCTTCATTATATTATGATCACGATCGTAGCCAGATGCTCCCCAATGCTCTCGCTTTAAGTTGTGAATCATAGGTATACTTGATAGGCAAATCTGCCAAGGTAGACTTAAGTCTATCTCCTTAGTAAACACCACCCCCCTCTACAAGAATTTCTGACGACGTAACCCATGTGTCGATGAGGATCCTTCGTTGGGTCGACTACCTCCTCCGACTAAGTAGACTAGGACCACCGCCCGGATGACGGAACCATGGGATCTAGGCACGCCATCATTCCCCAACCATCCAGCTTTAAGCTAAAATGATAAATTTCATAATATAAATTCAAACTCAATATGTCGCTACTATACGCTACATTGTTTATCTAATGACTAGCCTTAATCGAAAGTTCTCTCTCACTTATTGAGAGGGATAATTAACTATATGGGCGTGCGCCTATAGAAAACCTGGAACTAGATCTAAAGTCTTCACAAAATGAGGGCGAAATCTCTGTGTAGTGTTTTATCTACTATTCTATCTACCTTCTGAAAATTACACCGACACTTTTAAACTACTCTTTTCATCGAAGAAGTCGGTGGTGAATTTTCGGAGCCCACAATGATATTCTGTGTAACAACAACTAAAACATGCAGGTGACTCGGGAGCCGTATGATATTCTAATTAGAGCTCGTCTGTCTGATATTTGCCTTGCTGGCGAGGCTGTATGGCTAGCACGTGTTCCTCTAATCAGCTGAGAGAGGGTAGAGTGACACCTTCCTGATAGAGTTCTTCGTCAGTTTGGTCACTTACCATGCATTGATGTAGCTCCGATGGATCCCAGCTTCAAATGAGTTTATGATAGAGGGAAAACTGATATTGATTTGGTTCAGTCCCATCAACAATACATCGCTACCTGGGAGGCTCGCAGAGATCACATTGCCGTGGTAGATGACACTTATGTTGACGTATAGCAAGCCCTCCAGTAGTACATGTTATGGTTCAGGTAATGGGCTTCGTTGTACTTTCTTAAGGCGCCTGTTGATCCACCGATGACATACTATCCTAGAGCACCTGCCGAGCAAGCATATGTTAAGATAATACTACAATCTACAAATTTTTTTAGCTACTCTGTCTACAGATTTTCATAGTAACATTTTAAACTTGTTTCATATAGGTGGAGCATATCTTAGTGACAGAGGACATTTTTCAGTCTTTCTTTGGACGTCCAGGTGACTCGGACTTCCAGCTTGGCTATAAATAAGTATGAGAAGATATGTCACAATCTAAGATTGAGAACCCACATCAGCGACTACAGGCTCCAACACGTCACAGCAGAGCATATGTCACATGGCTACGATTCAGCTCTGACTATACAGACGACAAACATGGGTACAGGCCCATCTACTTATGTTGATCCAAGGCCTTCTACCTTTCAGAAGAGCTCTCAGTCTCAATACCATATGGACGTTGCACTATCACAAGATTGGGTATCTTTAGAAAACTCATAGCCAGAGATGGGGTCATAAGTTGCAGGCTAGGATCAGGGACCACATGATGTCTCCCATCACCGCGTGATCGCCCATCGCCACCCTACTTAACTACACTCCGCATGGTCGCGATAGATATATGTCGCCGGGACAAGATACGAGATGTATTTGTATTGTGTATTTGTGACTGACTATTTCTATAGTTTTATATTTTCTGCATTTGTAACTGGGTTTACTTAAGATATGAATGAATTTTTTTTATATAATTTGTTTAGTAGTACAACAACTTCATGTAAAATAATTTAAATTTGATGCTAGCAGCTGGTTGAGTTTATATGCAAACTACAAACAAATACAACTCTTGTAAAAAACATATCTCCTTTCTCAAAAAAAAAATAATAATAGTAAGAAAGTCGCCTTGTTGACTAACAAGCTGAGTTAAAGCCGATATAATCGACCGGCTTTAAAAGCCACGACCAATTATCAGCGACTAGATAAGAATCCTAAGTGATCGGTTCTAAGCCACCTCAAGAATGGTGGTACGCCAGCCAACTTATGAAGCGAATGTATCTAAACCGAAATTTTTTTTATACATTCTTAAAATAATAATTATTAATTATTTAATACTTATTTTAAAATTTTCTTCTCCTTCAGCCACCGTGCCCTTACAGCACCGTGCAACTGATATAAGTAGAATTTAAATGGGAATATTAGTCAGGATCCTTGTCTAGATTGAGGGCATGCATATAAAGCTAAGGATCTTTGAAAGTTTGCTAGCGAGAGGTCGTGGTGAAAGAGTAGAAGGCACGGCGTTGGAGGGTTGCAGAGAAAATGGAGAAGAGGAAGATTTAAAGGATAATTATAAAGATAATTATATTAATTAGTTTTAAGGTTGTAAAGAAATTTGATGGAGACTAGAATGTCAAACTTGAATCTCTCACCCTTCTTTACAAAAAGGGATATTTTAAAGAGTTTTTTGTTTTGTGAAGAATTATGCTGTATGGTTTCAGGTTCTATCATGAATTCATGATCTATAAACCTTGTTAATTCAACATTTCTCTTGTTTGCACCACGGCATGGAGTAAGAGATGTTCTGTGCATGCATGTATAGTTAAGGGTTTGTTTGGGATTATATTTTGTTTCGTATTTTTTATTTTTTTTAATTTTATTTTTAAAATATATATTTTTAATATACTTTTAAATATTTTTAAAATAAATAATATTATTTTTAAAAATGTTTAATTAATTTTAAAATATTTTGAGTATTTTAAACACAATTATCATCAAAAATAATTTTGTGTTTCTTAATTTTAGAGTATGTGTTAACCTATGATGTACGAACACATCTAAAAAAGAAGCATGCATTGTCGGATACGTGTTAGACACGAACAAGAATCTAACACTCCTCCGATATGTGTCGAACACGACTGAGACTTGTTAGATTTAAAAATTATTAAAATTAAAAAGGACATGCATGTCCTAGGTAATAAAATTAATATTATTTTAAAAATATTTAAAATATAATTGGTCATATTGTAAGTTATTATAATGAGTTTTGGGAATTTGAAAAATATGATTTGAATAAGAAAGAAGAGATTATAAGATATATTTATTATAAATAATTAAATTTATAATTAATAATATATATTATTTATTAAAATTATTAATGTATAATAAAATAAATTATATATATATATATAACTTAAATAATTAATTTAATTTTTATGCTTAAATAATTTTATTTATTTATTTTTAATATTTTATTTATTTAATTAATATATATTAGAGTTGAGTGCTTGAGAAGGATTAAGTAGGAAATGCATGCATTCCATCCATATATGTATTAAAAACTATTGAAGGTCATCAGGCAGTCTATCCGAACGAAAAAGTTGAGTGGGTAGCTAGAAAGATAAGTCAGGAAATTCCATTTTGGAAGACGTTTGACAGTGCCGAGTGGCCTATACTGTAACATAGTATTATTTGAGAAGTTATATTTTAACTCATCATTTCTTAGCTCAGTTGGTGGGCAAATATGATCGGGAATCCTCCGGACCAAGTTCAATTCTATGGCGGGCCATTAATAAGTGGGGAAATTAAAGAGGGTCACGCGTGAGTGATGAATGTGGTTTCTCGAGATTAATTCCACTCATGATGAGTAAGGTGTTTGGTGGATACCCTTTCCAAAAAAAAAAAAAAGTTATATTTTCAGAAAACTATACTGACAAAATTACATTTTTTTTTTAGTACAAAATTATATTTTTTAACTTGAACTGATTATCATCGTCAATCGAAAAGTTTTGATTTAATTATTATAAATATAAATATATACACTTCAACAGCTTTTTTTATAATATTTTTATGATTATTTTTCATGAAGCTACATCTACCTTAAACAGATTCTAAAAAATTAATAAGAATATTTTGAATCAAAATTTTTTTTAATGACTGCAGTTTAATGGAATAACTGCGATAGAATGCATGGCATGTTAAAAGAGAGGAAGCTTAGTTCCCTGTAACTATAAAATTTAGTCACAATGCATTTATCACTCACCCTTCAAAGAAAAGAAAAAAAAGAAAGAAAGAAATGAAGTATATGGCCGTTCGAGGCTTTGATCCCCTTTAAGTTTTTTCCTTTAATCTATGCCTTAAACTTCAAAAGATTTTTGACGACTTTTAAATATCTTGATGCTTAAATAGTTTTTTATTTGCAGATTATCTCTTGGTGATCTATGTGAGGCATTTCATGCAATTCTATGCAAATATCAATCCATTCAACGAAAATAAAATCCACAATAATGGTGTAGTCTCCTTCAATATTATTTTATTACATAGACAATTATCATAGTACTAACTTGCTAAATATTTTCAGATATTCCAAAGATAAAAGTACTCCTTTGTTTTTTTTACATTTAAGCGAATTTAATCGTAAATTCACACACATAATACATGTGCAAGGACTTGAACCAACGATCTCTTGATTGAAAACTAAAACTCTCACCCAATAGGCTAATATGTATTGCAGAAGTACTCCATTTAACATTATGCCAACTTTATTTTTTATCTAGATTTGGGTTGCTGCAATAATAAATTAATCGTAGATAAGCTTATGTGTTTTATGAATTCTCATATTCTATTTATTTAGTTGATTGTTTTATGAATTCTCATATGACAATTTTTTTAAAATAAGTATCATTAGAATGCTAATTAGGTAATTAAGTATGGTTAAAAAAATTTTATAGTACATCAATTAATGGGCTAAGCCTCATCCGGATACGCATGGTGCCCACATTGAAATGCAGCCACCTAGTGGGGACGGTTATACTGAAGCCGCCCACTAAGTGGGCGAGCTTCAGATAGCCCACTAAGTGGGCGACTGGCCGTGACATATTATTAGGGCCGATCGGCCCCGATCAGCCCTATCTTCTCAGTTTCGCTCGATTCAGCCTTGAACTCGTTTCCTCCACCCGTAGGAGCTCTGACCGCCCTTCATTTCCGTCCGAGCACGATCCTCTCCCTCTCGGAACTTCCTGGCCACCGTCGGCGTAGCTCCAACCGCCTGCATTGCGCGTCTTGTCCAGGTAATTGAAAAGAACTTCCTTTTTTCCCAACAGCCGCTTTCACGCCGTTTGACGACTTTCCTCTCCCATCTAGCAGCCGTTGGAAGTCAACATTAGCTTTCGACGGCGATTCCAGCGGCTCCATTTCGTTCAAGAAATATTCCTTTGGCGGATTCTATATTTTTTTGCGCACTTTCTCGTCGTTCTTGTAAACACATGGTAAATCACTTTTTTTATCAATTTATAAATTAATATAGTACGTTTGCTAGGGGTTAGAGTTGTATGGTTAGACTTTTGTTTGGGATTTGATTTGTAGATTTGTGTTGGCGTTGCGGTTTAGGTGTTAAGTAGCTAAGAGTAGTATTATTTAGGGTGTCGATTAGTATAAATTTCTGATTATTCATATAGCTTGTTTTGCAAGAATGAATAGAGAATTTGTTTCGCTGATTCTTTTCTATGTAGGCGAACTGAGTATCGATGAGCAATTCAGTCTAAGTTATGTGGGAGGTCGAAATCGTCCAGTTAAGGTTCTACATCACAGTAGCTTATTGGAATTGAAGCAACGGATTATGAGAATCTTGCACATTGATTCAGAGCATCACACAATCACTTTTACAGGTCGTTATCCTGTGGGTAACGGATTTATAGCATCTGTAATATCTGGCGATAACGTTTGTGAAGTAACACTGGACAAAGCTTCCTGTCAGATATTAGTGTTGTATGTCGACGTGGAGAATGTTAATGTTGCATCCACATTAGCTGATCCGACAATAAAGTCAGTAGATATACCACTGACGACACACCAGGATTTCATCGCACATGCACCTCTAGGGACACAACACAGCTTTGATAGTTGATTCCCAGGTAACATTTTCTCAATCTTTCCCTGCTTACAGTTGTAATAATTAGTATGATTGGTTATCATCCAACTTATGAGTTTTACGAGCATCGCGTTGAGGCTACGCCACACTTGCTTATCAAGGAGTGACCCATCATGTGTAGACGATTCATCCGTGGGCTAGAGCAGGTGGGCCTACACTATGTTAGCCAGCTTCGCTTCATCCGCCTATATCATCATTTGCTGACTGCCTTGGTTGAGAGATGGTCTCCGCAGACCAATACCTTCCACCTTGCTATCGATGAAATAGCTGTTACACTCCAGGACGTGGCGATGATCCTAGGACTCCGAGTTGATGGACCACGTGTCATAGGCCCTATTGTGATTGGCGAGGGGAAGAGATGGGACACCTGACCTGATTGTTGTGATGATTTGTTGGGACGACACCCCTTACCAGACGTGATGTATCATGATCCGATCAGTCCGTAGATCAGGTCGACATTCAGGATGGGTCAGGCACACGCGCAGACCTGCATGCCGCTGAGGTGGCTGAGGTGGACTTTTTACAGGGAGTCATACACCAGTCTGAGCACCGAGGAGTTTTTTCGACCGCGCTTAGCCTATTCCTTATTTGTTGTTCTTACTACTATCAGTTCGGGAGGTCCATTTGCGATCTATTACTACTGAGGACTGGATACCTTCAAGATGATGGCTATGGGTGCGCAGTTCTAGCCCACCTATAGGGAGTTATACAAGTCATTAGCCACCTGTGCAACATGGTCTGTTTACACCTCCTTGATATGGGCGGAAGCATATTCATGTTGGGAGGCCGACTCTACATGTGCCATATCCTACTGAGCTTGATGATCTCAGAGTTGGGTTGAGGTATATTTTGTTAAGTGTACTTTCAAATTTTGTAGCTTTTATATGTGTCTAAACTATTTTCTATGTACAGATGGAATGAGAAGTATGTTCGCCGGTTAACGCTCGATACAAAAATGAGTCGGTCATGGCATACAGTTGGATTTGATAACACTTCCAAATATGTGCTTCTAATTTGACAAAATTTTAATATGTGTGATCCGGGGAGCCGCATGGAGAGAGACGTGACACGCCTATCGATACATGCTCAACAGGCTCTGAGATATGGTTATCATGATTTCCTCTTATCAGCTGGAAGAGGATTGAGTGGCATTTACCAGATAGAGTGTTGCGCCAGTTCGACCTCATTCTCAGAGTCGATGTAGCCCCAGTTGACCCTAGTTTCAAAAGGGTCGATGGTTGGGGTAAAGCGTTTGGTTGAGATATATTTTGTTAAGTGTACTTTCAAATTTTGTAGCTTTTATATGCGTCTAAACTATTTTTTATGTACAGATGGAATGAGAAGTATGTTCGCCAGCAGCCAATGGCGAACGCTAGATACGTAAATGAGTCGGATGGCTGGCATATACTTGGTTGGATTTGCGATAACACTTCCAAATATGCGCCTTCTAATTTGACATAATTTTAATATGTGCGTGATGAGTCGCATTGAGCAAATCACCGACGCCTATCGATACATGCTCAGTGCTCGAGATATGGTTATCATGAGTTCCTCTTATCAGCTGGAAGAGGGTTAAGTGGCATTTGCCAAATAGAGTGTTGCCGCCTCCTCATTCTCGAGTCGACCCGCTTGACCCTAGTTTCAAAAGGGTCGATGGTGATGTCGACTTGGTTGATTACCACCAGTCACACATTGCTGCTTGGGAGAGGCAGAGGGATTGCCTGGTCGAGGGCTTAGAAGAGGATGTAGACAAGAAGACAGCCTATCACCAAGACATGTGCCGGTTCGATCGCGGGCTTCTCAGATATTCGCCCCGACAGATCCGACCACTTACTATGCCGTGAGCACTAGTGGAGCGTATTTATGTAAGTTCGATATAAGTATCCTCAATTCAATATTTATGTAAGTGCTAATTTTACATACTATTTTTCAGAAGTGAGCATATCGCGGACTCGTGACATCTTTCATACACGATGTGGATGAGCTTCACTTACATGGATGTGTCAATAGGTACGAGCTGCTATACAGAGACCTGGATGAGAGTGTACATATCGATGACACATATTATAGATCGGTGTCTACAGAAGGTGTCGCACACCATGACTGGAGCGTCGGGCCATCTACTTATGGATACAGTCCATCTATGATGTCGATCCGTGTCCTTCTATCTATCGCCTACATATGAGTCACACCTATCTTCCAAATCAGACGATCCGACGCCAAGATCTTGCACCGGAGGGTCACCATCACCGCGTGATCGTCCATCTCGTGCACCGACCGCATACACCTGAAGTGCGATACGCGGCCGGAGGTGTTAGATATTTAGGGTAGTGTATTTGTGCGTCCCTACTACGTTTCTTTTTATCTATTTTATTCATTGATCATTTATGCTTATTGACTCTCACTTAATTGAATGTGCTTGTTCAAATTGAGATGCAAATACTCAGATCATGTTATTATATTTCATATGCACTTTCTTTGAACTACTTGAATCAAACTAAACTGGTGTTCTACTCAACTCTTTCACCTGCTGTTTTGTGTAGTATGGCATTCAAACGGTTTAGCTTACAAACTTGTAATAAAATAAATTTATTTTAAAGTTCATCACTATACAAATGAATCAAGGTGTAAATTAAGTAAGAAAGATAATAAGTGATTCTATTACAAAAAGACACAATATTAAAGATTAACTCAACTTCACAAGCTAAATCAATCAATATACTAATCTCTGAAGTCATTAAAACATAAATCTAAATATAGAAGATACATGTGTGATTACTAATATTTATGTTAAAATCATATAATAATTATTAGAAGTAATGCAAATCAAAATTATTAAGATACTTTGCACAATAAGAATTATTTTTGACTTAATATCATACTTATATCCCAAGCTTTATAAATCAATGATACTTAATTAAAAAAAACATCTGAAGCAAGTCGCCCACTTAGTGGCTAATCGGCTTCAGAGCCAGTTCTCACCTAAGCCATTTCAACGTTGCCACGCCACCTCATATCCGTGACGGCCAGCTTCAAGAAGGTGATCACTATTTTGAATTTTTTTAACTATACTTAATTACTTAATTAGCATTCTAATAATATTTATTTTAAAAAAATTGTCTTCTCATATTCTATAGATTAATTATTGTCTTGATTAGAAAAGAAACCACTTTGTAAGCGGTTGGAGGTCCATGCCCCAAAGATACAAAGGGAAATGGTGAAGCTGGTGGTTTGACATAGGGTTCTAAATAAATGTCAAATCAATTTATGAGCTAACTTAGGGCTCGTTTGGCTCAGATGTGGGCTTTTAAAAAAGTTGGTTTAAAAATGTTTCTGGCAAAATTTCCGTTCTGCAACCCACGGTTGAAACGCACAGAAGTCGGTTTGGAGTTTTAGTGCTTTCTTAGAACTGACTTGGGATTTCGTTATATTCAAATCCCTAAATTTTAAAAGAAAACGACCTAAAAGCCACTAAGCTTTATCCATATTTTCTTCTACGTTTTTTCATGAGATTTGTTACAGTAGACTAATTATCAAGTTACTTTCATATTTACCCATTTGTTAGTCTGAATTTTTTTTTTACTTTCAGTTTTATTCAATAAAAAATAAACCTAATTTGTGATCATAACATGAATTAAATGCAGAAATTAATTTTCTAATTTTCTAATATATTTACTGATATAAATTCCTGTTTAGAGCCATCTAAATATGCATTATATCATCTTTGATAAATTTAAAAAATAAAAATGTACACTTAAATTTTTATAAATGTGCGTAGAAAATCGCACGATAATAAAATATAATACCCTTATTGTGAAATCTAGCACAATACAGATATTCAAGAAATGAACAAAACTCCATGATTTTTACATGAAAAATCTCGAAAGAAAAAATCACTGCCAAAGAAAAAATTTTCCACTATATATCTGTTTCAAGACATAGTTTTCCGATATAGGATTATATAATCAGATGAGAAAGCCGACAATAAGAATCTAAGATCGGAATAACAAATGAAGGCCGAAATTGTTAATATTATTAATGCTGGAAACAATGCAGCTAGCTCGAAGAATGACGAGATGGACAACCACGCAAGATAGCATGGTAATCCGACGCGCGGTCGATGATGACGTGATGATGGCGACGGGCGGCGACGGCGGATGGTCGTCTGCCGACCGGCGGTTCGCGAAGTGATGACCAAATACGGCCACGACGATGATCGAGTGGTGGTCGACGGCCGCCAATGGTAGCGCGGACGCTGGCGGTGACGACGTGATTGGGTGTCGACGCCGACGGGCCGGCGGGTTGGCGGCCGACGGTGGTCGACTTCGCCGAGACGACATGCCGGAGAATCTTCGCCTGTGCTCTCTCTCTTTTGCTTCTCCCTCAAAAATGAAAAGTTATTTATAGATTATTCATTCATTCGATATATTTTAAAGATATTTGAATATTCAAAATGAAGTCGAAGAATCTTAAGTTATTAGATCCACAAGACGCCGATTGAATATATAAACACCCATATTTGTAACTAATATCACAAAATTTTCAATTATATTTTAAACGTTTAATCTTAGTTAATCTTGACTCAGAATGAGATTGCTTTTGACAACAAAATTCGTGATTCGATTAGTAAAATTTTCAGCACGATATCAATAAATAATCTTGTGATTATTGAAATCTAAGATTTTTATCTTGTATTTATCTTATTATCTTATGAATTCAATAACACAATAATTAAAATATTATTTCTTCTGATAAACTTGTGGGTAAAAAAATATTTTTTACTTCTTACTTTGATATGGAATATCTTGAAAGGCTGCTGCATCTTGCAGGCAACCACTACGGGCCATTGTGAAAAAATAAATAGGTTGATCTCTCTCACAAAACAATATCTAAATTTTAAATATATTTTCTTATATATTGAAATCAACTGGCAGTTTAATAAAGCGTCTTATTCAAATAGTTAACAAAAATACCTTTTCACGATTTGAAAATCGCGCCTCACCTAAAAAGTCTATTCAAACGGGCCCGACTTGAAGGTATGCATACTTTGTAACCTAAATTTCATGGGTTAACTAACAAGTCTCAATTAACTTTTTTGTTCTTATAAAGAATACAGAGTTATTTTTAATGATAAATTCACACATTCATACAATCTTAAGTTTCTTAATTAATGTTTGATTTGATTTGTTAGCTCTTGAATAATTTTTTTTAATAAAATATTAACGTAAAATATATTCAAAATAGATTAAAACTTAAGAACTTAAAAACAATGTTATTAAAAAAATTTAAAAATAAATATCTTATTATGTTATTTCAAATAATTTTTTATTATTTTCAGTTTAGTTGCTCAATTTTTTTATCATTTTATTTTAATAACTATTTGAATTAAAATTAATTTATTTATTTAATAAATAAGCCAATTTCTAAGTTCATTTAATCTAAAATTGAGTTTGAACTCGCACTTGAACTTAATTAATTAATCAAATTTAAATCACGAGGTGTGTGGTGCCACTTGCGCTTGATGACATTAGATAGCTCAATTGATGACACAGCTAGAGCTGTAAATGAGTCGAGTTTAGCTTAGTATTATATTATTCAAGTCTATTCATTTATTTTTTAATGAGTTCAAGGTGAGTCTAAACCTCGCTTATTTCGTTAATCGAGTTGCTCATTAATATGGTCGATAATCTTAATTTGAATCGAGCTCGAATAAAATTTTAATAAATGTGCTCGAGCTTGAACATAATCTTAAAAACTTATATTGAGCTCGAGCTAAGCTCGATTAGAATGCTAATAAGCAAGTTTGAGCTTGAACAAGCACCTATTTGGCTCGTTTGGACTGTTTGCAGCCCTATTTTAATCCCAAATAAGCCCCAAGTAAAAACAAATCTATATGATGATAAGAGCTCAAAACTGTCTGATTTAAACAGCAATATAATAATTTGTTAAGTATGATTTCAACTGAATTAATTGTCATAAAAATCTTTAAAAATTCTAAGAACCAATCAAAGAGAGTTAGGTCCACTAAGATAATCAAATAAATAATATTGGTGACTGTGACTATAGACTTAGCATGCACATAAAATAAAAATAGACCAAGTATTAAGAAGGATTATGAAAGACTGTGCAATTAACCTTCTGCTTATCTTCTAATATTAAATTGTTCAATAAATAATAAAATCATTAAAATTTATATATATTAACAAGTGTTGCTTCGCATGCATGAATAAGACAAATCCTCATTGGCCTCTGCATTGTTCATACATGAGATTAGGTTTAGTTATTTAATTGGAGTGGATAAATATATCTTAATTAAAACTTTTAGAAGATTTACATATATACCATATAATTCTTACTTATTTACATAACTAAGATTTAAATTTTAATATCACTTCAAAAATAGTGTTATGATAAATTTTTTAAAGTGAAATAATATTATATATATAATTTAAAAGTTAAAGTAGCTTAAATTAAAGATTCTTTTGAGACAATTAGAGATTTTTTTTTTTAATTAATATTCTTGGATGGTTTCAATGGATTGGATCAAAGGAAAGGACAAGGAATTAGCAATGACAAGCACATGCTTGATGATGGCTTTCTTTTCTTAATGATGAACGGCGGGCAGCTTTTAATTAATCATATTTTAATGCACCACTTGCACCTATTCTTTGTGTTTAATTATTTAATTAATACTGTAAAGCTGGTGGTTAGTGACCTCATTAGCTTTCACATGCGTATAATAATGAAGTCAAAAGTAATTTTGAGTTCTTTATTATATTATTTTATGGCAATTTGGAATCATATCTATTTCTTTTGAAAGTCTATTTTGGGTGCCACCATATTAAAGAGATATCGTTTATTTTGTGCTATAAAAATACTTAAAAGGCTTGGTTTGGTATTGCCTAGTTTTTTTTCTTTATATAAAGAATATATATATATATATATATATATATATATATATATATATATATATATATATATATATATATATATATATTTATTTATTTATTGTGTGTGTAATTGTCCATTATAAAATAAATAAAAGATTGGCTATTAAAAAGTTTTTTCCTTCATTGCAGCCCAATTATCGCAAAGATAACTGCTGTTACACCGATTCTGTAATTCCCATCCCGCTCACATTTAACTCTCAGAATCCTATATCGAGATTAAGTTTGTATTCCAAAGCACATATATAAATATATTTTTATGGTTAGACCGTGATTTTTTTCCTCTTTTTGGGATTTTTTCACATAAAATTTCTGGAATTTTTTGTTCTCTCTTCAAATATCTGTGTGTGTGCTAAATTTTTCAATGAGTTTAAAGCATAAATTTTTATTCTACCATAACTGATTTTTTAGCACGTAATAATATATATATATATATATATATATATATATATATATATTTTGTGTATATAATTGATCATTATAAAATAAATAAAGGATAGGCTATTAAACAGTTTTTCCCTTCGTTGTAGACTATCTTATTTATCGTCATGTTTTTATACTCTTCTTAGTACCCTCTTATCTTATATATTGGCCAGTTGTTTAAATTTAGAGGACTTCTAGAAAAAAAAAAGATTTATTTATTTATTTTTTATAATAAGAACAGGCTACAAACGAGCGCATAATAACTACTTTTAATTTAAATAATTGTGATATAAATAGTCATAGTCTATAACTAGCTAATGACAGCTTCATTTTATTTATGTCAATCGACGATAGTGCCATCAATGCTTTTAAATTCTGATTAATCATTAAATTTATTTACTTATTATTTTTAAATATTTAGCTATTAGGTCATGAGTTAATTGGTTGGAATAGATTCAATGAATCGATCCAAGATATTTATAATTTTATAATTATATTTTATATTTTATGTTTTAATATTTTAACGTACTTACTATTAAAGAATAATTCCGTTCTTAACTGTATTTTAAAATATTAAAATATTTAATTATGCTGATTAATAGAGACTCAATCAATATATAATTTTATATTACATCAATCAATATATATTTATTATATATTATTTGTAAAATATTATGTATATAAATATTATGTATTATTATGTAATTAATATTATATGAATATATAATATTTTATCATTAATATAAAATAATTATATATTAATTGAATATTATATAATATTATATTATTGGATTATGAACGTAGGAATCTGTCCGAACTGTGTATATAATAATCTGTCTTAAATTTATCTATTATTTTTCAATAGAAATTTAAAATTAACAATACGGCTCCAAGATGTCACTTCGACTTTCGGTGAGCTGCCGCTGAGATTAGATAATTAGATTTTAAAGCTGCTCGTAGATTTAAAAGTGATTAATACCGAATCAACGTAATTCAATAATTTTACAAAATATTTTAAAATTATTAATCATATAATATTGATTTCTTTAATATTTACATATAAAGTAATATCATGGAATAAAATATCCATGAAAACATTAATACCATTTACTATAATATATATTCGTTTCGCTTCTAAAAAATATTATTTAATTGAAGGGCAAAAGAACAAATCTCGAAATAATTAAAGGAAATTGGACTATTTATTTTACTTCAAAAGTTAATTCAGATGCAGAATATGTAAAGATTTAATAAAAATATATTTATTAATTGAAGGGCAAATGAACTGAGTCAAATCAGAGGTTATTAATTTAACTAAAAAATTAAATTGAATCAAAGTTTTTGAGTAATTTGACTTAGTTTTGAACTTAATAATTTTGATTTTAGTTTTAATTAATGAAAACTTTGATTTTTGATTTTTGGATTAATTGGTTAAATAAAATTTTGGATGGAACCAAATAAACTAAAGTAATTATATGTAATACGGTATTATTAATTTATGTATAATAAACTTATATATTATATATTTATTTTATTTATTTTTAAATATTTGATAGGTGCTTTTTTGGAGGACCATTATCCAATTTTTTTAAAATATTTTGCCTTATATAATAAATACTGCATCAACTTCTAAAGCTCAAACATCATTCAAGTAAAGAAAATTAGTTTTAAATATTTTCAGAAGAATACTTAAATAGTTAATTGCATTTTGATTATTTTATATTATTTTGATTATCGTTGCTCATTATACAATAAAAAAATTACGAAAATAATTTTAAATGTAGTTTTAACTCGGTTTATCCAAAACCAAACCAAAATAACCGAACCAAATTATTATTCGATTTGTTTGGTTTTATATTTTATTTGGTCGGTTTGATTCAATATTTTTAGGAATTCAAAATCAATCGGTTTTAAAAATTTATCATTCAATCCATCCAAATCAACCAAACTCACACCCTTACATTTGCCCAAAGCTAATGAAGCGAAACTCAACCCAAGCTTAATTCATTTAAATTCAATGTTATTTGAGCTTGTTTTGAGCTTAGCTTCAATTTAACTTGTTTTATGCCTATTAAACTTTAAGTTAACAAGTAATTTAAAATGACAAATGAGATTAAAACAATAAACTTCATTTATTAAAAGTTTTTCCAATAAGTTTATTAAATAGATGTAAGGGAAAAACTGATTTATGTGGAAAATTGGATGAGAAAAAAATAGAGCTGTTTTTTATTTAATTTTTAAAATATATATAGTTAATAGTATTTTAAAAATTTTTTTTTTTTTTTTTTTGGTAGAAGCAGGTTTGAGCTGATATGCCCAATCTTGAATCCCACCTCGGGTCCTAGTGGCAACCCATGCGGTATGGTCTCTTCTGAGTTTTATTTATTTATTTATATTTTTTTTAGGGTTTAAGAGTTAAGGTTTAGGATTTGAGTTTTTTTAAGACTAAGTAAACTAAGTAGATTTATCTAAAATAAAAAATAAAAAATAAAAATAATAATAATAAATTTAAGTGGTGTAGCTTAAGGGTTTATTAATTGTTATATTTTATTTATAGGTTCATCTATTCACAATAATCATCCTAATGATCACTATAAATATTAGATATAGAAGTACAATCATGTGGGCATATCTATAGACAAACATTCACAAATTTAATGAGTTTTAGATATTTTAAACTTTACTTTATAAAATTTGATAAATTCATAATCAAAATAAATGGTGAAATTTGCCATTATTTTATACATTAATTGCATCATAATTTTATTTTATCAAAAATTAAAAAAAATCATGCATACATAATTTATTCATAAAAAAAAATTATTAACTCATATTGCACAATTCATATGAATTCCTTTTATTAAATCATATTTTTTTCATTATTATTGCAAACTTTTAATTTAGTTGATTAAAGTTTATATGTAGTTACATTTTAAAGTTTAATTTAATCCCAATTATTTTTCTTTATTAACCAAAGTTCTAAAAAAATTTGTCTGAAATTTTGCTTTTTTAATTTTATTTCACTTGAATTTAATTAGCCATTTGTATAAAATATGCATTCATATACTTATATAAACATGCTATAATAAAATATTTATTTCCTAATATATCAAATCACAAATTGATAATTTGGCCAAATTTTAATGCATTTAATTTCAATTTTTTTTTCTTATTTTGATAAGTTGAATTTATTTCTTAGGTTACATCATTTGAAATTCAATTTGATTCTTTGAAGTCCCTCTTTTATTTGTTATCAAATTTAGATGAAATTATGTGAGTATTAGTCATTTATTATTTTCAAGGGAGTTTTTGAATTAGTTGTGCACTCATTTTTTGTAGTTAAAAGTCCATCTATTATAATATTTGTGCGTGTAAGATTATAATTATCTCATATTTATTTAGATTAAATTTTAAAAGAAAACTTCAGCATAATAATATTATTGTTGAGTGAAATTTAATTTAATTAAACATTGATATTTTCAAGTGTGTTGTTCTTGGTTATTATTGATACTTAAATTGATAAATAATAGTTTTGTTATTGTATTTTGACACTTTATTTTTTGCAAAAATAAATTATTTATAATTAAATCATATAGTTTTGGTGGAGAAAAATAAAATAGTTTTATTGCATTATTTATATTGAAGGATAAGCATCTCCAAATAAATTTTTTGCTTGCTGAAATTTAATTTTTGAGCATTATAAAAAAATTAATTACATATTTAAAATATATTGTTGCAATGATTGATAAATTGCATAAAGATATATCCCAACTTTTCAATCAAATTTAAAATTTAGGATTTAACTTATAGTATTTTTAAAATACTAAATTTTTTGAGATATTTGAAGTAATTTAATGACAAAATATTTGAATTATAAACTTATCATAAAATTTTTTTGTAATTCACATGCAATAATTTTTTTTATCATAAGGTTATAAATTTTTGTATATATATTTAACAATTTTAATATTTATGATCTATTTGAGAAGCTCTAATTGTATGAAAAAACAGTAATGAAAGTGTTGCTATTTAAAAAAAATTTATCTTATATACTATAATTTTTTTTAATTTTAAAAAATCAAATCATAATTTTTTGATCATTACAGTATTTAATTAGATCGAATTAAAAAACTAATTTTTTTACCCCATATTCTCCAAAATATAACTCTATTGTAGCTTATCAAAATACCTACAATAATGCAGCTTGAATCACATCATAATAGACATAATGTCTCCCCAACCCCACTCTTAGTTTTAATTTATTATTATTATACATTAAACAGTATTATGTGGCACGTGCTACACGTGCATAACTTATATAAATTGCCTGGCTGCATTGTGTTTCACCATAATTTGCCCCCACCAATTGAACCCTGCAAGTGGAAAGATGGGCAGGGCAGGTCTCCTACTTATTTCATCTGACAGCCAACCATTTTTTTAATGAATTTAAAATCTAAATTATAAGGACTTGCTCGAAATTAAAATTATTAAATTCAAACTATATTCTTCCATAAAATAATTCAATATATATATATATATATATATATATATATATATATATATATATATATATATATATATTGAATTCCCTCGAGCATAACAATAATATTATATTCAAAGTAAAATAAATATTAAATATTAAATTTACGTGGGACAATTTTGATTATAAAATAAAAATGACAAAATAATATATTTGACTCGAATCACCTCAAATGTCAACCTGAAATCAAATAATTTTTTTATTGATTTTAATTTGGATCGAGTCGAACATTGAGGTTTTTTTATATATATATATTTTTAATAATGACTATTATATAAGGCTATGAATAATTAGTACACTTATATTATTAATCTAGATACTTATATAAAGTTCATTTATAATAGTTTATTTTAATAATAAAATAAGAATTTTAAATTTCAATATATAAATGAATAAATTTAAGTATTTTTTATTTTTATTATTGTTTAATGAGGCAGATAAATACTCATTTAATGAATATTCGGTTGCTTTTGGCAACTTATTCTATATTATTAGGTCATTCTTATTTATTCAACTCACTTTAAAAATTAATATTTACTATTAAAAATATAAATAGAATAAAAAATTATGCAAGTAGCTTGGTGAATAGATTCACAAGCAAATTTTATTTTAATTATTATTTGATAATAAAAAAATCAGATGATATATGGATAGATTAATAATCTAATTTATTTATTTTACTTAACATTTTAAAATAAAAAAATTAAAACAAATAATAAGATTCTCGAATGCAAATCTAATTTTATTATTTATAAAATATTTATAATAATAATATTGAGTGAATTGTTATCAAATTTGATAAAAATTATGATGAAAATGTTTATTATGATTAGTTTATTTTAATCACAAACATGTTATGTATAGTTAGGCTAGATTTAAAACTCAATTATTTCTTGAGCTTGAATATAAAATTAATAAATAAATATGAATAATATTCTGAAATTTGGGTGAAACTTGACTGGAATAAGGAATAATACATTTACTATAATTGTTTTTTTTTTTTTTTTTTTTTTTTTTTTTTTTTTTTTTTTTTTTTGCAATGTACATTATGTTTATTGATTTGGTATATATTTTCTTAAGGCTGGCTTGATTTATGGGAGGATTATTTGTAGCATAATTTCTTTTGCTATATATATACTAGTCTACAAAATTGAACTCCTATATATTATTATATATTTTTTGAATCAATTAAAATGATCAAATCACTCCAAAATCTAATTTGATATAAAGGTTTTGATCAAAGTCTCTCTCTCTCTCTCTTAATCTTTTTATCTTTCCTTCAATGGTTGCTTTATTGATTAGTCTCATTTGGCAACCCTTTCTTTTCTTTCATAATGTTCATGCTTAAGCTCCTTAGGGAACATAATTTTCTATGTTGTAGATCCTTATCATTCTAAATTCTAGTGTCCAAACCTCCTAGGTGATCTTTGATACATCATGTAGATGGCATCATTTATCCTCATGACACAAGCGACCTCTTCACTATGGGGATACAAATGAACTAACCACTCAACAAACTACTAAGGGCTCGATTTGATTGGAACTCATTCATGATCATTTGCTTAGCTAATTAAACGAGTTCAAACACTTTCATAAATACTTTATAGTTAAATTAACTAGCTTAAACATTCTATTGGCTCATTCATTTATGCTTATGAACAATATTGTTTAAAGCTCATGAACAAGCTTGTTAAAAATTTTAATTAAAGCTTGAGCAAGGTCCAATTAAGGCTCGTTCATGAATAATATCATTTAGGAATTTATTTTTTTTAAGCTCAACAATATTTATTTGATACAATTCATTTAATTTTTTTTCAAACAAGATGCTTGTGAACAAACTCGATTAAGACTCATTTATTTTGTTTGAACGATCTGCTTATTAACAGGCTCAATAATCCCAATATAAATCGAGTTCAATTTAAGTTGAAATATAATTTTAATAGTTAAACTAAGCTTGAGTTGAGCTCAAACATTATATTGATAAGTGATATCAAGCTTGAATAAGCACTTGCTCAGCTTAGTTTGACTCATTTATAGCCATACTTATGCAACTTCATGAGTGCTCAAGATTTTTTGTGATGTAACTCCTTATAAGTCAAAAACTTTTTTTTTTCTATTGTACACTCTTGACAAAAATCTTACATGTTGTCATGCCCTGCTAAGGTGCATATGTTAGTTTATATATGTCACCCTTGTGCAAGCCATTGCATGCTTTTGGTCCACACTCCTAAGCTTTCAAAAACATGTCTCTCCATATTGCATGTTTGCTAACGCAAGTTTGCCGCATGCAATGATGGCCATTTGCATGCCTAATCACACTTCTCCATCATAGCAAGAATGCGGCCTAACCTCCAGCTATTTCATGTGACACTCTTCAAGTATTGTTAATGTCCCTCTGTATATTACTTTATGCTTGATTATTGATGCACATGCTATTGTCGAATACATTCTTACCATTATGTGTCATACTTTGTAACCATCATCATTATTGTTGCACATGCTCTATAAGTGGTATACCCATAACATGTAACAATGAGTAGTGTCATCTACCACCACAACAAGCCTTACAGACTCTAGAGTCACATGCAATCACTCGCTCTAATTGCCACTTACATCATGTCTATCTTGGCTATTATCAGGTACACAATATGCAACATCACACAATTAAATAATACCTTACATCTTATCTAACATTTGTTAACAAACACCTTCTTGTCTTGATCTCGCCCACTTACTCTAGTCCAATCACATGCTCATATTATTGTCAATAGCACTTTGCTCACTTTTACTTAGCCCTTTTATATTGGTGCTTCTCACTATACCATAATAGACTTGAGCAATCTCTCATCCTATTCTCTGTAAGATAGCCTTGATGAAAATATGATTTGAAATGAAATAATTTCATCTTTAATCCATAGCATTTCCACCACTTTATCCTTTATTTTCATAATTTTTTTTATAAAATAATGCTTTTGGTGTCTCTAACAAGAAAAATAACTTGATTTTTGTAGATTAGTTTGCATATGCATTGATGCATTTGTTGAGTTCTTACCCACTAATTTTTAAGTTAAAAAAATATATGCATACAAGCAATCTTTTTTTATGAGGTAAACTTAAAATGATGATCTTAAATGGCTAGTATATTCTCTCTAATTGTCTATACATGTTTTTTTTTTAAGTATTAGCACCAGCTTATTCAATTGACATCATAAATTAGAATATCAAATAATTTCAATTATCAAAGACTTTATTTTCTAGTTTTATTTAGACTTATCTTCTTTGATGATGTCATTAAATCTCTATTAAATCCATATTCTTATAATAAAATTTATAATTTTTCATGTCTACCAATATTTTTGCATCTTCTTAACTTCTAGTACTATTATCTAATGTATAAATCTTGCTTGTATTACTTTATGATGGATTCAAATACTATATCATTTTCACAATTATTATACTAAATATATTTGATACCATACACTTAAAATATATCTCATGTTTATATGTATTCATCAATTTCAAAATCTTAGGTCAAAAATATTTTGATCACACAATTATTGCCTTATGCTTTCATAATGATCGTAATTAACAAGCTTTTGAAAAAATTCTTAGCATTAATTTATTTTCTTACATTTATGCTTCTTCTCTCTTCTCCATGTAAAAGGCTCTTTAGTCATTCTATTAATTATTTAAAGTTTATGTGTTTAACTTCCTTCGCTATTTATCATTTGCTTGTACATCACAAATAAACCTAAATTTTGATCAAAATCTAGTATCTTCTTAGGGTATTGTGTCACTCAAAATTATCATCTATATTTTGACAACAACATATCTAAATATTATGTCTCCCATCATGCATTGTTTATTGAATTTATCTTTTCCTTTTGTATCTCCTCTCTTCTCTTGTGACAAACATAAAAAAGAATCTCCTTTTAGTGTCTTTTCACCCTTCTTTTGTTCTTCCACCAAAACTTCCTTTATGGATATCATACACAACATTCCTCTCTATAATGCTATCAAGATATGATGTATAGGCACAGGGACACAGACATGATATATATTGGATATTATATTATAATAAAAATTAAAAATAATATATATGTGCAAATCAAATAAGTAAAATATTAAAATAACAAAAAAGATAAGTCCAATAATCATAAAAATTAAATTAATTATTTAAGTAACTTATATATGTCTAATTTATTTTATTGAACTTTAATAATTTTAATGAATAATTTTTTTAATCAATTCTAAATTTAATTATAATTTTTTATAATTATAAATATTTACAATATATATATATATATATATATATATATATATATATATATATATATATATATATATATATATATATATATATTTATTTATTTATTATTTATTACTTTCTTTTTCTTGCTCAAATCGCATTATCCAAATTCTCCAATTCTTTTATGACAATTTATTATATTTAAAAATATTTTTATATAAAATTAATTCAATTATTTAAAATTTTTTTAATCATATCATATTTATCGTATCCGTCACGTGTCAAAGATATATCAGACCTATATCTATGTCAAACACGTGTATTAAATACTATATATTTTTTTCTATAAATATATGTACATCATAATATACCTCAACACTAAAACTAGATATCTCACTCGATAACCAAAGAAGAACCTTTTCCAATGAAAATACTATCCATGCATATTAGATAAATATAATTCTTTATTCAAAATATAATATGAATATATATATATATATATATATATATATATATATATATATATATATATATATATATATATATATATATATATATATATATATATTTATTTATTTATTTATTTATTTTTCTTCATTATCTCATTGGAGAAAAAAAATCTCTATTAATTATTATATATTCATTCAAATCAATAAAAAATGCACACTTCTCCAATGTTAGATTCTCGTGCTCAATAAAAAATAATAATAATAATTTAAAAAAAGTAAAATCCTAATGGAGTACGATTCATTTGGTGCCTTTTTTTAGGATCGGGTCAATATTAGGTGTGAACATTTGGGTGACTTGTGAGCAATTCCTGTCTAATTTTGGAACCGACCTCTCTCCGCTGGGGACCACGAACACATGGGCGAAAAGCCTAAGCAAGTTCCGATACTGCCACCGGCATTCCACGTGTCTTACAGCTGTACCTTTATAAAGATTGTTTGACCAATTGACCGCACGTGACACAAGTGGCATTCTTTTTTTTTTTTCTCTGAGAATATATTAGAGGCAGTCTGATCGATTTAATATATATATATATATATATATATATATTGTGCGTAAGTTTATCATAAATTAACTAAAATGTCTAAAAAAAAAAACAATTAAAAATAAGGGTGTGCAACAGACATAGTTATTAAAAACTGAAAATAGTATTAAATGGGTTTTGATTATTATATTTTTAGTACTATTGACGTACTATTATTAACTTTATTTTAAATTTTTAAATAGTTAGTTTATTCATAAAAAAAAATATAAAAGATAAGTAGTCATGTTTTTAAGTGAAAGTGCTTATCATGTGCCCAAATTTTAATTTAAAGTACGTCCCTTTGCATTAAAATCAATATTATTATTTTCTTCGAATGGGTAGAAATTATCATATAATATATAATTTTTTATGAAAATTATAACTCCTCAAAACACCAAAAAAGTTAAATCAATAGTAAATTATAATTTTAATGTTTATTATTATTTTTAAATATCTCTCTTTAAATTTATAAATATAACCCAAATCTCTTTGTTTTAGACTTTTTAAACTATGACATGATAGTAAATTTAAGAGCTCTAATCACCTATGATGATTATGAAAAAAAATGACGACCGATTTAACGAACCCAACTCGAAAAATTCGGGTTTGGGTTGACCCGAAAAATTTTCGGGTCGGGTTCGGGTTGAAGAAATTGACCCAAAATTTTTTGGGTCGGGTTCGGGTTGACCCTCCAACCCGAAATTGACCCGATTTTGACCCACAAACTCGGAATTGACCCAAAATTGACCCGAAATTAACCCAAAATCGACCCGAAATCGGGTTCGAGTCATTTCGGGTCAATCGGGTTAAAATCGCCGTTGGATCAACTTTATTGCGGGTTTTGTCAACCAACTCTTAGACCAATTGACACTAATGATGATGCTCTTGTCTTTCATTCTACGTTTTTTTTTTTTTTAAATTCTCCTTTCATAGTCAATTTAAGATTATTTAGTTCATTTTCATGCATCTTAAGGATAGATTATCCCAACTTCTCTTTGTCAATCATTCTGGCATTTCTAAATTCTCCCTACAATACTAACTATCATTCCTTCAATCCCTCATTGTATTGGGTGAATTATGATAAAGTTTGTCTCTCTTGCTCATTAAAAACTATCATTACATATAAAAAAAGGATTATCTTAAATATTTGATTTCCCTTCAACTTTAGATCATCTGATTTATATCTCTCTAATTAATACAAGTACTTTCTTATTCTCATCCAACCACCTAACAACTCGTGGTCCTTCAGTTAGTATTTCTTTCAAGAAATATATTATCATGATTGTCTTTATTACAATCTAACTTTGAGTTATTTAATCTTTTTTTTCTTTAAATATAAAATCTATACAAGCTGCCCCTATTGACTTTTAGTTATTTAGTCCTTCCATCAAATAAATACTATTGATATATTAAGTTAAATAATTAATTTAAAATTTAAGTATCCATATTATTTTATATCAAATAATTAATTAGTGTTATACATATGTTTATGCTCAACTCATTAAAAAATACGTTCAAATTGTTATTCATGCTCTGTTAGATTTCACAATGAGTGATTTTAAAACATGCTTCTTGGTGAGTCAAATATATGTTACTTAACTTTTTTCTTAAATCCTCATTATGCACTAACTTTGCATCACTTAGACCTATTTTTATTAGAAGAAATAAGGGTGTAATTAATTGTAGTCAAGTTTGAGCCATTGTTAACTCTAGCTAACCTACTCAATAATAAGATTTAACTTGAGCTAGAACTAGAGCCAGAACATGTAGTGCACTAAAAGTTAAATTGCTAAAAGAATAGTGGACTTGAGCTTAACTAGCTTATACCAAAGTCATGGGAGATGGTAACGATGGAAACTTACTTGAGAAGGTATCAATGGGATCAGGGGAAAGTCACATGGGAGTTCATTAGAGATGTCATTGATGGGTTTAGTGATGTTTGATGATTAAGAGAAGTTTGTTTGGAGAAACTACAATAGGAGTTCACTAAATAAGACATAGACATGATTGATGAGATTTGATGAAGAAGAGGAGTTTATTAGAGAATGAAATGATGGATAGTTGGTGGAGAAGACATTTATAGAATTAGTGTCATATGATTAGGAAGTAGAGTTTGTTGGAGAAGACACCCATGAGAGTTCACTAATGAAGACATTAGTATTGTTCGATGAAGAAGAGTTTATGAGATAAGATTATGAGGCCAAGGTTCAAAAATCAATTTCATAAGATCAATATTAAATTCAAATCTAATGGCAAAAATATAAGCATAATTAAGATTTAAAATTAATTGAAGTGACATAAAAAAAGTCAATAAGTTGAGCCTTATCGAGCTCAAATGCAAGCCCATACAATATATATGTTTTATTTGAGCTTGACTTAAGCTTGTGATTGAATATGATTGAATCATGAGCTCATTAATGAGCTAAGTTTAAGCTAGCATAGCTAACATACCCCCAAGTAGGATTATCCTAATCATCTATATCATGTATTAATTTTTGAGCATGTAGAACTTTTATGAAAAGAACTATCTTGATTTCTCTAGTTATCTTTGAATTATGGGTCAATGAGTCCCTCTCCCTCATAGGGAAAAACAAGTAAATTATCTTTAATTGCTTATTAATTTAGGTATTCAACCCCTTATTCCTTAGAAGAGAGATTACATTGATCACCCTTTATTACTACTCTTTATTATTCATATCTAGAGAGGGTTGATTTGGTCATCTTTATTTCTCTTTATTCTATCTTTATATTTCATCATCACAACATTCAGGTCCTACCATACCATATTTTTATCTTTGGGGCGATGAATATGACCATCTTCAATGACTAAAGGTAAGATCAATATGATTGACTACCTTCAATGACCTTTATGATTGTGTTTGAATCTCATCATCTTCAATTATAGTGGAAGGTTAATCTAACCAAATTTAGTGCCCTACATTGATGGAAAAGGTGATATTATAAGAATTTTTAATTTATATAAAATATTTTGCAAAAAAGATAAGAAAGAAAAGTATAGTGAGGTAAGATCAATAATTTTTATCTTAGCTCATATAGAATACTCATGAGAAGCTATATTATCAAGATTAGATTGAAATAAAAAAAAAATCAAGTTAATCATCTCCAAAAAAGAACAAATGCCCTAAGATTAATTACACTGAAGTACATCTCTAAAAATATTCTTGAGAAAGAAGCATGTTTGTATTTTTATTCGACTAGGTATGTATCAAAGATTGGATTTTTATTCAATGATTATGATTCTAATAGGGCAGTCTTTATATTTGAATAAATCAATTCATAAGACAAAGGGTGAGTTATCATAATTAAGTGAGAAGAATATATGTTTACATTAAAAATTCTATTAATAATAATCATTCAATCGCTAAAAGTAAATGAGATTAAAATGTCTCAAAAAGGTGATGAGTAGACATAAATAATCTTTAAAAAAATATATAAAAAACCTAATTAAAATTATATGATTCATTATCTCAAGCTATCAAACATAAGGTCACTTAGCCATGAAGATAATTGATCATGCTCAATAGTGAGATTTTGTACAATCAACTAAAAATTATGTTATATGGAGAGATCTTCATGATCTTAAACAAAACAAAATAAAATATAGACTATAAGACATAAAATTTAGTAGTTAGATATGAAAATGATTCATGGCTTACAATCATTATAAGTATAAAAAATGATTAAACTTTTATAATAGAGAGTATTTATTGCTTAGCTTGTAAGCTCCTAACAACCACCATCAACATCAATATCAATGAATGGAATTAACATCAAGGCTAACACATACTATCAATACTAACACTAATCTCTACCATCATCAAAGAGGCTAGCACCCATAGTTGATATTAATATTGTTGTCTACTGTTACTGCTAATATAAACATCATTTCTTGATGTTAATTTAACTCATGTCATTGCCAATAAGGCCAACACCATATCACTTATGTTAATATCTATTATTTCTAATAAGGAAGATGCACACCATGTATAACAAAGACTTGATTGTCGATGTCATCTATCCTCATCACAATCAATGATGCCTTTCATAATCAAGAAAGGGCTGACATTATTACAAATGTTAATACCCATTATCGCTAATAAAATATATATTTACATTAACATTAATGCTGATGCTTATTATCACCAACAAAATTGATATTCACTATAATTACTAATGTTGATGCTAGCCATCACCAACTATAACATTATTTATATCAAGCCATTGCATTTATTGTCGCCACTTATTTTGTTCAATATAAATTGAGTATCACCTCAACTTCCAAAGCACGTTTTTGGATCTAAGATCATATTCATTGCTTATCGTCAATCTCAAAGTTTAACCATAGTCATAACCAATTTTTAATGATAAAAAACCAGTCTTCTTAGGTGGTAACCCCACTTCTTCTAATGTTTTCTCATTTGGGACTGTGGAATTTCTTTTGGCTTTTTCCTCTCTCTCTCTCTCTCTCTCAAAACTAGAGAAGATTTTAGGCTCTCAACATATGAACCTAAGGTACATTTGATGTTTGACAATGCTTAATCACCTCTAAAGAATATAATCTTGACTCATCTCCATCTTTAAATCTTAACATATGAACCTAGGGTACATTTGAGGTTTGATAGTGCTTGATCACCTCTAAAGAATCTAGTCTTCACTCATCTCTTTCTTTAAATCTTTTTCCAATAATTTCTTGTAGCTTGGAAATAACAACAATCTTCTTGCTATTGTAATTCCTTGCGATATCTTTCTTCTTTTACTTCCTAAAGTGAACCTGACTTTGTATATTTTTGTTGTGCACCTTGATAAGTGTTGAATGTACTTTTTTGATAGATTATTTTGTGGATGTAGTTTATTTAATAGAATCATTCTAAAACTCTTTTATGTTCCAATGTGTGGCTCTCTATCACTCTTTTTTTTTTCTTTTTTGCTTTTTTATTAAGTAATTTTTTGATCTTTCGCTTCTTGTTTTCTTTTATGAACTTTTAAAATAAGTGCTCTTTTTCTTATCATCTTGGCATGATGAATACATGCCATTAAAAATAAATTTTTGCATATAAAATCTCATTGACTCTTATAAGTTTTTCTTAGCTTTTCTTTATTTTTTATATAATTTTCATGTAATTTAATTGGATAAATTCTCTCTCATAATCACTCTATTTTAATTTATATTTTAAATTATAAAGTGAAAAATTAAAAGTATATACGTGAGAGATAATCTTCTCACAAATTCATTTCAGATATCCTATTTTTAATTAAATATTCAATCATCATTATTTATATTTAGCAGTTTTTATTCAAATATTAATATGCCCTATGAGGATTATTACTTTTTATTAGAGTTTAGCGGCTTTTGACCCAATTTTTATTAGAATTAAACTTTTCAAAGTCCCAAGCAATTATTGCCCATAGGCTTCACATCAAACATCCCTTCCAATTAATGGAAAGTAAATGAATTCTCTTTTATAGTTAATTACTATTTTGTTTAATATTATCATTAAACTAATAATAATATATTCCGCCACTTCCGTATTGGATTCTGTTATTTTATTTTATTTTTTGCACGAGGGAAGTATTTAAAAAAATAAATAATGATATTAAAAAAGACAGATACCGCAAATTATCAGTTATGTCGAAAGAGCGAAAAGAGTGTAAGGCATATAAATTTGCGCATAAATTTATGATTAAATTTATTTAAATATTAAAAAAAAAATAAAAAGAAAAAATATATAAAAATTACGATGAGAAGGTACAGCATATGTTAATTTTTATAGTTATATAATTAATTAGGAGCTATTTGAATATTTATATTTTATATTTTAATTTTATTTTAAAATAAAATATGTTTGATTGTTATTATTATTTTAAAAGTACTCAAAATATTTTTTAAATATTTTAAGTAATTTTTAAAATAATAATATTATTTTTCAAATAAAAAATACATCAAATAAATATATTTTTAAAAATAGTATAAAAATAAAAATAAAAAATACAAAATAAAATTAATCTCAAATAGCTCCTTAGCTTTTTATTAGCATTTTATTAGGAATTTTTTGAGCTCATAGAGGCCTCTTCAATCCTCCTGAAATTTGATTGATTTTTCTTAATCATATAGTAGATTTCTTAATATTACTCCTCAATAATATTACAAGTCATTTAAAATTCAATTATATACCTTTCAAGTGCTCTTAGCATTTCTTCATCTTACTTTCTCATAAAACAACTAATTTTTTTAATCATTAATCTCTCTTAAGGTGGTGATTCACACTTATAGAAGAAATAATTTGTTCTTTTCTCTCTAATATACTAATTTTATTTTAGAGATCACATACCTTTTTTTCTTTCAAATTTGGTAAGAAAGCATAGTATCCATTTTATTTTGCACTCTCTTTTTATTCTTGATGACAAGTTGAATTAATATAGATGTGATATGACACTAAAAATTTTACTAGTCGAAGAAATCGAAGCCGAAAAGAATATGATCAATCAAGACTAACCCAGATCAAGCGCTTATTATCAATCGACTCTTAAACATGGAGAATTTATAATCAAATCGAGCATTTTGACTTCATTTGAGCATTCAAATACTTAAAATACATCAAATACTTAAAATACATCATAATTCTCATAATTCTGATAAGCCTAAGATCTCATAATTCTGACTTCATTTGAGCATTCAAATACTTAAAATACATCAAATGATCAAAAGAATCATTTTGAGTCATCATTAGATTCGATTTTGTATTCTGTAAATGTCACTCTAATCTTTAAATAGCTTCATTCTTCACATGAGGGGAGGCCAAGAAAAAGAGAAGAGAGCTCTCGAAGATCCTCCAGCATAATCGTGCCACCACTGACGTCATACCACCGCGTATTGCCAACCACCATGCTCATCGTCGGCCACCACCATCGATCATCGTCATCAACCACCGTCGCCGGTCATCACTGCCGGTCGCCACCGCCAACCATCGCCGACCGCCGCCATCAACCACCATCATCATTGACCCCCGCCGTCGGTCACCACCGCCGGCCATCGTTGCCTACCATCTCCGCCGGCTATCACATCCGCTAATCGCGCACTATCACAATCCATTTAACTACCAACCACCGCCATATACTGCGGCACTCGAATCCTACAATAAATGCTATTCTTCACATGAGGTAAAAAAGAGCGAGAAGCTTGAATATCCTCCAAGCATAATCATGCCACTGATTGCTGCCACCACCGCTATTTACCAACCACTACGTGACATGCGGCCACCACTATCATCATCATCATCACTGCCGCTGACATCGCTGCTGCCGCACTAACCATCACGGTCGCCGCTCAACGCATGGCAACCATCGCCGGTTGCCGCTACCCACTACATCGATCATCATCATTAATTTCGCCATTGCTGATTACCGCTGATCTACCATATCGTGGTCACCGCGGTTATCCATGTTGCTCATTATCACCACCGCTACAACTATTAACCACTACTGTGATACGGGCACTGATTCTAGATTCTCATTGTTAGGCTTTCATATATAATTAATCTCAGACGGAAAACTATGTACTCCGAAACAGATATATAGTGGAAAATTTTTGCTGGGTTAGGCCTTGTAATTTTTTCCTCATCTTTCTGGAGTTTTTTCACGTAAAAATCATGGAGTTTTTTGTTCACTCTTCAAATATCTGTGTGTGTGTATTGGATTTCACAACAAGGCTAAGGCGTAAACTTTTATTCTACCGCAACTAGTTTTCTAACACGCAACAAGATGTATCATCTACTTAAATATATGTTATCTAGTTTCAAATTTGGTAAGAAAGCATATTATCCATTTAATTTTTCACTCTCTTTTTATTCTTGATGACAAGTTGAATTACTATAGATGTGATATGACACTAAAAATTCTACTAGTCGAAGCACAAATCTTGATATCGAAAGCAATCTGATTCTGAATCAAGACTAACCCAGATCAAGCGCTTATTATCAATCGACTCTTAAACATGGAGAATTTATAGTCAAATCGAGCGTCTTGACGATCCAGATCTAACAAGCCCAAGATCTCATAATTCTGACTTCATTTGAGCATTCAAATACTTAAAATACATTAAATGATCAAAGGAATCATTTTGAGTCGTCCGATGGAGTGGTTCGAATTTTGCATGTATTTACAAAAATGTCACTCCTCTAATCTATAAATAGCCCCTCATTCTTCACATGAGGGGAGGCCGAAGCAAAAGAGAAGAGAGAGCTCTAAGGCTTGAAGATTCTCCAAGCATAATTGTACCACCACTCGACTGTCGCCGACCACCGCCTTTGGCCGCCAACCACCACAGTGTGTCATCGTCGGCCACCACCATCGATCATCATTGTCATCAACCACCGTCGCCGGTCATCACTGCCGGTCGCCACCGCCAACCATCGCCGGCCGCCGCCATCAACCACCACTATCGATCACCATCATATCATTCCTCCGTTTGCCACTACACTACCGCCGGTATCACCATCGGCCTAACCGCAGATTTACTATCAACCGCCACTAACAACAGCATTTTAACCACGCCAGATACTGCGTTACCGACTCTAATCTACAATAGCATCACATGAGGGAGGCCAGCAAAAGAAGAGAGGCTTGAAGATCCTCCAAGTATAATCGCCACCACTGCTCGTTGCCACCACCGCTGTTGGCCACCAACCACCATCAGTGATCATCGTCGCCACCTCCATCGATCATCGTTGTCATAACCACTGCGCCGCTGATCACCGCTGGCTCATCACCACTACATTGATCATCATCATCATTGACCCCAGTGGTTACTACTACCGACTATCACCGCCATCGTTTACCATCTCCGGTATCACCATCGCCACTAACTGTTGTACTTATCACCAACTCCCACCAACAATCACATACCAAACCACTATCGCAGCATTGTTACTTCTGATTCCTATTGTTAGGCTTTCTCATATACAATTTTGTAATCTCGTATCGGGAAAACTATGTACTCCAAAACATATATATAGTGGGAAATTTTTGCTGGGCTAGGCCTTGTGATTTTTTCCCCCTCTTTCTGGGGTTTTTCCATATAAAAATCCTAGAGTTTCTTGTTCACTCTTCAAATATCTATGTGTGTGTTGGATTTCACAACAAGGCTAAGGCGTAAGCTTTTATTCTACCGCAACTGGTTTTCTAACACGCAACAAGATATATCATCCACTTAAATAGATGTTGTCTAGTTTTAAATACAGTGTTATACTCAGACTTGGCGGTATGATTTCATATCAAACTTTATGAAGGTAATGACATGTTTTATTTACTTCATTAACCTTCTACTTTGAAAAATGGATATAAATCGTTCATTGTGATTGTATCTAATGTTTTATTGTGTGCACCTTTTAACACCATCATTTAATTTAATTTTTTTTTTAACCTGATGAGCTGCTTGGCTTAATGATTCCTTTGGTCTAGAACAATGGTAGTTTGCTTCATTTGTTCTTAATTCTCTACCATCGATTGTCATGCATATCAATATTATGTAGAGTGCAATCTTAAATAAGGTTGATCTTTTACTCCATAGTTTGTTGAATTGATAACTCTCTTCAATAATAATAATAATAATAATAATAATAACTTTTAGTAATCTTCAACTAGCTGTTATAATCTATGTTATAATTTCTTTAAGTATCATAGAAATATAATGAAAGCTTATGTGTATAAGCACTTACTAATCATAAACACTTTATAATCTAACACTACTTCTTTTTTATTTTTTTGGATTATTCCAAAGGAATAAACTTATTCATTTACAATATAATTTTTCATTCAAATAAGCAAATATGATGAGACACAAATAAGAATCTATCACTCACTCCACTTGTTTGGTTATATGAATTTATTATGATGAAAATATGGTATGATTTCAAAATATTATCCATTATTTAGTAGTGTACCTTACACCCTCTTTAAAGAGACATTATTATATTCTTTTAAATATAATATGTTAATCTAATAAATATAAGCTTCGAAAGATGATCAGGCTCATATTAAGAGGGGGCACTTCACATAACAATATGTCGATCTACTTAAGAGTGATGGTAATGAAAACATGATGCTATTGATTAATTCATAAATTCATAATAATAAATAATTCTAATCCATTCAATAGGGAAAGGATGTGGTTGAAGAGTCATCTTAAGGCTTAACCTTCTGAATACACTTAGCATTATTTGATTCTTTTAACTCTCTAACTTGACGATTGCATCTAACAACTCTTGCTCTTTTCGATTTACAAAGTGAAAATCACCTAAAAAAAACCTAATTTAATATTTTTTACTCAATAATATAATAAACAATGTATAAAAAAATCACAAGAAATCTAAAGATTAAAAAAAAAAATGTTGCTAAAAAATAAGCTTCTCAAGGATTTGCTTTGGTTGGATTAAAACTTCAATTTCTTTAAATAAAAAACAAAAGGATTTTACAATGAAAGATTTAGTTTCCATCAATTCATTTATAAACTTCTTTTTAAAATAAATATTTAATATTATTTAAAATATTCAAAATTCTCTTCCAAAAATATCCCCAAATGACTCGTTAACACACCTCTAATGGCTAATTAAATTAGTTGAATAAGACATGATAGGAACAGTTAGCATTATATTATCTACTTGAATTTCATTTATTTTAAAATACTAAAATACAAATTAAAAGTATACATATATATATATAATTTAATTCTCAAAAAATTGATTTTAGATATTCTACATGGCAGTTATTGTGCCGTTATTAATGTCCATCCATGTTGAACAATGATTGTTTGTGCCTCCTCGTTTATTATAATATGTTTTTCTCTTTTAATTTATTTTTAGTTTATTAAAAATTTAAAATAGTTGCGCATGACACAATTCCGCAGATTTTAAATATTTTATTCTGAATTTTAAAGTATATAATTCTAACTAAAAGTTAAATAATATTTATACATGTTTATTAAAATATAAATACTATATTTTTATTTATTTATTTATTTTATTCAGCTGTGCCAGATGATGTTATTTAATCCTTTCAATATAATATTTTTTTTAGGAAGTAAAATGATTTGCGAATGAGACACATAAACTCATTTTTAAATAATTAGAAATTATATTTTGAAATCTGAGTTGAAATATTGTCGAAACCAATCATTATAGAATTAAATTTTAAAAATACAAATTTTTTTTTTTTTAAAAAAAAAGAAGAAAAAATGTCTGTCAGTTACAATACATGATACGACAAATTACATATAGATGATATTAAACTCTGACTAAAGAAAAGATATTCAAAATTAATAATCTATATATAATTTAATATTATGTTAATTTTAAAGTTAATTTAGAAAAATTTAAGTCTACCATATAAATTATGTTAGAAAAGCATTAAATAAATTTAATTCCTAAAAGTTATTTATGTTAGGGAGTGGATTTTGGTCAACCCAACATACCTAAATTTAAACCATTATTTATTTAAAAATATTTATTTTATTTTTAAATTTCAAATATAATATCAATTTATTAGTATTATTGCAGTTGTCTTGCACATATTATCTAATTATTATATTTATGTAGAGTAACACCACATAACCATCCTTATAGAGAGAGAGAGAGATAGGTGAAGAGAAAGAAGTACAAATATAAATTATTAACACCCAAGAGAGGAAAAGAGGCCTTATGCCATTTAATTTAAAAAAAATATCTAAATAGATAGAAAATTATAATATATTTAAGTATAAATATATTTTATAAAATATTTATATACATAAGTAAAAAAAATTATTTATTTATAGTTAAAATAAGCCGAACATAATTGAATGGAGGGTTCTTCGTGTTTAGCTCATTTAAAAATTAAGCTTAAAAAATTTAGTTAACAAATGATTCGAACACAAACTACTTTACGAGCTATTCGTAAATAATGAGTTTTTTTATAGCCCTAATGGATTGTATCATTAATGTGATTATCAGTTGTGCTTACATTTGGCTAACAGGAAAAATCATTTTTAGATACCATTTTGACTAATAAGTATGCTAATGACCACCAAAATGATAATTTTAGTTTAATTCAATTAAATCCAAATAAACTCAATCTTAACATGAAAATTTTAATTAGGTTCTAGAAGAATGCCTTAAATAGTTTGATTGACTTTATTTTTTAGTTTAATTTGGATTAAACTTATTTTAACCAATTTTGAATGAGTATGATGCAAACAAAATATAAATTAAAAATAATAATCGCATATAAAATAAGAATTTAAATATATTTATTTTAAAAAATTAAAGTATAATAATATTTCTCAAATTACATCGGTAAAAAAGTCAAACTTTCCATCTCCCTTCAACTTATATTTAGAAATGGTTTATATTATATAAATCCGTATGCTATCCTATCCTATCCCATCGATGTTCATGTACCGGCGCCGAGTCCATGCCATAATAAACTTGTTTGCCGTCAGGCGGCTCTGTCAGAGTTCTGGATCCTGATTATTATTATTATTATTTTTCAAATTGAGTATTTTTTTTATTTTTTTATTTTTTTATTTAATAAAACATGTCCGAAAGAATAAAAAAAATTACATATTTGAATTTAAATAAATATATATATTAAAAACATTCATGATGATTACAATGCTTTGTTTCATTCTAAAATAGAATCTTTCTTCAGCATATAAAAAGATTTTTCAAATGAATTAAAATAAAAAATAGTACCTTCCGTTCGATAAAATAAAATAGCTTTCGCCTTCAATCATTTTTAAAATATATAAAATAAGCTAACAAGCATAACTTATTTGTTGCGTTGTATGTAATTATCATATATTTAACTAAACATAGCATAAAAATATTATCTAATGTCCTATAAGATTATCACAAAAGATAACATATAAGCACTAAAAATTTAAACATATAAATATAAATTTCGACCGTCTGGCCTCTGGTCACTCCCCACCGCATTATTCCATTCATCTCCTTGCGCTGATCTCCCCCTAGAAGACTTGTCGCATGCTTGTTCTATTTCTCACTCATCTCTCCTAATAAACCTAACTCTCTCCGATCCATCTCTCTCTCTCTCTCTCTCTCTCTCTCTCTCTCCTGTGAGGAGGGTCTCCTGAAAAGGTCACGAGAAGGTACGTAGAAGGGAAAGGAAGGTGACAGAGAGCTCGATCTGGCTGCAGCAAGATGAAGCCTGGCCTGTATCTTCAGTGAAAGCTCGGATCTTTTTGACCTGTAGAAGGAAATAAACTAGGATGAAGTAAAAGAAACGCTTTCATTTTCCTTCTTTTTTCTTCATTTCCTTTTATAAAATAGCAATCTTGAAGATCACTCATCGATTTCATTTCATCTACTCCTTTGCCATCTATTTTTTCTCTTCTTTGCCTGTCTCTCTCTCTCTCTCTCTCTCTCTCTCTCTCTGCAGTAGCTAGAAGCAAAAAAAGGCTGCCTCGAGAAGTAATCAACGGAAGAGTGAATGATTCACAGTCCAATCTAGTAAGAAAAGGAACCATCTTTCGAACTACTATCATCATTTCCTTTCATAAGAGAGCAATCTTGGAGATCACCTATTTATCTCGTCCTCTCTGAAGCAGCGGAACAAAGGAAAATAAAAAGCTTCATTTTTTTTCCTGCCGGGGAAGAAGAAGAAAGATGGCGACCAAGTGGTGGGAGCGCGTCGATGTTCCCGGGATGACTGGAATGGAATCTGCCGGTGGCAGCGGTGTTCATCACCACCTTGTTCGTCCATCTCAGGTGCCACCTACTCTAGATCTGCAAAAGCTATCGCCGGAACAGAGCCCCAAGAATGAAACCCCAGCCACCGCAGTCTCCGGCGAAGATCAGCAGCCGTTGAGCTCCGGAGGCACAAAACGGCCTCGTGGTCGTCCAGCGGGGTCGAAGAATAAGGAGAAGCCTCCGATCATAGTCACACGCGACAGCCCGAACGCGCTGCGTTCACACGTGCTTGAGATCGCTGGCGGCTCTGACGTGGCGGAGAGTTTGGCCGAGTACGCTCGGCGGCGTGGGAGGGGGATCTGCGTTCTGAGCGGTGGAGGTGCAGTGGTCAACGTCCCACTACGGCAGCTGGGGACGTCTCCCGCTGCGGTTTTAAGGGGAAGATTTGAAATTTTGTCGTTGACGGGAACGGTGCTACCGCCACCAGCGCCACCGGGGTCGGGCGGGCTGACCGTGTTTCTTGCCGGAGGTCAGGGGCAGGTGGTGGGTGGGAGTGTGATGGGACCTCTGATGGCGGTGGGGCCGGTGGTTTTGATGGTGGCGTCGTTCTCTAATGCTGTGTATGAAAGGCTGCCATTGGAAGCAGAGGAGGAGGCGGCGGTGCCGCCGGCGGCTACATCCCAGTCTTCGGGAGTGACAAGCGGCGAGGGTGGAGGAGGCGGCGGGGTTCCTTTTTATAATTTGGGGAGTTATCAGATTGGATCAGGAGAAGGTTACGGGTGGGGAGGAGAGGGAGGCAGTGGTGTTAGGCCTCCCTTTTGATTAGCTTACTACCTTCTCTCCCTCCTCTTCCACTACTACTACTACTTAATATCATATGTAATCATCAAATTAAGTTTTTGCTCTAAGACGAAAAAACTCAACTCAGATTAGAACAATTGTGGAACCGGAGAGCCCTAGTTTTTTTTTTTAAATTTGGCATAAATCCATTTTCATCTATATATTATTCATAATCATCTTTTCTGTGTATTTATATATGCTTTTTTTGTTAAAGTATAGCTGATTTATAGATTTATTGACTGTTATCTTCTCAAAATAGAATTGCAACATCTTGTAATTCGATATTCAGGTCTTGCATACGAAGATATAATATTTTATATCTTGAGCTGGTTTTATTTTAGGGTATTATAAATTTTAAAATATGTTTAGGAGCTCATGAACTTAATTTTCTTCAGCTGTTTTCATTTTTTTTAGATAAAAGCGGGTTGATCTATGAATTTATCTAATATTGACCTACGACATGATTTTGGTTTGAATAAAGCAAGCTTGAGTTTGCGTACATGGAGAATGAAGCAGATGTGTGTGCAGGTGCACTCCATGCAGGAAGAAGGAATTGGAAAGAGAGAAAATTCAAAGGTGAGATTTTATCTTTCTGATCATTTAGATTATATTCTTCTCTATTTTGTTATGATGAGTGGATCTGATGAAGAAGACGATGATGTAGAAGAAGAATGTTTGCTATTTACTGTTTTTTTAGTTATATTTTCTGTAATCTTTATGGTGCCATTGAATCAATATTATGTTTTTTTTTTTTAATTGTATTGGACAGTTTTTATTCCATATATTGAAGAAAAATACCCCCAATAACCTTTGCATAAGAGCACTTAAGTGTCTAAGTATTGAGTCGATCGTATTTTTTAATTATTTATTAAACTGAATCTGATAAACTCAATTTCATTAATCAGCTGAAAAGCTTAATTCATGTTTAAATAATTGATTATTTTATTATTGAGGTTAATTTAAGTCAAAATATGAGCGTCGATGACTATTCAATATATCGATTAATGGGTCCATAATAAAGTTTTGTAATTCTCTTCGAATGTGCTGTTCATGTTTTGAAGAGTTTCTGATGATTTCTTTTTTAATATTAAAATACATTAAAGTAATTTTATATATGTGTTTGTATATTCTTTCAAATCTTAGTCTTCTTGTAAGTTTATTTTCTTTTATTTTATTATTGTAAAAAAAATTTAAAGTTAATTCAATACATAATTTCTATTTATTTTATTTATAATAATTATTAGGATAAATAATACTGCAAATATATATATATATACCAATAACCTTTACTTTTTGTCCGAAATGCTTTATATAGTATATAATGCATCTAAACCTTAATTTTAATGTGATCCTTTCTTTTTATATCGATAATAATATTTCAGTTTTTTTTTTTCAAAACTTTTATTTTTTACTCAATTGTTTAATTAAAGTGCATAAAGCCCAGAATTAAGTGCTTGGCTTCTTACTTTTGCCAGGAAACTAAAAAGTCTGCCTGCTGCTTTTGCCTGTGCTTAAGAGTTAAAACCCAGTCCCCAGTTTTTTATGAGAAAAATATTAGCTGAAGGAATCTTATCAAAATTCAGTTCCACAGACTTAAGCTGCACTCATTCAATGTATGAAGCTCCATATATATATATAATTTTTTAATTAGAATGAAGTAATTTTTATTATTTTTATATTATTTTATATTTATTATGAATTTTTGACGTGATGTTTTTGAAAAATTATTGTAATATTATCGGGTTTTAAGAAAAATGTTAATATTATTATCAAGCTTACGATTAGATTTAGTTATTTGTTTGTGAAAGAGAATAAATTATTTTTTAAATGTTTTTAAAACTATTATTTTTATTAGAAGACAAACACATATAACAATAATATAATAAAAAAATTTGCGAATCCCTACAAAAGTTACGATGTGACCAATGAAGGGAATAAATAAATAAATAAATTTTGGAGAAGAAGCTGTTCATTCTAAATTCTAACATCATATATATATATATATATATATATATATATATAGTTGGCATTTATTGCGCATGGGGAAACTGGTCATAAGATGCTGAGAGCAATTTTAGGTTATTTGGGTTAAACTCAAATTCAACTCAAATAATAATCAGTTGATATATTTGATGTAAAATATTCAGTTGATATGTTTGATGGTCAGCAGGCAATCAATCGGCCATCGTCGATAAAATATTCACATATTCTTTATAAATACATTGTGAGTATTGGATTTTTTTTTAAAATTTTTTTAATGAAATTAATGTAATATTAAAAGCATGGACCCACCACCAAGATTAAGCTTTGTTTTTTTTTTCTTTAATAAAGGTGATTAGCAAAGACTCCGCGACAACTCCGACCATTACAATTCATCCCTTATCCTCTCCCTTGCTTTCTCTGTTCACTGTAACGACGTTGAAATCTCCTCATTATTGATGAAATAAATCAAATATATATTTTTTATTATATAAAACGAACGAATAAATTATTGTTCGGCCGCCGAGTTGGATAAAAATTATACTAAATTTTCAAAAAAAAAAAAAAATATCATTGCGGGATTAGCGTTTACAAATATTTATTACTAATAAGAATTTGTTGATAAAAACAATTAATTATCATTTACTCGTTTGAGACATGCGCTGTTTGATTGTCTCAATAAAAGAATATAGTATACAAAGAATGTAGCGTTAAAAGGAATGAAATATATTTGAATTGTTTTAAAACTATTTAGTTGAAAATTTTATAAATACATAAATTTGGTTTTTTTAATAAAATAAATATAACATAAAGTATTGAGGTTGTGGCGGTGATGGCGGTGATGGAGTGGTATGACGGTAGCGACAATGGCGTGATGGTGGCGACGGCGGCGATGATGGGTACCTGCCCGTCATATCTTTAATCGATGTATTTGAAATTCGCCCAAATCTGACAAATTCTAAATATATCAAATATGATATTTATAATGTATTCTAAATACATTATATTACCTTGAAAATTTTACTTTACACCTTACCAAACACCAAAAAAAATAAAATCACTTTATTTTCTTTATTGTACACTCAAAATTCAGGCAACCAAATAATCCCTCAATTAAATTTCATGTAGCCTTCTAAGATTTTAAATATCAAATGCCCTTTTATAAGTGGGTCTCCTTCACAAAGATTTCTAAAGTTATTACTAAATACCGGAGAATTTAAAATATTTTTATTTTATAATATATATAAATAATAAACTCTTATTATTTAAAGTTTTAAATAGAAAAACAAATTATTTCATGGCCCGTTCAACTAATAAAAAAACTTTTATTTCACGTACTTTGCGTGTGGGAAAGAAAATTAAATAAAATATTGATTCTCTGACAATTCAAAGTTCATTTTAGTATTTAATTAATGACGACAGGATAAAAATAATAATATTTCAAGCCGTTATTTGATAATTGACCAATTTAAGAGAGGTTATATAATAAATGACCAAACTTAGAGGGATAAATGATAATTACCCTTAAAAAATTCAGATATCTCTATAATATGTAGTGATAAGATATTCAATATTTCTTATAAAGAATTATGTATTTGATCTAATTTAAAATTATCAAATTAATTCAACTCAAAATTGTTTCATAGAAGCTATATTTTAAATTGAAATGACTCATTTTTAAATCATTTCATTATAATTGTCCAAATAAGGGAGTGGTCATCTTTGATTTAAGTTTGAACTTAATTAATTATATAAATTTGAACTTGAGTTTAAGCTTTATTTTATGAGCCTAGAGCGTGCTCATTTAATATAAAATAGATAAAATAATTTTAATTTAAATAATTATTATAATAAAAATAATAAAATATTAAAAAAAAATTAAAATTAAAATAGAATCTTTTAAATACTATTAATAATTATATACTTAAACTATTATATTTTTATATATTTTAAATATATTTTATATTAATATTTAATAAAAGATCAAGCTTGATAACTATTAAGTTGAGATAATTTAGTTTGACTTTAGTTTATTAGCTCATCGAGTTCGGCTAATGAATTTTAATAATATTAAATGAGCATTGAGCTGTAAAAATAAAGAAATATCAATTTAATTTTTAACTTTTCAGCCCTATCATAATTGACATTTTATAATAAAAAAAGTTAGTTTAAGAATATAAAATTTATAATAATATTTTATTATTACCTATATTTAAAATTTTTAAAAAAAATTAGGTTATAAATTTTATATTCTTTTTATAAATTATATTCTTATATATATCTTTACAATACACATGTACTTATATCTTAATTAATTTTATCACTATCTTTAAAATTATAATTATTAAATTATTTTATATATGTATTTCATTTATTTTTTTGTTATAAATTTATAACATATTTGTATTATTTAATCATTTAAATATATTAAATTAAATATTTATTATATCATTTATTTTAATACTTAATTCAACTCCAAATAAATCATTGAATCTTGAATATTTCATTCTTTCAAATTTTTATCCGATCTAATTTTCACAATCTTATTTAAAAGCGCATATTGTAACCCTACACCCAGGCTTCGCCACATCAAGTCAATTGATCAATTTTTAATTGAATAAATTAATAAAAAATATTTATCAAATTTATTTAAAAGCTGTTTTTTTAAAAGAAAAAAGTATTATTTGTGAAAAATAATTTTAGATAAATATTACATCCGAATAAATTATAAAATGAATTTATAACATTCTCTAAATAAAAAAAAGTAGTTAAAAACTGTTCTAAATAAGGCCTAAGATTAGTTAATCCGTCATTAGACTAATCAACCTCAACAGTCAGCATACAGTAATGAACTAAAACAATTCCACTTGCCTACAATATTAAATGCCATGCTGACTTATTAAAATAATGTCAAAAAAATTTATTTTGATTGAATTATCTTTACTTTTTAATAAATTGAGTTAAAAATCTTAGTAAATAATTAAGCCACATTTCAATTATAGGAGCAGTCGACTTTTCTTCCTCCCAATACCTCCATTTTAGGTGATTTACAGAGTGTGCTTACAATTCTCCATCAAAACAAATAACAGACTTATCTTTCCAATTTTCATTATAAAGGGCGATAAATCAGGATACAAGTGCTCTATCAAGTTCATGATATAAATTGGCTAAAAATTATTTTCAGATGATCTTAACAACTCCTCTTGATGACAGCTAATCATAACATATACTGGCATGGAGTTTTTATATAAGGTCCCATTGCCATTTTGTGTGACTTACAGAGGTAATTTGAGAGAAGCAAGCAGGAAAATATGATCGATCAACCATCAGTTTTTTTCTTCTTGAGCTCCAATCTCCTGCAGATAATGCTCGGCATCCAAGGCAGCCATACAGCCTGCAATATTCACAGAACTGTAATGTAGAGATATAAAATTAAAGGCAAATAATAAGAACAACAACAACAACAAGCCTTAATCCCACTAGGTGGGGTCGGCTACATGAATCCTTCGTCTCCATTGTGTCCTATTATGTGTCAAATTCTCATTTAATTCAAGTATCTTAAGATCATTTTATACATCTTAACCAAGTCTTTTAGGTCTCTACTCTTCTTAACATAAGGAAATTTAATCTACTCTCCTAATCGGGTCATCGGATGGCCGGCGCTTTATGTGGCCAAACCATCTAAGGCGACTCTCCCTAATCTTATCTACCACTGGAGCTACTCCAACTTTTACCCGAACATACTCATTTTGTATTCTATCTCTAAGGGTAAAGCCACTCATCCACCTGAGCATTCTCATATTTGTAATACTTAACTTAGTCTTATGTTTCTCTTTTATTGGCCAACATTCTGCACCATAAGTCATTGTAGGTCTTACCACCATCTTAAGCACGTTGATCAAGAAAAGAAAATATTTTATCAGAAGTGCATGAATATGTAGTGAGCTTATGCAAGGAACTTCGTCAGACAGCCAACCCATATCATTCTGCAAGATCTGTTCAATAATGGGAGCTTGATGTGAGTGTTAAGCTAATAATAGATGCCCCCTTTTTTTTTTTGGCTTGAAATAACGATGGCTCCCATTAATTTCTGATTATATGTTATGATGATAAGTTGATGACTAACAAACTGGCAGTCTGACAAACAAAGAGTTTCAACTCCCACTTATAACATTAAAAAAAAATTACAAAAACAGCTTCGTGCTTTAAAAGACAGTCATTAGCAAGTTCGAAGAGCACAGATTGTTTGGTATAATAGCATTTCCCACTGACCTGCCGGTCATATACTTAGAAAATAGCAAAATATTTTGAAAACGTTCAAAAAAGTGACATAAAACTAAATAAAAGTGTCAAAATTAAGGCTTAGTTGATACATCTAGACTACTTTGACTGGTTTCGCTCAACAAATGGCAGGTTTAGGATTTTTGGTATTCAGGGAAAGAAAAAATATTCAAGGCTTCTAGAAATACACGACTTTTTTTAAAACTAACACAAATTTTATTGTATCCTTCACATATTACCCAAAGAAAAGGCAATATAGTAAAAATTTAAAATGTCTAATTAAACAAAATTAAATCTCTTCATTCAACATTCAAAAAGTTAAGCACATTTTCTCAATACTTGCAAACCTAGAATCTATCAAATTAGGAATTATAAACTATATCTTGTGAGTATTTATTATATCAAATGCTTCTAATAACAGAATAAAAGAATCCACGTCAAACACTCGAGTAACGCCGCCCTTGATGCGTATAATCAGTGCAATTGCAAGAAATTTTGATGCTTCTATATATAGGCAAAGCTAAGAAAAAACTAATAGATCTATAAACAAGAGAACAAAATCACGGACAATGATGTATTTGCCAAATTTTGGCATAAACTTGACATCACTAACACTTTTGGCAACTCCACATTTTTGCGTGCATAAGTTGAAGTAGTTCCTACTTAAAATCCAATTTTCTTGCTCAATGAATTCATTAGAATAAAACTTATTAGAAAGCTCACAGTCCTTTTCAACATTGAACTGTTTTTATCCCACTCTAGGATCCACACATGAGCTAAATATGAGTAATTCTACCATATCCTCCTTGAATCGACTATTCATATCTTGCAATGGAGAATCAATTAAAGCTAGAAAGGCTTCCACATGGTGATACGATGCTCCATCATGATATGATTTCTTTGGATGTGAAACTAAACTCTACCCCCCAATGAGCGCTCATAATAGGAATATTCATCTCATATTTCTCCTTTTTGACAAACAAAATAAATCCCATCCATCTTCCCTTAACTTCGGAAGAATTGATATTGTCGTTCCATACAAGTGCATGGCAGTAAATAAATCATAAATCTTGTATTGCAAAGCAAAGGAAAGGTGATCAGTAATCTCCATATTTCACTTCATAAGAAACAAGATCAAAATAAATTCATATCACATTCCATCAACTTTACAATGCTCAGAAAAGCGTTCTCATCAACAATGATATCCTATAGCACTAAAAATAAGTGGCATCAAGCTCTCAAGGGATTTAGAGTGAACTCTATGAAATATCCTCAGCTCATTAAAAGAACTAATTTGATTTTTACCCTCATCAATACATTAATTTTATTGTCCAAAGACCCAGTCAGAAGAGTAGATGTATTAGAGTTGGCCTATATTAAGAAAAATAGAGGTATATCTAAAAAGACTTGGTTAAGAAGTATAAAAAATGTACTTAATTTATTAGGATTAAATGAGAATATGACACTTAATATGACACAATGGAGAAAAAAAGATTCAAGAAGTCAACTCCACATAATGGGATAAGGCTCGTTGTTATTTTTGTTGTAAAATGTTGAGAAGAGTTGAGCAAGGCATGAGAAGATTTAATAGCTCTCTTGTGCATGGAGTAGGATTCATCATCAAAATGTCCTAAGAAATAACAATTATTTTTTTCATTAACCATCTTCCATGACCTGAATCCTTAAATAATAAGCGCCTTTTGTCCTTTGCGATTAGATGGGCTACTGAAAAACAAAATATGAAATAAAATATACCCCATTTTTAAACTGAAAGTACACTGGGATTTGGACCAAGTAAAAAAAAAATCAATAACAATCTCTGCCAATAATATTTGACGAATCTAGAGGAATGGGTTGGCATAACCCTTTCTTATTATAAGCATGTCAAATTTCATCTAATTAGTTCATGGATATTTCGATATAGATTTGGCCAACCATGATCAAACTCTTAAGTCTAACATGTATAAATCTTTTGAATGCGATTCTAGGAAAGTACTCTTGGAAGATGCATAGAGTTAATGTGAAAAAAGTGTTTTCATGGAAATTGAACACTCATCTTTTGTTTCTTGAACACAAAAATGAAAATTTTCTTGTTGAGAGCTATAAACTGTCTTCGGATTTTTTTTTAATGAATTAATCAATTTTTTGGTTAATCTATTCAAACACTTAAAATATCTATATATAACCAATTATAACGCACCTAATGATATAAATATAAAATCTAATTACTAACATTACCCCTAATATAATATATAAAACATGACACATGACTTCCCAACAAAATAATTCACATTTTAAGATAGGGTTGAAGGAAATCCTCAAGAGAAATAGACATAGTAGTCATGAAATAGTTCACATCATAATTTATATCTCAGCAGAAAAAACAAAGGATAAATAATAAATCATGAAAATTTGCTAACAGGAAGAAAATTAGTTTTCTTTGTGATAAGCTCAAATTAACCTATTAAACCATTATAAGCAACATTACGATGCTATATCAAGAAAAAAAACACACAACCCACATCCTTTCCCTATTTTGGGATCTTTTTTTTTGTTTTAAAAATGAAATAAAATGATAAAAAGATGTGTTTGTTTAATTAATTTTGTTTTGTTTTTTAAATAAATTGTTTTGTTTTAAAAATACTAATAGCAATATTAAGGTGTGTCTGATATTTTAAAAACATAATTCAATGTTATCACAAACTTCAATTACAGATTTCAGCTCCCGAGCAACAATGCAGGCTACTTTTTGAACTTCTCAAGGACTTCAATCTAGTGAGATTTCATAGGAGGAAAAGCCCTAATGTCGATCCCCCTACTTCCTAGCCCTCAAACCAAGTAAACAAATCCCAAACCCCCACCACTGAACGTGATAATGATGAGTAAGATGGCAGTATTAAGCATGACTTTAGGTTAGAGGGAAAGGGGACAATGGGTAAATCATACTATCAAGAAGTTGGCCAAAGTCATTAAAGTGGAGTTCCAACAAGGAGAAGCAATGATTTGATATGCAAATAGAGCAACAGAGAGGAGACGTTGGTTGATCATGACTACAGATGGCACCCGGGGGGGGGGGGCCCTCTCAATAATATAGGCTGGTCCACCCTTGACTATATTAGATGTAGCGCAGAGAAACGTTATTGATAGATCCATCAATTTAAAGGAGATTGATGATAGTAGAGATGATAGCGCCATAGTTGACCATGATAGTGAAGATGGCGAATTTGGCATTCAGTACTTTGTTTTGGGGTTTTAAAAATAATGCTTATATAAGAGTAACTAATATATTTTTATTTTATGTTAGAATATAAATAAGATAAAACAAAATAAATTACAAATTATTTAAAAATAATAATAAGAGTGATCTCCAATGGCCCCTAAATTTCTTTCAATCCTATTAATGATCCAACTTGTCTCCTAGAGTACATCCATGTTTCAAAATCCAAATGCCCTTTCAACATAACCCTATGCCAAACAATGATTATCAAAAGCAAACTCATCTTCTAAATTTGAACTATTAGCAATCATGCCTTCAATCATGGGAAGGCGTTTGCCTCACTTACAAGAGTCTTCAATCATGGGAAGGCATTTGAAGAGCCTTCAAGCAAGGCACTTGCTTGGGAGGCATATAAAGCATATGACCTTTTTTTTTTTTTTTATGTGTGTGATAAGAAACAAAAAGCTTATGCATACTCATGAATAAGAAATTATCTATTATGATCAGGACTGTCAAAAAAGCTCGTTCACGAACATTTGTGTTCGGCTCACTAAGTGGCACAAGTTTCATTCGTTTGTTAAGTAAATGAGCTGAGTGCGAACAAATTTTTTGAGCTCGATTAATAAATGAGCTAAACACAAATAATCCTCCGCTCATTTATATTTGGCTCATTCTAGCTTTAAATAAATAAATAATTTTATAAATATTATGTATTATATATATATATATATATATATATATATATATATATATATATATATATATATATATATATATATATATATAAAATTTAAATTTAACTTTGTATTTATTTAAATATTTCCAATAGTTAATAAAAATCTTAATTAAATAAGATTAATTATATTATAAAAATTCTAATTAAATAAAAATAAAAACCCTATGATAAATCTTAGTCATTAAATCTTAAATCATTATCAAAGATCAATATTATTTTAATGTTTTATTTTAAAATATTGAATTTTATCATTTTAAAATAATGATACGAGCCAAAATCAAGCCGAACACGAACATGTCATTCGAACTGAACACAAACATGCTATCAACGAGCCATTTCGAACAAATAAAATTTTGAATGAGCCGAAAACGAACAAATATTGAGCACATTCAAGCTCAACTCATTTACACCCTTACTATGACACACCACTAAAAGAAGCAAATAGCCTTCATGTTTGAAGTGGCTGAACTACGTTAATTCCAACCACAAGAATTCCAAAAAAAACATTCAAATGTTTAATAATCAATAAACTAAATTAATTCAATTATAAGTATCATTCCTTCCAATAAACTAACTTTATTCCCATTTATTCCTGAACAAAAGTAGAGAGAACAAAGGCATCGATCATATGCATTCAATGGATAGATGGTTTACAATTAAAGAAGGAAAAGTTTGTTCAAATTATAGATATAGTTGTTTGATCCAAAATTATCTATATGAATAATACCAAAACCTTAATAACAAGCATAACCAAAAAAAAAAAAAACCAAAGATTAAAGAAAGAGAAAGAATATAGAGTGAAAAGCTGTAGGATTTCACTAGAATGAGTATGAGTACCCAAAAATTATTTTCCCATGGATCTACTCCTGACCCCCTATTTATAGGTTTAGATCGAGGTTTGGTACTGTAAGAAAGGCTACATATTGAGTTACATTAATGAAAAGTAAAATATGTAAGATGTATGCAACAACAACAACAACAACAAGCCTTTATCCCACTAAGTGGGGTCGGCAATATGTAAGATGTACAACTTAATTAAAATTAGTTATTAACAAATTTAGGTTATAACCTTAACTGTTTGAGGCCATAGGCTTATTGATTAAGTCACCAACATAGTTGAGAGAAGTCACCAACTTATCTAACAGAAGGTGCTAACTTGCTTGGACAAATACTAGCAAGTAACTCATGAGCTTTAAGAAAATATGCAAAGATGAAACATGAAGTGAATTCACCATGATTTTGATGAGATCATCATAAGCTTGACAAGTTCATCTTGGACCTGATGACTTATCTTGAACTTGGATAATTCATTTTGATTCTTGAATTGGGCCATCTTACTTAAACTAGGTTTTCAAGATATTGAAATGCACAATACTCAAATGGTTTAATTACATAGATATAGAAACATAAATGTATCATTCAAGAATACTCATAGTGGAAAATTTATGCATAATTGTTAAGATAATAAGTGAAGACTCATCATGAGGCCTTATGAACAACTGGCATGGACGATTGCTATCAAAGAACACTCATGGAAATGACTAATCCCTACTCAAAAAACGAATTACCATCTTTTTTTCCTCGGTAAGAGGTTCTAAATGATCTACAATTAGCTATGACTCTGAAACCATCATTTAAAGTATCCAATTAACAACATTTATATGTTTTCTAGTTTGACAATCGCATAATATTGCAGTTTGCATGATCCACCTTATAAGTTAATTTATAGGACTAGAATCAATAATTAAATTTAATTATAAAGACAAGCCAATGCCAACAAATCCATTAAAAGTTGAAATTGATATGCTTACAAGGTTTTGTAAATTAAAACAATAAACTTGTTCAAAAACTCTAATTGAAAATTATCTCTAACGAACATGCATTTTCTTGTATTACGCCAAATCAAGCAATTCTTAGATATCATGTGATTCAAAAAATTGATAACACAACCACTGAAACGATATATAACACATTAAAAAAATAATTAACTGAATCCGAATGATATAGAATATATGAAAATAGCCTTTAATACAAATTAAGGCGAAAGTCTAGTGCATTCACCTCTTCTCCATAACACAATTAATGCACAAAGCAATCACGTTGTAAGATAATATATAGAACTACCCTAATAAAAACCATCAACTTTGTTCGTAAGGCAAAATATTTTAAGTTCTTCATCTAAATGGCACAACAAAAGCCTCTATGCGGGTTTTGGTGTTTTTTCATCATGATACGAAGACACCGTAAAACCTCATAAATGAGCTCTAAAATAAAGAACCAACAACCATTAATCATATATATCAAGAATATAATCATCATAGTTACAGAAAATGGTATCCAAAGCAGCAAGCATCGTCATTTTCATTAGCCTAATGTCAACTACTTGACATCAAGTTTATGAATCCTCAATTTTTTTGTTTGTTTCCAATGAGTGCTATAATTTCTATCCAATTTTAACTCAAGCCTATTATTCTTTTCCTTCTTAATCCTTTCATAGTATTTTTTTCTAATTGAATTTTCTATATTTCATTGCACAAGTCCAAGCAATAATATTTTATTTTCAACTTAACTTATTTTTATAATTGATGCTCTAACCATCTCATCATCTAATTATTTTACAATTTATCTTCAATTTTGATACACTAACTTTAACATTTTTTTAGCCACATTCAATGTAATTATAAATAACCTTTTCACTACCCAAAATTCAAATGCATACAACGTAATCAGCCTGCTTATTACTTTATAAAATTTTTCCTTTAAATCTCCATTATATATTCTAATCGCATAGTAGTTCTAAGATAGTTCTCCATTTTAAATATTCATCCTTAAATCCACCACATCAAATATCATTTTATCTTCTATTAATACTAAAAATATTATTAATATTATAATTATTACAATTACATATCATATATTAGGCTTTTATTCTGCTAATTTTAAAGCATTTATCTTCTAAGAATATTGATTGATACTTGCTAATATAATTCCCACTAAAATTGCATATGATACATCTAAGTTATTTATCTTCTAAACATTTGATTTTGTTAGTCTAATTTTTTAGTTGTTTCAACAGATGTCTCAACAATTAAAACGATCATCTACGAAAACTTTACAACAAAGCACCTCATTGATATTTTTAAAAGCATCTCCATAACTAGTACAAAAAATATGAATTTAAATCATTTAATGTTAATCATTGATCATATTGTACTTAGAAACTAATTGATAACTATAAAATTAATGAATATTCCTTAATACATCTATTTAATAAATTCAACAAACTTCAATATGCACTTTATTCTCCTTAATGAACACCAAAATAGCTCTTCGGGTACTCAAGCATGTCTTTAAATATAAAAAAAAAAACTCATATAAAATGGACATTTATATAGTAGATTCTCCTAATAGATCCACTTTCTATTGATTATCTTAATATAAAATCATTTGTACAGTAAATCTTCCTAATATACGATAAAATGATTCTTCAAAGTATCTTATCATCCGTTAATCTCTCATAACTCTATTATATGTCTCATAAGTTTGTAATCTTTACAATAACCATAATCTTGAACCTTTTTTTATTTATTAAATTATCATTATCATTATTATTAGCTTATCTAAATTATTTGACCTCAACAATGTAAATTTTCATTTTCCTTTGGTTTATGATGAGTATTACATTAGTCTTTGTAAATACTTTTGAACATCTTATATACATTAACCTTAGTAAGGTCTACCAAATCTCCTTTTTAATCCTTCAACAATAATTTATATACCCATCTAACAATATTTTCTACCCTTTATTGTATATGTCCAAAGTCACATAAATTAAACTACCTTAGATGTTACCCAACTATCATTTCAATATAATCATTTATTTATTTATTTATCATTCCTAATCTTGGCACACATTTTCCCTAACATTTTTATTTATATCACTCTTAATTTAATTACCAACAACTTTTTTTCTACTCAGCACTCAAATCCATACAATATAGTCAGCCTAATTGCAATTTTCTAAATTGGACCTTAAAATCTCCAAAATGTCCTATTATTTACATAATACTCTTGAGGTATTTTTTTTTTCTACTTTGATAATCCATTCTTAACTTTGTATGTATCCTAATTTATATCTGCATTTTTTCAATATAAGATGTTAAATCTATCATAGTTAGATATTATTTCATCTTCTGATAATATTAATTAATAATAATTTATATCACAGTAATTCAAATTAAATATTATATACTCAATTTTTAATCTACTAATTCTAAGCTCCATATTCTTTTTTTTTTTTCAACTGCTCTAACATGCCACCATCAAAACATGTCTCCACAATTAGAATTATGTCATCTATGATAAACTGTGTTTTAAATATCCTTTGCAAACATATCCATAACCACTATAAAAAGATGCAAACTAAATGTTGATTCTTCAAATAATTTATCCATAATTAAAAACTCTTTGATCACCTAACAAACACTTCTAATATTAATCAATGCTCCATCACATATATCTTTAACAATTTCAAAATATCTTCCATGCACCTTTATTCTTTAAAGCACACCAAATCAATTATCATGATCCTCATTCATGATTGATATGTCGACACAAGATTAATAGTGGCATATGAAAATAATTTAAATGCTCTTTCTATGATTATTTTAACACCAAAAAAGCTTCTATGCATTCTTTAAAATTGCGCAATCTGAGAACACATCTCAGCACAATTTGAGCCCAAACCGCATTGAGGCTTATGCCTCATGAGATTCAAGTGATGGCTACGAGTCACATATGGCGAGGCGCGCATGCCTCGCCTCAATTCTATTGAGGTGTGCGTCTCTTTATTTTAGGGTTTTTTTGTTTTAATAATATTATGGATTATAACCAAATAGTCATCTCCTTCGTACACGCAACCCCCTTCACTCATATAACCTCCCTAACATATCAAGCTCCCTTTTCATGCATTTGACGACATTTTCTTGGGCTACTGTTACCACACTGCACATTGAGTGATGAGAGTATTAAGGACTTTTGATTTATTATATTTTTATCTAGATTTATAGATATTACTATGTTGGATAATAATAGTGAGAGAGAAATTTATTGTGTTAAACATAATTGATATCTTAATTTATTTTGATGTATTATTTAACCTCTATTTGATGTCATATGTTACCTCGATTAATTGTATTACACTTCTACTTTGTGTTATTTATTACATTACACTTATACTTTGAATTATTTATTACATGATGCTTTAAGGATTTTGCAATTTATTGCTTGATATATATGCAATATATCTCTTCTTATTATGCTAGGATGTTAATATGTCTTTTTAAATATATTTATAGTTTATGATGTTAATATATTAATTCACACCTTCATTTTGGCTCTACGTAACTTTTTGATTATGAGGCTTACGCCTCAAAACACCTTGAGGCTTACACCTAAACTCACAGACAAAAACACCTCAATACTCAATTGTATAATTTTAAACTTTACTTTCATGATAAATCTTACTAACATTAAATCAAATTGACTATATGAAACTGATCTAATTTTTCTGTCTTTGTTTCATAAATTTATTTCCCAAAACTTCATCATAAAAATAATAAGTTGGATACTTGGATTCCTAGACAATTTCCAAGATCTTACACTTAGATTTTAAATGTTGATGCTAAAATGCTTCTCCAATTACATAGCAACCTCTTACTCTTTAAATATATAAAAAGACCAAACTATTACATTATCACCAATAACTCTTCAAATACTAATAGATATATAATTGGACATAGAATTTTATCTTTATGTATCTTCTTCAAAGCTAACTCCACTTCATTTTTTTGGATTAATATATAATATATGATAATAAATTAACAACTATTATAAATTGATCTATTAGGAAATAGTTTGATTCCAATATCTACTTTAAGTTTATATGTTTTGGAATAATATTTTTAAATTAGTTTAGAGATATTTTGATTGTAATTATCCTTATGGATTTTTTTCTTTTTAAAATTTTCTAAGGCTTATTAGCATCGAATAGAATCAATATCAAAGAAAAGTTCTACAAAGTATTTTATCTCTCTCTCCCCTATCAAACATGCACATAACTTTCTCTATCTCAACTATCTTCTCTCAAATCTATCATATATCACCCTACACTCTCAAAATCTTGCCATTATATCTCTTCTCATCCTCATTCTCTAATTTATATTTTGTTTCCTCTAAATCGTCCTATAATCTTCATCCTTTTAAACTAGTTTTTTTATTCCCAAAGCTTTTCAAAGGATCCTAATATCATCTACTGTTCAAGCAAACAACTTATATCATGGGGTCTCACCTCAAAAGCCTTTTTCCTCTTATTTCGTACAACAAATACAAAACAACCAAATGTTATATTCATCTATCTAGTCCACTATCAATAGCCCAAAAAATGTATAAGCATAATTCACAATTCACCATAGAAATATGTAGAATTAAATCCTCCCAGTACATTAAATTTAGTATCAAGATGGTACCAAATCTTTCGAAATTAATTTCTTATAGAAACTTTCCTCCTTCCTTATATCATTGTTATAAATTTTAGATTGTCTTTTTCTATTGCATTGCTATTTGGCACATCTGGTTTGAAACCCATATTAAAAATAGTTACTAGAAATCTCACAAAATTATTACCTAAGTTTGAAGTATTGAAAACAATTGTTGAATACCCCAAAATAGTCTATATCCATCCCTGCAATGAAACCCAAAACCCAACCAACTCATCTTAATCCTGGTTTCTTCTACCTCATCTTGGATATGTACAACACTAATGATCTCTTCAACATAATCATTTTTTACCCTATCATTACAAGTTTACCAAGCAACAACTTAACATTAATGACTTCTTTGTTGCCCAAGACACCGATACTACAATAAGGCTAATCTAATTATAATTTTCAAAAATTTATTTACCTTACTAGCTTCTAATTTTTTTTTGTCAAATATTTCTCTAGTGTACTTTCATGTGTTAACAACAAAGTTATGTCTTTAGAAGCTACATTTCTCATTTATACTGCTACTTTCCTATATAATAAATCTAAGGCACCTAAAACCTAACTACGAATACATTGATTCTCAAATAAGAATTTACTAATCATGTTAGTTTAATGTCCATTATATCATGTACTTACTATATGTTCTATTAAATCCAACTCTCATATCTTCTAAAAATTACTCTCATTGACTTTAAATTCACTTATTTTAACTATTTTCAATAACATATTATGCCATCTACAAAAGATGTAAACTGAAAAAAAAAAATCTCATATTAACTATTGTATATTGTAGATACTTTCTAGTCTATACAAAAATATATCATCTTAATAATATCTTTTTTGAAACTCAGCCATTATAAAAAAGTTTTGGGTTTTCAAGTAATTTCTATTTTAATAATTGCTCTAGCATCATAAATGAAAAGTTCATTCAACATGTCTTTAGAATAAATGTTCTCCTTAATGTTTACCAAATCCACTTTATTGATCATTCTTCTTTGAATCATTAAACACTAGTTAAACTTTACAGATTCTACATAATCTATATTTATCAAGAAGATTCTGAAATTCACCAATTCTCTAAAATAACATAGAAACTTAAAGAATAATGAAAGAGTCCCCAGAACTCTATAGAATATAATAGATATGTACAGATAGTGTGAAGTCTTCTAAAGAACTCTCTCTCTCTCTCTCTCTCTCTCTTATATATATATATATATATATATATATATATATATATATATATATATATATATATATATATATATTATTGTGAATCTAGAATGTTTTAAAGTGGATGAAGGGAACTCTAAATAGGGAGTCACCCCCTCACTTATGACCATCCAAGAAACTCAAAATTTATACTACTTTTGTGCTCTAGTGAGAGTTTCCCATTCTCTCAAAGGCTTCTTGTCCAATCTTATCTTTCTGTGTTCTAGCCAATATTATTGAGAGTTACTGATTTAGTATTAAGGATGGTACTAAGGTTGCACAATAACCTTGACAGAGTTTAATCCATGATAGTTGGTTTCAAAGTAAGTCATTCTCAGGGAAAAGTTAGTGTTAGAGACTTGGTGTGAGGGATGCAAAGAGTGCAAAGCATCGTACAGTAGGGCCTGGGATTATTCATGTTGAATCTTTTTAACAAGCAGGGGCCATGAGAACCAACGTGGCATGGCAGCATCAAAGCCACAAAAAAGCCCACGGGAAGCAATCATCTAACATTACGGAACAAGTCTTTATTATGAAGATGGCGGGTGTTTCAGTGGGAGGAACCACTCATCATAAGAGATTATTGGAAGCTTGAGAATGATTAGTGGTACTCCAAGGGCAATGATCTAGAAATCACAATGAAGGCACTGCAAAATAAGATGGGGAGAATGTCACACTTCCAAACTAACCAAGGTGGTTAACCTAACCCCTGTGAGCATGACATGACATGTGATCAAGAGATTATGTCAGGATCATACTAAAGTGCAGTCACAAGCCACTAGAATGTCTTGAAACATTCTACATAAATCAAAATTCATTTAAAAGAGTCTAAAAGACATTAGAAGTCTTTGAATGTTACAGAAATATTCTTAAAGTCTCCAAAATTCTCTAAAATAATATAAAAACTAAAAGAATAATGAGGGAGTCTCTAAAATTCTCTAGATTGTAATCAATATGTAGGAATAATGTGAAGTATTTTAAAAAATTATACATATAAGAATATTATACATTAAATCTAAAATGTTCTTACTTGAGGGAGAAGAACTATAAATAAGTAGCCACCCTCTCATTTGTAACCATCCAGAAAAAACTCAAGCCATATACTACTCTTGTGCCCAATCGAGAAATTCTCATTCACTCAAGTCTTCTTATACATTCTAATCTTTCTTTGTGTTCTAGCCCAAAGTTGTTGAGAGTTAACTTGGCATCAAATATAAGTGCTTAAGCTGCACAAATAATCTTAAAAGAGCTTAATCCGTGACATTCAGCATAAAAATGTCTCTATAATGGGCCTTTCAATCATACGAGTAGATTGAATTAGCTATCATGACAAGATTTCATAATAATTGTTCTATTGCCCTCACCTTGCTCAGTTTTTTATCACATAAATTTATTTCCCATAAAATTGACATATTATTTTTTCTTCTTAAATATTGATATAAAAACATTTCTCTTTAATCATTTAGCATCCTTTTATTTTCTAACATTACATACAATATATTAGTTCAAAATAATATCCTAGCGTGTCATATGCTTCCACAAATCTCAATAGTTATCTCATCTAAATCTCAAGCTTTATCTTTATGGATTTTTTTCAAAACTAATTAACTTTACATTTTTAGATTAATTTATAGTTAGGCCTCCCTTGGTAATGTTTTGTGTTGTTATTGTGTTATGTTGTACAAAATAAAAGTCATTGTTACTCTAACAAAAAATGATGAATGGTTCTAAAAGTGAATTACCCATGCTATTAGAGACATTAAGAGGTGCACATACAATGCTTGGCTTTTTTGTTGTATGTTTTTAGTATAAATTGAAATTAAGCCATCCTTTAAAAAAGCAACAACGAAAATAAGAAGCCTTTATCACATTACATGAAGTCAACTTACATGAATCATTTTTCTCCATTGTGACTTATTAAGAGTCATATTCTCATTTAAAACTAATAAAATAAAGTAATTTTTTTTTTACTTTCTAACCAAATCTTTTTAGGTCTAACTCTACCTTTCTTAATATAGACTGAATCTAATACATCTCCTCTCCTAACTAGGTCATGGGACGACCGATGTTTTATGTGACAAAACTATCTAAGACGGCTCTCTCCGATCTTATCTGCCACTGGAGATATTCCAACCTTTTCATGTATATATTCATTTCACATTTTGTCTTTAAGTATAAAGCCACTCATCCACCTAAGCATATTCAGCTCTGACTTAATTTTATGCTTCTCTTTTATTGATCAGCATTCTATATCATAAATCATTGCAAGTCTTACCACCATCATATAAAATTTTCCCATAAGTCTAAGCAGTATTTTTCTATCACACAACAGGCCAAATGCATTCCTCCACTTCAACCATCCAATTGAATTCTACTAACTTCCACATCTATTTCACCATCATTTTGAATAATTGATCCAATATATCTAAAACGTTCACTCTTTAATGACTTGATTATCCAATATTGCAATGAATTACTAGATCTTTTACAACTAAAATTACACTCTGTATATTCAATTTTAGATCTAATTAAACAAAAACCTTTAGACTCTAAGGTTGACCTCTATAATTTAAGTTCCTGTTGAACTCTCTCTCTCTCTCTAGTCTTATCAACAAGAAGAATATCATCAACAAAAAGCATACACCAAGGTGCATTCTCCTGCAAATGTCTAGTAAGAACATCAATAACTAAGACAAAAAAATACAAGCTTAAAGTCAATCCTTGATGTAATCCAATTGAAATAGGCAAATACTTGGTCAATCCTCCTTGTGTTTGAACACAAGTAATAGCTTCAATATGCATATCCTTAATGACCTCAATATACGTAAATTAACTCATTTTATTTTCTAGAAGTCTCCAAAGCACTTCTCTTGGAACTCTATCATATGCTTTCTCTAAATCAACAAATATCATATGTAAATCCTCCTTCCTCTCTCTCTCTCTCTATACTTCTCCATCAAACCTCTCACCAAATGTAAAATATCCATAATAGACCTACCCGGCATAAAAACTAAACTGATTTTGAGAAACTTTTGTATTGTGTCAAAACCAATGTTCACTATCTCCCATAATTTTTATATGACACATTAACTGACTTCCCTAAAATTAACACACACTTGTGCATCACCTTTAATCTTAACATAGAAATCAACAAACTCTTTCTCCGCTCATCTATCATTTTTTTGTCTTTATAAAAATAGTAAAAAATTTGGTAAGCCAAAAAATTTCTTGATCTTCTAAGCATTTACACACTTCTATTGAAATATCATCAAGTCATACTACTTTTTCACACTTCATTTTATTTAAAGCCTCTCCAACTTCAGTTTTACTAATATGATGATAAGAAAAATCTTTATTCTTATTTAGTATACTAAGGTCGCTAAAGTAAATCATATTTTTACAAAATTCGTTGCACTTTATAATCTTCATCCTTAATACACTTCAGTTGAACTAAATATTTACTTCTCCTATCTTTTTGCTTGGCAAACTTATACATATATCTTTCATCCTCTTTAGTATCCAATATATTATATAAATCATTACTTTGCGTGGTCGTCCGATAACCCGGTTAGGAGAGTAGATGTATTAGATTTGCCTTATGTTAAGAAAAGTAGAGGTAGACCTATAAAGACTTGGTTAAGATGTATAAAAAATAACCTTAGTTTATTAGAATTAAATAAGAATTTGACATATAATATGACATAATGGAGAAGAAATATTTATGTAACCGACCCCACATAATGGGATAAAGGCTTATTGTTATTGTTGTTGTTACTTTTATAATTCTACTCATTTTAGTTTTCTTTTATTTTTTTTTCTAAAACTATCATTTAATTTTCTCAAATAACATTTTTCTTATCTTAGTATTTTCATTTATCAAAAAAATGTTTTATTAAATCTTAATGCACCATACTTGATTAAAATCCATATAAACATTTAATCTTTCCTTAATTATTTCATAGTTTTATTTTTGCATTCAAAGGTAGGTATGCAAATCATTAAAAGTTATGGTTTTATCATTCATCATCACCTTTGCAGCTCTTCAAACATTTTTATATTTAATGCATGTATCAATAGCAGTTAAAATCATTTTGGAAATTATTGTATAGGATCACCGAGCGAGAAAGTTTACAACAAAAGACTTCAGTCACAAAAATTATAGATGTTTCAATACATTCAGAGCGCACTAACGAGCCCCTACAGAACCAAATGTAGGGCAAACTAAAGTGAAGTCGCCAAAGCACAATGAACGAACAAGCTCTTGTCCTCTGATTAAAGGCATAGCAAACAACCAACACAGCTAAATATAACAAACAAAATGTTTAGCCGCTTACCCGATCCAGCAGCAGTGACAGCCTGCCGATACCTTTTATCCTGCACATCTCCTGCCGCGAAAACTCCTTTCACGCTCGTTCGAGTGGTTCCAGGTTTTGTGACCACATAGCCATCTGAATCTAGTTCCAGCTGTCCCCCAAGGAACTTGGTTGCTGGCTCATGTCCAATTGCAAAGAAAAGTCCCGAAACGGCCAAATTTGTTATATCCCCTGTAACCAAATTCTTCAACTTCACCCCACCAAGCGGGCCTCCTTCACTCTCACCATAAGCCTCCACAACCTCCGAATTCCACACCACCTCAATTTTATCATTACTCAAAACCCTCGCTTGCATGATCTTGGACGCCCTAAACGCATCCCTTCGATGCACAATGAAAACTCTAGATCCATACTTTGTTAGGAAATTGGCCTCCTCCATGGCAGAGTCCCCGCCTCCAACCACCACGATGGGGCGGTTGCGGAAAATAGGAGCGGCGCCATCACAAACAGCGCAAGCCGAGATCCCGCGATTCCAGAACAGATCGGCCCCGGGGAAATGAAGGCGGCGAGCTACTGCCCCGGTGGCGACGACGACAGCGTCAGCCTCGACGGCTGTGGAGGAAGAGAGGACGCGGAAAGGGCGAAAAGAGAAATCAACCGATTCCACAGTTTCGGAAAAGATCTCAGTGCCGAAGCGGATCGACTGGGCGCGGCATCGATCCATGAGCTCGTAGCCAAGGATTCCTTCTGGGAACCCCGGGAAGTTCTCGACGTCGGTTGTGGTTGTTAGTTGACCTCCAGCAGCTATGTCGTTGGCCATCCAGCCTTCGAAGAGGATAGGTTTGAGCTCAGCGCGGGCGGCGTAAATGGCCGCCGTGTGGGCGGCGGGGCCACTGCCGATGATGCAGAGACGGGTGTGGAGGGTTTTAAGGGGCTTATTCATGGCGGGGGAGGAGGCGTCCGGAGGCGGGGCAGTCGCGGCGGCTGAAAAGGAGCGGGATTTTTTGAGGAGGGAGATGAGTTTTGTATAGAAGCACATGGGACTGCGGTCAAAAACAAGAAGGGATTTTGGGCGGGATTGGGCCCTGTGGTCTGCCTCAAACACAAACACCAGTGCTGTGGACGTGCAGTCCACTAATAATGGCGATAATTTTAACCTCGCAAGTATTTTTATTCACTTAATATATTTTTTATAAACATAATTTACTCATATTTCAATCATCCGAACGAACCGATATTTTAATAATTATACACGTGATTTATTCGATCACTTCAAATTTGACTAAATTGACATTGCTCATTTTAAATTTATTTTTAGTTTGAATGTTAAAAAATATATAATATTAGACAATAGAATTTAAAATGAGAGGGTGAAAATTTATCACAAATTTAAGATAAAAAATATTTATAAGCAAATAGAACAAAATATAGAAAAATATATGTGTATCACTAATATATAATATAAGTAAAATGACATAAAGATCAACTATTTTTGTGCATGTTATTGGTGTTGTTATATTGTTTCAGCATTTTTTTTTAATGTTTTCCTATTAAGGATTCAAATCGTATGAAGTAGGTTAAGAATATACAAAGATGTTTGATTTGTATTTAAGCAATGGTTGGAGAAGTGGTAAGGTTACCATGCCTGTCGGTAAAGAAATTTATGTGACCAAGATTTCAAGAAAAGCATACTTCTTTTTTTATTATCTTTTAGTGTAGGATGACTTGAGTGAGGTTGATTGAGTTTCATAAGAATTTGAGTCAAGTTAATTAGTCATTGATCTTGAAATGATTCTACTCCTCTATATTTTGACACCCACTAAGACTGAAGTTGCTTAAAGCTATTACTCAAAGTTAAGACATGCTAAGCACCAATGAGGCAAACTAGACTTTATCCTAAATAATAATTTATTAAAAATATCTCTAAAGACTCTTGAAGTCGCATACTTGTCAAAGTTATTTACCAATGGAACTTGAATGTTGACCTTAAATAGAAACTCAGCAATGGTACTACGAAAAGAGTATTCAAGGTAACTGAATTCAAACTATAAAGTTATTTGAAGTTATTGCCCATTTGACAGTTATGTCAGGCTCATCTGCTATGTAACTAGCTACAAAAAAAAATAAAATACTTATATTTTCTTATATTTTCTCATATACCTCCATTTGTATTATTGACTTTAGTCATCACATAAAAACTTCGAGTTACTGGTTGGGTATGTGCATGATATAATCTTGTGTTTTAGGCTAAGACTTCATCCAATAGAAATTTCTCTATATTCCCTCAGTTTTTCTTTTAAACTTATTGAAATATTGGACTAGCATACTATTCTCTCTCTAATATTCTTTACAGCTATTTTATAAACTTATGGCACTTATATATAATCCTTAAATCCATTTTTTGTTTTCTCTTTGTCAAACTTGATCTTAATCTACAGCAAGATATTAGTATATACAAGCAATATTAAAAGTAATACCATCTAATGCGAATCATGCCAAAGACAAGGAAACAAATCATAGTGCTCTTAGATGAAAGAGAAAAATTCTTTACATGAATAGTAACCTGATAATTTTGTCACTTTTAAATAGTTGTAACACATGGAGGTTAGGGTTATATAAAGATGATCTAAGGAATCATCAAGCACTTTCTCAAACTACACCGCTTGCTCAATCCCTTTAAAGGTATTTCAGAAACTCTTATCTCTCATCATCTAAACAAACATCATGTTTAGCTTTAAAACATATTTTTTGTTGAGATTATAAAATTGCAATTATGAAAGAAGTTCAAGATGCATGCTTCATCAACCACAAATACTCATTTTGTGCCAATGATTTATCTATTTAACAATTAGTAAAGCGATAAAGTGCAAATTTCTCTTCACTACATTTAAGGAGGTGTGGATAAAATGGTTCATACACCTACTTCCATGAAGCATTAATTTATTTGTTGACTTCAAGTAAAAAACCTTTATTGAAAATGAGATAGGTTCTTATGAGTGACCTCACTTCATTTCTTATAAAGATTTGGAGCTTATTATTAGTCAAATCATGTGGGAGGATTTTTTTATATATTTTTTATATTGAATTAACTAAAAATATTGGTCAAGTTGTTAGAGTTCATCAACAATCATATTAATATATAAGAGTACAAATATGTGACATCTAACTCAACTTTTGAATATTTTAGTATAATCAATATAAGACACATGATAACATTTTTAGAAATAAAAAAGAAAGTTACACAGTAATAAAAACAACAAGTCAGTTGTGAATTCGTAGCATCATCATCATCATTGGCACCAATAGGAGGAGTTTAGCCTTAAGAGGTGAGAAAGAAGCATTCCAATCTACTACCCTCGGACAAGGGAAAGTTCACCTCTGCATAGATATATAATATGTACTTCATTTCATGTTAACATGTAAAAATCACAAATATTTTATAAGACTAAGAGTATTTTTGCCAACCACCGTCTAGGCACAAGTTATTCCGTACTCATAACTAATAGAAATATTATAGTTTCTACTATGGTTGAAGACATGACACAGAAGACTATCACCGTCATTAAAATATTATTAAGAGTCTCATCTTACCCAAAATGCTAAAAAAGAGTACCTTTTGTTGACCTTATATTATGATTTAATAAGCAACTAATGAAGGAAAATAAAAATGATCTAATTATAAGGTGCATTTGGTCTTAAATGAAATTGGCTATGATATTAAGGCATCTTTCTTTATATTGTTATTCTCATATTTATTTATAATCTTAAGGTTGTTATGTTTTTTATTTTGTTGAATAAAATTCATAAGGTTTAGATGATAGTCAAACAAAATCTCTTTCTTTTGTTGGAAAACTATAATTTCTTAATTTATAAATTTAAATAATTTACTTGATTAGTATAGATCCATATTTCTTCTTCAAGGATTTTGCAAGAACTTGATAGTATATGTCCACAATTTTTTTTATCATGGTGAGTTGAAAATTAATAAGCCTTGCATGACTTTGTGGAATAAAACTTTAAAACTTACCTTCCTAAAAGCAAGGGAGGTATTAGTATGCTTATTTATTTTTTATACTCTTAATATTGCCTGTAAGGTAACAATTATCTAGAATTTTATGAATAAGTATGCATTTCTATTTTCTTGGTAGAGAAATTGCTGCTCTATTATATGACTTCAACACCCACAAAAGACATTCTTAAATGACAAAAGACAAAAAAACATTTTTTTTGGTTAATTATCTATTGCTAAATTTCAATTGCTCTATTTTTTGAAAAGACATTCTTAAAATGATAAAAGACATTCTTAAAATGCTAAATTTCATATTTAGATTCTTGTTTAAAACATCACATATTTATCTCTTTATTATAATACTTTAGTTAGCAGTAAAAGTTTATTTAAGATATTAGTTAGATCGGCAATTGCTCTATTTCAATTACACGAAAATGCATTGCTTTGCTTAATTATCTATTGCTCCACCATGGTTAACATAAGCATATTCTTAGTTAATCTCTCAGATGGTAGCTATGTATATCCAAAGATGATGATATGGTGACTTAAAATGGCAAGAAATACCTCTTAAAGCATTCAAATGCTTATTACAACTCCTTTTTTTTTAGTAAAGATTGAAGTGGATTTTGAATTTTTTTTGAAAAAAATTTAAGGACATAAGCCCAATTTCATTCCAATAGCAAAATTACAAAACTTGGCTTACAGTAATCCCATTAGGACTAAACAAAAGCGAAGAAGACAGTAAGATGGCTGAAAATAAATCATAGGTTTAATAAGGTAAAATAAAAATAGCAAGCAAAAGAAAAGAAGCAGACTTAGATCAAAGGTATTCATCCAAGATTGGATGAGGGCAACAACCATTTAGCTGAAAAAGTGTGGAGCCACAATTTCCATCCAAAGGGTCACCGAAGAAAAACCAATGCAAAGAAATTTATTTCGGATATCATTCCCTAGTTGCAGCAGTACTTGTCAGCGAAAGCGTTCATTCCATAAGCCTCAAAAATCAAAAAGTTGCCAGAGTGATCATCATCATCCTGCGCTAGAGGAGGAGAGAAAAGAGGAACTCCAAAATCGATAGGATTACAATCAGGAGTATCACACATCTTCAGCCGCCACAAAGTTTCCACAAGTGGAGAGTACATAAAACATCATCAAGCCAGTGATCTTTAAAAGTCCAACGTCTAAGCTTATGAGCAACAATAGATTTGATTTGGCTCTCCATCCAATCAAGAGAATTTGCAGCCTGAGAATGGAATCTATGGTTCCTTTCTTTCTAGATGGTGTACACCTAGACAAAGATGATTAAATAACAAAGCCTAGCCAAAATTATATTACTAAGATTGCTCGTATCACTCATCACCTAAGGAAGAGTGGCATGTATCAATAAAAAATTACCACAATGCAATATCCTCTTAATAAGTCTCGTGGATTCATTACATTCAAAAAAGAGGTGAGAGTGAGATTCCTGCTCTGAATAATAGAAAAAACACAGAAATATATTACCCAAGCCTCTAGCACTAAATAAGTCTGAAGTTTTGAGATCTTTTTTAAAGCCCATCCAACAAAATAAAGCATGATTAAGAGCGAATCCTTTAAACCAGATTCCTCCATCATAGTTAACCTTAGGAATATGCTCAAATACAGAGTTCAAGATGAGCTTCGATGATAACTTATGGGAAGTATCCCAAAGAACAGCATTAGGTTTCTGGCTTGGGATAAGACCAGAAATACAATTAAAATAGTTAGGAGATTGAGAGTGTAAGATCACAAGAATATACACCGATCCATTGAGAAAAATAGAGTTTAAAGTAGCATCTAATGGTTTATCAAATAAGGAAAAACAATCATTCCCAATGATTCTAATAATAAAGAGTCATTGCACCAAGGATCAAAATAGAGATAAAGAAGAACCATCTCCTAGAAGTAAGGAATTTTTTTTACGAAAAAGAGTAGCAAATGATCTAAGTTCCTTCCAAAAAGAAGAGACATGACCAACATTTTTATTCCATAAAGAGATATATTTGCTTTGGCACCACTTTGCAAACAAAGAAGATGCATTCAGGAGCCTCCACATGCACTTGACTTTACACAATGTATTAAGAATGGATATAGATTGAAGTCCGATGCCGCCCCTGTTCTTGGGAATGGCAGTATTAGCCCATGATATAAGATGTAATTTCCTAGTCTCCCCATTATGATAAAAGAAGTTTGTCATAAGGGAAAAAATTCTTTTAAGGATACATTTAGGAAAGGAGATTGACCTTAGCTAGTAAGAAAGAAAATTGTTGATAGTAACCCGAAGAAGCTGATACTTGCCTCCAAAAGACAGTAACTTGCTTTTCCATCACGCAAGCCAAAGGTATAGCTTGTCAAAAAGAGGGCTAAAATGGTTCGAATTGAGTGTAGCTGAGGTCAAAGGAAGTCCTAGGTATTTAAAGGGAAAATGTCTAGTTTTAATATTGAGTAGATTACCAAAGGAACAAGAATTAGGGTTAGTTTTTGAGAAACAGATCAAAGATTTCTCTCCATTGACTTCCATTCTCATATAGTCAACAAATATATCCAAAACTTCTTTTAAAGCACTCACAAATCTAGAGCAAGTTAAACCCATCACCAAGAGGTCATCAACGAATAATAAATGGGATATAGAGCTACCACCAGATGCAATAGATAAGAAGTTCTTAAGGTTCACCTGTTCTTCCAATAAACAAGAGAAAGAATCTATTGATATTGTGAAGAGAAAGGGGGGAAAGAGGGCATCATTGCTTAAGACCATTGGAAGAATTGAAAAAGCTTTTGATCTCTCCATTGAGTACAATAGAGAAAGGAATGTCACTGATACAAGCTTTGATCCATCGTACAAATCACAATGGAAAGCCTTTTTGAGTCATTCTATGAAGCAGGACAAATCGGTTAATCAAGTCAAAAGCCTTTCTAAGATCAAATTTTGCTATGAAGTAGTTGGGACAATTTTTGGTTGAGAAATCAAACACAATCTCATGGGCCAATGTAATGTTGTCAGAGATATCCCTTTCGTTGATAAAGGCAGATTAGGCATTGTGAATGATAGAAGGGATAATATTTTTCAATCTATTTGTAAGTACTTTAGCCACCACTTTATAGAAGGTATTGCTGAGGGAGACACGCCTGTAATCAGAGAGGGAATTAGAATATTTTATTTTTTGTATCAAAGTGATAAGAGTATGTTTGAAAACTCTGGGCAATTTTTCAAATTTGAAAAAGTGAAGCGTCGCCAATAAGAACTGCTTCCCTCTTATATCCCAACTTTCAGTAAATAATTTGACATTGATACCATCAGGACCTGAGGATTTATTTTCATTGAAGCTATACAGAGCTTCAATAATTTGTTGATCTGAAATATAATTTGCCAATGAAGAAGCTTGCTGAGTGGAAATACAGTGACTAGTCGGTAAACTATATTTTGAAGGATCAAAAGTACCCCTGCAATTGAAAAGGTTAGAGAAAGAGCTTCAGATTTTCTCAGCTATAGAATTAGGTTTATATATATAACCATTAGGAGTATGAAGACATCTTAAATGATTGGAGTTCTATTGTTCTTTGATTGAACTGTACAAAAATTGGAGATCATCATCAGAGTTTGTGAGCCAATGAGCTTTAGCTTGTTGGATAGCCCATCAACTTTTATTTCTGATAAGTTCAGCATATCTGGATTTAATATCCTTCAACTCCTTAAAAAGGCTGCTATTAAAAGGATCTCTTTCAAGGCAAAGGAGAATGCCCTCTTGATCTTTTTTAAAAATATTAATCTATTGGCTGAGATAAGAGGAAGCCCACTTCTTCTGCTTGAGAGTTCTGGAAAGTTGTAGTTTCTTTGAAAAAACATATAAAGGGTCTCCTTGAAAAAAGGTCTTCCAAGTTGAGCTAATAACTTCAAGAAAATTATCATAAGTTGTCCAATAGTTTCTAAATATAAATATAGAAGGAACTGGTGAAAGGTTATTTAAATAAAGGATGAGTGGAGAATGATCGGAGATAAGTGAGCAACCAGTTTATAAAAGGAAGAAGGGAATTGCTCTATTCAACTAGGATTGCATAAAACTCTATATATTTTTGTTAAGATGGGGTCATCTGATTATTGGTTAGACCAAATATAGAATAAACCAGAGCTAGGGAGATCCAAAAGACCACTATCATGAATATAGTCTATGAAATCCAACATTTTACTTGAAGGAATAGGATTACCACCCATCTTTTCTTTACATGATATAATGCCATTAAAATCCTCCAAAATAAGTCAGGGGGCATTCATTGAGGAGGCAATTAATCGAATGGAATTCTAGAGAGCTTATCTTTCATAGGGGTCATTGTGACCATAAATGAAAGTGAGAAAGAACAAAGAGGAGTCAGTGAAATAAGTAGAGCCATGTATGATTTGAGAATTCTTTGAAATCGTTTTGAAAGAAAGCATGTTAGGATTCCATTTAATCCATATTCTACCCCTAGGGCTATAATCAAAGTTATTAGAGCTTTATTAAGGCTAAAAAAGATAAAATTTGTTAGTAAGAAGGTTATCCTTCAAAGATGAAGGGGAGAGTTTAGTTTCTAAGAGACAGAGAATATCAAGATTCAAGTCCTTGATAATCCTCTTGTAGTCGTCCAGTCTACCTTTAGCAAAGAGACCACAAACATTCTAACAACCTAATATGGGAGTAATCATAATAACACACCAGAGAAGAGATGGGATATTTGCCATTCTTTTTAAAAGCCATCTTGAAACCCCTAGTTTGATTTGATGAATCTTTAAAAGCATCATTTGTTGTAGAACCTTTACTCGGGGTTTTGGTGACGTGTTCCAAAGATTTTTGGGATTGGGAACGGGTTGGAGAGGCAGCGGATGAACGAATCGTGATTCCTTGAGTTGTTGAATTAAAGGGTTCAGAATGAGAAGGGATAACACTACCAATTGAGAAGGTGTTATTAGTGGAGTCTGGAGTCTCCTCCAAAGAGGAGGATAGAACCGACAGTTGATTTAAATCATCAATTGGTGAATTAGATGAATGATTCTATTCCGAAGGATTAGTGATAGGGATGAGGATGGAAGGTAAATTCTCTAGAGCTGAAGTTGTAGTAGTAATATTAGTAATGTTGGGAGGAGGGGCTTTAAGGGGTTGTCGAGGTGGTCTGCTTCGACTCCTTCCCTATGTAGCCAACCTTTTTGCAGGAAGTAGAGGGAAAGATGCATCTTCGTGGGAGAAAGAGGCACATCTAGAACACGGCTTAAGTTTTCAATAATATATAATCTCTTGTTAAAACTTGTGGCCATTCAAGTTAAGTGAAATAAAATCTGGTAGTGGTGAAGAGGGATTTACCTGAATACATACTCTGGTGAAATTGATCCTGGATTTGGAGGCAGTAAGATTATCCACAGTTAGCGAGGTGCGCACCATGTTTGCCACCTTGGAGAACCCCAAATCATTTCAACAACATAAGGGAAAGTTCAACAATTTTATTGATAAAGGGATGTCAGAAATATGTTCTCTAGATGATATAAAATTCCAAGAAGGGGTGCAAGAAGAGCATCATAGAAGGGGTGCTTCCCAATAGCATGACCAACTAAGAAAAGGTCCCAATCTTTTTTACCTTTGTTAAGCACAGTTTAAAAAAAAAAACAACTTCATATGAGACTGGTGGAATAAAAGATAGAGCAACCGATCAACTTTTTTCATTTTTAGAGGTCAAAAGTTCTTTCCAGTTGCAAGATAGAGGAGGAAATCCAGATCTTTGATTAACAGGTGCAGCCCCTAATAAAGAGTCAGGGTTGGAGGAAGAAAGAAGGGGAAATTGGAAGAGAAAGTCTGATCACTGATGATCATAAGGGGCGGGGGGGACCTATGGCACAAGGCCAGAGGCCGCGAAGAGGAGGAAAACAGGGAGGATTAAGGATCAATACCTCGATCGACTAGTAGCGAAGATCTAATCCAGGGCATCGCCAGGAATAAGAAGAAACATGGAGAAAGCATAAACCTAGCTCGCAAAGACTTATAATTCCTCTTTATTTTGAATAATACTTTGTTCTTGTATCAATATATATTATTGGTTAGCCTTTACTTATTTTTAAAGAAATATATGAATTGAATAAAAGGCAAATCAGAATTAATCCCATTTGGAGCATTTAATTGTATTTCATACTTATTATTTGTTATTATTTTTTCAACCCATTCAAATCAATATTTATTATTAATCTTTCATCTCATCAGCACCATTATCCTATTCTTAATTATTAATGTTGTCACTCATTTGTTGACTTTCATAGCCTCTCATCTATAATAGTAGCTGCCTTAATTATTTATCATCATATGTCATTATTAGATAAAAAATACCAATAAAAATAATAATAATGTGTCATCATTTGAGCTTCCACTTATTATATTTTAATGTATTTAAAATAGACAATAATAAAAAAGCTAATTTATTTAATATGTATTAATCAAATAATTTTTATTTTCTAAAATATATATATTTAAAGTGTCATATATTTTTAATATGTATACCGACTAAAAAATATTCAATCAAAAAACCCCTTAACGGTTTTAAAATTCAGTCAAAAGTTCCCAAATTTACTTGATTCTTATAGAAGTGTTTTTAATGGTTGGTAACGGCCGATACCGGTTACCCTCGCTCCCTCCCGCCACGACGCTAAACGAATCAACGTAAACTACGATGGTACCATCAACGGCGGCGACGTTCTCGCCTCCGACCGTCGCCCTCACCGTCGCTGTCGCCGTTGAAAAACCCCTATCGGACCGCCGTATCGCCTTCACCACCCCTCCAGTTTATGCCACGAGGCTCGCCAGCTTACTCCATCTCCGCGCCGCCACACCCGTCCCCATCCCTACCGTAATCGTCGAACCCACCCCACGCACCATCGCCGCCCTTCGCTCATTTTTCTCCAACAAATCCCTCGATCACTTCTCCTCCCTCCTCTTCACTTCCCGTACGGGCATTACCGCCGTTGCCCTAGCCCTCGCCGATGCTCCAACGCCCCTGGCTGACTCGGGCGAGCCCTTCATAGTTTCAGCCCTCGGTCGCGACGTCGATCTCCTGCTCGAGATTGGACTAATACACAAGCTCTGCCAAAACCCTAATCGGATTCGGTTGTTGATTCCTGAGGTTGCTTCGCCGTCGGGCCTCGTGGAGGCTATTGGGGAGGGGTTTGGCCGTTGTGCTCTTTGCCCTGTGCCAGATGTAGTTAATTTGGAGGAGCCATCGGTTGTGCCGGAGTTTTTGAAAGGGCTGGAGACCGGCGGCTGGGCACCGGTTAGGGTGTCTGCTTACGAGACGAGGTGGGCAGGGTTAGGGTGCGTGGAGGATTTGGTGCGGGGTAAGTATGGGGATTTGGATGCCATTGTGTTTACGAGCACGGCAGAGGTGGAGGGGTTGGTGAAATGTTTGGAGCTGTTAGGGTGGAGGTGGAGCACATTGAGGAAGAGGTGGCCAGAGATGGTGGCGGCAGCGCATGGGCCAGTAACTGCAAAAGGGGCGGAGAGATTTGGGATAGTTGTTGATGTGGTTAGCTCCAATTTTAGCAGCTTTGATGGAGTTCTTGACGCTCTTTCTCTGAGGTGGACAGGTTCAAGTTCCCGGGAATGAGATTTGATGGTTCGCTGAGTCTCTGCTTAAATTTTAGTTTAATTTATTTATTTATATATGGGGAAATTTATTGGTATTTAAATTGCTAAAATGCTGGGTGTTGTTACTAGTGTAAGCCTTTTGCGTTCAAATCTTAGTTGTCGTGGATTAAAATTTTGTCTTCCTAAGTAGGGAATTCTGATGGGTTTTAAATTCTGTTATTTTTTCTATGAGTACTAATTAGTCAGTCTGTTGATGAGGGCTTTGAAAGTTATTGCTAAGATATTAGGTTCATTCCCCCCCACACAATAATAAACTCCCACCATTCAAACTGTTAGGTGGGCAAAAAAATTTGTTGTTTCTCATTTGCTGTGTAGAAATCCACTTCAAAGGATTTTTGCATTTTATGAGAGTTTCTTAAGAGCAAATTAGAGTGCATCAATCATCATCCCAACTATTTGGTGTTTGTTTTAAGAATTCTCATGCCCTAGTCTTTTTGTTGACTGATGCACAATACGCTAAACTTATTCTATTAAATTCCTTTAATAGGAAAGAAGGATCCATCAGCTAATTTAACTATGATTCTTATTCAGTTGTTCCTTTGACAAAATGTTTAGAAGCAGCCCTCAGTGAGCAGTCACTTCCTTTAGTGGAAACCAAATCTTTTGTTGTTCTGCTGTCCTGGAAGAGCTTTTCAACTCACTACTTATTACCTGTGGTAGCACTAGTCCAGTATTTAGCTAAAATTAAGGACACTATAAATTCATACAACAGAAGTAAAGCCTTATTGAATATCATGGATTTCTTTGCGCCTAATTTGACAATAGTCAGATCCACCTGTGGGTAAATGTGGCTTCTCTAGTTGTCCCTCAGGCCATGTAGAGGATCACGGAAGGTGTGTTGCAGGCATTTTAAACTTCTGTGATAGTGTTCCTCATTTTTTCTTTGACCACTTATATCTTTGCCATTGGTGACTGTACCTTCATGCGGTATCAGATAGAGCACACTTATGGAATTCATCTTTTTTTGCTGACGTTATCCTCGTATTGAAAAGTCTTTGGACGCTTACCCGGCTCTAAATCGTATACGATTGTCGTAATTTCAGATTTGCTAGCAACTAGAGAATTCATGAACGGTTTAAGAGCCTTTGTAGAAGGAATTTTCTATGAAGCATGCTACTTCCCACTTCTTACTATCATATCCAGAGTATGGCGAGATTGCTACCTGGCTTAGGAGATGTCTCACTTGGTTCCTTATGATTGTCTAGCACAGCTAGAGAACTCATTCCTTTGTCACCTCTATATCATTGCTTCGCAATTGGAGGGTAGCTTTCTCTCTCTCTCTCTCTCTCTCTCTCTCTCTCTCACACACACACACACACACACACACACAGGTAAGATGTTGGTTCAAAAATAGATAGGTGTTCCTTGATTTGTCCTTGTTATGATCGTTAGCTTTCTTCTGATTATTTGGAATCTACTTTATAAATCTTTATTTTTCATTCATTCCCTTCCACTTGGATTTACGATCCATTAACACCTTTATCGCTTGTATCTTGAATCTTGTGATGCGGGTTATGGGCTTTGCATTGGTTTCGAATAGGTGAAGGATTCTATGATTATGAATAGAAAATACTGAGGCATAGAAAAATAATTTTAAATAGATTGTTTTATTTTATTTTTTGTTTTGTCTTTGTTCTAGTTGGGTATGGATCTTTTTAACAAGGTGCAAGTGGGGACTATCAAATTTTAAGGGGAGCTAAACTCCTGGTATGAACATGGGGCTTGAATTTTTAATTTTGGTAAATTCTTGTTTTCTTCTTCTTCAGTTCTAATAATTGGTTTGTTTGTGTAGCTAAAAATTGGTCAATGCTCGTATAATATGGATATTTGTTTGCTGAGTACTTTTCAGTCGTCATGTGATTCTCTTAATATTAAATCTTCATGTTTAAATTTTGTTTAGAAGGTCATTAAATTATCACTCGATGTGAATTTTGTGTTTTTAATTTTCACTGAATGAGATGAATATTTATTTTAATTGATGGTTTGTGACATGGGATTTATTTCTTTTGTGCATCTCATATTAAATTTACATTATGAAATCTTAGACCTAAGATGTCCTTCATCATATTTGATATAAGAATTTAAAGTTATATCATTATGTTAACTAGATGTAGGATAAAATAGACAGGCCAATCAAATAAATAATAACATTATGTAATTTAAATAAAATCAATTAAATCTCAGTTGTAAATATTTGTCATGTGGTGAATATAGAAACGATTTGCATTTGTAATTGTGAAGAAGGTGATTATGACATATTTAAATATTATCCAAGATTTATACATTTTTTAGCCAAATATTATTTGTCCATGAATTACTGTGTTTTCATTATTTATTTCATTAAAGGTCCAAAGTTAAAAATAATCATTGATTAAGCTTAATTCATCATAAATTCTATTTAAGGCTTTATATAGAGTTTTAGATATTGATGGATATTAGAACTACTCTCTTATTATGATTACATCGCCTATATGTAATATTTTGGAAGAAAAAGTAAGTAACATCTTCTTCAAAGCCATCTAAACAACGCTAACACAAGAATCATACATAATTAAGTAAGATCTTATTGTAGAAATTATAGTTCTTGAATATTTCCTAAGATAATTTTGATGCTAAAGAAGATTTTAACTATAATTTGATCTGAAATCTGATCTTGTTAAATGTGAGTTTGCATCTAGGGCTGCAAATGAACCGAGCGTTCGACAAGCCTCGATTAGAGCTTTGTTCATTCGTTTGATTAACTAATCAAGCAGTCGAAAAATCTTCGATTCTTTAAATGAAACAAGCTTGACGACATTGGTTCATTTATGTTCATGAACATTATCATTTAAAGCTCGTGAACAAGTTCGCTTAAAAGCTAGATTATGGCTCGATTATGGCTCGATTAAGGCTTGTTTGTGAACATTATTGTTCAAATTATTATTTCTTTAGGCTTAATAAGTTTTATTTGCTACAACTCATGTATATTTCTCAACAAGCTACTTAGGAACAAGCTCGATTAAAGGCTTGATTACAGCTTGTTTATTTTATTAAACAAGCTGCTCGTTAACAAGCTCGATAAACCAATTTGAACCGAGTTCTTGAACAAACTCGGATCGAGCCCAAGCTCAATAATGATAAACAAGCTCAAGCTTGAACACTATTCTTAAAAGCTCAAATCGAGCTCGAACTCGATAATATTAAACAAGCTCAAGCTTGAATACATACATGCTCGGCTCGTTTGCAGCCCTATTTGCATCTATTTTAGATCAGATTCATAAACTAGAACCAAATTAAACAAGAGTCAAAGTATGATTCAAATAGCAATATTGAGCATAGAATCATTTATGCATTAGAACTTTTAAAAGAATTTGAATCTATTATTGTATGTGAACCTGAACGAGTCATGCCTACTGAAATTGATGAATTAACTGAAGAATTTGATAGTTAACCCTTATGAAATATCTAATGATGTTATCTCTTTAAATGAAAATTTTGATTAAGTGTTTTTAGAAGAACATGTTCATCTAGATAGATATATTAATTTATATGGGTGGTTTGCTTTTAAAATTTTACCACATATCAGTTAATTAATCTGTCTTATTCTTATGAAAATATTTATGCAAGCTGATTATTAATTATGACCACTATAAGTTCATCACTGATGAGAATATGATATTATGAGATTTGAACTAGAAAATAAAGTAGTTGTGACATCCAAAATCTAAAGAGAATGATTTGAGATATACCCAAATATATGAAGTGTCTTTTCCTGTAATAGACACAGTTTTGTTTGAACTCCATAGTTAAAGAGACAAGAAGGGTAAAATCATGATTTCATTCAGCCCAGTATGAGGTGGTTGGGTTATATACAAATAATTCCTTGCATTATGTAGGCTATAGATCATTACAATAATAATACACTTAAATCCATTTTATTCCAATAGTAATATTAGATGATGAGATTAAAGGGTGTAAGTTAGCCGAATTAGCTTGAACTTGAGTTTTTAATAAGCTCGCGAGTTAAGATATTGAGCCATGAGCTTGGCTTATGAGCTTGAGTCTAAACTTGACCTGATTTAGCTCATTGGCTTATGAGCTTGATTGACTGATTTTTATTTCCCGTTGAATTTAAGGATGCCTGAAGAAAATATTAGAACATGAAAATTTTATTTTGTAGCGCCATCCGCTATAGGAGTGTAAACAAGCAGAATGTGAGCGAGCTGAACTCCTATTCGTATTTGTCTCATTTACATTAACTTGTGTTTATAATTGGTTAATGTTCAAATAAACAAAAAAATTTAAAAAATATGAAGACGGTAAGATTTGAACCTGTGACTCATTTTTGCATGGAAAATACTCCAATCATCAAGCTATGCTTGCTACTATGTATATAAATATTATGGTAAAATGAGCCGAACAAGATCGAACGGAGGATTGCTCTTATACAACTCGTTTATAAATCAAGTTCAAAATATTTATTCGTGTTTGGCTCGCTTGCTTAACAAAAGTTCGAATATGAGCTATTTAATGTGTTAAATATGAGTTGTTCGTAAATAATGAATTTTTTTGACGGCCCTAATATGTTATGAAGTTGTGCTATCAAATTTGTTGTATAAATAGAGCTTATGTAAAAAAAAAATTAATAATAAATTTTCTTGTATAATGTACGATGAAAATATCCTTATTAAAAGAAAATTTGAACATTCAAAAATATAAAGAATATTTTTAAATGTCTTTTGATTTTTAGAACTATAATTTTGAAGTCGTTTTTTTTTGTGAAATTATTAGTCAGTTTTCATCCAAGAGGAAAGCTGCTATAATTAAATATCATATTCTCTGTAGGGTGAAAAAAAGAAGATTATATGATATTTCATTATTTTCGGTGGATTTTCAGCTGAATTAGACCTTCTTAATTCAGGATGCAAGATGTGGATGAACGTTATTCATTTTTTTTTAAAAAAAAAATTAATTTCTATCACTCAAAAGATATTGGAGGGTTGGGATGGTAAGTGCAATTATCATGATAATTTTAGGTAATTAGCTTTCGGCCCCAATCATAAAATCGCCATAAAAATTGGAACAAACAAGAATCTCTATGAATAATACTTTTGTCTGTTTTTGACCTTAAAGGAGAGGAATTTTTTGAATGGGCCAAAATCATCAATCAATTCTTCATTGAAACGGTCGACAGAATGTCAGTGCCCAGTCATTTTTATACCTTGATATAATTTAAATAAGAAATCTTTAAAATTGACATGATATTAAAAAAAAATTCAAATTATATACTTGACTAATTTATTGATCAATAAATAATATATATATATATATATATATATATATATATATATATATATATAATAAAATGTTTAATTATGAAAATATTGATGTTAATAAAATTTTTTTATTTAGTTAGAAAATATTAAAAAAATGAAACCATTTTTATAACTTTGAGGATAACAACACATTAATAAATGTTGCTTTGATGATATTAAAAAAAGTAAGATTTTGATGGGAAATATGTCCTATCATAACATAAATATGAAATTGCTTCACTGAATTTTATAAATTCTCTTATATGATGTGATCAAATTAGTCTTTTGCCTCTCTTATAATTTTTTTTTACTCTCTTTTTTTATCATAATATATAAATTTGCCCATTCTAAAAATAGAAGTTGGTTTCTTCCCTAGGTCCTAGTTTGAATTAGTCCAAAATAGCAATTCATGACAAAAGAATGAAGGAAGATTTACATACATATCATGTAATTCTTATGCATTTATATATCTAACATCTAAAATTAGATATTTACTTATCTAATACTTTACTATGTTGAAAAAAGTGTATTTGACTTTTAAAAGTGATGATATTGAAAGTTGAGGTGTTATATATATATGTAAAAATTTAAGTTTAGGTGTTAGATATGTAAATACATAAGATTTGTGTGGATTGTATATAAATCTCTCAAAAATGAATCTAAGAAGATAGCTTGGAGAACTTAAAAGAAATCTAGACAAACTAAAATCATAGGAAAGCCAATTGCCATTTACTCTTGACCTCCATGCATACGCCATAAGTTAAGTCAAGCTAACAAAGTGAATTTGACGAGCTTCAGGGTGCAAATCGGAGCTGAAACGCACTCGACGGTGCCAAAAATCAATTGAAAAGAGCTCCGATCGATGAACGAACTCTGCCATCATGTTCAAAATGTCGAAATTGATCATAATATGTATCTTGCATAATTCGACGGTTGACTGATCAAGAAGGGGGGTCGTCAAAGTGCTGACACACATATCGAGATTGGGAAGCCGTGACGATGCCCAATCGACCTCCGTTCTCAAAATTAATCACGTCGTTAGCGTCAAAACATCAAAACTATCAAATGAGATGGTTCATACCCAATTCAAACGAGTATGTGTGGATATCAAGCAATCAGATACAACAACACACAAATCGAAGTTGAAATATACTTGACGGCACCGAAAATCAGTCAAAAATGACATCCGATCGACGAACGAACTCCGCCATCGCATTCAGAACGTCGAAATTGATTAGAATATGCATCTTGCATAATTTGATGGTCGACCGATTAAGAAGGAGGTCCGTTGATGCGCTGACACACATATCGAGGTTGGAAAGCCACGACGATGCCCAAACGACCTCCGTTCGTGAAATTGATTACGCCGTTAGTGTTAAAATGCCGAAACCTATTAAATAAGAGTGTCTGCGCTCAATTTGGGCAGTTCTTGCGAATATCGGCGAAGCGGCGGCGACACATAAATTTGAACGAAATTGACCACGATTGTGGCCCGGACTCTCCAATCGTAAGCGAGCTGTCCGTTGTAACATCAGTATCCTATAATCGACATATATATTATCTATGTGATGATGTCGGCGCGAAAATTCAAATTAAGACAAATAAAATAATAAAAAAAAAATCAAATCCTATAAATACCCACTTAAAACCCTAAACCTAATTTTTTTTTCATTTTGCTCCCAAACCCTCCGCCGACACCTCCTTCCCCCACAGACGAAGCTCCCGTCTCTCTTTTCACGTTCCCTCTCTCTCTCTCTCTCTCTCCCCGGTCCATCTCCTGAAAATCTACATGCTTCGATCTTGGGATAGGTTTTCTCGCTAAACATCCGTCGACAGTGAATCAATGTTCACGCGATACTATAAGCAGACTATTCACGCGCCGACCCGCGCGCTCCGTGCATCGCCAAAGCACGGGGCTCGCTCTTGGTCGCACTCGCCTATGACGCCATGCGCACCTTGGCGCCAGCGTTCAGGCGCTATATGGCAACTATGTTGAGTATAAGTACCCATACACGCCTTTCTTGGTGTGGCGGGAAAATCTGTGTTTACTTGTTGGTGTATAAGTACCCGTACACATCTTTTTTGGCGTAACAAGGAAATCTGTAGTTGCTTGCATGTGTATAAGTACATGTACATGCCTTTCTTGACATGACGGAGAAATCTGTTTCAGCAGGTACGTTAGAGCCCTATACATTCCTTTCTTGGCATGGTGGGAAGGCACATTCAGACCATGGTTTATACTATCAATACACGCCTTTCTTGGCGTGGTGGACAGACCTAACATACTCGAAGTAGCCCCCTATACGGGGATGAAGCCGGGATACTGTTGAAATGCTGTCAAACTTTACACTGATAGGGGGATCTACATAGCTTGATAATAAACTATGTCGTAATATAAAATTGTTATTTGAACTAATATTGCAGGTGTATAAGTACCCATACCTGCCTTTCTTGGCGTGGTTGAAAAATTTATTTCAGCACATACTTGAGACCCCATATATGCCTTTCTTGGCATGGTGGGATGACGCATTCAGGCCGTGGTTTATACCACCCATATACGCCTTTCTTGGCGTGGTGGGTAGGCCCAACATACCCGAAGTAGCCCCTTATATGGGACTAGGATGCTGTCGAAATGCTGTCAAACCTTTATGCTAACACGAGGCATAAACAATTTAATAAAAAATCAACTAAAAAGCTAAAATTGATATTTTAAATTGACATTGTAAGTATGTAAGTACATGTACACGCTTTTTTTAGCATGGTGGAGAAATCTGTGCTTCATACAGGTACTTTAAGGACCCATACATGTCTTTTTTGACATGGTGGGATAACACATTCGGCCGTGGTATTTATACCACTTATACATGCTTTTATTGGCATGTTGGGTAGGCCCAGCCCTCATTGTAGCTCCCTATGTGAGGACGACGCCGGGAGGCTGTCGAAATACTATCAAAATTTTATCTAAAAATTTATACTTGTAATAAAATTCAGTTAAAATAAGTAATATTATACAAATCACTTAAGTTTAAATCAATGTTAAATCAAATACACTGGCATGGGCCCTGACACTATGCTGAATGCTTAAACTTAGTATCTGAGGATGCTGCGTGGGTTGATTCCCGGTGGGTCTTAGGACCGGGTTTGGGTTAACAAAATCTAAAAATCTAATGATGTTATTATAATATCTTCAACCTAATAAAACATCTGAGAAACTAATTTTATCATATGATAGCAGATCTGATCTTTTATTATTAAATTAATAAAATCGATAGGATGCAGCTTCAATGAAGTAGATGATGGTGTTAAATGAAGATTTCAACCGGAGGGGATACTTACCATAAAAATGTGCTTGCAACCTTAAATTGAATTAATCAAACTCAAGTATCATTGTAAATGTAAAGTCAAATAAATCACCAAATTATAAATACTTAAATGAAATTCAATTTTTAAAGAACTTAAAACTAAAAATCAATCCATCTTTCGCAATTGTTTACTAAAGGTGACAAATTAAGAAGACTCTAGCTCACAAAGGAGTCAAAGTCAAATCAAGTACACAACTATATTTACTCTTAAATAATCTCATGCCAGCAAGGACGTTGACTATGTCCTTTGATGTCAGAGCTCCATGATGCTCCACAATTGTAGAGACCTTTGACTGGGTGGTTGTCGCCAAATGACCCCACTATATCACGATTACGATTGTAGCCCGTATGTTCCCCAATAGCTCTGTCTTTTGAGTTGTGAACCATAGGGTATACTTGATAGGGCAAAAAATTCTCTGTTAGCTAAGGTAGACTTAAGCTAGCCACCTTAGATAAACACCACCCTAGGTCTACAAGGATTTCTTGGACGACACAACCCATGACTGCTGGCAAGGATCCTTTTATAAGGTTGGGTTGACTATCTCGTCTAACTAAGTAAATTAGAGACCGCGACAACCTGAGATGATGGAACCATGAGATCTAGATCGGGCGCGTCATCGTTCCCCAAACCATCTCCTTTAAGTTAAATATAATGAATTTTATAAATCTAAATTCTAAAACTCCACATGCTACCATACGCCACGACAAGTTAACCAAAATTTAATCGAAAGTTCTCTCTCACTGTTGGGAGGGGTAATTAATTATAGGTGCTTGCACTTATAGGAAACTTGAAGCCAGATCTAAAGTCCTTACAAAATGAGGGCGAAATTTCTAGGTAGTGTCTTATCTACTATCTCATATGCCTTGTGAAAATTTCACCAACATTAAATTATACTCTCTTCATCGAGAGGTCGGTGGTGAATTTTCGGAGCCCACAGATTTCTAGCAACTCCACTGGGGATAGGTTTCTCTTTTCATCTTTGACTAGTTGAATCAAATCTATGATAGCAACGGAGTATAGTAAAATGAAAATTTAAAGTTATTTATAAAGTTAAATTGATTGAAACTCAAAATTATTTTTATAATGAATATAGTTTTGAAGTTTTGAAATTCTTTTTATTCATAACTTGTTTTCATATTTTATCGTGTTTGTTCTATTATATGTCTGCATCATGAAAGTGTGGGATGCTATATCAATTATTAATTACTAATCCTTATATTTCATTTCGTAGATGGATCTTTAGAATACACCCTTCACTGTGCAGCTAGGCCATGGAGCCAACAGTTGCCTGGGTAATGCTATCATTAACACCGGGGACACTGGAGCTACTATACAATTTGGTAGCTTGGATTTTCCAGCGATCGTTGCTCGAACTGCTGTTGGGCTACGAGATAATCATTCTCAATTTGCACATCAACTCATGCAGCAGGCCAAGTCTACCAAAGTTCTTGTCACTACTGCTGTTGAGGTTCCTCAAAAGAGAGCCTCTGTATTTGAAAGGTTGGGACACACTGAAGCTCCAGCCATGAAGAGAATGATAGCTGGGCAAACAATTTCAGTAATGCATCCGAACACTACTTCCCTGCCGACGTTACCCTTTGCATAAAACCAACATGATACTAAAGCTTCCTCATCTGGAGTAAAGCTGATTAGAAGGCAGAGGAGAAGAATGAATGCCGAATGAGCCCATCAGTTCACTGGCCCCTCTACACAACCTTTTACAACCAAAAGCGAGTGTTCCCACTCACAACAAATTTGAAAAGCTGAAGTGGGTGAAAAGGAACAGCTCTACTAGCGATATTAAACAATCATTCTGGGAACAATGGTACCAAACTATAACCCCACAAAGGAGGCATCCCGAGACTCTGTCCTCCAAAGTGCAGAGGGTGCTAAAAGTTGTCAAGGAGAAGAGTCTTAAGAAGAAAAAAAATATCAAAGACCAATTATTAGAGAAGCCAACAATGCTCCACTACAAAAGCTACCATCAAAGATAGTAAGAACTCAGGAGTGTTACAAACAAGCTTTGCGCAATGAACATCGGGGTATGACACCTGAACCACTCATTCGGGAATCTACTGTCGAAAGGTCCCAGCAGAAGAGAAAATAAGTATGGAGTCCGGAGCCTCAAGAAGAAGCTGCCACAGAAAGGAAGAAAGGGGTGACATCTAGTTTGCATGTCCGGAGACCCACTGATGACAGGGCCCAACAGGAATGGGTTCCTAAAAAGAAAATTAAAATTAATGAGGCTCGTGGTGGTCGACACCTTGGAGAATCCTCTAGGGAATCCCATCACCAATCTAAATGATCTTCCCTTGGATTTTGATATCAGCCCTCCGATTGAGGAGACATTCGTCCCACACTCTGAGCCTGAAATCAGATGGAGATGTCGATTAGATATAATGCTCCAAGAAGAAGAGGAAGATGAAGAAGATGTCATGGGGGTAGATGTGGTGTATATGGTATAACACATCGGAGAACCATCTAGTGTACGATAGTATCGATTTAGGCGTCATGGAGACGCACCTCTTATCCACATCGAAGAACTAGCACCATGTCAAGAGAAAGTAGAACCTTTTAGTTCCTCCTCAAGTGATGTGCAAGAAGAGGAACTAGAAGAAGAAGATAATACGTTATTCGTCGATTATGCTACACTTGCTCAGGTAGAAAGGAAAATGCGATGGTAGATGAAAGCCAAGGATAAAAAGATCTCTCAACTAAATTCAAAGATGAATCAGATGATGACATAGATGAATCTCATGATGCAAATGGTACAGAGGAATGATGTCGTAGTGCCGACACCAATTCCTCCTGTCAATCATCAAACAACCAACACTGCACCCATCAATCCACCAATTGAGAAAGCGCCATAAATCTCCGGAGCATAAAGTGCTCATAATGGTGGAAATGAAGTCAATCAATTGACTGCTCCACCCATTCTCCAACAAATACTGAGCACATCCGAGCCAGTGACAGCTGTACAACTTGAAACTATTATAAGTGAAAAGATTCAAGCTGTCATAGCTGCAGAACAGGTGGAGAAACTGGTAAACAGATGTCGTCCATATCCTGCAGAATATGATTAGGTGCCGTATCCTAAAGGTTACTCAGTGCCGAAATTCCATTCATTTGATGATAATGGTAACCCCAGGCAGCACTTAGCACAATTCAAAGTAACTTATAGTAATGCTGGGGGTAATGACACACTATTGTTCCGCCAGTTCATTTGCAGCTTAACTTCAACTACTTTCGAGTGGTACACAAAGTTACCAAATGACTCAATTAAGACATTCACCGAGCTGTAGGAAATATTTATCAAAAGATTTTCTAGTGCGGTTAGAAAGATTACAATAGTTGGCCTCGCCCTGGAGAAGAGTCTGAAGGACGAGTTTGTCACTACTTACATAACTCGTCGGTGCAACATGAGCATGAAGTACAAGCAATAGCTGAAAGATGAACATGCAATTCAGTTGCTAATGTGCAACATTGATGATAAAATGATACCCTATTTATGCATGGCTTCCATTATCACATTTCAATAACTACTTGATCGGGTGTCAAAATTTGAAAAGTTGAATCTTTTCAAAACTGAAGGTCATCCAGACAAAATAAAGAAAGGGAAGTTTCCAAAATCAAGGGGGAGTGAATCTCACACTGCTTCATATAATTCAAATAGAGGAAAGAGGGCAACTTATAATGTAAATAAGGCGAAACAGCCTATCTATTTTGAAGAGAAAGTTAAACAACCCCCTTCAATTCTCAACTAAAGTTAGTTCTTGGAGGCAATGACAAACCCATAACTTTTCCGGGTAGTGGTGAGCTCCTAATACAATCATTAGGAGATGATGATCGAATGCATCCATCCCTTAAGGAGAAAATGAATAAAGAATACTCTTTTAAAAGAGAAAGTGTAGCTAAACTATTCTGACAAGCACTTAAGGCAGGATTAGAGTTGTCATAATGTAAAAGACCTGAATAGTCAGGATGAATTGACAACCCAAATTACTGTCCTTATCATCGAGTAGTTAGCTACCCTATAGAAGATTGCTATGTATTCAAAAATTGGCTAGAAAAAAAATACATGAGAGAAAAATTCACGTTATCCATTAGTGTTCTTATTCACCTAAAGAAAAAATCTGTAAGGGTGGTTACGTCCTCTTCCGTGCCCCCACAGAAAGATAAAGCAAAAGAAAAGATAGCTGAGGATGATAAATGGGAGATTGCGGTCTCAAAGAAAACTATGAAGATGTTGAAGCAATTAGAAGGCGTTTCGAGGTGTCAGATGAAAATCTCCACTTGAACCGGTGTTGGAACCGAAGATAGAATCTACATCAAAGGTTCTACTCTTCAGAAGCAGTCTTGGGTGTTTGGTGTTCCTCGCCCTGAGAAGGAGCCTATCCAGAATCCTCCAAAAATTCCTAAAAGATCAACCAAACAAAAGAAGACGGAGAAGAAATCTATTACCCAAAAGATTATTAATAATCTTGAAGAACATCAACAACCAGCAAAATAACCAATTAAGCTTGCTGATTTCATGTCATGACTCCAAATTATTTAAACAAATGATGAAGGAGATGATGACGAAGAATCTCTTTCAGGAGAAGTTTGTCGAGTTATCTCAGCGTCCTTGGATACTCCCTAATAGAATGTATTTCTTCAAGATAATCTAAGAATAAGAGCCACCAATGATGTGGCATTCAAGCCTTGCCTGATGGTGAAGCAAATAGAAGATAGCTCGGAAGAAGACTTGTGCTTTCCGGAGGAAGATGAGGCAGAGTCTTCAATATCACCATTGATGAAGGGCATAAAATTAGGAAGTGAGTCCAAAGCCTCAATCCAATCCTCCGGCATAAACAGTGATTCTGAATAAGAGACTTCTTTAGAAGAATCTGAGCGAGATAGAGCAGCACTAGTAGCTAAGAAGTGGCAAGGTGCTGTCGTCATCATAGAAGAAAGGAACGCTAAATAAAGGTAATGACAAAAACATAGAAGTTAATGAAAATATCATTCTTAAAGATCCAACGAAGAAGTCTAACATGGATAAAGAAATCGATTACAACTTCCTCTCACACTTGATGAAGATCCCTGCATAATTGAGTGTATATGAGGCTCTTTTGATGTCGCAGGATCTCCGTGAAACATTAATTCAGGCTTTTAAGAATTTGGAGAAATATGAAGCGTACTCCGTCGAGTGGTGTATGACTGAAGTATTATAATCTCAATACCTTCCGATAATCACCTTCTCTGAGGAAGATCTTATGCTCGGAACATCAAAACATAATTGCCCGCTATATGTCTCTACGGAGAGCGATGGTGTCATAATCAATCGAATTTTAATTGATCCTGGTTCATCCGTCAATCTCATGAGTCTGAAAATATTGAAATGATTGTCTCTCTACATTCAACATCTAGGACGAGACAAATTGATGATTCATGGCTTCAATGAAAAAGGGAAAAAGACTCTCGGATCTTTTACCTTGCCATTAAGATTCGGGGAGCTTTACACGGAAGCTAAATTCCATGTCATTGATGCTGACACCTCATTCAGAGCCTTGTAGGGGCGTCACTGTCTACATGAGTACAGAATAGTCCTATCTACTTTGCACCAATGCATGAAATACATAAGAGATTAGGAAGAACATAGAATTTCTAGCAACCTTCAGCCATTTGCAGTCCATGAAGCTAAAATCTATGAAAATGTGAAATACTATTTGTTGAAAGAGCCCAAGCCTCAACAATCCAAAGCTTCTACCTCAAAGGTTGCAAATCAACACATAGAAGTGAAAAAAGAAAAAGGAAGAAAGAAGGTGGTGCCGCTCTTCCTAAAGCAGTCAGTGCGTCACATAAGTTGAAAATGCTAGTCCCTCATCTGGGCAGTGACATTGAAGAAGAAGAGGATGATCTTCCTGTTTGGCCTAAGGGATCCTACAAGTCTCTGGTGAAAGGAAAGAAAATTATGGAATGCTCAGATCCTGAGTATGATTCTGAACTTACCTATGAAAGTGAAGTTCAATGTATCTCTTTAAGAAAGACAATATACCTATTGATATGAGAAGAATCATTAGTGATCATGCCAGTTCCTTTTCGACACTTCAAAGAAATCACTCCATGTGATGTCCACATTGTTGAAGAGTTAAAGACTTTCTATGTGTCTCCTTTGCATGTAAGTAATAAACGTGGAATTTCATTTTACAAGTCTGAGGAGTGCTATCACCAGGATTATGATTGGCTCATGCAATTTGATGAATCTGATGATATGGTTCTCACAAGAATGCCAAAATATTATCCTCCAAGAATTCACAAGATGATGCACAAATTAGGAGTCGATATTAGAACAGACAAATGGAGAGCCCACTTTTTTTATACCCTTTAGGGTCTAAAAAGTCAGCAGATATCGCGAAAGTGTGATAATCATACATATAAAGGTCTTGGATACGTCTGATGTAGGCGTCCTCGAAGATCTTGTTATGCAATAATGGGAAATAAAGTTCAAATTGAAAATAAAAATGAAGATAATCTTTATGAGGTTTATCTGAAGAGCGATGAGGAAGTAGAAGCCAAGCCAGCACTTGAAAAGGTTGAGGATTGTGGACAGGAACCTACCATGGATGAGTTGAAGGAAATCAACTTGGGAATAGAGGATGATCCTTGCCCAACTTTCGTCAGTGCCCTTCTGCCTCATAAAAAAGTTGAAGAATTAGGAGCCATACTTTGTGAATTAAGGGACTACTTTGCTTGGACATACTCTGAAATACCAGGCTTATCCCCTGATGTGGCAGTTCATAAACTTGCCATTAAACCATATGCAACGACTGTTAAGCAAGCTCTTAAGCGAATGAGATTGGAGATTGAAGAACAAGTAATTGCAGAAACTAAGAAGTTGATCGAAAAAGGCTTTATTCGAGAAGGAAAGTATGCATATTGGATAACCAACATTGTTCCAGTGAGAAAGAAGAATTGTCAAATTCGTATCTGTATTGATTTTCTAAATCTGAATAAAGTATGCCTAAAAGATGATTTTTCGCTTCCAATATCAGAACTACTAGTAGACAATACTTCCAACTACGACATGTTCTCATTTATGGATGGATCATCACGATACAATCAAATTAAGATGGTTCCTGAAGACGAGAAGCACTAGGTCATCAATTGGTATATTCTGCTATATAGTCATGCCCTTTGGGTTGAAGAATGCTGGAGCTACATATTAGAGGGCTATGACGCGCATCTTCGACGAGTTGATTCATCAGAAAGTAGAATGCTACGGGGATGATCTCGTCATCAAGAGCATAGATTGAAAATATCATTTTGATGACCTGAGAGTGGTCTTCAAAAGAATTAGACAGTACGATCTTAAGATGAATCCTTTCAAATGTGCAATTGGGATTTTATCTAGAAAGTTCCTTGGCAACGTGGCACGACATAGAGGAATTGAGATCGACACTAATAAAATCGAAGCGATAGTGGATATGCCACCGCCGAAGAATCTTCGTCAGCTTCGTTCCATGCAGGGACACTTGACATTCATCCGACGCTTCATATCGAATCTGTCGGGCAGGTGTCAACCATTTGCTAAATTGATGAAGAAGAATGCACCATTTAAATGGGACAATGAGTGTCAAGAAGCATTCGATAACATCAAAAGATAACTGTTGAATCCACCAATCCTTGCAACACTAATTCCAGGAAAGCCTCTCATTTTGTATACAACATCAATTCCACGATGGGCAATACTCCTATTACAATTCGATATTACATATATATCTCAGAAAGCTGTTAAGGGATAAATACTCGTAGATTTTTTCACTGTGCATCCTATCTCAGCAGATTCAGTAGTCAACGATGATTTACCTGATGAACAGATCCTGTTAATTTGTGAAAGAGAGGAGCTGCAGATCTGGGAAATGTATTTCGATGGTGCATCATCTATTAAGTCTGCTCAGCCTCCAAACCTACCAAAAGCAAGAGCTGACATTGGCCTGGTCTTCATAACACCATAAGGTGGCATACCGAGGCGTTCATACAGGCTGACTGAGCCAATAACCAATAATGAAGCTGAATACGAGGCATTGGTGGCAGGTATCGAAGAAGTCATTGTTATTGGCATCCAAAATTTAAGAATCTTTGGAGACTCTCAATTTGTAATCAACCAAGTATTGAGTCTCTATAAGATTAGCAAGCTTTAATTGGCTTACAATCATAGGCGAGTGCTTAAGCTCATGAAGCAAATTCCCAACATTAAACTAGCTTGAGTTTCTTGATCAAATAATAGTAAAGGAGATTGCCTGGCCAAGCTAGCAATAGAAATAGCGAACACGGGTGTCGATGAAGTGTTGATTGAAGTGTCCACTCATCGGGTTCTGCAACCAGTAAATTCATATTCTCCGCAAGTAGAGGGGACATCAAACTCAAGCCAGCATGAAGCAATTCAAATTGCTCCTCACTCTCCCAAAGAACGACAAGTACAAGAGAGAGAAAAACTTAAAAGTATTACAAATAAATCATGCAAAGCTTTCATAGTGGAGGAGCCAGATGATTGGAGACAACTCTTCATCGATTATTTCAAGGAAAGCAAATTGCTGAGTAATAAATCTTTAGCCACGCAAATTACAAACGAATCATACGATATGTTTATGTCAATGATACATTGTATCATAGATCTTTTGAACAAATGTGGTTGTGATGCTTAGGGACAGATGAAGCCAACAAAGTTATGTCTGAAATTCATAAAGGACTTTGCGGGGCACATCAATCAGGTCCTATAATGGCAACAAAAATTAAGAGGATAAGATACTATTAGCCTTCAATGGTGAAAGACTACATAGATCTTCCCAGGAAATGTCATAATGTCAAGTTCATAGGAATCAAATAAATCACCAAATTATAAACGCTTAAATGAAATTCAATTTTTAAAGAATTTAAAGCTAAAAATCAATCCACCTTTCGCAATTATTTATCGAAGGTGAAAAATTAAGAAAACTCTAGCTCATAAAGGAGTCAAAGTTAAATCAAGTACACAACTATGTTTACTCTTAAATAATCTCATGCCAGCAAGGATGTGGCCCGTGTCCTCTGACTGCGTGACTTAGCCAATAAGCTCCACATGATGCAATTACGACCAGAGTCCTCTGACTTGGTGGTTGTCGCCAAATGACCCCACTATATCACGGCCACAACTGTAGCTCGCATGTTTCCCAATGGCTCTGTCTTTTGAGTTGTGAACCATAGGGTATACTTGATAGGGCAGAAAGCCCTCTGTTAGCTAAGGTAGACTTAAGCCTGTCTCTTTAGAAAAACACCACTTCTCACAAATCTAAATTCTGAAACTCTACATGCTGCTACTATACGCTACACATTAAGCGATCTAACGACTAGCCTTAATCGAAAGTTATCTCTCATTATTGAGCGAGGTAATTAACTATAGGTGCTTGCGCCTATATGAAACCTGGAACCAGATCTAAAGTCCTCACAAAATAAGGGCAAAATCTCTTGGTAGTGTCTTATCTACTATTCCATCTACCTTCTGAAAATTTAACCTACATTTTAAATCAGTCTCTTCATCGAGAGGTTGGTGGCAAATTTTCGGAGCCCATAGCATAATTCGACAGTCGACCGATTAAGAAGGAGGGCCGCCGATGCGCTGACATGCATATCGAGGTCAGAAAGCCGCGATGATGCCCAAATGATCTTCGTTCACGAAATTGATTACGTCGTTAGTGTCGAAATGCCGAAACCTATTAAATAAGACTGTCTACGCTCAATTCGGACGAGTTTGCGCTAATATCGAGCGAGCATAAGCGACGATGCACAAATTTGAACTGAAATTGACCCTGATTTAAACCAAACGGCCCGATCGAAACGTTTGGCGTGTCCAAATAGTAGTAACCTACGACATATATATATTATCATGTGACGATATCAACGCAAAAATTCAAATTAGGGAAAATAAAATAATAATAATGAAATAAATCCTAAAAATACCCCCCTTAAAACTCTAAACCTAATTTTTTTCATTTTGCTCCCAAACCTTCAGTCGACACTTCCTTCCTCCACATTTGAAGCTCTCGTCTCTCTTTTGACGGCCTCTCTCTCTCTCTCTCTATCTCTCTCTCTGTGCCATCTCCTCGAAACCCTCTCGGTCTATAGTCTTACCGCTTTCAAGATCAGAATGGGTGCACCAGAAGAATCATCGTTTACATTACAACATGAGACTTTCACCTCGCCTGCGACGTGCTGATTTTCCTACACCCCAAGGCCGCCTGCGTCTGCGGAGCATCCTCGCGCTGATCGCTATGAGCCCTGCGTTTCACAGATGTCTATGCTCACCCGAAGCCTATGTTGACCATAAGTACCTGTACACACCTTTCTTGGCGTGGCGAGAAAATCAATATTTGCTTGTTGGTGTTTAAGCACCCGTACACACCTTTTTTGGTGTGACGGTGAAATTTGTACTTGATTACATATGTATAAGTACCTGTACACACTTTTCTTGGCGTGACGAGGAAATTTATTTTAGCAGGTACCTTAGAGCCTCATACACATATTTCTTGGCATGGTGGGAAGACGCATTCAGGCTGTAGTTTATACCACCCATACACGTCTTTCTTGGCGTGGCGGGCAGGCCGAGCATACCCGATGTAGCTCCCTATACGGGGACGACGTCGGGATGCTGCCAAAATACTGCCAAACTTCACACCGATAGGGGGACCGACATAGCTTGATAATAAATTATGACGCAATATAAAATTGTTATTTGAACTAACATTGTAGGTGTAGAAGTACCCGTACACGCCTTTCTTGGCGTGGCGGGAAAATTTGTTTCAGCTGGTATTTTAGAGCCCCATACATGCCTTTCTTGGCATGATGGGATGACACATTCAGGCCATGGTTTATACCACCCATACACGCCTTTCTTGGCATAGTGGACATGCCTAGTATACCCAAAGTATCCCCCTATATGGGAACGACGCCAAGATGCTGCTGAAATGCTGCCAAACTTTTACGCTGACACGAGGCATAAACAAATTAATAAAAAATCAACTTAAAAGCTAAAATTAATGTTTTAAACTGACATTGCAAGTATGTAAGTATCCGTACACATTTTTTGTAATGTGGAGGGAAAATATGTGCTTCATATAGATAATTCAGAGACCCATACATGTCTTTCGTGACATGGTGGGATGATGCTTTTGGCCGTGGTGTTTACACCACCCATACATGCCTTTCTTGGCATGGTGGGCATGCTTAGCCCCCGTTGTAGCCCCCTATGCGAGGACGACGCCCGGAGGCTACCGAAATGCTGTCAAAATTTTATCTAAAAATTTATACTTGTAATGAAATTCAGTTAAAATAAGTAATGTTATACAAATAACTTAAGTTTAAATTAATGCTGAATCAAATACACCCGCATGGGCCCCGATACTATGCTAAATGCTTAAACTTAGTGTCTGAGGATGCTGCACGGGTTGATTCCTAGTTGATCTTAGGATCAGGTTCGGGTTAACAAAACTTAAAAATCTAATACTGTTATTATAATATCTTCAACCTAATAAAATATCTAAGAAGCTAATTCTGTCATACAACATCATATCTGATCCTCTATTATTAAATTAATATAGTCGACAGGATCTGAAACAACGAAATAATGAACAACCCCGATGATGACTATGTTGAATGAAGATTTCAACCGGAGGGGATACTTACCATAAAAATGTGCTTGCAATCTAAAATTGAATTAATCAAACTCAAGTATCAATGTAAATATAAAATTAAATAATTCACCAAATTATAAATGCTTAAATGAAATTCAATTTTTAAAGAACTTAAAGCTAAAAATCAATCCACCTTTCGCAATTGTTTGATGAATGTGACAAATTAAGAAAACTCTAGCTCACAAAGGAGCCAAAGTTAAATCAACTACACAATTTTGTTTACTCTCAAACAATCTTATGCTAGCAAGGACATGGCCCGTGTCCTCTGACTGCGTGGCTTGACCAGTAGGCACCACATGATGCAATTATGACCAGAGTCCTCTGACTGGGTGGTTGTCGCCAAATGACCTCACTATATCTCGGTCACGACTGTAGCCCGTATGTTTCCCAATGGCTCTGTCTTTTGAGTTGTGAACCATCGAGTATACTTGATAGGGAAAATATCTCACTTTTAGCTAAGGTATACTTAAGCTTGTCTCCTTAGACAAACACCATTCTTAGGTTTACAAGGATATTTTGGACGACGCAACCCATGGTTGCTGACAAGGATTCTTCTCTCAGGTTGGGTCGACTATCTCCTATGACTAAATAGACCAAAAACCGCAATAACATGGGATGACAGAACCATGAGATCTAGATCGAACGCGTCATTGTTCCCCCAACCATCCGTTTTAAGTTAAATATAATTAATTTTAAAAATCTAAATTCCAAAAATCCACATGCTCCTACTATACGCTACACAATAAGCGACCTAATGACTAGCCTTAATCAAAAGTTCTATCTCAGTATTGAGAGGGGTAATTAACTATAGGTGCTTGAGCTTATAGGAAACCTGGAACCAGATCTAAAGTCCTCACAAAAAGAGGGCGAAATCTATAAGTAGTGTCTTATCTACTATCTCATTTGCCTTCTGAAAATTTCACTGACATTAAATTATACTCTCTTCATCGAGAGGTCAATGGCGAAATTTCGGAGCCCACATTTATAATAGGGAAGAGTAGTCTAAAAGCTGCCATCTCTGGCCTTCGAATCCAAATAGGCTCAAAAATAGGCATATTACCATAAACTATAAACCCTAAATCTAAAATCATAAACTCTATTCTTAAAATTTTGACATGAGTTGCATATTTAATTTTATGCAAGATAGTGGAGATGTTTCTAATTTTTCCTCCAGATTTTATATCATTGTTCTCCCTCTAAATATAATAAACATTGTAATTACTAGATAGCAGTAGCAATATCTAACTCCTTTTAAGTATCATGCAAATCCTATATATATTTGAAGATCTTTAAAACAAAAGGGTTAAGAAGAAAAATAGAGGTATAAGGTAACCAACCTTTGAAGATTGCATTAGAGGAGCAAGAAAACAAAAAAGTGTTATTTTTATTATGGAAAAATATATAAATTTATTGGTTAGGAATGTTTCTAACCTATAAAGCCTCATCAGTTTTAAGAGCACCAAAGACAACTAATTAGGAATAGATTGAATATCGCAAGACATAGTTTTTGCCCCATATGTACTCAGACCATCCAACCACTAAAACTATATTAAGCAGTTTGACATAAATCATTTTTAAAAAAAGGGTCATCACATCCCTTCCAGATGATTCTCTTGCCAGGCTTAAGAATTTGAAAGCTCATAATAGTATTTAGAAGAGATTAAAGGGAATTAAGAAAGGAGAGATTTCTATCAAAGGAATCAATAATAATGTTATTTCTAGAATGAGGAGAGAGAGAGAGAGAGAGAGAGAGAGAGAGAGAGAGAGAGAGAGAGAGAGAGAGAATCTTGCCTTGAAAAATCTCACAAAGTCGTTTGTCATTTATTCAATGATCTCATAAGAGCATAATAGTAGAACTATCACTAATAGATAAAGAGAGTCAAGGTTTCATACTTTTAACAATAACACATATTTTTTTTGTACAAAAGAGAGTTAGCTTTAGAGTGCTATTAAAAAAAATGTTTTCCCCAAGATCAAGAAGTGAGCAAGATAATACGATTAGTAATATTCATGACCAGATTCAACATAAACCTAAAAGAGAGATTAGAAAAGAAAAGAAGCCAAATATCATAATTAGCCTGTGGCCTTCAAATCACCCACCAATATATCATATGAAGCATTCTAGTAGTAATGTTATCATGCAATAGGAATTTAAAGCATCAACTATGAATGATCTTTATGCATTCTTTATGTTAAAAAATGAGATTTGACCTAGTATATAGTAGAATTCAAGATAACGAACTTAAATCAATTAATAATTGCTTGCAAGAGAGAGCGTATCTTCTTTCTGGCATTCCAAATTGAGTTAAATTTTATCATTGAAAACTAACAAGCTTATGCCTATGAGTAGAAACATGGAGAAACTATGGTAGATAAAATGAGGTTAATAATAGCCAAATCTTAGAATATTGCTCTAATTTTGGGTATGTTAAGTGTCTTTAGAGAAATAAATAAGACTTTTTAGGGTTTATCATAAGGTCCATTGCCTTGTGAAAATATCTACTATGTTTTCAAGGCAATAAAGATTGACATTCATTAGAGTAGATGAGAAAAGTGGGTGAAAGTATTCAATTTAAGAAAATTAAGTGGTCTTATTGATACTTTGATTTATAAGACTAAACAATTCATCCATAACAATATAAAAAATATATAAAGATAAAAGAGGCCATGTCTAAGACTAATGGTTGAGAAAAAATATCTCTTAAAGACCCATTAACATGAATACATAAGTTAACATTAGTGATGCACTCTTTAATTCAAGAAATAGAGAAGGAAAACTCTTTTATGTATTGATGAAGTTCTCATTCATAATCTCAATGACTTTTTTTGATAGCAAGCTTGGCACAAAAAATTTTGATTAAGTGGGAGGTGCTAAGTCCGTTTAAGATATCATTTGCTAAAATTATATTATTAACATCATTCTTATTAGAATTGAAGCAAGTTTGAACCACATGAATAATGAGAGATATAATAAAGTTTAAGATTATTAATAAAAATTTGCCCTTGATCTTATATTATATAATAATGTATAATAGTATAAGCCTATAGTAAAAAATCAACCCCTCATGAGAAGTTTTAGGTAATTAGGCAATAGCAATGGCCTTTAGAGAAATAATGAGCCCTTTTAAGAAAAAAGGGTTGGACAATGGATCATGAATCATTTTTAATAATGGCCTAATAATTTGAGTAAATCAAGAGTTTTTGCAAATAGTGAAGATAATTCTTTTAATTTCTTCTTTAGCAATAGAAGTATGAACTAGAAAGAGATGAGGGGGAACCCTACTATTAATAATGATATAATCCAAGCTTCAACATGAATCAATATAATTATCAAAGATATCCCTAAAGTTATTGATAACTGAAGAAGTAATGTTAGCATGAGAAGAGAAAAGATCATAAGTGTTTGAGATTACATTAATACAATTTTTATTTCTTTAGCCCTTTATCTTAGAAAATAAGAATTTAAGATCATCCTTCCTGACAAAAAATGATTTAGAATTAGCCCACTATGACAATTATGATGTATGGTACGACAAAAGCTTATGTAATTGATTTCTATTTTTCATCAACATAATATTTAGATGCGGAATAATTTGGTTTATGTCAATAAATAAATAAATATATTCTTGATCATTTATCAACTCTTTAATAATTAAATGACTTGTCTTTTTTTTGTTATTTTTAATATTTTACTTATTTAATTTATTATATTATTTTTAATTAGTAATATATATATCATATTTTAATAATAGAAATATATCATATGAGATATCTCATTTTCTGTATCTATCCTTATTTGTGTTGGTGCGTGCATCATAAGTGGGGCCTCATGCTGGAGCAGGAACTAAAGTGTTAAAATACATGATGTAGGCATATGCGCAAAGTCTAGCATTTGAATAAAGCTTGTCTGCTCCAAGCCTCAAAACAGCAATATTCCATTGTCGTCGCTGATATTGCTCCCTCTTTATAATTCCCTCCATTCTGAAGGTCATATGCCAGCCAAAAGAACTCGATCATGTTGGCAAATACGATCTCGGTGCCGGTGATCGACCTGACGGACTTTCCGTCAGAGCTGAACAAACTGGCGGCGGCGAGCACTGCGCTGGGCTGCTTCCGGATCGTCAACCATGGCATCCCGGCGGCGATGCAAGCCGATATGAAGGCCGCCGTCCGATCCCTCTTCGATATCTCGGCCGAGGCTAAGCTTCGTAACGCCGATGTAATCGCCGGAAGCGGATACATGCCGCCCTCTCTAGAAAACCCGCTCTACGAGGCCTTTGGTCTCTACAATGCGGCCTCCTCTTCTGATGTCCGCGCTTTCTGCTCCCTCTTGGAAGCATCGCCCTCCAATCGGTGAACCTCTGCTTCTTTTTTAATTTTCTTTTAGTTTCTGTCCTGGCGTTCTATTTCAGAAGATTAAAAATCGCATTTTTCGTGGATCTTTTTTCCACTGTTTGAAAATAGTGTTGCTTATCAGTTTTTTTTTTATTTGATTCGTGATTTTTATTTCTGTTACACTTTCTGTTGTGTGAAATTATTTGTCGAACTGTTTGGTTCGTGTATTTGCTCATTACTCCTAAGCTTGTGGATTTATGATATTATGTCATTATTGTACAACTGCAAATAGCATTTGTTGATGTTGAGACCCACATGAGAGTCTGAATAGTCCCATCCTGGCTGTTTGGCTGCACACAAAATTTAATTCAATTATAATTTGAGCACACAAAATCCTGCTCAAATCCTGCAGCCAAACATCCCCTTAATGTGAAACAAACGTTTTGTTCTGAATATAGTTGCAGTGATATTTACTCACTCATTAGCTTAAGCCCTTTTTGTTGATGTGCGGCAATCTACTAATATATTTTCCTTCACTTGTTGGTATGAAGCTGATGGTTTGGTTGTAATCAAGTGCTTGAGCTACACTGCATAAGCTACTGCCTCTTAGCTTCAAAATTAAAAGGAAAAAATAAATGTTGAGTTCCTAATACATTAAAAGTGCTCCTTACATATTGGTTTTTAAGTTTTTCAGTTAATGGGTGCCTATTTACTAATGTATTTGACTTCATTTGGCCCTTGATATTCTAGCATCATATCATAGTGGTTCATGTAGTATATGGATTCTTTGGTATTGGTTGCTTCTACCATAGCTGAGTAAGGTTATTTGAGGGATGATGAGAGTGCTTGCTCTCATATATATGAGACTGAAAAAAGTTCCGCATCGAATATGAAACAGCTTAATTTTCAAATTGGCATAATTAGAAACTTAATTAGCTAATTAGGCCGTAAAAAAAATATTTAAGCCACACCGACGGACCAATCCATACCCTTAATTTAGAGTGATAATCGAAACCAGAGCTCAGGCTCTGCTTTTATTTCGCTTTTTCGCCTTCCTTCCCTCCCTTCCCCTTCCGGTTCCGTCAGATGCACGCCACCACTTCCACGCCGTCGCCAAGATCCACACCGGCTGGAGGATGTCGCCGCCACAGAGAGGTTGCCGTCGATGAAGGAGAAGCTCGCAAGGGTTTTTCTTGATTTTTTTTGCCGATTTAGGTATTTTTAACTCTAAATGCATCAAATGTGTTAGATTTTAATTTTTATGGGTTTAGTTGTTATGGTTAAGCTATTTATTTTGATTTTCATGGGAATTTTGTGTGAAATTTAGGTTTAAATGTAGTGTTTATATTTCTTTAGGAAAATTTAATTTATGCGTATATTTTAGTTTGATTAAGCGGATATATTTAGTTTGATTAAGTATGATTAAGCATTTATGTGATTGCTTTGCATAAAGTTGTATGTATTTGATTGAAGGCATAAAGTTAATTTATGCGTATATATGTGGTGTTTAATTATTTTTTTTCATTAAAGACATAAAGTTGTATGTATGTGAGCACAGTTTTTCCCCGTAAAATATGTATGCCTTTAAGGTATTCATATTTATGTGATTGATTAATAGGAAACCATCAAGATACTAAGCTTGAAATTATTTTTGTTAGTATTGACATGTAATAGGAAATAACACTACCATTGCCGGTCCCAAGTCCGGATGTGAAAAGTGGAGGGTTGAGTTAGGTAGTCGACAACCAGCGTAAAACTTGTCGAAATAATCATGACATGAATCCTTTAAATCATCGAAAGACGCTGCCCCCTGACTATGAAACTTGAATACAAAAAAATGTGCTGATCACGATCTACTAGTGCGATGTTAAATAAGCAAGGGTTCCCACATTATGGATGACGCAATGAAGTTAGTCCATGAATTTAGAATTAGGTTAGGATCTTGGAATATAGGTACTCTTACGGTAAATTAATGGAATTAATAAATATTATGGTTCATAGAAAGATAAATATTTTATGTGTTCAAGAAACTAAATGGGTTGGGGAGAAGGCTAAGGATTGATAGTTTAGGTTTTAAACTTTGGTATTTAGGTAAAGTCGAACTAGAAATGGTGTAGTGATTATAGATAAAAGTTTGAAGGATAATGTTATAAATATTAATAGATGTTGAGATAAATTATAGCTTTAAAGATTATGGTTGATACTAAGATTATCAATGTTATAAGTGTCTATGCTCAAGTATGTTTGGAGGTAAGCAAAGAAAATTTTGGAATGAATTAGAGGATTAATACAAAGATATCTCTTAAAGAAAAATATTTATTGGAGGAGATTTAAATTGACATGTTGGTAGAGTAGAAGATTTTAAAAGTATTCATATTGATGGATTAATAATAAAGGTAGAACTATATTAGATTTTGCTTTATAAATTTATGATTTTATAATTGCTAACACTTTATTTAAGAAAATAGATGAACATATTATTACTTATAAAAATGGATCTAGTAAAACACGATTGATTATTAAAAAAAATAAATGATTGTAAAGATTGTAAGGTCATTCCAAGTGAAAATCTAAATACCCAACATCGATTGTTAATTTTAGATTTTAAGATGAAAGGTTGTAAGAGAAAAAATAAACCAAATTATTGTCCTAGAATTAGATGAGGACACTTAAAGAATATAAATAAAAATATTTTTAAGAGCAAGCTACAAAAGATTAAAATTTGGGATGTTCATGAGGAAGTTAACATTATGTGAAAAAAAATAAGTGAAATTAAAAGTTTCTAAAGATGCTTAGAATCAAAAAAAAGCTTCTTTTAATAAGAATAGTTGAGTTAGAAAGAAAGAAAAGATAAAAAATAAGAAGTATTATAAAAACTTGATTTAGATGTAAAACTTCGAAGAATTGTAAAAGATATAAAGTGGCCGAGATTCAAAGAAGCAAAGATAAAAAAATTTAGCTTTTAGTGATTTATATAATATATTAGATATCAAAGAAGGTCAAAGATGTATGTATAACTTAGCCAACCAAAGAGATAGGAGAAGTAAAAATATAGATCAAGTGATGTGTATTAAGGATGAAAATAATAAAATATTTTTTTTAGAAAAGGATATTGAAAATAGATGGATGAGGTATTTTGATAAACTTTTCAATGAAGGATCTGAAAGTATGATTGCTTTTAGCAACCTTAATACTCTAAATAAAAATAGAGAATTTTATTTTTATCGTCATATTAGTAAATATGAAGTTAAGCTTTAAAGAAAATGAAATGTGGAAAAGCAGGACGGATAATATTTCAATAATGAAATGTTTAGGAAATCAAGGAATTTCTTAGCTTACAAATATTTTTAATGTCATTTTAAAGACTAAAAGATGCCGATGAGTGGAGAAAGAGTTTGTTGGTTCCTATATTTAAGAATAAAAGTGATGCACAAGAGTGTGCAAATTATAGAGGAATTAAGTTAATGTGTTATACATTAAAATTATGGGAGAGAGTAATTGAGCATAGGTTACAATGTGATATAGAAGTTTCTCACAATCAGTTTGGTTTCATGCTAGATCTACTATGGATGTTATACATTTGTTAAGGGGTTTGATGGAGAAGCATGAGAAAGTAAGGAGGATCTCATATGATATTTATTGATTTAGAGAAAGCTTATGATAAAGTTTCAAGAGTTGTTCTTTGGAGAGTTATAGAACATAAATAAGTTAATATTAATTATATTCAAGTCATTAAGGATATGTATACTAGAGTTGTTACTTGTGTCCAAACACAAGGAGGATTGACAAAATATTTTCCTATTTTAGTTCGATTACGTCAAGGATCTTGTTTAAGCCCTTATCTTTTTTACTTTAGTTATGGATGTTCTTACTAGGCATTTACAAGAAGATGTACCTTAGTGTATGCTTTTTGCTGATGATATTCTTCTTGTTGATAAGACTAGAGAGGGAGTCCAATAGAAACTTGAATTATGGAGGTCAACTCTAGAAAGGTTTTCGTCTAAGTAGATCTAAAGCGAATATATGGAGTGTAATTTTAGTAGAAGTACGTGTTGTGATATTAGGTAAACAAGTCAGAGTGGCGTAGATATTTAGGCTCTATTGTTCAAAATGATGGTGAAACAGATGAAGATGTTATTAGTAGAATTCAAGTTGGATGGTTGAAGTGGAGGAAATCCGGCCTATTATGTGATAGAAAAGTTCCACTTAAACTTAAGGGAAAATTTTATAAGATGGTGGTAAGACAATGACTTATGAGAATGCCAATAAAGCATAAAGACTAAGTTAAGTGTTACAGATGAGGATGCTTAGGTGGATGAGTGGATTTACTCTTAGAGATAGAATGCAAAATGAGTATATTCAGGAAAAAGTTGGAGCTCTAGTGGTAGATAAGATTAGAGAGTCAGATGGTTTGGCCACATAAAGCGTCAAATCGTCCATGACTGACAGAGAGTAGATGCATTAGATTTGCCTTATGTTAAGAAAAGGTAGAGGTAGTCTAAAAGACTTGGTTAAGATGAAAAAATGATCTTAAGATACTTGATTTAAATGAGAATTTGACACATAATAGACAATGGAGACGAAGGATTCATAAATGACCCACCTGGGGATTAAGGCTTTGTTGTTGTTGTTGTTGTTGACATGTAATAGGAAATATGTTCCATCTATCGTAAGAGTATATTCTTTTTTAATGAAGGCACACACCTGAGATATTCATAGTGTATAGATCCTACATCTTTTTAATGAAGGCACATCTGAGATATTTTGAACCGGTGAGACAAGGAGATTACCTGAATCGATGAGGCAATGAACGAGAGGCAAGGAGATTACCAGAACCGGTGAGGATAAGCATGTTTGAGTACCAAGTCTTTGATGTCACCAGCAGAACCTTCAAGGTTGAACTAGTTGAAAATAATGAATGTAGGTGTACATGTAGACAACCGCAATCTTATCATCTATCATGTGCACACGTGATTGCTGTTTTGGGTCAACAACACCTAAATCACGTGCAATATGTCTCGCCTACTATAGTTTGCAAAACTATTAAGACCTAAGGCGAATTCCATGTAATACCCGACGGGAAGAGGCGAACACATCGCTGGTGGCGCAGACGTGAGTCTTTGTCGGATTCATCAGATAATCGGAGCCGATCAACCGATACATGAGGTGGTATCGTTCTGCTTCACTTTACATCGTACACTTCCTCCTGACACATATTACCCTAGAGCGCCTGGAGATCGTTTGATGGTTAGTCTATATGCAAAGTATTACAATTTTCTTTTCCTTGTAACAACGAAACCCTGATATAATTTTTTTTTTTGCAGCGTGAGCACATCTTGAATACTGAGGACATATTTCTTATTTCGAGGTGATGAATTTGAAATCTATCGATGAGAATCAGGTATGAAATTGAGGCAAAATATGCATATCTCGACAAGTAGATCTGGATACCGACATTCCGTGACTCGATCGGCGATCGTTGGATGTGGGCCCATCCTCACGCCACACCGCCCATACATTTACACATCCAATAGAGAAAGAATGTGGTCTCGATGCACCATGCAGCGCAGAAATTTCACATATGGTCCAATCGTCATTCCATATGACATCGCCATACAAGTGTATCACGATTCGTTGTTGCTCGATATATACCATGTTACGTATTCTGGATATACGCAACACCTCGAAGCGGTGGAAGAGGAGGAGGACCACAACATTATCTACATCGACGCCCACCACCATTACACTCGGTGATGCGATTCCACCACACGCGCATGACATGATAGATGTATTATCTTTTTTATACGGTTGATGGCATGCACTTGTGGCTGTTTTTTATTTGTTATGTTTACTCATTCAGTTACTCCTGATTGTATAATCCTAGTGTTTTTGCTATTTGTTTGTTCTGGTTAATTCAAATGCGAGGAGGAAAGATTCAACGTGGAATTACATATAGTTCAAATCTCGAGTCAAAATTCACTTTATTAGTTCTAATGTGTTTTGGAGAAGTAAATGTTAGCAAGTGTAAGAAAATTTCTTCAAATATAAGAAAAGAGCTGATTGTTTTTTAAGAATGAGTAAACCCATTAAAACTCAATTTATATATAATATAGAATATATAATGTTTGATGAATCATATATATTCAACAATCCTCAGATATGGCCAAAAAACTTGAATATCTTTATTTTTTATAACTTTAAAATTCATACATTCGAATACTGCGGCTATCCGGACGATATTCATCGAAAGTTGTCAACATGGAAGTTATAGAATTTTTCATTACCTTTTCAACGATACCAAGTACGCCGAAATCCAACACCTGATGAGCCTGATATGGCCAAAAAATGGAGGTTGTCTGTTTAATTTTTTTTAAAAAAACTATTTATGGCCAGTCTCCCAGTCTGCGAGCGACTGGAGTTGACTGGGCGACTGGGCTTATTTTTAAAATTTTTTTTAACGGCTTAATTAGCTAATTAAGTTTCTAATTAGGTCTAATTTGAAAATTAAGCCATATGAAACAAGATTTGGGATTTTTATATACTAGTTTTGGCCTATCATTAGCGTGAATTACGGGTTGATGTGTCAATTTTCATGAAAGTTGGGTGCCACTTGATCCCTAGTGTTCCATCCCTCAAATAGTTAATTCATTTGTCTCCTTTTTATGATCTACATAGGTCATTTTATTGTCTTTTCATGTTGAAGTCAACTCAGTTAGCAATTTAGTGGTGCTTCAATATTTTTTATTTTTTTTACCTCTTGGGTTAGGGGACTCGGATTATAGTTCTTGAAAAATGCACCAGTAGTTATGTTCTACTCTCTGTGTATTTGATTAGTTCCTATTCAGATTATTTCTACTAATAGAGTTTGTTCTTATTAATTCGAGTTTAGCTTCCTAGTGATCAAATCTCATTATTTTAGAGCTACATGTTCAGTGATCACTTTAACTAGTTTATTGTGGGTTGTCTCTATTTTTTGATGGAAAATGCAGAGAGATAGTCAATTCATATGCTTCAAAACTCCATGCTTTGATTGTGGAAATATCATCTAAAGTGGCAGACAGTTTGGGTTTGGTGGGACACTCATTTCAATAATGGCCTTGCCAGTTTAGGCTGAACAAGTATAATTTCACCGAAGAAACTGTTGGTTCTCCTGGTGTTCAGATCCACACCGGCTCCAGCTTCCTCACTGTCCTCCAAGAAGATGAATTTGTCGGTGGTCTAGAGATCATGGATTCTACGGGCAATTTTATGTCTGTCGATCCTGTACCTGGCACCTTTCTTGTTAATCTTGGTGATGTCGCGAAGGTGAAGAAGTCATTTATTCTTTATTTTTATAAATCATTGGAAAACCATAAAGTATTTAGCCATTGAACCGAAAGAAAAACTATACCTGCTTCGGCTGAGCATCGCTTTATATCGTTTTCTTATATGATACAACAAGCGTAAGTGTTAATACCTCTGGAAAAAATAATTGATCCTGTTGGATAATATGCTTATCTTGTTATGTTTCAATGTTAGTGCCTAAATCAAATGGAAGATTAAAATTGGACCATATACATCAATAATTAAATTTATTTCTAACTCAAAAATTTAAGCCTATGAATGGAGAAATAATTACGTGCAACCTAAGTACGTAGCTGTATGTAGAATACGGTAGTGCACAGTTGTGTACTCACTTTGCACTCCATTTGATTGGATACAAAGCTATATAATGTTATGTACTTGTTATATACTTCACAGCGAGTATATACCCCCATAGTCCGCAAGTACTCTGCACATAATAATTTCTTCTACGAATGAGGGCCGACCATTTCATATCTCTATACTAACATATTTTATACATTTTCTGAGAGACTAGATGTAGAATGTCTTGTGGTCTAAATTGAGTTCAATCAGTAGATTAGTCTCTGTATTCCCTCCTTGCCGTTAAAGTAATGATTTTATTTTGGCTAGCTCCTTTAGTTTGATGGTTGGAGTGTGCAAGGCCTGTGTAGCCTTCAAGTCTTTTGCTATTTCAGCTTTTTCACTATAAATCTGAGTTCTATAGTTGTATCTTTCTTAACTATAATTTGCTATGTAACTTTCATAAGTTGTTTACCATCATGATGTGCTATGTGAAGGTGTGGAGCAATGGTAGACTGCATAATGTGGAGCACAGAGTGCAGTGCAAAGAAGCGCTTCCACGGATCTCTATTGCACTATTCATGCTCGCACCAAAGGATGACAAGGTTGAGCCTCACAAGAACTCGTCGATTCCGAGCACCCACGACTCTATAAGACATTCTTGTACGAGGAGTATCGAAAACTCTGGCTTTCCTTTGGAGAGAAAGCTGGTGAAGCCCTCTCTCTTCTTGCAGCAGATCAAACTATAATGCAGACTTGATATAGTAATAATATTACTTTAAGATTCATTGTTTGATGATAGCTTTGATGTCTGGCCGTGTATAAGGGCTTTCTTGTAGCAGCAGAATTCAATGAGTGAACGCCTAGTGTTTTGTTTTTCTTTCTATGAATATTTTCTGCTCGAAGATAGAAAATATGATTTGATAAATAATAATGAATTTTGTAGATTTTGTTATGATTGATGTAGTTTGAAATCAATTTGGTTTTCAAATTCTATAAATATCTTTCAAAATTCTTTAAAAATGAATATTTTGATTATATTTAAAATTAGTGAAAATAGAATTTTTTTTTTTCAAAATGTATTTTGATTCCACAAAAAATGAACTTGAGGTGGTAACTTGTGTTTCGCATTAACACTTGGCGCCCATAGGAGTCTTCAATGTAAGGTGCTCAGAATAACACATTTTTACGTAACATTGTTGGTGTTTTCTCTAAAATAGAGAAAAGAAATGATATTATATAGAATTTAGGAAAATTTTATTTAGATGATCAAATATGACATTAAGGAATAAACATATTATTTCGAAAGATAAATATGTTCTCTTATAATGGATTCAATCATTTTAATAAAAGACTCCTAAGGTTAATGGGTTTTTTATATCAGAGTATTTTTCCTTGAACTATATGAGAAAGTAGAACATGATTTATTTTATCTTGGGATCATGGTTCTCTATAAAGGCAATCCTCTATAGTTAATTACATCTTAGAAAGAGTCTCTTCTTAAGAATACTCTCGATTAAGGAAATAAGTGGTTATTCCTAAAGATTATTAATGTAACTTTCAAAGGAATGATTTTTGGAAATTCAATTGGGAGATGTCCAAATTAGAGAGAGTTATTTTCAAGAGTCAAATGGGAAAGAGTATGAAATGTTTATTGATACTGGGATACCCAGTAGACATTTCAACTATCCTATGATTGGGTTTCAAATTTGGGATTTAATTTTTGATTTTAATTTATCATTTTTTTAGAAATCTATAGCTTAGATTCTAGCAGCACAAGACTGCATGATTGCTTAGGGTTGAATACTTATTTCTAAAGGATGCTTCAGAACCTAGTCTACAGGTGCTTCTAACACATGTGAGATGCTCGACTTAGTTCTATCCTTGGGAATCATTGGTCATTCTCCTTGCTTGAGGGAACTAACCTATCCCTCACTCTTCTGGACTTACAACTTGCCTGGAGAAGGTTGCTAGCTAACACCACCTAAGCGCATTTTAAAATCATGAGGCTAAGTCATATGAGTGCAAGATGGCTGGGCCGTTGCAGTTTTAGGAAAAAAAATTTATGAACCTAGATTTACTCCCTAATCTCTAAGTTCAAGTAGGGTATGAAGATGCATCTAACTAATGTATATTTTTTCAGATTTTTATAATTCTTGACTCAATATTCATTTTAGGTTATAGGAATATAATTTATGCCTAATGCATGCAATTAGAAAAAGATTATAGGCCAAATCAAAATAGAAGAAGGTGTACTTCCATCATAGGCTCTCAAAGGTCAAGCCCAGGTTTTTTTTGATAAAGATGGAAGTCCTTCATTAATCAAGAGTGAAACAATATGATTTATGTATGATGTTAAAACATCCAGTTAAGGAGTTCCTACATATTTTATCTTGCTTTAATACCTAGACTTTTATATGAAAATTATGAGTTGTATTTATTTTTATGTTTCGATTGATTTAATTGAGTAGAAAATTTAGTTTATCCTATGAGCCTATGTCCAAGCAGTCATCACAGTACAAACATAGCACATAAAGAAACCTAGAAAAGTATGTTGTTTCTATTGCGCACCCAAAATAAATCAAGTCAAATTAAATTATATAAGAAAAAGGCCAATGCGTCGAAAATTAATCAGAGTATACCCGGAAGAAAGAAAAATGGAAGTTCGCCTTATACAACCTGGCCTAGAACTACAAGTTTAGATTTGTGGGTCTTTTTTTCAGGAAAATCTCCTTCTTCAGGGACATCCATTAGGCTCCATAGGGGACCATCACACCATCTCATGGTTCGGTCAGCTCTTACTAATCTTAGACTGCATAGATCCTAACCTAATTCTAAGCTCAAATTTACATTTAGAATTGAAAAATAAATCCCAAGCCCTGCAAAACAGATGTTACAAAATACACACAGCACACAATGCAGTTTATATTTCACAAACATACGGGCTTAGCATTAGTTGCTTACCAAGCCCACCTATTCTATAGACTATGTTAAGGGATTTTCAACACCACCAAGCAAATAACAATTTTTATGATTTATTTATCACAACGATCTCTTTAACACAATCACCTGCAAAAAATAGTGTTAAACTTAGAAAGAATGCCCTAACATCCAGTCTAACGAACAAACAAGCCTAGACATCCAGTCTAAAGCAATACACCATACAGATATGTGAAGCACAACACAACATATCATAGGAGATTAAAAGAAAATCACAAAGCGATATAACCTAGATCTGAGCAGACCCAAGTAATCTAGTGTGTGTAAGTTGTGTGGTAAGTCTTTGTTAGGCTCCTTTAAGTTCAAGTTTAAATTTTAAGTTTGATTTAGTTTAATTTTTATGATTGGTTGGTTTCAATTCAAATGGTTTAGTGGTTTAATTCCCATTTTTATATTCATTTTATTTGGTTAAAATAATATTTAAGTTTTCAAGAATAAGAAATAGAATGAATTTCAATTTTAGGTGAAACTCACTTTATTCTACATCCTAAATCTTAATGCAATTTTCAAAAGTCTAACTAAGATTCTTAAGTATCTTAATTAATCTTTTTGATGTTATTTATGTTTGGATTAGTTTTATGTTATTTCATTTATTTGAATTGCTTTATTTGATTTAATTTGTTTGATTTGTTTCATTTTGAATTAAGCTATGTGGGTTTCATTTGATTTGTCTTATTTTAATTTAAAAAGTTTGATTTTATTCAATTTAACTTAAGTTATTAAATTATAGATTTATAAGCTTAAGGTTTAAGTTCATTAATATGAATTAGTACCTTAGGTTTGTTCATGGATTATGCTTAACCTAAGGTACTTAGGTTAATTATTTGATATGATTTAATTAATCTAGGTTTTAGATTCATTATTTAAATTTATTAGAGATGGATGATTTTATTAAACTTCATTGATTAAAAGGTTAAGATTTAAATTAATTAATAATTTTATTAACCTAAGGTTTTATTTCATTAACCTAAGATTGAATTTAATCACTTTAATTGACTTAAGATATTTAGAGAAGTTTCTTAATTGTTTTCTGATGTTTAATAGAGATTAGTTTGAATTACCACATTATTTAATAGATTAATTAATTTTCTTAACTCAATATTTGATTAACATTGACCTAGGAATTTGGAAATTTGAAAACTCCTAATCTAGAGATTATTTGGACTTGAAATATTTCTGACAAGTAGGGTTACATACCAATTTTATATCCCTAAAATTTCAGCTTGATTAAAGATGAAATTAGGGTGTTATTATGGTTTTAATTATTTCATTAAAACTTAAATTAAGCCTAATTTATTAAGATTCATTAAAGGATTTTATTTTTTACTTATTCTTCACTGAAATACCTTTTCAATGAGGGTTTATTTATAATTTTTGATTAACTGGTTGATTTATTGTGATTTAATTAATTTCAATTTGTTTAATTGAATTATTTAATTCTTTTAATTACCTAATTAAGTTAATTAATGATTTATTAGGTTCAGATAGGTTTAATTAAGTTTAATTAATATTCTAATATTCATTAATATTTATTATGTTGATTTAAGATTATTTGAATAAAGTTTTCTAATTATTTCATTTAGGGATAATTAATTTAATTAATTAAAAGGCTAAGCATATGAAATTTCAATTTTTTTTTTGAATTCAGAGAAATAAATTCCCAAAAATTCACCTAATGTGTGTTTTATACTTAATTTCTTTTTTTTTTCAAAGTTTCAAATTAATTGGATTATTAATTTAGGAGTAATTAGGGTTTAAAGTTTTTCAATTAAACCCAAATTAAGGAAAAATACCCAATAAAAATTGGGGATTTTAATTTCTATGGATTCCTCTCATCAAGATGAATTCATAAAGCTTTTATTTGTAATTTTTTGATTTTCTATGATTTTTAGAAGTTTTTTGCTTTTTTTAGATTATTTAAATCTGTTATTTAATAGAGTTTAACGATTTTTAAGTGGGGTGCCGCATGGCATGCGCCTGCGTGGTGCATCCCTCCGCGTGGCGCCACCTAGCACCTCTTCAGCGTAGTTCAAAATGCGAGATCACCTATGGACGGTCCAATCAAAGATCGAACAGTCCAGATCGATCTTGCGGTTCCTAAAGGGTGTAAATCGATCCGGTCCAACAAGATCTGGGCTGTTCGATCCAAATACACGGATCAGAAGGTGGAGAGATCATATCTTTCAATTCCTGCGGGAGCCGAGGACCGTTGATAGTATTTTGCTAATATCTTTTGATATAGGTAATCACACGATTTCAAGTGCTACATGACCGTTGAAAGAAGACCTATGATTCTATACGATTGGATCATATTGAAGATTGCATTTTCTATTAAACTGACCACAATCGAATTTCCTATGAAAAAGCTTAAGGTCAACGATGGCATACCTCGATTCGTTGGATGATTGGCCTTGCAATTGATCCTAGAGCTTCAAATACTTGAACCGAGCTTGCTTGCCAAAGGAATTAGGTTAATTCTTTATAGATTGCTCCCTAGACCAACTCTTGAGTGCTCTTTTTGGCTTTGATGATTTGAAGTGGTTAAGGACACTTGGGGGGAGGGAGAACTTTCATTTAGCTTTGATTTTTATGTGTGAAGGTATGTGTGTGCTCAATTATCCTTGGGGAAGTCTCTCTGTGGGTTTTCCTATATGGTCGAGAGTTATATTGCTTTTTCCTAGCTATTCCTTGGTTGATTTTGGTTATGGAGGATCTTGGAAGCTAGCTAGTGCACTCCTTTTCCATCTCATAGCTGTCTTATGTGAAGAGGTGCGAAGAAGGGAGAAGAAATTTGACTTCTCCAATTCCTTTGCTTGCATTAGTTTTTCTTATTTGGATTTTATGCAATAAGTTTGATTAGGGATGTAAACCTTTATTAGAAGGGTTTAAGGAAGTGCCATCCCCATCCCATGTGATTTGGTTGGAAGTGGTTTGATATTTCCTTATTTCTTTTGTCTTGCTTAACTCACTTAACCCAAATTGGGTTAAGTGAATTAAACATAATTTTGTATAGTTCAAATGACCCATTTGACCCAACTACACCCAATAGGGAGTTAGGTTATGTCCCATTATTTTTGGTGATTTAATTTAGTCAAATTTAGTGGGTTGACTTTTTGACCAAGTGGGCCCACTTAAGTCAATTCTAAGTTGACTAGAGCTGACTTTAGGTTTGACTTTGAATTTTTATTTTATTTGCATTGATTCACTTGATTTAATTTATGTTGGATGTTTGATTTGATTTTGCATCAAACCAAGTAGATTGGTTTTAGTTCAAATTGCATTTCCTAAGTTACTAAGCATAATAACTTGAATAGTGAATTAGAAAATCCCTATTTGAACTTGAGATTTTTGCAATGCTAAAATGACCTCTTCCAAAAATGAGGTCAACAAATAGACCCCCAATATGTATAGTGGATTAGTTAGAGTACACTGCACATATTGGTATTGACTAGATTGATCAACATACAAGTATAAACTTGGGGTTCCAATTCATGACTTTTGATTTAAAATTTTGCTTTGATTTTAATTGTGAAAGATAGGTATATGTATACCTATCTTTGTTTTGGAAGTGTGATTCATTCCTAGAATCTTAACTTTCATTAAGTTCTAGGATGAAGAGGAACCAAGGAACTTTCAAGATGAAATCCTAAATGCACATTTGAGAGGATTCATCTTAAGATCATACTGTCTAATTCTTTCGAAGACCACCCTCAGGTCATCAAAATGATCTTTTCGATCTATGCTCTTGATGACAAGGTCATCCATGTAGCATTCTATTTTCTGATGAATCAACTCATCGAAGGTGCGCTTCATAGCCCTATGATATGTAGCTCCAGCATTCTTCAACCCAAAGGGCATGACTGCATAGCAGTATACCAATTGACATCCTAATGCTTCTTGTCTTCAGGAGCCATCTTGATTTGATTATATCGCGATGATCCATCCATAAATGAGAACATGTTGTAGTTGGAAGTATTGTCTACTAATAGTTCTGATATTGGAAGCGAAAAATCATCTTTTGGGCATGCTTTATTCAGATCTCGAAAATCAATGCAGATACAGATTTGACCATTCTTCTTTCTCACTGGAACAACGTTGGCTATCCAATATGCATACTTTTATTCTCAAATAAAACCTGTTTCGATCAGCTTCTTAGTTTTTGCAATTACATGTTCTTCAATCTCCAATCTCATTCACCTAAGAGTTTGCTTAACAGGCGTTGCATCTAGTTTAATGGCAAGTTTATGAACTGCCACATTAAGGGATAAGCCTGGTATTTCGAAGTATGTCCAAGCAAAGTAGTCCTTGAATTCATAAAGTATGACTATTAATTCTTCAACTTTTTATTAGGCAGAAGGGCATTGACAAAAGTTGGTGAGGATCATCCTCTGTTCCCAAGTTGATTTCCTTCAACTCATCCATGGTAGGTGAATGTCCATAGTCCTCAACCTCTTCAAGTGCTGGCTTGGCTTCTACTTCCTCATCGCTGGTCAGATAAATCTCATAAAGATTATCTTTATTTTCATTTTCAATTTGAACTTCATTTCCCGCTATTACATAACAAGATCTTCGAGGATGCCTACGTCAGATGTATCCAAGACCTTTAGTGTATGATTATCATACTTTTGTGAGGTCTGTTGACTTTTTAGACCCCAGAGGGTATCAAAGAAGTGGGCTCTCCATTTGTCTGTTCTAATATCAACTCCTAATTTGTGCATCATCTTGTGAATCCTTGGAGGATAATATTTTGGCATCGTTGTGAGAACCATATCATCAGATTCATCAAATTGCATGAGCCAATTAGAATCTTGGTGATGACACTCCTCAGACTTGTAAAATGAAATTCCACGTTCATTACTTCCAGGCAAAGGAGGCACATAGAAAGTCTTTACCTCTTCAACAATGTGGACATCACGTGGAGTGATTTCTTTGAAGTGTTGAAGAGGAATTGGCATGATCACTAATGATTCTTCTGATATTAACAGGTATACCGTCCTTCTTGAAGAGATACACTAAACTTCACTTTCATATGTAAGTTCATAATCATACTCAAGATCTGAGTATTCCATAATTTTTTTTCCTTTCACCAGAGACTTGTATGATCCCTTAGGCCCAACAGGAGGATCATCCTCTTCTTCTTCTATGTCACTGCCCAGATGAGGGACTAGCCTTTTCAACTTATGTGATGCCCTAGCTGCTTTAGGAAGAGTCGGCGCTACCTTCTTTCTTCCTTTTTCTTTCAACACTTCTTTGTGTTATTTTGCAACCTTTGAGGTAGAAGCTTTGGATTGTTGAGGCTTGGGCTCCTTCAACAAATAGTATTTTGCATCTTCATAGATTTTAGCTTCATGGATTGCAAATGGCTAAAGGTTGCCAGCAATTCTATGTTCTTCCTAATCTCTTATGTATTTCATGCATTGGTGCAAAATATATGGGACTATTTCATACTAATGTAGCCAGGGATGCCCCAACAAGTCTCTGAATGAGGTGTCAACATCAATGACATGGAATTTGGCTTCTGTGTAAAGCTCCCTAAATCTTAATGGCAAGGTAAAAGATTCGAGAGTCTTTTTCCCTTTTTCATTGAAGTTGTGAATCATCAATTTATCTCGTCCTAGATGTTGAATGTAGAGAGACAATCCCTACAATATTTTCAGACTCATGAGATTGACAGATGAACCTAGATCAATAAGAATTCGATTGATTATGACACTATCGCTCTCCGCAAAGACATATAGCGGGCAATTGTGTTCTGATGTTTCGAGGATAAGATCTTCCTTAGAGAAGGTGGTTGTTAGAAGGTCTTGAGATTGTAATACTTCAGTCATACACCACTCAGTAGAGTACGCTTCATATTTCTCTGAATTCTTAAGATTCTGAATTAATGTTTCACTGAGATTGTGCGACATCAAAAGAGTCTCATACACACTCAATTGTGCATGGATCTTCATCAAGTGTGATAGGATATTGTAATCGATTTCTTTATCCATGTTAGACTTCTTCGTTGGATTTTTAGGAATGATATTTTCATTAACTTATATGTTATTATCATTGCCATTATTTGGCATTCTTTTCTTCTGTGATGACGGTAACACCTTGCCACTTCTTAGCTATTGGGGCTACTCTATCTCGCTCAGATTCTTCTAAAGAAGTGTCCTCTTCAAAATCATTGTTTATTCCAGAGGATTGGATTGAGGCTTTAGACTCACTTCCTAATTTTATTCCCTTCATCAATGGTGATATTGAATACTCTGACTCATCTTCCTCCAGAAAGCACAAGTCTTCTTCCGAGCTATCTTCTGTTTGCTTCACCATCAGACAATGCTTGAATGCCACATCATTGATGGTTCTTCTTCTTGGATTATCTTGAGAAAATAGATTCTTTTGTGGAGTATTCACAGATGCTGAGATAACTCGACAAACTTCTCCAGAAAGAGATTCTTCATCATCATCTCCTTCATCATTTGTTTCAATGATTTGAAGTCCTGACATGAAATCAGCAAGCTTAATTGGTTATTTTACTGGTTGTTGATGTTCTTCAAGATTACTAATAATATTTTGGGTAGTAGATTTCTTCTTCGTCTTCTTTTGTTTGGCTAATCTTTTGGGAATTTTTGGCGGATTCTCGATAGGCTGCTTCTCAGGGAGAGGAACACCAAACACCCTGGACTGCTTCTAAAGAGCAGAACCTTTGATGTAGATTCTATCTTCGGTTCTAGCACTGGTTTAAGTGGAGATTTTCATCTGACACCCGGAATGCCTTCTAATTGCTTCAGCATCTTCATAGTTTTCTTTGAGACCGCAGTCTCCCATTTATCATCCTCAACTATCTTTTCTTTTGCTTTATCTTTCTGCGGGGGCACGGAAGAGGACGTAACCACCCCTACAGATTTTTTCTTTGGGTGAATAAGAACACTAATGGATAGCGTGAATTCATCTCACATATATTTTCTTTCTAGCCAATCTTTGAATATATAGCAATCTTCTATATGGTAGCTAACTACTCGATGATATGGACAATAATTTGGGTTGTTAGTTAGACTATTTTTACATTACTCATAAGCTTAACCTTGAGTGCTTTCAGAATAGTTTAACTACACTTTCTCTTTCGAAAGAGTATTCTTTATTCATTTTTTCTTAAGAGATGGATGCATTCGATCATCATCTCCTAATGATTGTATTGGGAGCTCACCACTACTTGAAAAAGTTATGGGTTTATCATTGCCTCCAAGCACTAACTTTGGTTGAGAATTGAAGGGGGTTGTTTAACTTTCTCTTCAAAATAGATAGGTTGTTTTGCCTTATCTACATTATAAGTTACCCTCTTTCCTCTATTTGAATTATATGAAGCAGTGTGAGATTCACTCCCCCTTGATTCTGGGAATTTTCCTTTCTTTATTTTGTCTGGATGACCTTCAGTTTTGAAAAGATTCAACTTTTCAAATTTTATCACCCGATCAAGTAGTTCTTGAAAGATGACGATGGAAGCAATGCATAAATAGGGCATCATTTTATCATCAATGTTGCCCATTAGCAGCTGAATTTTATGTTCATCTTCCAACTATTGCTTGCACTCCATGCTCATGTTGCGCCGGCAAGTTATGTATTTAGTGACATACTCGTCCTTCTTTCTCTTCTCCAGGGCGAGGTCAGCTATTGTAATCTTTTTAACCACACTAGAAAATCTTTTGATAAACATTGCCTCGAGCTCGATGAATGTCTTAACTGAGTCATTTGGCAACTCTGTGTAGCACTCGAAAATAGTTGAAGTTAAGCTGCTAACTAACTGGCAGAACAATAGCGTGTCATTACTCTCAGCATTACCACAAGTTGCTTTGAATTGTGCTAAGTGCTGTCTGGGGTTACCGTTGCCATCAAATGAATGGAATTTTGGCACTGAGTAACCTTTAGAATATGACATCTGGTCATATTATGTAGGATATGGGTACCTCTATTTACCAGTTTCTCCACCTATTCTGCAGCTATGACAACTTTAATCTTTTCACTTATAATAGTTTCAAGTTGTACAGCTATCACTGGCTCAGATGTGCTCAGTATTTACCAGAGAATGGGTGGAGCAGTCAATTGATTGACTTCGTTTCTACCATTATGAGCACTTTGTGCTTTTGAGGTTTATGGCGCTTGCTCAACTGGTGGATTGATGGGTGCAATGTTGGTTGTTTGATGATTGACAGGAGGAACTGGTGTCGGCACTGCGACATCATTCCTTTGCATCATTTGCATCATGAGATTCATCTGCGTCATCATCTGATTTATCTTTGAATTAAGTTGAGAGATCTCTTTATCCTTCGCTTTCAACTGTCGTCACATTTGCCTTTGAACCTGAGCAAGTGTAGCATAATCGATGAATAACGTGTTATCTTCTTCTTCTAGTTCCTCTTCTTGCTCATCACTTGAGGAGGAACTAAAAGGTTCTACTTCTGTTTAACATGGTGCTGGTTCTTCGATGTGGATAGGAGGTGTGGCTCCATGATGCCTGGATCGATACTATTGTACACCAGATGGTTCTCTGATGTGTCGTACCATATACACCACATCTACCCCCATGACATCTTCTTCATCTTCCTCTTCTTTTGGAGCATTATTCTAATCGATGTATCCATCTGATTTTAGTCTTATAGTGTGGGACGAACGTCTCCTCAATCGGAGGGCTAATATCAAAATCAAGGGAAGATCATTTAGATTGGTGACGGGATTCCCTAGAGGATTCTCCAGGGTGTCGACCACCATAGGCCTCATTAATTTTAATTTTCTTTTTAGGAACTCATTCCTGTTGGGCCCTGTCATCAGCGGGTCTCCAGACATGCAAACTGGATGTCACGCTTTTATGCCTTTCTTTGGCAGCTTCTTCTTGAGGCTTCAGCCTCCATACTTATTTTCCCTTCTACCGGGACCTTTCGGCAGCAGATTCTCGAATGAGTGGTTCAGGTGTCACACCCCGATGTTCACCGTGCAGGGCTTTTTTGTAACGCTCCTGAGTTCTTACTACCTTTGATGGTAGCTTCTATAGTGGAGCATTATTGGCTTCTCTGATAATTGGTCTTTGATATTTTTTCTTCATAAGACTCTTCTTCTTGACAACTTTCAGCACCCTCTGTACTCTGGAGGACAGAGTCTCGGGATGCCTCCTTTATGGGGTTATAGCTTGGTACTGTTGTTCCCAGAATGATTATTTAATATCGCCAGTAGAGTTGTTCCTTTTCACCCACTTGAGATTTTCAAATTTGTTGTAAGTGGGAACACTCACTTTTGGTTGTAAGGCTAGTGGCCAAGAGGGATGGGCTCACTTTATTCCTTCTTCTCCTCTGCCTTCTAGTCAGCTTTACTCCATATGAGGAAGCTTCAGCATCATGTTGGCTTTGTGTAAAGGGTAACGTAGGCAGGGAAGTGGCGTTCGGATGCATTACTAAAATTGTTTGCCCAACTATCATTTTCTTCATGGCTGGAGCTTCAGTGTGTCCCAACCTTTCAAATACAAAGGCTCTCTTTCGAGGAACCTCAACAGTAGTAGCAACATGAGCTTTGGTAGACTTGGCTTGTTACATGGGTTGATGTGCAAATTGAGCATGATTGTCTCGTGGCCCAGTTCGAGCAGCGATCACTGGAAAATCCAATCTACCAAATTGTATAGTAGTTCCAGCATCTCCAGTGTTGATAATAGCATTAGCCAGGCAGATGTTGGCTTCATGGCCTAGCTGCACACTGAAGGGCGTGTTCTAAAGATCCATTTGTGAAATGAAAGATGAGGATTAATAATCAATTATTGATATATCATCCCACACTTTCATGATGTAGAGATATAGCAGAATAAACACGATAAAATATGAAAATAAGTTATGAATAAAAAAAGATTTTCAAAACTTCAAAACTATTTCATTATAAAAATAATTTTGAGTTTCAATCAATTTAACTTTATAAATAACTTTAAGTTTTCATTTTACTATACTCCATTGTTATCATAGCTTTGATTCGACTAGCCAAAGAAGGAAAGAAAAACCTATCCCGAGTGGAGTTGCCAAAAATTCACCACCGACCTCTCGATGAAGAGAGTATAATTTAATGTCAGTGAAATTTTTAGAAGGCAGATGAGATAGTAGATAAGACACTTTCTAGAAATTTTGCCCTCATTTTGTAATGACTTTAGATCTGGTTTCAGGTTTCCCATAGGCGCAAGCACCTATAATTAATTACCCCTCCCAATACTGAGAGAGAACTTTCGATTAAGGCTAGTTGTTAGGTTGCTTAATGCGTAGCGTATAGTAACAACATGTGGAGTTTTGAAATTTAGATTTATGAAATTCATTATATTTAACTTAAAGCGGATGGTTGGGTGAACGATGACGCGTTCGATCTAGATCCCATGATTCCATCATCGGTCATCGCTAATCTACTTAGTTAGAGGAGTCGACATAGAAGGATCCTTGCGGGGCCGTCGTCCAAGAAATCCTTATAGACCTAAGATGTTTTTTATCTAAGGTGACAAGCTTAAGTCTACCTTAGCTAATAGAGAGCTTTTTGCCCTATCAAATATACCCTATGATTCACAACTCAAAAGACAGAGCTATTGGGAAACATACGGACTACAGTTGTGGCCATGATATAGTGTGGTCATTTGGCGACCACCGGTCAAGGACTCGGTCATGCGTCATGTGGAGAATCTTGGTCAAAAAGCGGTCGAGGACATGGTCCACGTCCTTGTTGGTATGAGATTATTTAAGAGAAAATATAGTTGTGTACTTGATTTGAATTTGGCTCCTTTATGAGCTAGAGTTTTCTTAATTTGTCACCTTCAGTAAACAATTACGAAAGGTGGATTGATTTTTAGCTTTAAATTTTTTTAAAATTGAATTTCATTTAAGCATTTATAATTTGGTGATTTATTTGATTTTACTTTTACATTGATACTTGAGTTTGATTAATTCAATTTGAGGTTGCAAGCACATTTTTATGGTAAGTATCCCCTCCGGTTGAAATCTTCAATTAACACAACCATCATAGGGGTGGTTCATTGTTTCGCTGTTTCAGATCATGTCGACTATATTAATTTAATAATAAAGGATCAGATCTACTGTCATATGACAAAATTAGCTTCTCAGATATTTTATTAGGTTGAAGATATTATAATAACATCATTAGATTTTTAGATTTTATTAATCTGGACCCGGTCCTAAGACCCAATCGGGAATCAACCCGCGCAGCATCCTCATATACTAAGTTTAAGCATTCAGCATAGTGTCGGGACCCATGCGAGTTTATTTGATTCAACATTAATTTAAACTTAAGTGACTTTTATAATATTACTTGTTTTAACTGAATTTTATTGCAGGTATAAATTTTTAGATAAAATTTTGATAGTATTTGACCTCCGATGCGTCACATAGGGCTGGAGTTTGGGGCCCCACCATGCTAATAAAGGCATGTATGGGTGGTGTAAACACCATGGCCAAATGTGTCATCCCACCATATCAAGAAAAACATGTATGGGTCTCTGAAGTACCTGTATGAAGCACATATTTCCCCGCCACACTAAGAAAAGCGTAGAGATACTTACATACTTATAATGTCAATTTAAAATATCAATTTTAGCTTTTTAGTTGATTTTTTATTAAATTATTTATGCCTCACTTGGTGCACCTGACGCTAAGCTATCACGGGCCTTTACAGGCGAGGCATGGGCTGCACGCATAAGGGTGTGTCGCGAGTGTCTGAGGTGCTCTGAATAGTGCTCATCTTCTGATGTCAGATTCTAGTCTTTGCAGGATGCTTGGAGCTCGAGAGAGAGAGAGAGAGAGATGAGAGAGAGAGAGAGAGAGAGAGAGAGAGAGAGAGAGAGAGAGCTTGAGTGGGGAAGGAGGTGTCATGAGAGGTTTGGGAGCAAAATGAAAAAATTAGGTTTATGGTTTTAAGGGGTATTTATAGGATTTAATTTTTTTTATTTTACTTGTCCTAATTTGAATTTTCGTGCTAGCATCATCACATAGACAATATATATGTCAATTTTAGGTTTTCGATATTAGACACAGCCTTGCTTCGTAATTGGAGGCGATTTCAATCGGCGTCAAATCGGGGTTAATTTCAGTTCAAATTTGTGTGTCTTCGCTTCCGCTCGCTTGATATTTATGCAAACTCGTCCGAATTGAGCGCGGATAGTCTTATTTAATAGGTTTCGGCATTTCTACACTAACGGCGCAATCAATTTTGCAAACGGAGGTCATTTGGGCATCGTTATGGCTTTCCAACCTCTATGTATTGACGCTCCCTCTCTGTCGTACCGTTTCATTATGCAAGATGCATATTTCAATTTCAACATTCGAACATGATAGCGAGTCAAGTTCGTCAAGGAGGTCCTTCGGTGATTTTGTCGTCGGGTTTATTTACGATTTCCGGTTGTCAGATGTTAATGATATTTTATCCCATCTATTAATTTTGACCGATAAAGGCCAATCTGGGCATCATCGCGGCTTCTAATCTCTCGGTAGCCGATGATCCCCTTCTGACGGTAATCCATTCGCAAGATGCATATTCTAATCAATTTTGACATTCTAAACGCGATGGAAAAGTCCGTTCATCGATCGGAGGTCTTTTCAATTGATTTTCGGTACCGTCGAGTGCGTTTCAACTCCGATTTGGGTGTTAAAGCTCGTCAAATTCACTTTGTCAGCTTGACTTGACTTATGACTTATGCATGGAGGTCAAGAGTAAATTGCAATTGGCTTTCCTATGATTTTAGTTTGTCTAGATTTCTTTTAAGTTCTCCAAGCTATCTTCATAGATTCATTTTTGAGGGATTTACATGCAATCCACACCAATCTTATGCATTTACATATCTAACACCTAAAGTTAAATTTTTACATATATATAACACCTCAATTTTCAATATCATCACTTTTAAAAGTCAAATACACTTTTTTCAGGATAGTAAAATGTTAGATAAATAAATATCTAACTTTAGGTGTTAGATATATAAATGCATAAGAATTACGTGATATGTATGTAAATCTTCCTTCATTCTTTTATCATTAACGGCTATTTTGGACTGATTCAAGCTAGGACCTAGGAGAGGAACCAACTTTTATTTTTAGAATGGGCAAATTTATATATTAGGATAAAAATAGAGAGCAAAAATAATTTATAAAGGAGGCAAAGACTAATTTGATCACCTAATATAATAGAATTTATAAAATTCAGTGGAGGCAATTTCATATTTATGTTAAGATAGGGCATACTTCCCATCAAAATCTTACTTTTTTTAATATCATCACAGCAACATTTATTAATGTGTTGTTATCCTCAAAATTATAAAAATTGTTTCATTTTTTTAATATTTTCTAACTAAATAAAAAAAATTTATTAACATCAATATTTCCATAATTAAACATTTTATTTTCTATATATATATATATATATATATATATATATATATATATATTATTTATTGATCAATAAATTAGTCAAATATATAATTTGAAATTTTTTTAATATCATGTCAATTTTAAAGATTTCTTATTTAAATTATATCAAGGTATAAAAATGACTGGGCACTGACATTCTGTCAACCGTTTCAATGAAGAATTGATTGATGATTTTGGCCCATTCAAAAAATTCCTCTACTTTAAGGTCAAAAACAGACAAAAGTATTATTCATAGAGATTCTGGTTTGTTTCAATTTTTATGGCGATTTTATGATTGGGGCAGAAAGCTAATTACCTAAAATTATCATGATAATTGCACTTACCATCCCAACCCTCCATTATCTTTTGAGTGATAGAAATTAATTTAAAAAAAAAATGAATAACGTTCATTCACATCTTGCATCCTGAATTAAGAAGGTCTAATTCAGCTGAAAATCCACCGAAAATAATGAAATATCATATAATCTTCTGTTTTTTCACCCTACAGAGAATATGATATTTAATTATAGCAGCTTTCCTCTTGGATGAAAACTGACTAATAATTTCCCAAAAAAACGACTTCAAAATTATAGTTTTAAAAATCAAAAGAAATTTAAAAGTATTTTGATATTTTTGAATGTTCAAATTGTCTTTTAATAACGATATTTTCAGCGTACATTATACAAGAAAATTTATTATTAATTTTTTTTTTACATAAGCTCTATTTATACAACAAATTTGATAGCACCGCTTCATAGCATATTAGGGCTGTCAAAAAATTTATTATTTATGAACAACTCATATTGAACACGTTAAATAGCTCATGTTCGAACATTTGTTAAGCAAGCGAGCCAAACACGTAGGGCTGCAAACGAACCGAACCAAACCGAGCCAAGGCATGTTCAGGCTTGAGCTCGATAATAGCTTTGGAGCTCGAGCTCGGTTCGAGTTTGTGTGTTAGTGTTCGAGCTCAGTTCGTTTAGCAACCGAGTTGTTCAAGCTTGATTTGAGTTTGGTTTGTGTTTGGTTCGTTTAGAGTTAATCGAGCTCTTATCGAGTAGCTTGATTATTACGGTAAACGAGCATAATCGAGTGTCTTAACGAGCACTGTTATCAAGCAGTAACTAAATGAGACTTAACGAGCAGTAAATAAACGAGCCTTAACGAGCACTAAGTAAACGAGCCTTAACGAGCACTAAGTAAATGAGCCTTAATGAGCACTAAGTAAACGAGCCTTATCGAGTACTTTAACGAGCAAAATTTGTGTTCATGAACAAGTGAACAACCAAAAAATATGCATAAATAAATAAATAATAATAATATTTGAAAAAGGCTAAAAAGATGACATATTACCTTCTACAATCGAAGGAGGACTTGCTGGCTGTCATTTTATTTATTTTTAACTCTTAAAACCTAATGCTCAAAGAGCTACAAGATAGCCTAAAGAGAAAAGCCCCCAAACTACGTACAATAAAATAAAATAAAAAAAAAACTAAAAGTCTAATGGCAAAAGAAAAAAAACTAAGTTATTGAATCCCAAATATAAGCAGAAAGATTGAAAGAGTCGTCCTGCAAGAACTGACAGCAAGAACTCAAATATTAGTAATATAAGCCTCTAAGAACTCAAATAGAAATATTAGTAATATAAGCTTAGACTTAAAGAAAGAAAAGTTAGCCTACAGATAAGTCCCAAAAAGAAAAGTTAGCCTACAGATAAGTCCCAAACCAATCATCCTGCAGCAAGGCCAACCACCTTAATGGATCTAGAAAGAAACAAAGGCAAAAGACACAGGGTAGGCTGTAGGCAGTAAGAACAGGTCGAACAGCCAACAAAGACCCAACTGAAAGAAAGCCAATCCACCAACACTAAAAGAAAGCCAATCCAACCACCTTAATAAGCCCAGTAGCCCAGCACAACTGAAAAATTGAAAAATAAACAAGGAGAATAATAAAAAATAGCAGGAATAACCACCAAGATCCCAAATCAAACAGCCTGCAGCAAGCCCAACAGCCGCAAATTGGAACAGGCACGCAACTTGTAACAACCGTTTAGGAACAACCCACTAGGCCACCAAAATTGAACACAGGTAAGCAAATAGGGAAAATAATGAACAGTCGTTTAGGAACAGCCCACCAGGCCACCAAAAAATAGAAAAACCAATCATATACATCTTATGACACAGGATCAATGGCGTTATGGCAGTACCATCCACCAAGAGAAAAAGCAAGGGCAGGCATCGAGGGATGCTGTGTCTCAAGACTCAAGAGTCAAACCTCACTGACCACATCTAACCAGAAGATGCAATTCTTCTTGATAATCATTCAATCAATTAAGAAATCAAGCCATATTAAATAGAACAGAAAACATAGAAATTTAAGGGCACAAACCAAACAGTTATCGAAAACATATGTTGTTGCACCCTGATGATAGCCAACAAGGCACTCTTATGATTCATACTTTCTTCCTTATTTGCAGATAGGAATCTAAATGAAAAATCAATAAGATTTTGAAACAAAATTAAGCTTCTTTCGTACACTTCAATTAACAGTAATCAACACAATTTCTTTGACCTTGCTTTTAAACTGAAAATATCTTACCTAAACAATGTTGCCTTGAGGAGGTACCAATAAGTTTAATATTGTGCATTTAAAAGTAGACAACAATTCATAATATATATAAAATAAGAGGAAAACAACAAATAATTTCAAAACAAGATATTTTACTGGATGGCAGCAGTTCTGCTAGAACAAAAGCAGCAATCAGTTCTGCTTCAAAGAAGGTTATACAAAATTTCATAATAAAAACTGCAGTATAGAAATCTTATAAAAAGACATTCAAAAAAATTTCTGAACTGTAAACCTAAATTTAAAGAAACCTACTTCGCAACACCTGATTCGGTAATAATCTAAGCGTCAATATGAAAGAAGATGACATTTCATTCTTCAGCCACTAGTACCTTTCAACCAAACATACGCAATTATAATTGCATTTCAAATGCATTCAACTAAGGATCAATAACATGTAAGGTAAACAGTAAAGTGACAACCTAAATTTTCAAGAACACATAAATAAACCACAGTCCAGAAATAATTTAACTAAATAAGACACATCAACTTCAATAAATTCTAAACTAAAAACAACAAATAAAGATCAACAAATAAGAACGATATGTAATTTGTGCCACAAAAAAAGTCAATATTAGCTCAGGCTCATATTAAAATTAATCATCACATAGTAGCTGCCATCAACTTTGAAAGAAAGGGCAACAAACATTACATTGAAGATCCAAATTTTATAAATTACTTACCATCACAAACACATAGCAATAGGACTTCAACATAATGCCTACCAACAATACTTACAGAGAAGGGCTACTACAAATTAATCTTCACATAATAGCTACCATCAACTCTAAAAGAAAGAGCAACAAACATTACATTGAAGATCCAAATTCTATAAATTAAGTACCATCACAAATGCATTTTAATAGGACCTCAACATAAAGGCTACCAGCAATACTTATAGAGAAGGACAACTACTAATATAGTGCTTATTAATCATTAGAACAATCATTTCCTTCATTGCCAATACTCGAGTGGTACTCTTTCAATACAAATACTTCCGTTGATATCAAAAAATATTTAATAATCTTATGACATTTAGGACTTCAAAAAGAGTTCATGAGAAAAAGTTAATAATACATCAAACTAGTTCAAAATCATTAAAGTTTCATCTTCAAAGTTCCAAAAATATTTTCCATAATATTTCAAGGTAAAAGAACTTCTTTCATCTCCTCTTTGCCCTGTACAACATAACATATTTAAATATTAATGTCAAAATCATTAAATTTGTAATCCAAAGTAAAGTAAAATAAGCCACTAATCTTTGCATTTCTTTTAATTCCATAAAAACTTCGATACCAATCACTCCCGTATAATAAATATTGAACTATTTCCGTCCCTAAAGCAGCACGATATTGATCAATGACTCTACCACCAGTACTAAAAGTTGATTCTGAGGCAACTATTGTTATTGGAATAGAAAGCACATCGGAGGTCATCCTTGATAAAATACGGTATTTCACACTGTTTGCCTTCCACCAACCTAAGCAATCAAAATTATTTGAGTTCTCACTCTCAATGACAACCCCATCATCCAAGTAAACCTCAAGCTCAGATTTAACAGTTTAGTTAGTGTAATCTATTATGATGTAAGTCTCATACTTTCTCTTTCCATATATTGGCCTCCCTTTAAAAGTAGAAGCACTTCCCGAAACACAACTTGATTCTCCTTCTAGAGCAACCTTGTCTGCATTGTTAGCTATATAATCCTCAACATACTCATTATAAAGTTCATATAAATTTTGGCGTACCTCATCAATGTGCATCTGTGCAATTTCTTCAAAGTATATAGAGTTGAATGCAAAATTTATCATCTTCATTTTATTTCCGGGGTCTAAAACAACACCTACTGATATTAGAAGATTACAACTTCCCCAATACTTATCAAATTTTTCTTTCATTCAGATTGTCATTTCCTTAACATGTGGGTTCCCACTAAGAGAATTATCATCCAACATCTCTTTGATCTCCCATAATTCTGACAAAAATAAGTTTGAGGTGGGATATTCGGAACCTACCATAATTATAAAATTAAATTTATTTAATTGAATATAAAGCAAATGAATTGCAGTAGTAATTACAAAATATGCAAAGTTTAGAATTAAACCTGATATCAGTTTTGTGGCTTGATTAAATACCTCAAGAAAAGAACAAAGATCTTCTAATTTTGCCCAATCTTCTTGACTTGGGCATAAAGTGTAACTTGGATCTCTATCATGAAACCTTGGAAATACCTCCTTGAACTCTAGTGTAGAAGATAACATTGCGTAAGTAGCATTCCATCTAGTGACATAATCTATAATCAATTTTTTCTTTGGAAAATGCAACTGTTGAGCTATCTCACTGAACATCACTAATCGATGCTACGAAGCGGTCACATATTTCACACTGCCTCTAACCAAATCAATCGTACTTTTAATTTCAGAAATCTCATCTTGAACTAACAAATTCAAGATATGTGCACAACAACGTACATGAAAAATTCTTCCACTAAGAGGAAGTTTCTTATGGAACTTTAAACTTGCTTTCAACATATTAACTGCCAATGTATTGTACACTGCATTATCCACTGTTATTGTTGCAACTTTATTTTCAATGCCCCAATCTTTTAAGCACTTATACAATATGTCATGTACATTTGCTGCACTATTAGGCGGGGGCACATCAACAAAGTTAAGCACTCTTTTTTACAAATTCCAATCAGCATCAACAAAATGACATGACAAGACCATATAATGTATATCTTGACCAGATTTCCATAGATCGCCAGACACTAACTCTACGATATTTAATAAGTGTTTCAATATTTTTTCTCAATTTCATAGCCACACAATCATTTTTCACGCACTCGTGATATCCTTTCATAATGTGGACTAGCAGCTCTCATGACAATGTTGAACATCTCATATTCTACAAATTTAAATGGCAACTCATGTACCATTATCATATGAGAAATTAATTCCCTTATCCTAGCATGATTGTACCTCCAATTAGCAATACTACAAGCACTCACAGACTCAATGGTACCTACAATCATAGGTGGTTGAATTGAAATATTAAGTTGCCCTTCATGCTGCACCATCCTCCTACCACAATGAAGTAAATGTCGCTTATATTGTGTAGTAGCACCACCTTTGCTCTTTGTAAGCTTATGCTTACAATGAATACACTGTACCCTCTCAGTTCCATCATTGAGTTTGATCAACGTAAAATTATTCCATACTGATGATGGTTTTCTTCTTACTTTCTTAGCAAAAGGATCAGCTTTCTCTATTTGACTATCATCAATTGCAACAATTATGTTCCTCATAGGCATCTCAACTATTGTTGGGCTCGATGATGACCCTACACTAAACTCTCCCGTAGGCACTTGTATAGGACTAACAATAGGTACTATGGGACTGACATCTTCCTTTGATTGACTACAAGACATACCTTCAATATAAAAACTAATAAAAGATGAGCATGTAGAAAAAGACATAATAGTCAAAAAAAAATATTAATTTCATAGGGCTTTATTTCAAAATGATACCTCAGTTGAGATTTCAAAAAAAATATGTAACTTGCAAGTCTCACAAATCCAACAATCTCTATAATACGATCACAGAGTCACAGCCTTCGTCCAAACTCCAAAGGAAGAGAAAGAAGTTGTAAAGCTAGTAAGTCTGTAATGTATTCCAAAATACCATTAACCACAATCAACAATTCATAAAAAATCTTCATACTCAAATGTATTTTCTAGTCCAAGGGTAAATCAAAAATAGAATTTTCATGAAATGGGAAACAATCTTACAATCTTACAATCTGCATTTCAGAAATGAAAAATAGCCAATGTGTAACTAAATGATAATACATCATGTTACCAATGCATAGGAATTAAGAACCCATCAATTGTGATTGATAATTAACAATTGATGATTGGATGAATGCACTTTTTTTTATGAGTCTGTTCGACTGTTAACAAAGGAAATAGATGAACATAAGTACATAACTCCTTGCAGCCCTATATACTCACACCCTTCGCACCTCCCAATATTTCTTCTTATATCAATACCATTAGGTACTAAAGATAGCCAACATTTCAAAATTTGTATTTCAGCACATAATGACAAGTCCTTAAACCTTAAAACTCATTTGAAAATTGAATCAACACTCCCTCCCCCTTTTATAACATGCCATTCTTTTGTCCACACCTAAACTATCAAGAAAGAATAGTGAGTATATGAAAAAACAAACCCTTAATAAATTACATTCAGCTACTTTTTTCAACATCTCAAAAAAAAAAAAAAAAACAACTGCAAGAGCCAAGATATAAAAGGATGATTTTCGGCCAAGAAATAAATTACAACTGCAAGAGCCAAGATATAAATTACATTCCACAGTATGATTTCCGATCGAACATGCTTACACACTTGCAAACAACCGAAAAATTGAAGTTGACAGCAAGAGCCAAGAAGAATATACTTGATTTTACCTCAAGATAATTGAACCAGATTTCAGAAAAAAGAGATAAACTCAAAGTCTCAAACATAAACTTGTCAGTGCCGAACAACATTGCTCCGAGGCTCCGAGCCTCCGTGATTTGTCAAAACATTGGAAATTTACTTAGGGCATAACAATAAACAATGACATAATGGAAATAAATCAATCAAACTTTTCTACAAAGATTTTCCTCTCATTACTAAGAGTCCATGACAGTAAATGACACGACAATGATTCTCTCAATCAAATATTTCAGAGTTTGTTTCCTCTCATTCGCCAAACTCGTAAACCAAAAATAATAAATCACTTACCTTGGCCACAATATATAGCATAGTAGAATTCTATGAATAATCCAAGATCTTCCTCTTCCGCGGCTCTAGGGTTTTCCTTGCGGGGAAGAACCGAAGAAGTATGAGGCGACTGGGGAGCGTAAGGAGAATTAGGAAATATCGGGGTAGACGGCGAGAATAAGTGAATAAGAGCCTTAGCCGCTTAGGGTTACACACTTACACCTTATACCTTATCGGTATCGAATTAGCTATTAATCGTCCATCAATAAACGGACGGCTAATGCCCTACTGAGCAGTGAGCTCCTTCACTCAGCCGCAATCAGACTCACTCACTCAAGGCTCGTGACTCATGAGCTAGTAGCTACGGAATGGAAGTAACGGAACGGTCCAAACGGACTCCGGACTGCTTGAGCATAAAGGGCAAAATATTAAAATTTCAATACAAAAATTTACAATTTAAAATTAAGTAATTTTTATTATATAATA